>CM066982.1:111407003-112607003 GCA_033977485.1 Hydrangea macrophylla
CTATTTATGATGTAGATGAGAGAAAATCTATTGTAAAATCTTGGAAAAAATACATGAAGTTAGTTAAAAGAAATATATATTTCTTTAAATATTTGGAACATTACCATGACACTATAGATTTTACTGTTAAGAAAAGATGAATCAAAAAATAAAGCAGTAAACCATCTAGGAAGCCAAAAGATGACAAAGAAAATAGTAAAGATAGTGACCCACCTCAAAGAGAATCCCATAAATCATCTCGTAGTAAACTTCACAATTCTAAAACGCTTGAAAAGTGAACAAGAAAACTTATTATTAGATTTAATCAGTAAAATAGATGATGAAGATTTAAAATCAACATATTTAAATAAGCTTAGAATAATGTTAGCCAAACAGGAAGAAGCTAGTAAAACCAATCACCCCACTATTAGTCTTGATAAAACGCTTGAAAGATTTAATAAACCAAAAAGGAAGTTACAGTCCAAGATTTACAAATTGAAATCAAACAAGTTAAAGTTGATATAAAAAATTTACAAAATCAAGTTGCCAAGTTTGACCAAGACCGTAGTAGTGAAGATACTTCCCCGAGTGAAGATTCTAGTAGTGAAGATACTTCCCCTAGTCACCAAAATTCTCCTAAAAAAATAGAACAACCCAGTTTGCTTCAAGTTATGAATAAAATACATCTACAAAAATAACATTGCAATGTTAAAATAATAGTAAATAAAGAAATAGAAATAGAGACTATAGTACTAATAGATTCAGGACCTGATCTTAATTGCATTCAAGAAGGATTAATTCCAACTAAAAATTATGTAAAAACCAGTGAACGTCTTAGTTCTGCTAATGGTAGTCAAATGCAAATTGAATATAAGTTACCTAGTGCACATGTTTGCCAAAACAATGTTTGTTTTAAAACACCATTTGTTCTGATTAAAAACATGACTGATAAAGTTATTTTAGGAATACCAATTTTATGCCCACTTTACCCATTTACTACTAATAATGATGGATTAACCACTCATGCATGTGGACAAAAAGTTCAGTTTAAGTTCCTCACTAAACCATTACTTAGAGATTTAAAACAGTTAAAAGACCAATCAATTTTTAAAAATAAAAAAAGTTCTTTACTGTAAAATTTACATCTAAGGTCTTTACAAGAAAATTTTAGATATATAAAAATTGAGAATCAGTTATCCAATAAATCACTTCAAATCAAGATAGAAGACTTTAAGTCTAGAATCATTAGTAATTTATGTGCAGACTTACCTAATGCCTTTTGGTATAGGAAAAAACATATAGTTACCCTTCCTTGTGTCAAAGACTTTAATGAGTCCAATATCCCTACCAAAGCTAGACCTATTCAAATGAGTCAAGAATACTTGGAATTATGTAAACAAGAAATTGGTGAATTATTAAATAAAAAAATAATTCATAAAAGTAAGTCACCCTGGTCTTGCCCTGCTTTTTTATGTTAGAAAAAATGTTGAGTTAGAAAGAGGAACACCAAGGTTAGTTATCAATTACAAACCTCTCAACAAGGTCTTAGAATGGATTAGGTACCATATCCCCAATAAGAGAGATTTAGTCAATCGATTAAGCCAAGCTATTGTTTTTAGTAAATTTGATATGAAGAGTGGATTTTGGCAAATCTAAATTCATGAGAGTGATAGATATAAGACTGCCTTTACTACCCCATTTGGACATTATGAATGGAATGTAATGCCCTTTGGTCTTAAGAATGCCCTTAGTGAATTTCAAAATATAATAAATGAAATATTTAACACATTCAGTCATTTTTCAATTGTCTACATTGATGATGTTCTTATTTTCTCAAAGTCAATTAATGAACATTGGAAACATTTAAATTCGTTTTACAATACCATCAAAGCCAATGGTCTTGTTGTCTCAGCCTCAAAAATCAGTCTATTTTAGTCCAAAGTCAGATTTCTTGGTCACAATATTCATCGCGGGAAAATCACTCATATTGATAGAGCTTTTCAATTTGCTGATAAATTACTAGATGAAATTCTGGACAAAACCCAGTTACAAAGATTTTTAGGTTCTTTAAATTATATATCTGATTTTTATCCCAGTCTTCGTTCCAAATGTAAACCCCTATTTGATAGATTGAAATCCAATCCTCCTCCTTGGTCACCTGTTGATCATACTTCCATTGTTCAAGAAGTCAAAAAATATGTCAAATCTTTGCCATGTCTTGGCATTCCTTCAGTTGATTCCTTTAAAATTATTCAAACAGATGCTTCCGAACATGGTTATGGAGGAATTCTCCTTCAAAAAGTCAATGGTTCATCCAATGAACAGATTGTGAGATACCATTATGGAATTTGGAACAGAGCACAAAACAATTACAGTACCATAAAGAAAGAAATTCTTTCTTTAGTATTATGTATAAGTAAATTTCAAGATGATATTTTAAATCAAAAATTTCTAGTCAGGATTGATTGCAAAAGTGCTAAATTTATTTTAGAAAAAGATGTCAAAAATTTGGCTTCAAAGCAAATATTTGCCAGATGGCAATCTATTTTATCTATATTCGATTTTGATATAGAATATATCAAAGGCAGTAACAATTCAATCCCTGATTTTCTTACTCGTGAATTTTTACAGGATAAAAATGGAGGACAAGAAGAAGGAGAAGGACAACAAATTAGCAGTTATCCCTCCAATTGTATTAGTTAACAGATACCAAGTGCTTGGATCAATATCCAGGCCCAGTTATCAGCCAGCCTTATCCAGGCCAACCAGCAGTCAATACCTAGTCAATCACCCATTTGCTACCAAGCCCATTCAAACAATAGTTAACAGCCCATCCAAGCCCCCAGAACAGATTATATGTAGTAAAACCCAACACAGTCCACCTATTCTGGATTGAGCCACATTAGAGTCACTACAAAAACCCAGTTGATTTAGTTAAACTCACCTTCCCCACTGGATGGCATTTCATTCCCAAAAGTCCAGAAAAATCCCTTAGCTATTACAGAGATATTTTATACTCTACTGAGTCAATTTATGTTAAACACATTACTGAAAATGATGATTCAATTCCTGAGTCAGAAAGGAAAATTTTGTTTCACCAGTTGTATGTTAAAAGGATTATTTCCAGTAAAGATTGGATTCCCACCCATGCATCCTCAAGTCACTACCCAACCATACTCAGTATAATTATTTTGATTATATTGATACTTGGTTTTATGTTTTCCTCCACCAGACTGAAACATTTTCCCATTCATGGTATGTCAATTTTGACACAAAGTTCAAAAGCCATCTCCCCACCTGGTTCCTCCATTGGTGGTCCCGTCATTGCCTCATGCCAGACTTACTCCCAAATGATCTCCAAGATATGGTCAAATATTTCTCCACTAAGTATACAATAAGTGAGCACCATACCCAGTTTCCCATTCTACTCATATTCACAAGTAAGTATAAAGTGCCATGGATCTTGAAATGGCAGTATCAAATTCAGAATAACACTGTCCAGAGACAATATTCAGTCAAATGGTGGGATAAATTTGGTTACCACCGAATTATTAAACAAGTAAATCTTGAATTCCCACCAGTAAGCAGTCCCCTTGCTCCAATCACAGGCCCCATGGCCAAATGCACAATTACAGGTCCCAAAAATAAGTCAAAATCCAAAGGCAAGTCAAGTTCTAAGCCGTCCAATGCACAGTTAATGGCTATGGCCCAACAGATAATAGCTCATGTCAGTCAAAATGCCCAAGATGACAACAGTCACAGTTCAAAAGGATCATGATCCGTTGCACAGCCTTATGATCCCTATTTCAGTGCAGCATTCCAAGATGCTCAAGACCCCTATGAAGAAAGTCAGGAATAATTGAGCATCTAATGACAAGAAGTAAAGGATCCAATTTTTTAGTAAAAGAATAGTATTAACCCTGGTTAATGCAAAAGTTTTCCGGTAAAACTCCCATTAACCTTGGTAAAATCTACAGTAAAAAGTACAGAAGTCAAATCAACCTTTCGGCCACAGTAACCGACAGGCTTTTCAGATTCCGCGTGATTGAACAGTAACAGACAGAACACTCTTCATCAACAGTAAAACCATGTGATTCCCCAGCTTTTCAGAAGTTCTTTACAGCTCATTGCCCATTCACGAGCTCAACAGGACCCTCTTGAAGGCTATAAGTAACCAGTTCTGCATTCAGTTACAAGCAGTTCATTTGAGAGGCAGATCAACTTTCAGTTCCATTCAGAGAGAGAGAGTTCCATTCAGAGAGCTTTTGGAGAGAACTTTTTGAGTGTACGTGAGATTCTCTTTGAGAATAACTCATTTACTTCTCTCATAAAGATTTCTGTAATATAGATTGTAATACTTGATGTATACACTGAGCTTTAAAACCCTGATTTATGGGAGTTGGGGTATTTATTTAATTTGTTCTTTTAATTCTCTTTCTTTCTATATATATATAACAAATCTGAGTTTTGAATTTCAAAACCCTGATTTATGAGAGTAGGGGTATTTTGGTCCTCAAAATAGGTGATGGACTAATTTTTAAGTTGACTTATAGAACAGATCAATTTCTAGATACGGATATAATAAAGGACTGAAATCTAAATTAGAAATATACGTTTTGGTCCCTCAAAATTTAGTCAACATACAGTTAGTCATTTTGACTTTTTAAACCCTTAAATTCATCCTTAATCAATAAGATATATTAGGAATTAGTCATTTCCCCCAAATATCTGTATTTTTATGGACAAAATTACCCTTTATTATATATATATGCATATCTGTGTATATACCATCAACTTAAAATCAGGGATTTCAATTTAAAATCCAAATAAATCAAGATCCATTTATATCTCTCTATCATTATCTCACTCTCTGTCTCTCGTGATCTCTCTCTCTCTCTATCTTTCTCTCTGCACGAATAACTCCCAACAACTCTCTTGATTTAGGGTTTTTTGCAAAAATAAAATTGAGAGAGAGAGAGAGAGAGTGAAACGGATCGAGAATAGGCAAGAAAGGCCGCTGACGATTGGTTTGTGAGACGACAAAGAGGTAAAGTAAGACGATGTAAAAGTAAGAGGGGAAATGGAGTATTGAGGTAGAAATAATTACAGATGAATGCGTAGAAGGGAAGTCTCCAGCCCGAAAGGCAGATCTAAAGTTGAAGAAACCATTGCCATTGCCATAAAGGATAGCACCCATGAAAGGCTTTGTCAACTGCCCAATTGCCACAGATAAAGCGGCTGCAATCAGAACCTACATCATTTATAGTATCTATCGATTTAGTATTAGCTTTGATTATTTGACTTTAATTTCTCAGCATTGCCCTGGTCTGACGATTTGGTATTCTACTTGCAAATTACTCAAATGATACACCGACGTTGTGGGGACCATAAAGTGGTAGAATTCATGTGTTGTACAATGGCAAATTGGGTGAGATTTTTGGTTTATGTATTCTGTGAGTCATGTGAGTAACCCTCTCTCTCTATCTCTCTCTCAATCTAGTCTCTGTTTTTTTTTTTTTTTTTTTTTTGCTTTTGTCTCAGAAGTCAAGTCTACTATGGATAGAGAGAAGAGAGGGTCTAGTCTAGGTTCATGATTTTGTTAGTAGGTATTTTGAAAAACAGTGGGCCATCTTGATAATCTAGATTTTTTTTTTTTTTGGTGAGAAATTTGTATTATTAAATTTCTATCAAAATTGTACAACTGAGAATTTCTCATCAAATCCATGTCTATTGTTGCTGCATTTTAGTGTTTTGACAGTTTGTGTATGAATTTTTGATAGTGTGAAAAATTTCTCACAAAGTGTGGAGTTTTTCTTTTGAGTTTTGAAGGTAAGAAATTTGTTTTAATTTGGTTAGAAAAAATGTGAGAAATTTCTCACTGTAATAGATAAAAAAAAATTTAAAAATAAAAAATAATAATAATAAAAGGTGAGAAATTAATTTTTATTTTGTGAGAAATTTCTCATCAAATACATTTAAAAATGTGAGAAATTTCTCACTATAATAGATAAAATTTCTTTGTTAATTCTCTCTCTCTCTCTCTCTCTCTCTCTATATATATATATATATATATATGTATAACAAATTAGGGTTTTGAATTTAAAAACCCTGATTTATGGGAGTTGGGGTATTTATTTAATTCTCTCTCTTTCTATATATATATAAGAAATCTGGGTTTTGAATTTCAAAACCTTGATTTATGGGAGTAGGGATATTTTGATCCTCAAAATAGGCGAGGGACTAATTTTTAAGTTGACTTATAGAATGGATCAATTTCTAGATACGGATACAATGATGGACTGAAATCTAAAGGACCCTTGAATGATTTACATCAAGCACGTTGTTAATTAATGTTAATCACGCGCCTTATTTTAGTATTAAAAAAAAGTTGATTGCTACGAATTTGGATACGTAAAAGTTTTTATAAGTTTATAGTAATCAATTTGATAAAATCAATCATCTTCAAACCTCGTGCTTATCCTTAAACAACACTCCCCAAAATTTTGTTTTTTGTTTAAAAAAAATTAACAAATTTTATAATTTGATCCGACAAGTCCTTGTATTGCGCCTGGAAACAAATACTGGTAAGAAATCGGGTGTTTTTGAATAATTTATTTTAGATGTAATTTAATTTGTATGCTTCCATTAAGTTTTCGGGTAAATATCACCTAGCTAAACCCCTTGAGGTTTTCCATGATCACAGACACTACACCTCACGTTTTAACATATCACACCTACCACTCTTCGCATATATATATATATATATATACATACGGTATGTATCACACATCCCCTCCATTAAACTAGAAAGAGGGTGGTCACAATTGAATTCATGAAAAAATAGATCCCATAGAAGGTTACAGTTCAAAATCGGTGAGGAATTTTCAAAACCCCTCTTTCTCTCTGAAAAATGGATCAATTTGAAACCCTAAGTTCATCATCCAATAAAGCTTACGCCTCAATAAGTAGATTAGTTCATTTAAATTTTTTTTTTCAATTTGGGGTTTGATGGCACTGATGAATTCGTGTGTGACGACATATATGCACCACACAAACATAAGGGTATGTAATTGAAAAGGAATAAAAGAGGAAGAAGACAATAAATAGTGATAATATTCTTTAGATTAAGGTTATGTTTATCATTTGACATTTTCCGTTAACTCTGTTTAAGTATGTTAAACGACAAGGGAGATAGTTGTGATATGTCAAATATAAGGGATGACGTCTGTAATCAAAGCAAATTTCAAGAAGTCTAGATGATATTTATCTTAAATTTTTTTCCCCATATTAGAAATTAGGGAAGGTCTTGATTAATCGGTCAACTCCTGCCCCCCTTCTGATGGTTGTTTTTTTTTATTTTTATTTTTTTATTCTTACTACCTGGTGCTTTGGTGTATACTACAAATTGTAATATTGGATGAAATTAAATTTGTCAAAAAAGAAGTGCTTTCCGCTTTTGTGGTTTTTTTTTTTTTTTTTGAGGGGACTCATCCAACTTGACAAGACATAATTTCTAACGTCCCCTGTACGGGCTGATCAATTGAAGAAAATGGGACACTCAGTTCGGAGTGCGATTAATATGACTACCTGCACGTGCTGAATTGAAGAAAACGGGCCTATATATTAGATATAATAGGTATACTACGTAAGAATTTGTCCCTTCTCAGTTCTCACATATTCAAATTTTTTGTTAAGTTAGAAGGAATTTTTAATGAGTCATGTAAAGATTCTGCAATAGGAGTTAAATATATCCATAAAAATATTTTATTGAATTAAGATACAACAGCACAATATACAATTGTTGCATTTAAGTTTTCTTCACAAGTTTGGTGTGGGATTAATATGAGAACTGTTCAAGGGACCCACCACAGGAATTGAAAAAAAAATGAAATAAAATAAAATTCAAAACCCAATCAAAGATATTCAGTAGTGGTCCGGGCCACTAATTCATCTATAAGATGTTGTGGTCTAGATCATGAGAGAGAATCAAGTTTGTCAAAAAAGTTAAGGGGGAAACTGGAAAAATGACACTAGCATAATATTTTTTACCATTAAGAACTTAAGGGCACTTAAAATCTATCATTAAGGATAAGTTCTTCTAATACTTCATAGGCTAAAAAACTCTTATTTTCATCATCTAACCCTAGCCACTATTACCACCACCCCTCCCACCTCTGACCACCACCCCTGACTCACCTGACCTCCGGCGATCACCTTTGTCTCACCTACCACTCGCTTGACCTCCAACAACCACCACCACGACCTTGCTTGAAATCCGGCAACTTCCCCCACTACAAATATTAAGTGAAATTTCACTTAAGATATGTTAAGTGAAATTTCACTTAAATTTCAATGAAGTTCACTATATCTGTCCATTTGCAATTTCACTGGCTTGACAAGATAAGTGAAACTTCACTTAAAAATGTAAAAATTTTACTTCAAAATATACTAAATGAAAAATCACTTAATATTTATAAAATCTGCAACTGAAATATCTTATACTTGGTGATGGTCGCCTTGCATGGTGGTCACTGAAATTTGTTCTGGTGCAACGGCGATGACGACATTCAGATCTAGATCTAGATCGACGCTGGTGATGGTCGTTGATGATGATGATGATGATGATGATGATGATGATGGCGATAGTGGTGCTCAGTCGTGGTGGATTTGATGTAGTATTCCTCAAAGTCTCAGTAAAAGCGATCACAATGGAAGTGGTGGTGCATGCAATGGTAGTGGCGGTGCTCGCGATGGCGGTGGTGGAAGCTCGCAATGGTGTAAGGTGGTGCTCGCGATGGTGGTGATGGCCATGGCAGAGGGAGGTGGTGGTAGCTATGGCAGCGGGCGGTGATGGTGTCAATGGTGGTGGTGGCGACGACGGCTCGGTGGTGGAATGGTGGTGGTAGTAGATCGGTGGTGGATTGGTGGTGGCTATGGCAGAGAGAGATCCCAGGGAGTTAGAGAGAGGGAGAAATGGGAGGCTAGGGTTTCTTGGGGCTATATTTGGGAAGAACAATGGGAGTTTAAATGTCTAAGGATGTAGCACATTTTGGATTTTTAATTTAGAGACTTTTTAATAAAGAGTAATATTTGGGACACAACTTTCATACAACTTTCATACAACCTCCCCAAAAGATGTGTCTATCTCTCTCATGTGATGTCACTGGACCCCACAGTGACACAGGAAAGAGATAGACACATCTTTTGGGAGGTTGTATGAAAGTTGTATGAAGATTGTGTCCCAAGTATTACCCTTTAATAAAATAAGAGCCAAATAGGACTTTAAACTCTTGGTAGTTGCTACTAGGAATTTTCTACTAATTTTCTAATAATAAACTAATTATTTCTTAAACACAATTAAAAAACATGCTCAACAAACAAAATCAAAATGGTTCCACTCACAATTTTTTGCATCCCTCACTTAGTAAACACACCAATGGCATGGAAGATTTGCACACTTCTCTAAGAGTCTATGCAGCTGATGGTTTTCCCATGCAAAGCAAGGGTAAAATCAATGGAGTCCTTTTGAAAATCCAAGGTTATACTTGTTTGGTGGATTTCTACATCTTACCAGTCATGGGGTGTGATGTCTTATTGGGAGCTGAATGGTTGGAATCACTAGATCCCATACTATGGGACTTCTCTAAAAAAACCATGTCCTTCAATATTTCTAGACAAAATCACAAGCTACAAGGTTTTGTACCCCCACCAACTACTCTTGTTAGTAACGAAATTCACCAATCCAATCAATTGGATTAAGTAGACCTATGCTTTCCATACTTACCCTTACCCAGCCACCAGCCACTTAGCTCTAGTTTCGGCCGAGTACTAATTCAATGTGTAAGTTGATCCAACAAGAGAAAATGGGAACCATAACATATCTCATGATTCTAAATATAGATCCTATAGAAGTAGCCAAAGATGAATCACATGATGGGATATCGATCCATCAGTTATTAATTAATGAGGAGTTCTCAGAAGTTAGCTACTAGATTTTATAGACCTTTCCAAGTTGTAGCCGAAATTGGTGTCAAGGGGACAGCTGCATCTACTTCACCCCCTTACAGTAGTGCTGGTACTTTGGAATGGATTCCTGAGAAGATCGTTGAGAGGAGAATATCCATGAAGAGCAATGAGGCAATTATGAAATACTTGGTGCAATGGAAAGGGTTACCTTATGAAGATGCAACTTGGGTGGAGGCTCCAGAATTTGAAAATCAGTTCCCTGACTTCGAAGCTTGAGGACAAGCTTCATTCAAGGGGATGGATTGTTAGGATCAGACCTATTTCTCCTTTGGATCCCCCTGTTATTTTCCTTTTCTCTTTCTGTTATTTCGTTTTCTTTCCTTTCTTTATTTCTTCCATAGTTAGTTCAGTAGCACGTGAGTTCCACATGCTTGAGTTTGTTAGCATTCAGGTGCGCATCACGTGGTCTTGCATGCACATGGTATCTGCTGGATATAAGAGGGGTAGTGATGAGAGAGAGAGAGCATTGTGTATGAAATATTTTATTCTCTTGTTCGATTGTGGTCATTGAACCAGTAAATTCAATTTCTATTTCTGTTCTTTTTCTTTTGATTTCTTTTTAGTCCTGTAAATTAGATTCAGTTTCTACAGTGACTTCGTTGATCACTTCTGTCCAACGGCCACCGGCGTTCTTGATGATGAATACGCCGATCACATCTATTTCTTCTACAAGTATTAATTGCTCATCTTCATTTGATCATCCATTCTTTGTTGCTCTTTGATTGAATTTTCTCAGCTTTTAGTTTTAGAAAAGTAAAATTGAGGCCCCGTATCTATGTATTTGTTAATTTGCCAAGAGAACTGGGAAAAGAAAAACAAAGAAGCAGAAAATAATGTTATCAATCTTTTGATTAATGTTTTTGAGCCTTGTTTGGGTTAGCTGAAATATTAAGTGTAGAAATATTAAGGTGCTTGGTTTTTGGGTTAGCTGAAATAATGAGTGATTGTTCTAAACAAGAGTATTTAGCAAACAAGCTGGAAAAAATAATTGCTTCAATAAAATGACCATAAAGGACAACAGTGAATAGGCAAATGTTTATAGTTTTTATTTAAAGGTATTTTTGTCTTTGAACAACTTAAAAGTGAAATTAAGTGATTGTTTGAAAAAACAAGCTACTTTTTTCAGCTTAATTTTTCAGCTGATTTGTTTAAGTGCTGAAATTTTAAGATAATCCAAACACTTCTATTTTACAAAACAATCATTTTTTTCTCGAAATTTGCAGTGCATCCCTTGATTTTTAATTTTCAACTAGACAAAACGGGCTCAAAGTCTGCTCAGTGAAAAAAAAAATCACGAAATTGCTCGTCAAGTTATTGGATGTTCAGCTCTCCCATTATTAGGAATACAGTATGTGGGGGTTGTTTTTTCTCCCTCTTACGGTTTCTACTTTTTTCTCGGCAACCAAACAGTGCTTAGAAGAAAAAAAAAATTGTTCGACTGGGTATCTTGAACTTCCATTTTTTTTTCTGTGTTTGGAAGTTCCGGAACAAGTTTTTGTTGGGATTATGCCCTCAAACCAGTTAGTTATTGTAATCAGACATCTTTGATTCGTATTTTTATGAGCATCTTTACATACTCGGATATGTGTTATTCATGAGTTGAATGGTTTGGCGTGTTTATCCATTAACACCATTGTCAGATTTATTTGTGTTAATTAGATTGACACATAGGAGATATAAATCATCACTGGCAGTTGTTAAAAATTGTCACAGTTAATGATAAGTATGGATAACTTATCAGGTTTAGACTGTAGCACATTAATTTCCATTTAGTGGAATGAAAAGTCTCAATCATTAGAGTAGTGACTCTGAGTTAATGTGCTAGTGCATTTGGTGCATTGACGGACGTTGAGTTAAATCTATTAACAACAAGCTGTCATAGGTTAATAGGTACTCAAACTTGTATATAACATATGTTCTTAATCCTGAGATAACTGTGAACACAAGCTGTTGACTTGATTACTTTGACTTATCAATCAGTGAGGTCTTGACAGATCAACACCTAGATATCTTGGGTAATTAAGTGAACAGTATTGTGAACACTAGTCGTCAAGATGGAATCTACCCTCTGTGAAGAGTAAGTATTCCCTTGAGAATGTCACTGGGTTAATTATTGAGAACTGCAGTCTTGTCAGCAAGTCGTTGTTGGCATGTTCAGTAATTAATGAGAAGTGATTGGGGCTCAAGGATAATAAGAGGTAATTAATTTCGGGTTGACAGTATAGTTGATACACTAATCCCAGAAATAATTACGAATACGTTTGGTAGAGGAACATCACTGTATTTTATTATACAAGTCTAGGTTTTATCTTCGGGTAAATATGTTTATTAAATCTGGAGTTCAATTATTGTCATATAGTGGAGTTGATAATAATTTACTAAAATTTTTTCCTAAACTTAAGAGTTGAGTTGGATGGAAATCAATTTTAGTTTAGCCAGGTTAATGAACCCTAGAAGTCCCATCTCTAGCTTAACAGGTGTTTGGACGCATGGATAAGATAACTAGGGTTAGAGAGTGTTATAGATGGTCTATAACTATATATAAGAGTAGAGGGGGCCGGCCACTATAGTGACTTTTTATATTAGCCAAAAATATATTCTCTCTCTCTGTCTGATATACTCTCTAAGTTATCTTCTCCCTTAGGGTTATCTACATAAACCCTAGCTTCCTGGTGTGCATCTTGAAGTCATAGAGGTGAAGGCTGCTAGGAAAGAAGGATACGAAGAGTTCTCAAAAAGGATCCAACAGATCTCAAAGGTGAATCTATATTGTTTTCACCCTTTATCATATGTAATCGAATAAGCTTTTGATCCGCTTTAAAAATTTTAAAAGCAATTTTTCCGCTGCGATTGGAAATTGTTTCCAACAGTTTTCACTCCAAGATGCCCAAGGTGATTCCTTTATCTGATTCAAATATATTGTAGCGTAGGTTTTGCCCTCCAAGTCCTTCAATTTATAATGTTACATGTTTGTAACTTTGTATCATTGTATGTATATGGTGGTATACTGGTATGGTTACAAATACAAAAGGTGAGTTACAAGATTGTGGTCCTACATACTCTCCATATCCGTAGTCATTCAAATTTAATTTATGGGACTCAAGTAGCATATGTTTTTTTGTTTAATTGGAGCATTTCTCCTTTTAAGAGTCTTAAGTGGGGACAGCTATGTGTGGAGTGTGGACCTTGAGCTCGGGTTTAAATGAGAAGTTTTGGTTATTGACGTTCTTTGTGGGCCCCAAACAGAATCTAAGAAGATGGTTCAATTTGCTAAAACTATGACCAAACCCTTGTATGTTTAGTGTGTCTGTCAGTGTTGCAAAAACTAAGTATGGAGAAGTAGCTTCAGCACTGGCAGCTTTGATAGGTTACTACTTACTACAAGTATGAAGTAGCCCATATGAAGGTCATGTGTTAAGACTGTTAGACTTGGAACTGACTGCTTCACATTGTTTAAACAGACTGATAGAATTGCTTCCCCATAAGTTCCATAGTATCAAAACTTTCATTTGTTTCAAGGAAATCTTTTGCTAAACATTAAGGCCAGAAGTCCTGCAAAGGAGCCTACATCATGGAAACCAGCAGAAGCATTCAGGGAGGACAACATTTTCATTTCCTTGAGAGATCTTATTTGGTGGGTAATAAGGCTATAGATGATGGCCTACTGGCCTAGTCATAGAATATTGTAAACTGATCAAACCAAACCAATGCCCATCCTGTTCTATGGATGCCAAATGTAATTTTCGTGATGTTTCAATTGTAGACTTAAACCAAAAACCAGTACACCAATGTTGTTGCTACAATTATTCTTGTTGCCCCTTGCTTTGATATATTTTCTGTTCAGAATGTTTCTGTTGATTTATTAGGGTCTTCAAATGTTTAAAAAATAGAAAAGTAGACCAATGTCTGTTGAGTTTTCTTGCAGTTCAACTGACTAAGCTATAATATAAACCCGTGGAGCAACTAAATTGAGCAAACAAAACCTCCTCATTCCACCCCAACTCCCGTATCAGTTATCCTACAATGGATATGCAATTGCCACCCATAATCACTATGTTTGATCTGGGATGTCCTTTCAAGTTCATCAAACTTTTCGCTTGATGAAAATCAAATAATTTTGTGAACCCGGGAAGCGTTGAGACGACTGTAATTACGGGACAAAAGTATTAAGAAAATTAAACAAGAACAACAACAAACCAAAAAAGTGGATCACCCACCAAGAGGGCTACTAGCTTCCTGTTATGATATTTTCGTTACATTCATATTCAAAGAAACCAGTAATTGGTTCAATTGTCCACAAGATCATGACTTTATGAATGTTGAGTTTACTGTGTATCAAAAACATGCCTTTGGCACACCATTCCATGATTATGTTTTCTTCTTGCAGTATACTCAAACACGTGTTCATCTATGTACTCCTATGTCTTGTTCTGTGAATGCATGTATTTTACTGCATATTATTCCATGAAAAGGGTAGAAACCCCCATTTCTATGTTTCTTTTTTCTCTTCTTATATGCTCTTCATTTTTCACTTGAAATGTCCTTACTGTTTTCTTCTTCTTAGCTTTACAAACGTAAAGATTTTCGTAATAATGCTTCTTCATGCTTCAATTGACAGACAAATCTAATTACAGCCTCAAAATGGTTCTAGGAATAAAATCACATAAATCAATTGGCTTGCAATCATTTTCAAGAATTCTAATCAAATGAAGTTATTTAAAAAAAAAAAAATCGGAAGAAAGCTTTTCTTAAAGGAATTATCTTTTTCCCTAAGCATTAACAGCAGCCTGTATCTGTTCCAATGTTCTCCCTTTTGTTTCAGGTACCACCTTGATCACAAATAAGATTGCGAGTGCATTAATTGCTGCATAAAGCACAAAGGTACCTGAAAACCCCACAAACAGGTGTAAGTCCATAGCTCTTGTAATATGTCGTCATTGTCCTAATATGTATTGCCAAGTTCTTTTTTTTTATTAGCGAAAGAGTTATCAGCGCTTATTTCCATGGTGATAACTCAAAATGGATTTCTGATTTCAAGATCATCTTTTCATTTATGGATTTCTTCCCAATTTATTTTGAATTTGCTAGTCGTTATTCTCTTCAGTGGATTGAAAACGTCCATGTTGTTATATTTGCTTACCGTAAGAGCTCCAACTCATGAGGAAATTGAAAGTGTAGGAAACAGCCCATGCACCAAACCAGTTCACCAGTGTTGCTAGGCTCCCAGCTACTCCTTTAACATTTATTGGGAATATCTGCAGCGAAAGGGATTCTCATATTGTTAGCATAATTGAATGTTAGATGGTGTAGGTGGAGCAAAATAAATTGAATTTTTTTTTAAATACCTCAGACATTACAACCCAGGGAACTGCTCCCATCCCTACTGAAAAGGATCCTATATACACCTGAGAGCCAAAAAGATCAATTACGGATAGTTAGGAATTAAAAATTTATTTGCAAGTAACTGATTACAGTGGATAATTAGGTTGGGCAAAGTTAATTCATAATACATACCAGTATGCCGGTTACAGCAAGTATGGGTGCTGCTTTGAGTGATATTTCATGTGCCTGGTTCACAAGATCTCTACACATTAGAACTAAAAGATTCGGACAATCCGTGGAGGAAAGCTGCTAACTAAACTCAGAGCGCGTGTGGATTAGCTTATTTGGGATCAACAATCCCTTCTTCATTTGGGATTATTGAGATTAGAGTCTGTTTGGTAAAAACATTTCCACAGCTTTTTCAAAAACCGAGTCCACTTTAAAGCTTAAAAAAATAGCTTAAATCAAAAGCACCAGTTTGCTGCTTTTTCGGAATCTCTTATTCCCACATCAGTACCAAACAGGCTCTTAGTAACTTGACAACTACCTTCAGATAAAATGAAGCCCCTGCTAGTATACAGCCTAGTACCAATCCTGAAGCTGAAACCTAGAACCACAAAGTTGAAACGTAATCAGAGAAGAACTATGTAAAGCCATGTTTAAAAGCTAATGGTGTGTCGGTCTAGGATTGTACCAATAAAAGGGGTTTTCTTCCAGCTTTGTCAATAAATAAGGCTCCCAGTGCAGTAATCACAACCTGCAAATAAACTCAATCATTTGATGTCAAAAGAGATATCTGGATCATCTGGCACGGAATGGCAAAGTAAGAGTTGATTACCTGAAGAACTGCGTAGATTATAGTTCCAAGGTCGGAAGGAAATCCTGACAGGAAATAGATACAAAAATAAGTAATATTCGTAACAATGAGTAATTTTACACTTCAAGCTTCATAGCTAAGTGGTTTGTTGTTCTATCTAAAACATGGAATCTGAAGCAAAAATGTGGTAACAGAGACTGATATTTTTCAATGGATATTATGTAGAAATGTAGAGAATCAGGAATTCAAAAACCCAAGTTTTTTTTTTTTTCGCTCTCCTCTTCTTCTTCTCGAGGGACTTGAATAGGGCTATTGTATCTTTTATGGTTAAAAGCAATTATAGTTAAAATAGCTTTACCTGCTGATTCGAAAATACTGCTCGTGTAAAAGCAGATTCCATTTATACCTCCAAATTGTTGGAAGACCATTAGTCCAACTCCTATCTGGTCATCAAATGTGATCAGAAAATGAAAAATTAGTCTGGAAATGGGCAATTTGTCAGGGCTATTTGAAAAAAGCTGTTTCTCTTAGGCTTTGTTTTGGTTCATGGATTTGGTGAGGGAAAAGAGAGGGAAAAGGAAAACTGGATGGAAAACTAGTTCCTTTTACCTTACGGAGGGGACTAGTTTTCCATCTTGTTTTCCTTTCCCGTCTCTTTTCTCTCACGAAATCCATGAACCTAGCAAAGCCAACCAAACGTAGCCTTAATAGATCAGCTAATATATATAAAAAAAAAATAGTTGTACATGTTTGGGAGAAAGAAATAATTACAGTGACTGAGCGCAAGTATCTTATTTGAAACAAATCAAGCAGTTTGGCTTTCGGGAGGCGTTCAAGAGTTTCTATGTACTCCTGTCAATCAATGAGAAAACCCCGTATGTCATCTTTCAAATGATCCGAAACAATTTTGACCAAGAGTTGATTTAAAGTTTAGAAGTACGAACCTGAATTTCAGCTGCCTCCTCCGATATATCAGCAGTAATGCCACGGAGTCTCTGAAGTGCAACTTCAAACTCCTTCTGTTGTCCTGTCTTTGCCTGCACTCAAGGCGAGAGTTTTCATGTATGCCTTTCTCTATAACGCTGTTAATATCTGGATAAATGAAATTTTATCGTTGATTTTTAATTCTTACCAGCCATCTGGGAGATTCTGGGATGATAAAGAGACCCAAAAGCAGAACAGCACACGGTATTATTCCTGCAAGCACCCCGCAAGTGAACCACCTGTCAAGTATATGTTTATATGTATATATGTATATATATACATTTACATGCGTATATTGTGTGAACCCTCTTAGAGTTCTTATGATGACTGAATGCATAAGTGGCTTACCTGTTAATGCTAAAGTCCTCCACGATAGCAGAGTCCCTATTATGAAGCTAACAGAGACTCCAGTACAAATCATGAGCTGTGGTCATGTAAGTACGAAAGGTTAATATATGTATGCTTTATGTATGTTGATGATTCAATCTACATCTTGGATTCAGTTCACATGTAAAACCAGGATCTTTTTGAAAACCTTTTTATATTATCTCTTCATGTGGCTGGAATAAATGGAGTTAAATACATAAATGTTGTTAAGAAAGGATTTCATGTTCTTGCGTTGGTAATCTTTCTTTTACCTGATTAGTGGTAGTCAATGCTCCTCGTAGATTCTTGGGTGCTATTTCTGCTATAAACACGGGTACCTTGTTGTTCATGTAACATCAGTGTCAAGCTTGCAAACTAAATTGGGAATGCACACAAAAATTGCATGGTTTGGGTTGAAATGTTACAGAGAGAAAAAACAAAAAAATACATACCACGTACGAAAAGACTCCCATTCCATATCCTGTTGCGAGCCTTCCAATGTCTAGAGCCAAAGCACCCTTTTATAGTAGTTATTACAGGAATGTCAGGTCACTGCTTTAGACTTTGTTTGGTTCATTGATTTAGTGAGGGAAAGGAAAGGAAAACACTTTTCTTTGTTTGGTTAATAGGAAAAATAATGACAAAAAAAAAAAGGAAGGAAAAGAAAATATGGTGAGAATTAAAATGAAAATTTTAATTTTGCGAGTCACTCCCCTCCATTTGTTTACAATTATGTTTTGAAAATGTTGAATTTTAATGTTATTTAACCATGGAGACACAAGGGAAACCATAACGGGTACAAGTTTTCTTTTTTGTCTTCCTTTCCTTCTTCTTTCCCTTTTCATCCGCAAACAAAGCAGAGCCTTAAAGGAATGAATTTACTCACTACAAAGTAGGGAGTATAAATGGATTTTAAAGAGTAAGACTGCACAAACCTTGGCAAAGTAAATGGCTAACCACCCTGCAACACAAAAGCAGCTTGAAATTCTCATTGCCTGCTTGCAATTCGTATTCAAATTGTTACTACTTAGTAGGGTATCAGAGAAGCAGAAAGTCACGGACAGCAAAATGGTTGGTCTCAATAGGTTCATCATTATTGTCTCCAGCTTACCCCTTTGCGACCGATGAAATCAGCAATTGGCCCGCTTGTGATTGCACCAACCATTGCGCCAAATGTCAAAATGGAGCCAAATAACGAGTACTGCACACGAGTAAATCACGAGACTGAAAAAGATGGTTTATTTGAGAAGCATGCCTTGCATGACTGTATCCCTTATATGCAATGCGTATGCCCAAATAATTTGAGCAAAGGCTTAGTTGAATTTAGTTGAGTTTAAAAGTATCAACACTTTGCCTAAGTTTTAATACTGTTTATGTAGTTGTATTCACACAAAATTTTCTCTCTGTTATACAGTGTGATTGTGAAGATGTACGAATTGTTTGAAAATTTTCTAATAGCAGAGATCATACACACTTCCCCTCTCTTTAGGTGGTTTTTTTTATATATGTTTTAACAAGGATTCTCTTCTCCATCATACACAATCATTCACTAGTTACGGCTCAAATTGAGCATTTTCTTTGAACTCGTATTACTGAATATATTAGTTGGATACCAATCCAAACACATGGTCATTATTGACCCAAGAAAAGTACTTAAGAGATCTGAAGTTATATATATATATATATATATAGTTACATACAAGGTAATATACAACGAACCTCTGCAACAGACAGATTGAGATCTTCCCTTATGGCAGACTGAGTAGGTGATGAATAACCTGCCTGAAAACAAACAAATTTTGTTGATGCTAAATATTTTAGTTTGTATGATCTAAACATTGTAATTGATTTTGTAATATGTTTTAACTTTGCATCTTTCAGGTTCCAACTATATATTATGAGGCGATAAAGAAATGAAAGACGGAAGAGCACACACTTACACAGGACCCGAATGCGTAGGAACCGCATACTGCAACGAAGGTGCTAAGGTAAACCATCCATTGATGATGATGCCCTTCACTGCTGCTTTTCTCTGTCTGATCTTTAGCACCATCTTGAGTCCTTGCCTTTTCTATAAGTGGCTCTCTAATATATTCACTGTTCTCAGCAGCTTTCTCAACATCCTCTTTGATTGCCATATGTCTCTCTGTTTTGGTACGTTTTGATCTATCTGTGTGTATAACTCAAATAGAAGGCGGCTTATGTTGGTATATATTCAAAACAGAAAGAGATACATACATATTATAGAATTGAAGAAGGCAAAGACATTCATTACAAAGATTCCTTTTACAATTTCTAAATAGATCTACCCTTTCTCTTTCTCTGATCTGTAACATGGCCAAGTAGGCTGTATCACATAGGACTAATATTTATTACTAATACTAATTGCTACCTAATTTGTCAAGTCTGCTATTTTTCGCTTTCCGTTCCACAATCATTTATTTAATAAGACATGTTTTTGTGCCTTTTATGTTTGTAACCATGTAGGAAGAAAACGCTGTCACTTTCACGAGGGTGACAAGGACCCTAGTTTTACATTGACAAGGCAAATCAGAAACTCAAATTTAAGATGATCGAAGACTAAGCTTGTGAGAATTTCTTGTGAAACTCTTCTCATTCAAGCTGATATTGTTGAAAAAATTGTAGTACTAGTAATTTGATATTTCGAGCCCGTTTGGTTAGCTTTTAAAAAGGTTTTTTGTTTTTTGTTTTCTGTTTCTGTGTTTTTTTTTATTAATTATAAAAAAATAAGAGCAAATTGGATTTTTTTTTTTTTTTTTAAAAAGAACTATTTCCTAGCTTTAAATACATTTATAAATGATTGTAATGAGATACCAAACGAGCTCTTATTCACATAATGTCATTTTCGCCAATACACATCCATGAATAATGTTGTGCAAGTAGGTAGTTTCTTTAGTCTGATCTGAAAATTGCCAAGAAAGGAGGATGAAATATATATATATATATATATATATTTGTTTTTTAACTTTTATTTGTTCTTTTACCGAATTCGTTGAAGCATACAGGATTATACTGTAGAAATGAGGTTGTTATTTGACTTCCAACTCAAACCCAACTGTCTTTGCAAGGGAGCAATGATTCTTCGGGTACCATCCAAAGTATAGCATATCTATAATCTATCTATCTATATCCATATCTATATCTATCTATAATCTATAATAATTATTATTATTTATTTATTTATCTATATTTAAATGTACCGATACCCATAAGTGTTTCACACTTTTATCAATCGGTGCACTTTCACTTAATTAATTTTCTTAGAGTTTTAACAACTTTAGTATACCACTTTTTTTTTTTGGTCCGTCTATGAGAGTCCTAAATTTTTATTTTTCTACTTTAGATATATATATCATGTTATATACGTTATATACAATCTCTATTATTTTACAACACCTTTACATTAATGACATTCCACATTAATCCTATCATGTTACAACTCCGTCCAAACAACTCATGTTCCCATTGGAATGGAAGAAAAAAAAAATAGTCAATCACACTTTAGTTCATGGTTGGTTTCAAAAAAAAATATTTAATTAGACTCACGGTTTTTTTTTTACTCCCCTACTTTTGACCAAGGTTGGTTTATTTATTTATTTTTTTTTTTTTCGACTAGCGTTGGTTTCCTTTTTCTTTTTCTGTTTTTCTTGAGGGATAAATTACAACAACACCCCCTCAAATATTACTCTTTTTCAAATACGTCCCTAAACTATAAAACTTGAAAAACTAACTGCCCTCAACTATTGCATTTTTCTCTAAAAACCCCTTCCATTAGAATTCCGTCCCAAAAAAGAACGTTTATATATATATATATATATATACATATATATCATGTGAGCGGCATATGATACAAACTATTAACAACGTGATATATATTTGTCCCTCTTTCGAGCAGTTAGAAATTTTAGGACAAAATTATCCTTTGTTGCATAAAAAATTACCCTTTGTTGTACATCAAATTTTAGGCAATTTTATTCTTAAAATTTTAACGACTCAAAGAAGTGACAAAAATGTTATGTTTTTAACACTTTTACATTGGTAATATGATACAAAAGTAATCATTTTTTATTACTACAATCTAACAGAAGAGGTGTTAGTGAAAAGTTTAATTGTTGATGGGGTTAATTTGTTGAGTTTTATAGTTGAGGGGGTAATTGAAAAAGGTCATAGTTGAAGGGGTGTTAGTGTAACTACCCCTCTTCTTTTTTCTTTTCTTTTTTTGGACTCGATGATGGATTACCTGAATGTTGTATTAGTAACATATATCTCTTAAAGAGTTATAATAAATGTCTATGAAGAATTTTAGAACTCTTATTTATACTCCTATTACCAATTTCTTAGTAGTATAAGATTCTTTTAACAGTACTCGCAAAGTTTAAAATTTTCACCTTCCAATTAGAAATCTAGCATTCAACCTCGAATTAATACAAATATTTGAGAGCTAATCCATCTAAAAACTCGCATTTAATCAATAGTTAATTAATAGTAGAATTCTAGTAATTGAACACATTTGGGTAAAGTTTCTTAGTTGTGGTTCGTTTGATTTCTCTCACAAATGTGGGACCCTAACTGAAGAAGAAGAAGAAAAAAAAAAAAAAAAAAAAGATAGACTTTTTTAAACATTATTTTTTTTAATCCTAGGATCCACTGTTGTGAGAGGGAACCTAACGAACCACACCTAAGGAACTTTATCCAAGTATGTTCCATTAGTAATTGTGTAACAGTTTTTTGCTTCTTTAATTAAAGTGGACCATAATGGATTAATTAAGTATTGGATCATTAGATTGAACAAAGTCCAATATAATTAGGATAAATAAGGAAATTATGTATGAGAAATAAATAAAAGAATTTGTGGAAATTAATCGTGTAGAAGAATAATATGAATTCACAAGTCTCCCAGTTCCAGGATTACTTTTGGCCCTATTTGTTAGACATTATTTTAGTTCTCTCTCTCTTTTTTTTTTTTTAAATAAAATTTTACAAGTTAATGGTTTGATTTAATTTTGGACTAGAAAACTAATCATATTATTAAAGAACCTACTGACTGTCTAATTTTTATTATACGTCTCCACTTCTCAAGTTCTCTATAGCCTTAGAGGCATTTTCTATACTTTAAGATTCACAAACCAGTCTACTCTTCGTGCTCTCTTAATAATGTGCTATGATTAACTAAACACAATTGATCTTTACACAAGTGTGCACTTTCAAGCTTTGTATTGAAGGTAATTATTATTCCTTACTCTGCTATTCATTCATTCAACTTACTTATCAAAATGAAAACAAAAAACTACTAGTTATAGTAACATCAGACCCCTTCTCATGAGGGAGGTCCTCACTTTGTTAAAGTGAGGATTTCTATTTACAACTATTGGATCCAGTTTCATTAAGGGTACTGAAGTAATTTCACAGACAAAAAACTGTACCCAACAACTCCTGATATCAATTCTTTGTATTATATGACTCTTTTTAAAGACTCTTGATTTGTTTTCTTCTTCTTCTTCTTCTTCTTCTTCTTCTTCTTCTTCCGGAGCTCTATGATAGGTCACTCACGATTTTGTTTTATTCCATACTAATAATAATATAGGTAACTTCTATCAGACCTATTCTAGGTAAGATATGCATTAAAAAAAATTCAGGAGTCAATTTCAACCACTTACAAGGACGCATAGCCCAAGTGGCAAAAGGGTGGCACTTAGTGCTCTCTTGTGTATCCAGGTTCTATGTTCAAACCTTCTCACTCCCCCTCCCCCTCCCCCATGTAATAAAAAAAATTAAAATTAAAATTCAACCACTTGATGATTTGGTTACCCATTTAACATAGAGTGCATTTTTCTCACTCTTGCTTATCCATCACTACCATGCTGACATGTGTTATATTCCATTCCTGTGTTTAGTAACACAATTATTGAATGTAAAACATAATTAAGTATTTTTCTTTATGAAAAGTTACTATTGTTATCTTTATTAACAATAATTCGTATAATTGTTATCATTGTTTAAATTCTACAAGAAAGATAGGAAGTTAGACAAATTTAGCTTGTGATGATAACCAATTAAATGGTGAAAATATGTAACACCCGTACCCGGAGAACGGGTTAATTATTGTGTTAATATGCATTAATTTACGTAATTAGTGTATAAAATGGGTTAAGGAGAGGCTTGGACTCGCCCATGGAAAAGTCTCCAGTGAGATGGGACAAGTATTGAAATGGAACCCAACAAAGGGTAAATTGGTAAATTGTATTTTAAATGATTAAATGCATTTTTACGTGATTATACGAATATTTGTTTAAATGCTTTCATATTATATGTTGATATATGTTTAGCATTTGGAGTTAGTTTAAACACTTCCATAAGGGTATAACTGAAAAAGTTCATAATCAGTAGGTGCGATAGCAATTTCACAAAATAAATGGGACCCGCATTGGGACTCATACGAAACTTAGACAAACACCCATTAGATAATTGGATAGTTAATGGAATGTTTGGGGGTTTCATAATAAGAACCTAAGAAATTTGGGAAAATGCAAAAGGGGCAAAAATGTGTTGACAACACATTGCATGTAATGCATGTGTGTCAAGAGGGTGAGCATACTCTCAAAATTAAACAGAAAATCAAAGGAAAAGAGAGAGCTCGGAGGGAGGCGACGAGATTCCGTAACTCCGACGCCGTAATTCCGCCGTTCCGTCGCCGCCGTTCGTCGGATTTACGATCCGAGACCACTTTTGGACTCGTGGAGGTGAGACGATCATTCCTATGCCTTTAATTTATGTTTCAATTGCTGGATTTTGGTATCTCGTATTAAACGGTGAGACACCGTCTACCGAAATTCTTGTAGGATTTACTTGGTGAGGAAATTGAGCTTAAATTGGTGAAATTCAGCAACTTCTAGGTGTAAATTAAGTAAAATCTGTGTATAAGGTGAGTTTTCTAACTAAAGCCTTGATGTGGTTCATGTTATGTGCTTCAATTTCTAGTTAGAAATAATAATTGTAGATTTAGTAGTCAAATTCATGTTAAAGTTAGAATTACATGTTGATTTGGTAAAGAAATACTCATGATTATGTGACTATGTGCCTATGTGTTAAGTGGTCAATGAATGATTGGGAATAATGGTTCATTATGGTGAAATAAGGGAGGAGAAGAGGAAGAAATCCGCTTTAAGAACGGATGTCCAAGGAATAAAAGTGGCCGCGGGACCAAGGGAAAGGTCTTCGGGTCGGAGTGAACCATTAGCCCATGAATTCTGCGATTACATATGTTTATGTGCTTAAATTGTTGCATTACACATGTTCATGACATCATTAGCATGTTAGTTAATTCACTAAGCGAAATGCTTAAGAAAACCATTTTCCTATTTCTGTTGTGGTACATAACAACCACCGCAGGTTCGGAGCAAGGCTCGGAGAGGAGGTGAAACGAGTTTGGATTGGGGCAAGGCTAGGACTTACGTGCACGTGTTTACAATCGCATAATATGATGTAAATTATGGTTTGGACTTGTGATAATTAAGTTATAATGTTTTAGTGTGAAAGTTGGGGTTAACCTTAGAGGAACTTATGTAATTCCTTATGTTAAAACTATGGATTTTGTGTGGTAGTTAAGTTGGACCATTCCGGCAAGTCCGGGTGAATGTCGCAACTAGTTTTTGGACAAGTTACGCTTGTAACTAAGTTATATGTGAAGTTTTGAACTCTCTTCCAACAAAATTCTATGTTCATCCTAGTTTAACCAAGGTTTGGGCTTGTATGTTTTATTTTGCCTCAATTGAGCTTGGGTACTAGTGTAAAGAGTTTAAAAGTATTCCAAGGTGTATTTGAGTTATGTTCAAGAGGTTTTGTAAGCTTTCAAAAGTGTTTGGGTGAGTTTTAGCTTCAAAATCTCGTGTGAGCAGGTTGAAAGTTGCTGCTGCAGAAATGGTTCTGCAGAGGGGCTTTCGACCGGTCGAAGGGACCCGTTCGACCGGTCGAAAAACCCACTGCTAGCCCTTTAATTCTAAGTGTTACCATGTTGTGTTTAAACTTTTAAAAGTCCAAGAGGGTACCTTTGAGGTCCCATTGACCTATAAAAACTTCACTTTCAATTATAAAGGTTAGTAAGTATTTTCCGCGGAATTTTCTAATGGGCACAAGTTATACTAGTGTTATTTGGCTCAAGCTTGTTTAATAAAGCTTTAAACTCCTCCTCAAATTGTTTTCATGTACATGCTAGTTCTTGGAAGTTCTTGGAAATAACTTAAGTTCGTTACATGCTTGAATTTGGTTGGAATGAATTGAAATCTTCCAACGGTTGCGTGATTTAATGAGTTTTCGATGCTTTTGTGCACTTTTCGGTAGTTCTAAGTTGGTTGGGAAGTAGCCCCAAGTGACTTGTGTGTTTGGGGACTTCTTAGAATGTTAAATGGGGGAAAATATGGTTCAAAGGGTATCTGGACCGGTCGAATTGACCCGCTCGACCGGTCGAATGCCCCTCTGCACAAGACAGTGATTTCAAAGGTATTTTTCGTCGCCTTTTACGGAAACGGGCATAACTCTTTGTAGAAAATTCGAATTCATGCGCCGTTTTTTGAATTGGAACCAGGACTCAAAGAACTATCTTTTGATGTAAAATTTTGTCATATTTTATTAATGACCATTTTGCCCTTGGGCTATTTTATCTCAGCATAGTAGTTTTAAACTACTTTAAATCATGTTTTACCTTCATAACTAACATGGTTCTTGCTTATTAGTGTATTTTGGGTGCGTATAGTCTTGTTACACATGTCCTAATCCGTGGGGGCGGGTTGGGGGTGTGACAGTTTTTGGTATCAGAGCAATAGTTTAGAGCCTTTGGAACGAAAGACGTACGACGCGTAGTGTGCACACAACGACACGTAGCTACATGAACATGCATACACGTTTACTTAGCATGCTTTTAATGTTAATTAGCATGTTATTGAATTATTTAAAGTAACGTGTATGTGTGTGTAATAATGTGGGTGCCAGGCATTATGTCTGGAGGTGACACCTCAAATCGAATGGAACGAGTTGAAAGAGCAATTGAGGGATTGGTTCGAGTGGCTGAAACTCATGTGGTCGAGGAAAGACCGGTACAACCGAATCCAAATCCGAGGGAGGAAATTGTTGCCATCTCAAAATTTCATAAACAGAAGCCAACAATATTCCGTGGGGAAGCCGACCCAATGAAGGCAAACTTTTGGATTTCTGATATGGAGAAAATCTTTAGGGTGTTACCATGTACAGAGGAACAAAAAGTGTTGTTTGCCGCTGACACGTTAAAAGATGAGGCACAATATTGGTGGCGCACTAAGCTGGGTCCGAGTCAACCGACTACATGGGATCACTTTCTGGAGATATTTAATGAACAATACTTTCCAGAATCATTTGGGGATCAAAAGGCTCAAGAGTTTATGGAGTTGGTGCAAGGGGGAAAGTCAGTTCGCGAATATTCAACACAATTTACGAGTTTGGGAAGGTTTGCGGGGGATATGATAACTAGTGAAAAAGTGAAAGCAAGGAAAATTGTGACGGGGCTTCGAAGTGATATTCGGGGACGAGTGACTGTGTTCCGACCAGAGACGTTTGCAAAGGCATTAGATATTGCCTCTATAGCTGAAAGAGACCTCGGGTATGCTTCAAACATGCCACCACCATCAAGTCAACAAAGTAAACGACCGGGATCAAGTCAGTTCAGTGGTCAAGGTAGTACAAAGAGGCAGGGTTTTGGAGGGTCATCAGCGAGTAGTGGTAGTGGTTCCAGTGGAAATAAGCCGAGGTGTCAAACTTGTCAGAAGTTTCATTGGGGACGATGTAATCAACTCCCAAATGCGAACACGTGTAATCTATGCCGACAACCGGGGCATATAGCAAGAAATTGTCCGAACCAAAACTTGGATATGAGAGGTCGATGTTTTATCTGTAAAGAGTTAGGGCACCAAGCTAGAGATTGTTCTACCAAACGTCAAGGAACTTCAGGCTCAGGTTCTTCCGCAGCTAGTGCCATCACACCAAGGTCTACTCAGCAACCCCTGAGGAGGGAACAACGGCAGGCGCGATCATTTCAGCTCAGGCCGGGAGAGAATGCTTCTGCCGATACCGTTGTCTTAGGTATGGTTCCCATTTGCTCACACTTAGCAAATGTACTTGTCGATTCGGGATCCACACATTCATTCGTATCACACCACTTCGCTAAACATTTAGATAAACCACTAGAATTCCTAGATTATGATTTATTTATTGCGATACCATTGGGAGCTCCGCTGGTTAGTTCAGGGGTGTTTAGAGGATGTGGAATAAATATTAACGGTAAGGGGTTAACTGTTGATTTGGTACCGTTAGTGATTCAACACTTCGATGTTATATTGGGGATGGATTGGTTAGCGGCTAACCATGCGAATATAGATTGTAACAATAAAGGGGTAGTCTTTCGTATTCCAGATCAAGAGGTATTTTATTTCCAAGGCAAGGGTGTTGTATCACCGCCATATATCGTGTCAGCTATTGAAGCTTGTCATTTGTTAAAGAAGGGTTGTCATGGGTTCTTGTGTAGTATTCTTGATACCAGGGGTGATGGTCCTAAACTTGAAGATATTCCGATAGTTAGAGAATTTTCGGATGTATTCCCAGAGGAGTTGCCTAGTGTGTTGATTGAGCGAGAAATTGAGCTTAGTATTGATATTATGCCAGGGACACAACCTATTTCACGAGCACCATATCGAATGGCACCAATTGAGTTGAAAGAGTTAAAGATTCAATTGCAAGAGTTATTAGACAAGGGTTTTATTCAGCCTAGTGTGTCTCCGTGGGGTGCACCTGTGTTATTTGTGAAGAAAAAGGATGGGACAATGCGGATGTGTATTGACTACCGCGAAATCAACAAAGTAACAATCAAGAATAAGTATCCATTGCCACGTATTGATGACTTATTCGATCAACTTCAAGGGGCTCAGGTGTTTTCAAAGATTGACTTGAGGTCTGGGTATCATCAACTGAAAGTTAAAGCAGAAGATGTAGAAAAGACAGCCTTTAGGACCCGATACGGACACTATGAATTCCTGGTGATGCCGTTTGGGGTTACTAATGCGCCAGCTGCCTTTATGGACTTAATGAATCGTGTTTTTAAATCTTATTTAGATGAGTTTGTGATTGTATTTATTGATGACATTCTGATTTATTCCAAGAGTCCGAAGGAGCACGAGCAATACTTGAGATTAGTTTTGCAGCGACTTCGGGAGAAACAATTATTTGGGAAGTTGAAGAAAAGCGAATTTTGGCTTACAAGTGTCACTTTTCTAGGGCATGTGATCTCCAAGGAGGGTATTTCTGTAAACCCCCAGAAGATAGAAGCTGTGATGAATTGGTCAAGGCCAGCAAATGTGTCAGAGATTCGAAGTTTCTTGGGGTTAGCCGGGTATTATAGAAGATTTGTCAAAGACTTTTCCAAACTCGCGACTCCGATGACAAGGCTGATGAGGAAGGATGTACCGTTTGAGTGGAATAAGGAGTGTGAGGATTGTTTTATAACGTTAAAGAAGAAGTTGACAACGGCACCAATACTTGCAATTCCAAAAAGTACTGGGAAATTCAGAATTTATAGTGATGCTTCTCACCAGGGGTTGGGATGTGTTCTGACACAAGATGACAAGGTGATAGCTTATGCTTCGCGACAGTTGAGATCTCACGAGAAGAACTACCTGACCCATGACTTGGAATTAGCAGCGGTAATCTTTGCCTTAAAGATTTGGAGGCATTATCTATACGGGGAGACTTGTGAAATCTTCACCGATCATAAAAGTCTGAAATATCTATTTACTCAGAGAGACCTAAATATGAGACAAAGAAGGTGGTTGGAGCTTATGAAAGATTATGACTTGAAGATTCAATATCACCCGGGAAAGGCCAATGTAGTTGCCGATGCCTTGAGTCGAAAGTCATCAGAAAACTTAGCTTGTACTTTGACTGGACAAGAAAAGTTGGTGAAAGAATTTGAACAATTGAACCTTGAAGTAATTCCTAGAGTTAAAGGTGGTTTAATGGCTGCAATCGTGGCACAGCCGAGTCTTATTGGTGAAATTAAATCTAATCAACTTTTAGACCCAGAATTCAAGAAAATTATAGATGAGCTGCCTGAGGGTAGAAGGCTAGAGTTTAGCTTTCAAGACGGTGTTCTGAAATACATCAATCGATTATGTGTTCCTAAGGTTGGAAATTTGAGAGATAGAGTTATGGAAGAAGCTCATAATAGCAGATATTCAGTACATCCGGGTAGCACCAAAATGTACAGAGACCTACGGGAGATTTATTGGTGGAGTGGTATGAAACGAGAAGTAGCAGAATTTGTTTCTAAATGTATGACTTGCCAAAAGGTAAAAATGGAACATCAACGACCTGGGGGAGAACTACATCCGTTAGAGATACCAGAATGGAAGTGGGAGCATATCACGATGGACTTTGTCTCGGGATTTCCAAGATCTCAAAAGTCGAATGATAGCATTTGGGTCATCGTAGACCGATTGACTAAATCAGCCCATTTCTTGCCAATTAAGACCAAGAATCCATCAAAGTTAGCAGAGATTTATATAAGAGAAGTTGTTAGACTTCACGGGGTACCAGTATCGATAGTGTCGGACCGTGATACTTGTTTCGTGTCAAGATTTTTGGGAGAGTTTACAAAATGCTATGGGGACAACTTTACATTTTAGCACTGCTTTTCATCCACAGACCGATGGTCAGTCCGAAAGAGTGATTCAAATTCTGGAAGATATGTTGAGGGTTTGTGTAATGGACTTCAAGGCCGATTGGGAGACTCATTTGTCTTTAATTGAATTCTCTTACAATAATAGTTTTCAAACTAGTATCGGAATGGCACCTTATGAAGCATTATATGGGAGAAAGTGTAGATCGCCGATCTGTTGGACAGAAGTTGGTGAAAAACAACTTTTGGGGCCAGAGATAGTTCAAATCACTACTGACAAGATTCGACTGATTAAGCAGAGATTGCAAACGGCTCAGAGTCGTTATAAAAGTTACGCGGATAAGGGTAGAAGACCGCTGGAGTTTGAAGTGGGTGACTATGTGTTTTTGAAGGTATCGCCTTCAAAAGGCATAGCACGGTTTGGTAAGCGAGGTAAACTGAGTCCAAGATATGTTGGACCTTACTTAATTCTTGATCGGGTGGGACCGTTAGCTTATCGGTTAGAATTACCACAAGAATTGGCGAATGTTCATAATGTGTTCCACGTGTCGATGCTTCAACGTTATATATCGGATCCAGGACATGTTATTATTCCAAAGCCATTGGAGATTCGAGAGGATATGACCTATGTGGAGCATCCAGTGCAAATCCTTGATAGAAAGGATCAAGTGTTAAGAACCAAGGTAATACCACTTGTTATGGTTCAATGGCGAAGCCATTCAGTCGAGGAGGCTACTTGGGAGCGGGAGGATGAAATCCGAGCCAAGTACCCGCACTTATTCGACACTTGAGGTAAGAGTAAGTTTGGGGACCAAACTTCTTTTTAGGGAGGGAGAAATGTAACACCCGTACCCGGAGAACGGGTTAATTATTGTGTTAATATGCATTAATTTACGTAATTAGTGTATAAAATGGGTTAAGGAGAGGCTTGGACTCGCCCATGGAAAAGTCCCCAGTGAGATGGGACAAGTATTGAAATGGAACCCAACAAAGGGTAAATTGGTAATTTGTATTTTAAATGATTAAATGCATTTTTACGTGATTATACGAATATTTGTTTAAATGCTTTCATATTATATGTTGATATATGTTTAGCATTTGGAGTTAGTTTAAACACTTCCATAAGGGTATAACTGAAAAAGTTCATAATCAGTAGGTGCGATAGCAATTTCACAAAATAAATGGGCCCGCATTGGGACTCATACGAAACTTAGACAAACACCCATTAGATAATTGGATAGTTAATGGAATGTTTGGGGGTTTCATAATAAGAACCTAAGAAATTTGGGAAAATGCAAAAGGGGCAAAAATGTGTTGACAACACATTGCATGTAATGCATGTGTGTCAAGAGGGTGAGCATACTCTCAAAATTAAACAGAAAATCAAAGGAAAAGAGAGAGTTCGGAGGGAGGCGACGAGATTCCGTAACTCCGACGCCGTAATTCCGCCGTTCCGTCGCCGCCGTTCGTCGGATTTACGATCCGAGACCACTTTTGGACTCGTGGAGGTGAGACGATCATTCCTATGCCTTTAATTTATGTTTCAATTGCTGGATTTTGGTATCTCGTATTAAACGGTGAGACACCGTCTACCGAAATTCTTGTAGGATTTACTTGGTGAGGAAATTGAGCTTAAATTGGTGAAATTCAGCAACTTCTAGGTGTAAATTAAGTAAAATCTGTGTATAAGGTGAGTTTTCTAACTAAAGCCTTGATGTGGTTCATGTTATGTGCTTCAATTTCTAGTTAGAAATAATAATTGTAGATTTAGTAGTCAAATTCATGTTAAAGTTAGAATTACATGTTGATTTGGTAAAGAAATACTCATGATTATGTGACTATGTGCCTATGTGTTAAGTGGTCAATGAATGATTGGGAATAATGGTTCATTATGGTGAAATAAGGGAGGAGAAGAGGAAGAAATCCGCTTTAAGAACGGATGTCCAAGGAATAAAAGTGGCCGCGGGACCAAGGGAAAGGTCTTCGGGTCGGAGTGAACCATTAGCCCATGAATTCTGCGATTACATATGTTTATGTGCTTAAATTGTTGCATTACACATGTTCATGACATCATTAGCATGTTAGTTAATTCACTAAGCGAAATGCTTAAGAAAACCATTTTCCTATTTCTGTTGTGGTACATAACAACCACCGCAGGTTCGGAGCAAGGCTCGGAGAGGAGGTGAAACGAGTTTGGATTGGGGCAAGGCTAGGACTTACGTGCACGTGTTTACAATCGCATAATATGATGTAAATTATGGTTTGGACTTGTGATAATTAAGTTATAATGTTTTAGTGTGAAAGTTGGGGTTAACCTTAGAGGAACTTATGTAATTCCTTATGTTAAAACTATGGATTTTGTGTGGTAGTTAAGTTGGACCATTCCGGCAAGTCCGGGTGAATGTCGCAACTAGTTTTTGGACAAGTTACGCTTGTAACTAAGTTATATGTGAAGTTTTGAACTCTCTTCCAACAAAATTCTATGTTCATCCTAGTTTAACCAAGGTTTGGGCTTGTATGTTTTATTTTGCCTCAATTGAGCTTGGGTACTAGTGTAAAGAGTTTAAAAGTATTCCAAGGTGTATTTGAGTTATGTTCAAGAGGTTTTGTAAGCTTTCAAAAGTGTTTGGGTGAGTTTTAGCTTCAAAATCTCGTGTGAGCAGGTTGAAAGTTGCTGCTGCAGAAATGGTTCTGCAGAGGGGCTTTCGACCGGTCGAAGGGACCCGTTCGACCGGTCGAAAAACCCACTGCTAGCCCTTTAATTCTAAGTGTTACCATGTTGTGTTTAAACTTTTAAAAGTCCAAGAGGGTACCTTTGAGGTCCCATTGACCTATAAAAACTTCACTTTCAATTATAAAGGTTAGTAAGTATTTTCCGCGGAATTTTCTAATGGGCACAAGTTATACTAGTGTTATTTGGCTCAAGCTTGTTTAATAAAGCTTTAAACTCCTCCTCAAATTGTTTTCATGTACATGCTAGTTCTTGGAAGTTCTTGGAAATAACTTAAGTTCGTTACATGCTTGAATTTGGTTGGAATGAATTGAAATCTTCCAACGGTTGCGTGATTTAATGAGTTTTCGATGCTTTTGTGCACTTTTCGGTAGTTCTAAGTTGGTTGGGAAGTAGCCCCAAGTGACTTGTGTGTTTGGGGACTTCTTAGAATGTTAAATGGGGGAAAATATGGTTCAGAGGGTATCTGGACCGGTCGAATTGACCCGCTCGACCGGTCGAATGCCCCTCTGCACAAGACAGTGATTTCAAAGGTATTTTTCGTCGCCTTTTACGGAAACGGGCATAACTCTTTGTAGAAAATTCGAATTCATGCGCCGTTTTTTGAATTGGAACCAGGACTCAAAGAACTATCTTTTGATGTAAAATTTTGTCATATTTTATTAATGACCATTTTGCCCTTGGGCTATTTTATCTCAGCATAGTAGTTTTAAACTACTTTAAATCATGTTTTACCTTCATAACTAACATGGTTCTTGCTTATTAGTGTATTTTGGGTGCGTATAGTCTTGTTACACGTGTCCTAATCCGTGGGGGCGGGTTGGGGGTGTGACAAAATAAAAATTTTAAGCACATTTTTTTTACAGTACATTTGATAATGTACCACTTAATTGAAAATATAGCCAAAATTCCATTGAAAATCTTAATTGAAAAAATTCGACTGTATATAATCACTAATTGCAGTCTATTTCAATACTTAAAACACTCACATGTTATGCACAGCAAATTCAACCATTTAAAATCTTCAGTAATTAAAATTCAGCACTTAATTTTTAGTACTTAATTTTCAATTTTAACAAATTAATGGACCCCCCTTAGGCCCTTTTGAGCTCATGAACAAAGGAAAATATTTTCCTTGCTATTTTCGTTTCTTTTCAATCCCTCAACATGTGCACCAAATAAAGCCTAAAAGTTTCTTTCGATATAGATTATCAATACATTCTCATAATTTTAGGACTTTAAATTAAATTAAACCTACCATCCTTTTGGTTTTTTCTATTTTGGTCTTGGTGGATTTTTTTTTTCCCTTCTTGAGTCATGTTTTAATATCTTTTCTTTTTCTTTAGGTGAACTCCATGGATAAGCAATTACTTTCTAATATCAATTCACGTTATAAATTTTTTTTTTTTTATGTGATTCTTTCAATTATATTGACAATAGAGACTTTATAAAATATATATATATATATATTCCGTTGAAGATTTTAAGAATTTTCAAGCCATAGAGTACAAAGATTTGACCATCTTGATTCCTTGAATGTAGAGGCCTCGCTAGCTAAATCCCTTTTGTAGGAATCAAAGTGTAATATATATATATATATATATATATATAAAAGAAAGCTAGATCATGATTGATTTGTAACTTATTTCTAATTAGAACATATGAAATAATTTTATAGTTCAATAAATTACTATGCAAACTTCACAGTAAATGAAATAACATGTATGGTCATACAATAATAAATAAATAGTCATTATTAAGTAATGAGCAAAGAAAATAGTATATACAAATTATTAAAGATGTAAGAAAGAATTATAGCTAGGACATATGGTAACAATTAAATAGCAACATAGAAAAACTATTATTGAACAAATAAACAAGTTGTCTAAGAAGAATAATTTAACAGTATTTATTATTTTCTACCATATGAATTGATTGTTGTATGTGTTTTGTGTAACTTTATTACTGTGGAAGTTGTATTAATTCTTCTTCTTCTTCTTCTTTTTAACCTAAATTAAGTGTTTTTTTTTTAAATTTGGCTTAATGTTCCTAATTATTGTTTAGGCGGGCACCATTCACGTGCGATCACAACACCAAATTGGTTAATTTGGAACCCTTTCGCGAATTCCAACTGGCACTGTTTAAAACAGTGCCAAAATTTGGCACGCTTTTATCCAAATCTGGAACTGTTTAAAATAGTGCCAAATCTGGAACTGTTTAAAACAGTGCCAATCTGAAAATTAAGCGTGCCAAACAAACCCCCAAAATTTTTCCCCCCAAAATGTGCGTTGACTGAACTTGCGGAAAGAAAGAAAAAAAAAAAAAAAAAACAAAACAAAACATATATCCCCAAATTAGTTTTCCTCTCACTCTCTCTCTCTCTTCTCTCTATCTCTCTCTCTCTCTCCTGAGAACCCATAGAAGGGAGAGAAAAAATTCCCCAAATGTAACCCTCACCATTACAGCCGCCGACTAAGTCACCCCACCACCGCCGACGACACTTGCGCCGCCGAAGCCGCCACCACTGCCGACGGCAGCTCTCTCCTTCCTCTCTTTCTCAAACTCTAAGGTATCAACTCTCTTCTCTTGTCTTGCTTTCTTTTTCTTTTTTTTTCTCTGGTTAACAAGTCTCAGATATTTTGTTTTTCTGAAATTCATGGCATTTTTGTTCATGTTTGTACAAAGATGATTCCAAAAAGTTTGATTGAAAAACCAATTTCTTGAAAAGGGTACCCCACTTGCCTCACAAGTCATGATAAGCCCACTTGCCTCCAATTTTTGGTTGAAAGGGGTACCACGCAGCCCCTGTAATCAACTCTAATAAATATTGGTTTGTGATCTATGTTTGGTGGGTTAATGGATTTTTTTAGTGTTTTTTCTTTTGTGGGTTTCATTTGATTAGATTTGATTATGTTATTTTCTTACTATATCTAAGTTTGAATACTTTCAGCTGGGGTTTTGATGGGCTTCAATGGATTTCAACTGTTGATGTACTTTTTGTAAGGTTAAGTCTTGTTACATCCTTTTTCAGAATGTGACTTTGGATTTTCCAGCTACATGGCTTGGCTTTCGCAATGTTTTTAGCAGTATTAGTTAGATGTAAAAATTTGGATATTTGTTGAGTTTACAAGATGACACTATCTAGGTTGTGATGTTTGAATTTCAAACTAGTGATTTTGGCACCTATGTTACATTTTCTTAATCCGCTAAGTCCAAATTCGTAATAGCAACATTTTTGGAGTCCACTTATACATAATTGACAATTTTTTTAGGGTTTACTTATACATAATTGACGATTTTTTTGAGGTCTACTTATAATATGAGTCTAATTGTGAAACTTAAACATTGTATGGTGTCTTTCAAAATTCTAGAGGAGCCTATTTCTAAAACTCAAAAAATTCTTATGCTAAAAGTGTAATTTTCAAATTCTAAGGGTCTTTGCTTTTGAGTTTTATATATATCTATATCGATATATATATATATATATATATATGTAATTGATGGCACTAAATTGGATCTTGGGGGAGGCCTAAATGTAAAATACTAAAAATTCTCAAGGTAAAAATGTACTTGTGAAAATCTCATGGAGGCCCTCAAAATTTTGTGAACTTTAGTGGCCCGGGGCGGTTGCCCCTTTTGCCCGCCCTTTGGGCCGGCCATGCTTAGCAATGTGTTTAATGTTAGTTACATGGGTAATGAATGATAATAATGAATGATAATTGGGGTTGTTTCATGGCTCTTTGTTATGGGTTTTGTAGTAATTATATCATATTTGTGCAATTGGCTTCAACAAGCTATTACATAGTGTCCATGCTTCATAGTTATCATCTGGGATGCCCATTCTACAATTTCACTTTGTGCATTATGTGACTTTAGAAGCATGCTATGGCACATTTTTTACAATTTAGTTATTATTATTATTATTATTATTATTATTATTATTATTATTATTATTGTTATTATTATTTTTTTTACTCTATATATTCTGCTTACAAGTTTTTGATTATGTTTAAAGTGAGCAGTTCTTCCTCTTATAAAAGTTTTTTTCTCTCCTCTATCTTTTTTATTTTATTTTATTAATTTTTTCAAATTTTTTTTAAAAATTTTTACTCATCACTAGTCAATTCTACTTTTGTGCCTACTCATCTAAATGTAATATATATGAGAATAATATTTATGAAGGACTACTCTGAAATGTATTCCCTAGTCCTCATTTATTCCTTTTTTTTCCCTACTTGAAGAGGGATAACATGTATGTTATGGTTTTACAGATCCATTTTTCATGAGGTCAAAAGGAAGCGCGACAAAAGAAAAGAGGTGAGATTTTCTTGTGAGTTGATGATGGACATCCTTTGGTTGTGAAGTTCATGTTGCTGAATGCACTAATTTCTTTCATCTATCTGTTTGCTATATTCATCAAGTCCTTCTCATGCTTAATCCAGTAATGGGGTCCTTTATATAAAGTTTGCGTTTGTCAACTTACTATATTGCAGTGTAGTCCAGCTAGGGGTGTATGAGCTGAGCCGCTCAACAAGGGCTCGAGGCTTGGCTCGATAAAATTAAAGCTCGGCTCATTTAATAAACGAGCCAAGCTCGAGCTCGAATACCAAGCTTGTTTAATAAACGATCCAAGCGTGGTATTCTCTAATTTGGTTTTTTGGATAGGAATGATTAATTATGGATGCTCAAGAGAGTTGTTTATATATTTTCATGCTAGAGTAGAGAATTATGTACTTTACAAATCAGAATTCTGTACTATTTAATGAGCTGACTGTGTGAAATTTTGAAGATAATTGTTTTGATTAGCACTTTTAAAGGGTTGAAAATTAGTTGCTCTGAAGTAATAGTCTTAGTTGTTTGATTGTGATGGCACCATTTGAAATGCTCTACTCATTGAATCCCACTAGCGAGTTAAAAAATTGCTTTGTATTCTTGAGTTCAAGTTGTAGCTTTTAAATTTCATTTATTTTTATCTTCCAATTGTCTTCAACTATATTTGTACACATGTCATTAATGCATGTTGCTACATGATGAAGTTACTTTGATGAACGTCTTGTGCATCCAACAGCCCAAACTCTTCCAAGTTCATAGTTTAGTGTTTTCTCAAGTTGACGACGGCGACGAGTGTTGATTGCAATTGGAAGGCCTAGCAAAATATTCGAATCAAGTGAACAAAATATTCTGACTTGTAATGGATCTCGATAATTGTTCTTATGTAGTAGTGTATTTAATGTGAATTTAGCTTAGCTAATCATATCTTGTAGCTAAGTTGCTTTTAGATATGGCCATTGTAGCTATCCTTTGGTGACGGAACATAAGAGAGAATCATATTTTGACATGATTAATTTGTTTTTTTAACTAGGCTACTTGATAAATAAGTGCTTGCACTAGAGATCTTGGATCGAATTAAGCGTTAATTAGGCCCGGATTGGTCAATGAATAGAAGAGATGACTAGAATTGACTTGAATAAGTACCAACAAGTCTCATGTAAATGCTTTAGAGAGAGAGAGTGTGTTACTTTTATGACGAACTTGTGTTTTTTTTTTCTTTCAAAAGAATGCTATGTTAATCAAATATGTGCCCCTGGTTCATAACACATAAGGTCCACAAAATATAATGTCCATAATAAGTTCATGGACATGTCGTCCCCATCGAGTTGTCGTCGGGGCGACATTGGCACTATAGTTCTCTCTCTCCCTCTTGGTTAAGGGGTAGCCCATTCTTTATACATATTAACTCTCTCTCTCTCTCTCTCTCTCTCTCTCTCTCTCTCTCTCTCTCTCTTTATTGGTTAAGGGGTAGCACTTACTTTATACATATTAACTCTCTCACTCTCTCTCTCTATTGGTTAAGGGGTAGCCCATTCTTTATACATATTAACTCTCCCTCTCTCTCTCCCCCTCTCTCTCTCTCTCTCTCTCTCTCTCTCTCTCTCTCTCTCTTCCTCTATTGGTTAAGGGGTAACTCGTTCTTTATACATATTAACTCTCTCTCTCTCTCTCTCTATCTCTTCATCTATTGGTTAAGGGGTAACTTGTTCTTTATACATATTAACTCTCTCTCTATCTCTCTCTCTCTTTATTGGTTAAGGGGTAGCACTTACTTTATACATATTAACTCTCTCTCTCTTGGTTAAGAGGTAGCCTATTCTTTATACATATTAACTCTCTCTCTCTCTCTCTCTCTCTCTCTCTCTCTCCCTCTATTGGTTAAGAGGTAACTCGTTCTTTATACATATTAACTCTCTCTCTATTGGTTAAGGGGTAGCCCTTACTTTATACATATTAAATCTCTCTCTCTATTGGTTAAGGGGTTACCTGTTCTTTCTACACTTACATATGATTTTCCAACAAGATTTGTGGATTTGATCCCCCTCCATCCCATCTGTTTTAATTGCTACTATTTGCAAGGAATTGCTTGGCATGTCACACTCAAAAGGTATGGTTTTTCCCTAGCTATTTTTTATATGCTTTCATTGCTTTTATAAAATAGAGCCTTAGGATAGTGAGGCTATGTATCACACATGCTATGAATTTCTGAACACGCGACAAGTCCCCCGTGACTTGCCGCAATGTGTGTGCCCTAATTGGGACAATGAGTGGGAAGGGGGAAGTCCCTTCTCACAATTGCTGGGTGTTCCCCCCGTGGACCCCATTTTATTTACAATGTTGATTGCATATTGATTGTATCCCTTGCCGGGATTCTCTTTGTTTGCAGGTGCCCTTTCCCTCTCCCCTTGTCCCTTTTCTTTTTCTGGGTTATTAGACCATTTTAAAGGAGACATTGTCAATTTTTTCCTTTCCACCTACTCCTACATCATAACTATGACCAAAAGAACCGTTAAAACCGCGTCTAGTTCACAACCTCCACAGAAAAAATAAAAAGGAAAAGAAAAATGCTTTAGTACCAACAAGTCTCGTGTAAATGTCGTCGATATAAATGCTTTAGTACTCTATGGAGTTGCATATTTTTACTTTTCAAGCCGTCATCTACCTTGTTTTGGATGTAACATAAAAATTTATGAGTTATTTTTACTTTAATAGAGTATCTTATTGAACCATGTTTCTTGAATGTTATTTAGTATGTCGATCAACAAGGAGTGGATAAAGGAGAACAACTTTGAGTCCGATGCTTATATGAAGGGGGTGCTAGAGTTTTTAGAGTTTGTACTTGAACATATGTCTGGGGATAAACATTCATGTCCGTGTAGGCATTGTCGAAATGGGACAGGTCATATCCATGGGTGAAATCTTTGTTCATTTGATGGAATATGGGATGGTTCAAGACTACAACTTATGGCATTTCCATGGGGAAGGACAACTTGTAAATCAAGTCCACGAACGACCACAATCTGGGACAGTAATTGATATTGTAGAACCCATTGACAAATCAAACTTTCCCAGATTGGATGAACTTGTAAATGATGCTTGTGAGATGTTCACGAGGGAAGCTGGTCTTTCAACTCCTAATTGCGAAAGAAGCGATAGAGGCCATGAAGTTGCTGAGGTTCCGGTTGATCCTCAAACACATAAAGGTAAGAAGTATGAACGCCTACACCTAATCGTGCTGAAAAGTGGAAAGCGGAGCATGACCGCTACCCTAATCGTGTTGAATTGTGGCTATATACCCATAAACTGAAAGATGGATGTTATGCACCTCATGACAAAGAATTTGCAGTAAGTTCAATTGCAAATGTACTGTTTTTTTTTTCTTTTGCCCCAAACATGATAGAATGTTCATTAAAATGTCTCTATATGCAGGATAAGGTTGAAATGCTTCTAAAGTTGTTTCAAGAGAGCGGTGAGGAGGAGTCAGTGGATAGTGGTCTCATCTTTGACACATTGATCAAGAATGAAGTAGTTAATTTATGTTAGGAACTTTATTTTGGATTCTTATGGTTGTATTTGTGTTAGGAACTTTATTTTGGATTATATGTTGGTTTATTATGTTTTGTATACACTATATGTTGGATTGCTATGTTTTTATTTTTTATTGGGGATTTATTATATATTGATTGCTACTTTATAGTTGTGATTATATTTTTGAAACAGGTATTATTGGTATTTTAAATATTGATGATATGATGATGCCAAAGTTTGGTTCTCCTTGAAAATAAATCTGGCACTGCCAAAAAAAGTGCCAGATGAAATTATTTTTTTATTCTTAAATCAAAACTGGCACTGTTTTAAGCAGTGCCAATAGCGTTCCAGATTAATGTACCTGACATGTACGTGTGGTGAGACCAAATGTTGCCACGTGTCAATAAGTTGCCTTGAAATTCTGGCACTGGTTTAATCAGTGCCAAAAAAGGGTGCCAAACCACTGAATCTGGTGCCCTTTGACCAAAATCTGGCACTGTTTTGAACAGTGCCAAATAAATTGGATCCCCCGTTTTTGGCACTGAAAAAAACAGTGCCAGATTTGGTCAGGCACTGTTTTAAACAGTGCCAGTTTAGCGTTTTTGGTGTAGTGGATTACACTAGTATACATATATGTATGTATGTATATAAACACGCATGATTACTGTAGTATTGTTCTAACCACTAATTTGCTGCTTGATCTTAATTAATGTTAATATATTTTAAGATTTGCTAAGCACTAATGGAAAAGAATAGGTCTAATCCGAAAGAGAATAGTCCAAGTAAGAGATAATATGCCGAAGCAAAGCATGTGGACTTGTGGATAAAGGCCAAAGCCTAACACATAAATATTTACCTGTAAGCATAGTTATAATAAGCTAATACTCATAGGGAGGAGGCATGTGGTAGAGATTTGATGTTGGGAGAATATCTGAAAGAACCTTTAGCACTATGTTTGGACTGCAGATTAGGTATAGTCTCTTTTTTGTATCTTTGCACAAAGTCGAACCCACAATCTCTTTTTAGCCCAAAGCGTTTACGTTTTTATCCAACAATTGCTTAAGCATTCCCTTCTAATCCGGGAAAGTTAATTGACCTATTTTTCTCCATCTAACACACATTAAAAGGGGGAGAGGGAATGGAAAAAAAAAAACCCTTTTTAGACGTGCTTTCAATTTATTTTCTTTTGTCCAAAAATAAAATTTTTACCTATATTGGCTAAGAAATGTCTACGTGGTCCAACCACTAGTTGTATGTTGTGAGCTGTGAACTTGACTTGTGTATTGTCTATTGAACCTAAAAAAAAAAACCTGTACTTGTGAGTCACAACCCATGTGCATATCTATCTTGAAGTTGTGTGTTTTTGGCAAGGTGTCTGGCCGACCCTGGCATGGTTATGAGTTATGTAAGTAAATGCATGTTAGGTTTATCTATTAGTATTGCGCTCGTAGATTAAGGCATTGGGTATTATTATCTTATGCATTCAATAAAAATGATAAGATGTGTTTAGCCTTCTCTAAGTTAATCTGCAAAAACTTGCCTCATTTCGTGTAAAAGCGATTAGAAACCGAACACAGCCGTGTTTTAGTGTGTATATCACTCGCTACTCTTGTACTTTAAAATATGTCAATGATAGGCCTAAATGTCCTCTTTTTTATTTTTATTTTTTTTCCCGTAACGACCTTTCTTTCATTTATCTGCAAATTTTCCGAGACTAACGACAATGTTATCTTAAGTTTTGTACTCTCTCTGTCGCATTTTGTAAGTCTTATATATATTCTATTTTAAGATGTCCCAAAATTAGTGTCCACTTTTTAAATTTGGTATATAATTTTTACTTACTTTCCAAAACTACCCTCTATTGAAAACTACACCGAGACAAAATTAAAAAAGTTGTTGTAATGGATAGGGGCAATTGTGAAAAGTAGGTGTAGATTCTTCTTGTCCCCTTAATAAGTTGAGTTCTCAAAGATCGACTCATAAAATGGTACAGAAGGAGTACGATTTACCTATAGTACCCTCACTAGGGTACTACTACTTGGATTGAAAGAACGTAAAAAAACATAATAATAATAATAATAATAATAAATAAATAAATAAATAATTTTGATTTTACAATTTTGTCCTCCTGAAAAATTTCACTGGAATCTACATTTCAAGTAATTTATCAACAATTATAATTTACATTTTGATTCAAAATCGTTATGTATACAAAAGGGGTAAAAAAAAGTAAACTCACCGTTCATGAACATCATTGACAAGTGAGGTGGTTGAGATTTGAGAAATTTAATTGAGTATCAAATTCATCATACGCATGGGCCATGGGTGATGTTGATTTGAGAAATAGATTTATATATGAGTTTAATTATCAGCATATCATTATGCTGACTCAGGATGCCTATCCCATAGTTCTACCGTTTACGTATATGTATTGCAACTTATCAAAGTATTTGACAATTTTTACTAATCAAGCAAAACCTTTTCATTGTTTGCGTTTCTTGCGAACTCTATTCCTATACATCTACCAAAAATGAAAAGGTTCTTTTTTTTTTTTCTTTTTTTAAGTTTTTAAATTGATTTTCAGAAAAAGACAATGCGTCGATTTCCAAAACCATCAAGTGCAACAATTAAGAGAGAGAGAGAGATAGACTTACCTTTGTACTTTGATTAGAGAACCTTGCCTTTTTTTTTATTTTTTTTGGGTCAAAGACTTATCTTTGGGCTTTGATAATCAAGTCTTGAAGCTTCTTATGCTTAACCTGTGAGGTCCTTGAGGAAATTGAAAAGCAATAATTAGTGGTGGCTAACCTGAAAAGACCCAAATCTCAACAAAAAAAAAAAAAAAAGTAGGATCATCATCATCATATATATATATATATACACACACACACACTTATGTATACATACATATTCTGAATTCTATATTTTAGTAGAGCCCAGAAGAGTCCTTACCAGAAACTTTGAAGCCTAACAATGAATTAATCCAGGAACATCTACATGGTGAATATAGCCAATTTCTAATGAGGAGGATAGATATATTATTAGAGATCCTGTAGGAAGGAAAATAGCAAAGGTCAAGGAATTGAGCCAATTCAGGAACCCACAAAGTAAATTTTATGGTTGTCTGTGTTGACAACATTATCTTCTCTATGACCTCGGTGAAAACAAGTGTTTTTTTTCAACCCAACAGAATTTAAGAAAACAGACAGAAAGGAAAATGTTGATAATGACAATCAAAATTAGCAAAGAACTTCTTTTAACTAATGAACACACCTCATATAAGGTGTAAAAGGATTGAAATCCCGAGTCTGTAGCAAAAATAGGCCATAATGATCCGATAAAAGACAGAAGACTGGGACAATAATCATCATCATCTAAACAAATCCATTGTATTATTTTAGGGAAATGCTATTGTGAGAAGCTTCTCATATGAGAAGGCGGGTTTTAACCGTTGGATGAGCATCTAGCAATAGATGCTTCTCCAGATTCCTGGGAATCTTATGGCTAGATGCTCATCCAACGGTTAAAACCCGCCTTCTCACATGAGAAGCTTCTTACAATAGCATTGCCCATTATTTTAATATTTGCTATAAAAATAATTATTAAAAAAATAAATAAAAAACATGTACGGAGTAAATCTTTTGGCACAAACATATCTCATAAACACAATCCATAAACACCAAAATGTATTTATCTCTCTTCTGGTGGGGTCCACTGACACTAAGAGATCCACAGAGGAGAGAGATAGACACATTGTGGTGTTTGTGAGATTTGATTGTGCCCAAAAACTTACTCTAACATTAAAGGGCCTGTTTGGTTGCCCTTGAATGTAATAATTACATTCTATCGTTTGTATAGAACTTTACAAAAAAGATGGTGAGCCTCAATAGTTCCATTTAAAAATAGGATGCTCGTCTCAGAAATGATGCTTGCAATCATAAATTTTGGCATTCTAGAAAAAGGTAAAAATGACCACATAAGAAGAAACTTTGGTGAAGTTTCCTATATTTATAAATGGAGTCATTCATGGTGATGAATTTTTCTTCAAGATTCAACATGAAATTGAATGAAACTATTCAACTTCAAGTGACAACCAAATAGACCATAAATATGTTATACTGTACGCTCTAATTTGGGAGGCTAACATGATAGTACAACTTTTAATACAAATAAAGGAACATCATTTCTTTTAGAATTTATAATTGGATCAAATATACATTTTAGTACTTCAACTTGCCAGAGTGTAGATTTGGTATGAAATAAATAGGATTTACCATTGAAAATTGTCTTAGGTACATTTTTTTATTTACATTTATTAATGTTTCCAGGGTGATTGATCTACATGTAAGAATGTCAATAATAGCACATATGTGGGTCAATAGTATCGTAAAACAATACGAAAAAAGTACATGAATAATGTATCGAAGTACTGGTAGAGTCCATTTATCTTCACCGTTGGCTTGTCGGATGACGATGACAAATCTCCCAGCCTATCCTTCCCAACTACGGGATGCCCGCCAGTATTTCAGACGGTTTATGTATTGTTGTTTTATCGGAGTAGAACATGGGATAACAGTCACGTGCACTAACCCCACAACACACGCATACGGTAAATCAAGGAGGTGAGTGAGCAATAGGATTCGTCGATTCGAACCCACGTCAAGCTCTGGATACGATTCGTCCAGCTACTCGAGATTCGTCATTCCAACTCATTCACACGACCCTAAAGATTTCAAACCCTTGACCTCTCTTTGAAAGACCAAGAACTTTGCCCTACTTGGATAGCCGAACTGATTATACTGTTGGCTTTAGCTCCTCTCCATCCGTAGATTCCTTTCTCTAGAGCTGATTGGCAAGTACCAAAAAGTTTTGATTCCATCCCCTCAACTGTTTTTGTTTTCGCTTTTTCCACATTGTCAAAAAGGCTCTTTTACTCCTTAATTAATATATATGATTTTTTTTATTAATTTTTTCTTGGGTTATATCCCTTATTAACTAAAAATTTAACAAAAAGTATCTTCAATATCTGCATTTAATCAAAAGTCCCTGATCTTTGTCAAAAGGACAAAATTGACATGCACTTAAACATTTTCCACATTTTCTTCACTCTCGCCCAATTTTCACGCGCCATGCTTTTGCAGCCACTCATACGGTATGAGCACTGTACCGTATGATATTTCCAAATTCAAAAAATATTTTGCAACTTTAAATCTTCATAACTTTTGACATACAACTCCATTTTTCTCAAATTTTATACTGTTGAAATCGTGTCGACGAGAGCTACAAAACTAGTACCATTGTTGATATGTTTTATAACACCCACATTTGTGTTATGTCATTTGCATTACATTGTCATGCATGATAATGTGATGTGGCGTGTCTTATGACACATGATTGGGTGAGTTTTTGACTCACGAGTTGATTTGGGTGTCTGTATTAGAGAACCCTTTGAAACTGTTGTGATTGAAGATTTATTGTTTGTGAAGTCTCTCCGAGTATGAGACGGTCACTGTGGAACATTTTAAATGTTTATCTGAAAATAAATGTTTACCTGTGTATTTCAATATCTGTATTATTTTCTGGCTTGGAATATATTTCTGATGTTAGATTTAGTATCCTGGTGAGAACGAATGAACACGCTATTAATTTGGTAGGCTAATTAGCAACTTTGGAAACGTCATGTAGAAATTCGCGTTTTAACGACCAAACGAAACTTAGTCGAAAACTTTTATAATTTCGAAGTTTCACTCGTAAAGCTATGAATAAGCTGTATAGAAAATTTTAGAGACTGATTAGGAGATTTGAAAACTCGTGGGGAGGTAAACGTAATTCCCAAAAGAGTTGCCTATATATAGATAGAGATGGATGAGATATTTTTCATAAGCTTAACCTAAAAGCTCAAGAAGGAGGCCAAAAGGGGGCTAGAGGGAGATTTAGCTGCTTCAAGCTTTGCGACGCCAAACGATGACCTTCCGTCAGTTTGTTTTCTCCCAGATTTCATATTCGAGCTCCTCGAGGTAAGAGCTTCGTTTTGATACCTATTAGGGCCTGTTTGGCTAAGTTTTCCGAAAAGTTATTTTCTAGAATTTTTCATAAAAGTTGATAAATGGAATTTTGATCCATAGGATTTGTACTAGACGGACTTCTGCACGTTCTTTGTGCACGGGTTTTCTTCAGATTGTATTATAGGAGCGTTATTCGGAGGTGAGTGATTCAACTATGTTTTTGGAATGATTTCTTAACATGTATTCATATTTTGTGTGAATAGCATGTATGAATTCTTAGAGATATATTGTGTAGTTCATATTGGGCATTTATATTGATAAGTAGGCTCAATAGCAAGGTGATATGTTTTGATTACCGCGAGCATGGTGATATGTATTTGAGCATGTTAAGTTGCTTATGTGGGTCAGAAGGAGCACGTGGTCACCGTGCCATTTTGTGGAGCCGATATAGGCATTAAGGTCGCACGATTGAAGAGAAGAATCGTGGGTCTTACCCTTTCGCGTGGACTTATTGGCGAGGAGTCGCGGATTGGGAGTATGGACGGGCACGTGAGTCTCCGGCGACTTGTATGAATTGTAGAGATGTGAATGCGGACATGTTTATCATTCATGTGCATATGTTGATTTATTCACTAAGCTTTAGCTTAAACAAATCGAAATATTTGTGGTTATTCAAATAACCATTTCAGGTGTTAATGCTGGCGAGGAATCGCAGAAGTGAGTACGTGGGTTGGGAGTTCTTTTGGAAGGCAACTTGAATGTAAATCTTGTAGTTTTGGGATGATAGGAATGTTGTAATAAGAATTTGGTTGTTTTAACCCATGTTTAATTTGGTATGTTAGAATGGATTTTAAACCGTTGTAATAGTTAGTAATATGTTGTAATCCTGCTTTAGAAATGTTTTAATACAGCTAGGATTACTTTGGATTGAGTTTGGATTGAGTGGTTGATCATTGGTGAAAGTTAGAAAGCTTTTAAACTTGAAATTCTGCAGATTGGGCTGCTGCCAGGGGAGCAATCGACTGGTCCTGTGTTCAGTCGACTGAACCCCTGTATCTGTTAGCTACTGCTTCTTATTATAGCAGAAGCAGTCGATTGGGCCCCGCCTCAGTCGACTGGACCCCCAGCCTCAGTCGACTGGAATTGCTATTAAGCTTTGTGAAAACTCCCTGCCTTCTCCCGTCGACTGAGCAGTCGACTGAACCTCTGGTTTTAAAATGTGTTTTGTTTTTCCGCTGCGTGTGTTCTTCAAACCTAATTTTTGGGAACGTTAATGAATTGGTTTAGCCTCGGTGGCGTGCCACGGGCTCCGGTTCCGCTATTGTGGGACCGGGCTGTGACATTTAGTGGTATCAGAGCATAAGTTTAGAGCCTTGGAAACGAGTGACGTTATATATGCTGAGTGACGTCGAGTGGAGTGTGTAATTGTGAAGATAATTGTTATCATTGTAGAAATGCTTCATGCATTAGCATTTGTTGATTGTGATGAACCGTGCACATATATCCATATTGTGGCATAGCATGCATGGTCATTATGCATTGAACTCAACAGGGGAAGTATTTGAAACGTTATGGCTGATCCACCAAGAGAATTGTCACCGCATTCGCGGATGGACCAAATAGTGAATATGGTGGGGAATTTCATACAAGCGATAAGTGAAAGAGAACAGATGAACGTTCAGCCTCCACAAGTGGAAATTCGTTATGTTAATGCACCATCGGCACCGCAACCTCAACACACAATCGTGGAACAGTTTCATAAGCGAAAACCGATGTTGTATCATGGACAAGTTGACATAGACTTGGCCGATCATTGGATGATGGACATGGAAAGACATTTCCGTCAGGTAATATGTACCGATGAGGAGAAAATTTTGTGCGCGTCCGATACGTTGATGGGCGAAGCATTAGATTGGTGGAACAACGTCCTTGAACAAGGGAAGCCAACCACATGGGAAGCATTTAAAGAGGAATTCAACAAACGTTTCTTTCCACAATCTGCTTATACTCAGAAACGTCAAGAGTTTGCAAGTTTGATTCAGGGAGATATGACCGTGGGTGAGTATGTTTCTTGTTTCAATGCCTTGTTACGATTTGGGAAAACTATCGTTCCGACTGATAGGGATAAAGCTCGTAAGTTTGAGGAAGGGCTTAGAGAGAACATCCGTGGCCGTGTGGACATGTTACAACACCCGACCGTTTCTCTAGTCGAGGAAGCCGCCCGTATAGCTGAGAAGAGTGTCGACCGATATCGACAAGGACAACAAGGAAAGAGACCCAATGACAATAGGGGCAAGAGCCAAAGGAATGCGAAGAAACCATTCACGCAAGGTTCAGGATCGAATATGGGTAGTCAATGAGGAAGTGTGTTTGTTGGAGATTCGAGACCGTTGTTCCCGACATGTAACCTGCGACACAGAGGAACCTGCTACCAATTGATCACTTGCTATTTTTGTAAACAATTGGGGCATGTGTCTAGGAATTGTCCTTTGAACGCAAATTCGACTACACCAAACACAACCTCGAACATCAAGAGCTACAACCCAGAGATAAGAGGGAAGTGTTTTGAGTGTGGCCAACCGGGGCATATAGCGAAGAATTGCCCGAGTAAGAGACAACCGGGAATGAGTACCGGGGCATCGAGTGTGCCAAGCGGATCAAGGGTAGAACCTCGAGTGGAAAAAGGGAAAGGAGTCGCGCAACAACAAGGACGATACTTCCAGCTCAGGCCGGGGAATACGGATGATACCGTCGTATCAGGTATTCTTCATATTTGTTCGTATCCTGCACGTATACTTATGGATTCTGGTTCAACGCATTCATTCGTATCACGTGATTTTGTTAAGCATTTAACTGTTAAGTCAGAACCGCTATGATATGACTTGTGTGTATCATTGCCTAGTAGTGAACCGCTAGTTACTTCTTCGATATTCAAGTCATGTGAAATCAAGATAGGTGATAAAGTCTTGAGCGTTGATTTGATTCCATTGACTGTGAATTACTTTGATGTTATCTTGGGTATGGATTGGTTGTCGGTTAATCAAGCCAAAATCGATTGTGAACACAAACGGGTTAGTTTCTATCCGTCAGGGCGAGAAGAGTTTACTTTTCAGGGTAAAGGAGTGATCGTACCGCCGTACTTGATATCGGCGATTCAAGCAAGTAAGATGTTGAAGAAGGGTTGTTCGGGTTTCTTATGTTCAATTGTCGACACACGAGTTCTTGGACCACTAATAGAAAACATTTCAGTAGTTCGAGAATTTCCAGATGTTTTTCCCGATGAGTTACCCGACGTATTGATTGAAAGAGAGCTTGAGTTCACAATAGAAGTAGTACCAGGGTCACAACCGGTATCCAAAGCACCGTACCGAATGGCACCGATAGAGTTGAAAGAATTGAAAGTTCAGTTAGAAGAACTGTTGGAGAAGGGTTTTATCCGACCGAGTGTTTCGCCGTGGGGAGCTCCAGTCTTGTTTGTGAAGAAGAAAGATGGAACAATGCGTATGTGCATCGACTACCGAGAGTTGAATAAGTTGACCGTCAAGAACAAGTATCCGTTGCCGCGAATAGACGATTTGTTTGATCAGTTACAAGGAGCGCAAGTATTTTCAAAGATTGACTTGAGATCCGGTTACCACCAGTTGAAAGTCAATGAGAAAGATGTTGAGAAGACAGCTTTCAGGACTCACTATGGTCACTTTGAATTTTTGGTTATGCCGTTTGGAGTGACTAACGCACCAGCTGCTTTCATGGACTTGATGAACCGGGTTTTCAAGGATTATTTAGATGTGTTCGTTATCGTGTTCATAGATGACATCCTAATCTACTCCAAAAGCGTTGAAGATCACGAGCATCATTTGCGATTAGCTTTGCAACGATTGCGTGAAAAGAGATTATTCGGCAAATTGAAGAAGTGTGAGTTTTGGTTGACCGAGATAGCTTTCCTTGGACATATAGTGTCGGCAAAAGGAATTTCTGTAGACCCTCAGAAGATAGAAGCATTTACCAACTGGGCGAGACCAACGAATGTGATAGACATTAGAAGTTTCCTAGGTTTAGCTGGGTATTATCGGAGATTTGTAAAAGACTTTTCGCGTATAGCAATGCCGATGACACAGTTAATGAGGAAAGATATTGCTTTTGTTTGGAGTCCGGAATGTGAAGAAAGTTTCCAAGAGTTGAAGGGTCGATTAGTGAAAGCACCAATATTAGCCGTTCCGTCAGGGACTGAAGGATTTATTATTTACAGTGATGCTTCATATAGAGGTTTAGGTTGCGTTCTTATGCAAGGTGATAAAGTCATTGCGTATGCGTCGAGACAACTTAGACCGCACGAGAAGAATTATCCAACACATGATCTAGAATTGGCCGCCGTGATTTTTGCATTGAAGATTTGGCGTCATTATCTATACGGAGAAAAATGCGAAATTTATACGGATCACAAGAGTTTGAAGTATCTGTTTACACAACGAGATTTGAACATGAGGAAAAGGAGATGGTTAGAGTTGATGAAGGACTATGACTTGTCAATTCAGTATCATCCGGGCAAGGCGAATGTCGTCGCCGATGCTCTTAGTCGTAAGGCACCAACCAATACCGCATCAGATTTGACTTCTCAGAAAGAACTGATAAGAGATATGGAGAACTTAGAACTTGAGGTGATTCCGAGGATTGAAGGTGGATTGATGTCGACGATTGTAGCACAACCACTCTTGATTCACGAGATCACGGAGAAACAACTTCAAGACGTGGCTTTGAAGAAGATTTGTGATGAGATTCCAATGGGCAAACAACCGGGATTCACGTTTGCGGACAATGTGTTGAGATTGAGGGGTAGAATTTGTGTACCTAGTGAGAAAGAGTTGAAGCGAAACATCCTAGAGGAAGCACACAACACAAAGTATACCGTTCACCCGGGAAGCACCAAGATGTATAGAGACTTGAGACATATTTATTGGTGGCCGGGAATGAAGAGAGAAATAGCACGTTACGTTTCGCGCTGTACTAGTTGTCAACAAGTAAAGGCCGAACGCCAAGTACCCTCGGGATTGTTACAACCGTTACCGATAGCCGAGTGAAAATGGGAACACATAACAATGGATTTTGTTAGTGGGTTTCCGAGGTCGAGGAGATCGAACACTATTATTTGGGTGATTGTTGATCGTTTGACGAAGTCGTCGCACTTCCTACCAATCCGAACAACTAAGCCAATGACGTTAGCTAAGTTATATATTCGCGAAATTGTGAGACTACATGGTATCCCAGTTTCTATCGTTTCGGATAGGGATAGTAGTTTTACATCGAAGTTTTGGAGAGCCATGCAAGAAGCAATGGGTACCAAATTGCACTTTAGTACAGCTTTTCATCCTCAGACCGATGGTCAATCAGAGAGAGTACTCCAGATTTTGGAAGACATGCTTAGGCTATGTGTACTTGATTTTCAAGGTGATTGGGAAGACCACCTACCGTTAATAGAGTTCGCGTATAACAATAGTTTTCAGTCGAGTATTGGGATGGCTCCTTATGAAGCTTTATATGGTCGTGTATGTCGTTCACCGATTAGTTGGACGGAAGTCGGAGAAAGAAAGATTGAAGGGCCAAAAATTGTACAAGAGACGACGGATAAGATAAAGGTAATTCGACAACGGTTACTGACAGCTCAGAGTAGGTATAAGAGTTATGCCGATAAGCGTAGGAGACCGTTGGAATTTGACGTGGGAGACTTAGTGTATTTGAAGGTGTCACCTTCAAAGGGAATAACCAGATTTGGTAGATACGGGAAACTCAATCTGAGATATGTAGGACCTTTTGAAATCATTGGAAAGGTTGGACCCGTAGCTTATCGTTTGAACTTGCCGAGCGAGTATGCTCAAGTTCATAACGTGTTTCATGTATCGTTGTTACGCAAACAATTAGTGGAAGATAGAGATCAAGTGATGGCTCTGACATCGAATAAGATTCAGATTGATTTAACGTATGCCGCATATCCGGTAGAGATCTTAGACCGGAAGGATCAAGTCTTACGAAATAAAGTAATATCGAAAGTGAAAGTGTTATGGCGTAGTCAAGCTACGGAAGAGATGACGTGGGAGATAGAAGATGAGATGCGTACTCAGTATCCGCACCTTTTCGAGACTTGAGGTATAAGTTTGGGAACAAACTTCTTTTAAGGGGGAGAGTATTATAACACCCACATTTGTGTTATGTCATTTGCATTACATTGTCATGCATGATAATGTGATGTGGCGTGTCTTATGACACATGATTGGGTGAGTTTTTGACTCACGAGTTGATTTGGGTGTCTGTATTAGAGAACCCTTTGAAACTGTTGTGATTGAAGATTTATTGTTTGTGAAGTCTCTCCGAGTATGAGACGGTCACTGTGGAACATTTTAAATGTTTATCTGAAAATAAATGTTTACCTGTGTATTTCAATATCTGTATTATTTTCTGGCTTGGAATATATTTCTGATGTTAGATTTAGTATCCTGGTGAGAACGAATGAACACGCTATTAATTTGGTAGGCTAATTAGCAACTTCGGAAACGTCATGTAGAAATTCGCGTTTTAACGACCAAACGAAACTTAGTCGAAAACTTTTATAATTTCGAAGTTTCACTCGTAAAGCTATGAATAAGCTGTATAGAAAATTTCAGAGACTGATTAGGAGATTTGAAAACTCGTGGGGAGGTAAACGTAATTCCCAAAAAAGTTGCCTATATATAGATAGAGATGGATGAGATATTTTTCATAAGCTTAACCTAAAAGCTCAAGAAGGAGGCCAAAAGGGGGCTAGAGGGAGATTTAGCTGCTTCAAGATTTGCGACGCCAAACGACGACCTTCCGTCAGTTTGTTTTCTCCCAGATTTCATATTCGAGCTCCTCGAGGTAAGAGCTTCGTTTTGATACCTATTAGGGCATGTTTGGCTAAGTTTTCCGAAAAGTTATTTTCTAGAATTTTTCATAAAAGTTGATAAATGGAATTTTGATCCATAGGATTTGTACTAGACGGACTTCTGCATGTTCTTTGTGCACGGGTTTTCTTCAGATTGTATTATAGGAGCGTTATTCGGAGGTGAGTGATTCAACTATGTTTTTGGAATGATTTCTTGACATGTATTCATGTTTTGTGTGAATAGCATGTATGAATTCTTAGAGATATATTGTGTAGTTCATATTTGGCATTTATATTGATAAGTAGGCTCAATAGCACGGTGATATGTTTTGATTACCGCGAGCATGGTGATATGTATTTGAGCATGTTAAGTTGCTTATGTGGGTCAGAAGGAGCACGTGGTCACCGTGCCATTTTGTGGAGCCGATATAGGCATTAAGGTCGCACGATTGAAGAGAAGAATCGTAGGTCTTACCCTTTCGCGTGGACTTATTGGCGAGGAGTCGCGGATTGGGAGTATGGACGGGCACGTGAGTCTCCGGCGACTTGTATGAATTGTAGAGATGTGAATGCGGACATGTTTATCATTCATGTGCATATGTTGATTTATTCACTAAGCTTTAGCTTAAACAAATCGAAATATTTGTGGTTATTCAAATAACCATTTCAGGTGTTAATGTTGGCGAGGAATCGCAGAAGTGAATACGTGGGTTGGGAGTTCTTTTGGAAGGCAACTTGAATGTAAATCTTGTAGTTTTGGGATAATAGGAATGTTGTAATAAGAATTTGGTTGTTTTAACCCATGTTTAATTTGGTATGTTAGAATGGATTTTAAACTGTTGTAATAGTTAGTAATATGTTGTAATCCTGCTTTAGAAATGTTTTAATACAGCTAGGATTACTTTGGATTGAGTTTGGATTGAGTGGTTGATCATTGGTGAAAGTTAGAAAGCTTTTAAACTTGAAATTCTGCAGATTGGGCTGCTGCCAGGGGAGCAGTCGACTGGTCCTGTGTTCAGTCGACTGAACCCCTGTATTTGTTAGCTACTGCTTCTTATTATAGCAGAAGCAGTCGATTGGGCCCCGCCTCAGTCGACTGGACCCCCAGCCTCAGTCGACTGGAATTGCTATTAAGCATTGTGAAAACTCCTTGCCTTCTCCCGTCGACTGAGCAGTCGACTGAACCTCTGGTTTTAAAATGTGTTTTGTTTTTCCGCTGCGTGTGTTCTTCAAACCTAATTTTTGGGAACGTTAATGAATTGGTTTAGCCTCGGTGGCGTGCCACGGGCTCCGGTTCCACTATTGTGGGACCGGGTTGTGAAATGTTTTGAGCAAAAAAAATAAAAAATCAAAATCTTACCTGTCTTGTGTAACTGTGTGAAAATTGTTTTGTGAAATTTCACAGAAGTAGTTTTGTAAAATTTCACAAAAGTAAGTTTTTTTAAATTTCAGAAAACTCTATTTTTTTCAAAATTTCTTCAAATTGAAAAAAAAAAAAATTTGCTCAAAACATATCAACAATGGTACTAGTTTTGTAACTCTCGTCGATACGATTTCAACAGTATAAAATTTGTAAAAAATGGAGCTGTAGATCAAAAGTTATGAAAGGTTAAAATTTTGAAATTTTTTTTAAAATGAGAAATACTATAGTACAGCCACTCACACGGTGTGAGTAGCTGTGATGTTTGGGCTGCTGCTAGGCCATGCGCGCGTGGGCTTGTTCAGCAAAATTGCTGACAATGATAACAGGGACTTTGGAACAAATTGCCAAAAACACAGCCACTTTATACTTTTTGACACTTTAACTAAGGATTGAAGTCTAATTTTCCCTTTTTTTCTTTTTTTTGCTTGAAGAATATATGATTTATTAGTGTAAATTTAGTGCTGATTTCCATAGTTGGCATCAAAACATACTATGGGTATTACTATCACAATCGAGTAGCTTTGGTGGATTAAAGATTTTTTTACTCGAAGGAGATATGTGGGCTTCAACTTCTGCAATTGACCAAAAGCTATCTAAAGATAACTTCTAATTAGGGGTGTGTTTCGGCCGGAACGGATCGGAATACTCTCTTTCGAAAAAAAAAAAAAATTTTGAAAATCTCAGACATCAAATAGGTGTTCCGATTTCCGTTCCGATTTTTTCGGAATTTTATTTTCCTTTCCGATTTCAGAATTTTCCAAAATTTTCAGAATCGGAATTCTTCGGAAATTTTCGGAATTGGAATCGGAAATTTTCATAATTTTTGAAATTTTTGGAATATAAATATTATTGAAAGAGTAAGTCATTCTTTTATAAAGAGTCCCCTACTCAAATATTATTGAAAGAGTAAGTCATACTTTTATAGAGAGTCCCCTACTCTCTCCTCTCTCTTCTTATCCAATGTAGGACAAACAAGTCCGCATTCTTCCAACTTTTCGAAAAAGTTTCGGACTTTTTCGAAAATATTTTTGGAGAATTTTCGTAAAACATATTTTCGAAAATTTTTGAATTTTTGGAATTCTCAAAACAATCCCGATTCCGATCCGATTTTTTTCGGAATTCGGAATTTAATTTTTGGTGCCAAAATCGAAATTTTTCAGATTGGAATCGAAATTTCCGTTCCAAATGACACCCCTGCTTCTGACCAATCGAAAACTTCTGTGATTGAGCAATACTTTTTTGAACAATTCAATCTCAGAAGATGCTTAGCCAAACAATTCATTAAAGCTTTTAGAATTCCATAATAGCACTCCAAAAGTCGTCTCTCTGTGTGTATACCCACCAAAAGGCTAACTACCATTTGTCATCATATTAGATTCTTAATAGACAACACAACTGCTGCAACATTTTAAACTGTAGTTTTTCGTAGCACTTTGACAGTTAGGGCCAAAGCATATTAAATAAATACTGGATGAAATACAAGAAACAACAGGACAATTAGTCCAGCAAAGATGCAAAATGCGAAAAATCAATTATAACATACATACACACCGGAAAAAAAAAAAAAAAGACTCATCTAAGGTAGAAGTGGTCTTGTAATCCCCAAGTCTGCAAAAATATATACAACTCGTCACCTGAAGCAATGCATTTCCTTCCTTGTGCCAGTAGTCCCATCTTCATAATATGTCGCCTTGGACCCAATTTTTAAGTATAAGAAAACCATATCTTAAGTGCTCTCTAGATTACACTAATCCCTCTCATGGCCAAAAGAACAAGAAGGCATTGAACTTGAAGGCTAAGACTTTGGTTTCTTGTGAGAGACAAATTGTCATACAATCTATGACAATCCACAAAGTGGTCAAAAAAAATTATGAAAAAGAGAGTTTGAGGGAGATAACCATGCTCTGTGTTTTCTTTAATTCAAAAGTATCAACTTTGGTTCTACATCTACTGGTTATTTACAAGGGAGTTGCGATTCCAATTTCAGGAAGCTCACAATCTCAACAAACAAATTAATGGAGGGGGTGAGTATCACCATTGGTGGAAACAAGCAGACCATCGAAGACTTCAAGAATTTCCATGGATCCTTCGCGTGTCCAACCATGTGAATCAAGGGAGTTTTTATCTGCTACCTAAGTTTTTCCTTTTTCTTTTGAATCAGAAGGCTTGCCACTCTCAAAAGAGTACGTCTGGTAGCCAGCAGTAGTGGACAGATTACCCGAGCCATTACTGCTCATAGATCTCTCTATATCATCTATATCCGCAATAAGAGAAATTGGGCGTTCTGGAATAGAGGGAACCGGAAGGTCACTGTCCAAAATCTTCACAACCTGGTCCATTGTTGGCCTAGCATATAATTGCGGGTGAGAACAAAGAACAGCTACCAACACATACTTCTCCACAACTTCCAAAGGTCCCAAATCCGGCATACCTTCTTCAATTACATCTAAAGCTCTCCCTTTCCTCACCAATGACCATGCCCAATCGGTCACAAGAGAGGGTTGGCCCTCATTATCTGAAGTAAGGGCCTTCTTTCCACTCAAAAGCTCAAGAAACACAACCCCAAAGCTATAAACATCACTTCTCTCTGTCAATTGCCCATAAAGTGCATACTCGGGGGCAACATAACCCATTGTCCCAGCCACCCTAGTGCTCAAATGAGTCATTCCCTCAGGAGTAAACTTTGCGAGTCCAAAATCTGCGACTTTGGGTTCAAATTTCTCATCCAAGAGTATATTACTAGCTTTAATATCCCTATGAATGATACCAGGTTGTGCCCCATAATGCAAATAAGCCAACCCACGAGCGGTCCCAAGGGCAATCTTTTGACGAGTTGGCCAACTCATCTGCTTCTCCGTAGACCCAAAGAGATGGTCGTAAAGACTACCATTCTTCATCAAGTCACAAACAATTATCCTCTGATGGCCTTCGTAAGGTGTAGAGGCAGTACAATACCCTCTCAAAGCAACAAGATTCACATGACGAACACTCGCAATAACCCCAACCTCGTGTGCAAAGGTTGTATCACCAGTAGCAGAACAATTCTTAAACCTCTTTAATGCCACTTCAGAACCATCTGGCAACAAACCCTTGTATACATTCCCATACCCTCCTTTCCCAACTATGTAATCTCTAGAGAAATTCTTAGTGGCCTGCTTAATTTCATCAAATGTGAACCTAATCAAATTAGTGCTTCCACTAATTGACTCCAACCCAGAACCCAAATTTGTTTCACTCCTAACAATCTTCCTCTTCTCATTCAATTTCTTGCGTTTTTGCTGTAAATACCAAAACCCACCAAAACCCATAGCCAACACAACACCACAGCCTACTACAACTACAGAAATTACAATCTTACGCTGTTTACTGTTCGAATTGGGGGAGTTAAAATTGAGAGAGAACAAACATTTTGCCGTACCTCGATCGGTGGGGCCGAATTGGTTGACGACGGCAGCGGCGTAGATTGAGGCGTACGCCGTGCAATCAGAGAGGTTACCGATCGACGAACCGGTCAGGTTAGACGCCTGGAGGATGGAGAGGCTGGTGGTGCACGCCGCGCACGGCGAGCCGTTCTCGAGAGGCTGGTTACACGAAACCCTAACGTTGTCCAACGACGTTCCGGAGACATTAGATTCGAATTGAGCGCGAGTGGTGATGTTCATGCAACCCTCGGCGATCCAACTCGTCTCGAAACCGCACGATCGTCGGATGTCGAAATTGGGGATCAACTCGTTGACTAGGGTTTGGTACGAGGTCCAACAGGAGTCGGCCGAGCTGAGCGGTGGGAGGAACGAGCCGGCGGTTCGGAGGTACTCGGACTGGACTAGCCGGAGACCTTGGCGGATGAACTGGCACTCGGTGTTGGTGTCAAGTGACGGTCGGTTCGAGAGCCGCCGGAGGACGGCGAAATCGAGAGGGCATTGAACGGTGCTGTTATTGTTACCGTCGGCGAGGAGGCGGACCAGCCGGGCGGAGGATGAGAGAGAAGAGAGGAATAATAATTGTAGAGAGAGAGAGAGGAGAAAGAAACGTAACATTGGGAGATTTTTAGTTTTTTTGTTTTTTTTTTTGCTGAAATGGGAGATTTTTACTTAAAAGCAAAAGATGTGGAATTTTGGAAAATGGAAGAATTTGTAGTTTGTTGAGTGAGAATTTAAAAAGCCTTTTAACTTTTAAGTAGCCAAGAATCAAGATGGGCTGCTAATTGGGAGTTTTAGTTTTAAAGAGAGCATAAAAAATGGTTTTTGTCAACTCAAAGGACCAACAAGTGACAAACAACAATAATAAGCAGCTTCTGAGAAGGCCCTTTTTGGGGGGGAAATTTTCAATCCAAACTGGGCCCCCCTACTCGTCTCTCAACGATAGAGACTTGATGAAAGTAGAGTAGTCAATACTGAGGCCTGCTTGGAATCCTTTTTTCCAAAGGAAAATTCGATGATACATTCTACCGGTTTCTGGCATTGCTTGCATCAACATGATGTAAGAAATTAAAGTTGGGTTAGCAAGTTTTCGGGAGTTCGGAACAACACCTCTAAAGAGATTTTTTTTTTTTGTCTATTTATACATATTCTTAAAATAGATGAAGAAATTATAAAGCTTAATATTGATTGACACTAAATGTATAATAAAATGACACATTGTACTATAAATTGAGACCAAAAAATTGAATATTTCTTACTTGAGAGAGGGCTTAAGTGTAAAATAGATAATTTTTTAAGAGAGATTTGGACTAAGGTCCCTAAGATTAAGTCAACTTGGATTAAAGGACATGTCATAAATCAAAAATCATACAAGGACATACTCTAAATAACTTTCTCTCCTAAAATCCCCTAAATTTTTAACTTTCCCTCCTCAAGTTCCCTAAGAGATAAAACTACCTCTGAAAAAATGTATGCAAGTACACTGTAACAAATCTCATCTCTATTCTCTCTCTGTAACGATCTCTGTGTAAGGATCTAACTCCTCCACTGGCCACCACCTCCACGGCCACCAACACCATCGTCGCAACACCGTCGGCCACTACTACTATCGCCATGACCATGTCCGGACAATACCACAAAAACATATCTAGATCGCCCATGGCCACCAACACCATTTCCACCACCATCAACACCATCATCACAACAAAAAAAAAAAAAGATCTAGATCTGATTTTGTTGGCAACACCACACTTGTGCACCACCATGGGCCACCACCACCACCATCCTAAGCCTCCACCACCTTCCAAGTACGTTATATTTTCCTTTTTTTCGATGATTGGCCTTGTAAGGCCATAGGCTTGGTAGGATGTCAAACTCTTAAGTAAAATTTCTCTTAAGATTTATCTTAAGAAAAATTTCTTTTATTATAGTCAAATCAGTTAAGTGAAATTTCACTTCGTTTCTTTGAGAACAACGAGTTATTTGAAAGAAATAAGGATTGAGAATGATGAATAGATATGAGAGACTGAATTTTTTTAGAGTTGTTCAAAGAAATCTCCACTTCTATAATGCAACTAAGGCTTCAAACTTGAGAAGACGAAAAGCGGTGATCTTAAGAGAAATTCTCTTATTATAGTCAAAGCAGTTAAGTGAAATTTTACTTTGTTTTCTTAATGAACAGCGAGTTGTTCGAAGAAAATACGGATTGAGAATGATGAATAGATGTGAGAGACTGCATTTTTTATACTTGTTCAAAGAAATCTATGATGAAGCTAGGGCTTCAAGCTTGAGAAGACAAAACTAGGTGATCTTAAGAGAAATTTCTCTTATTATAGCCAAATCAGTTTAGTAAAATTTCACTTCGTTTTCTTAGAGAAGAACGAGTTGTTCGAAGGAAATAAGGATTGAGAATGATGAATAGATGTGAGAAACTGAGTTTTTTTTTCAGAGTTGTTCAAAGAAATATCCACTCATATGATGAAACTAGAGCTTCAAGCTTGAGAAGACGAAAAGAGGAGATGAATTATTGCTTCAAACTCGTCTGATTTTCTTCAAAACTCGTTGTTGATTGTCAGTTTTTAGTGATTTTACGGTGGATTTTTATCATCTTGTTTCATAATTTTAGTCGTTTTGCAAGAGGAGTCGCGAATCATAGGTGGGATGATGAGTGGTAGTCACCGGAGGTCGTCGTAGTGGTCGTCGGAGCTGGTCGTGGTGGTCACCGGATTTGGTAGTGGTGGTGGCCGGAGGTCAGGGGTGGTGGTAATGGTGGCTAGGGTTTGGTAGAAAGGTTAGATGAAGAAGATGAGGGTACTTTTGTCAAAAAATATTCTAAAGACCTTAGACCAAGGTGTTTTATTAAGTGTCCTTAATTCCAATATAACTTGTTTTAATGTCATATTCACCAATTTTTCCATTTTTTAATTTAGAAGGGGGATTTAAGTGTAAAAATATACTTTTTAAGGTATATATATATATAGTATTTTCCAAAAATCAAGGGGAGCCTTGAATCCCCTTGCCCCCATATATGTCCGTCCGTACAATATCTTTGACAATCAATAAATGTTGAACTTTACTATAGTTTGACTCAAAATTAGGGGTGTAAATCGGTTGGTTTGTATCACACTCATTCCAAAATTTGCATGGTTTTATTTTGCATATTTAAATTTTGTGAATTAACAATGTTACATGATAATTGAGGATGAGGTTAACTATGAATCAACAGTAAAGTGTCAGTAAGGACACGGGAAAATTGGTAATTGAGATTTCATTGGCACGATTAATTGACATTTATGTAATTTAAATGTTATTTGCAAATTTGGTATTTCGATGAATAATGATTATACATGTTCTGTATAACTCCTAGTAATTTTTATATTGTTATAGATCATTTTGAACACTATGGTGAGAACGTGAGAGATACGTGTATAAAAGTTAGGTGGTATAATGATTACACGGAGAGTTAGCTTTTGGTCCTTATTTTGGACCCAAACAGAACTTAGTCGGAAACTTTTATAAATTTTAGTCTTCACTCGTGAAATAATAAAGTAGTCATATAAGACGTTTCGGGTAGTAATTAGAAGTTTTAGAAACTCGTGGGGAGGTAAACGGAATTTCCGGAAGCCGTGCCTATAAATAGATGAGCTTGAGAATTTTGCAGTCAAAACTTTCTAAAACTATCTGAGGAGAGAGAAAAAGGAGATTTGGTAGCTGCGACTTCACGACGTCGATCGACGACCGTTGGTCCGTCAAATTTTCTTCAGATTTTAGATTTAAACTCCTCAAGGTAAGGTCTTCGTTTTGATACCTCTTAGCCCGCGTTTGGCTAACTTTTTCGAAAATCTAATTTCTAGGAATTTTGGAAAAATCCAGTAAAACTTGTAGGAATTGCGTATAATCCGAGATCTGACGATTATTCGGGCTTCTAGTTGATCCTTCAAAGTTTCGGAAAGATCGCACGAGCTATGAATTCTAGATCTATAAAATATATGGAAAATTCAAGTTTTAAATATCGACTTTGATATTTTGGATCCGGGCGAAATTCATGTATTAATTAAGCCCGTTAATCATACACGTGAAATTATATGAAAAGCATGTATAACTGTTTATGTGAGCATGTTATGTGTCTACTTGGGTCAAAGAGGAGTTTGGTACAATTTCATCCGGGGGTAAGCTCCTCAAACCTTGAGGATTGTGATATTGATTGTGGTTGTGTCTGGTATAGAGGAAGGCCCATCCAGGACATGGTACCTAGTATGGAGGAAGGCCCAACCAGTGTACGGGATTCGTGGGAGATGTGTGCCTTCCACGGCATCGATTTCATTTACCGGATGAATGTGTACCACTCACCCTAGAGACTATTTCTATGTGTTAGATATTTTAAACCATGAATTGTCATATAAGCATACATGTAGAATTATACACTCTGCATAAAGCTGAATAGTGAAAATTTACTCCATTGCAGGTGATTAGAAGCGAGGAAAGAAGAAGCGTGAGGAGTGATGTAACACCCGTACCCGGAGAACGGGTTAATTATCACGTTATATGCATTAATTAATATAATTAGTGTATATTATGGAATAAGGGGAGGCTTGGACTCGCCCGTGAAAAGTGTTCAGAAGAGGGACACTAGTTGGAAAAATTCCCCAGTCATGAGGAACAGGTTTCGAAGTGGGACCCAGTGAAGGGCCTGAATAAAAATATTTACATTTTACGTGTTTAAATGCATTTATGTGATTACTTGAATATTTGGTTAAATGCTTTTATATTATATGATAATACATATGTTAGCAACTTGTATTAGTTTGGATACCCAAATAAGGGTATAAGTGAAAAAGACTTATAATTGGTAGGTGCGATAACAACTTCACAAAATATTGGCGACCCACGTTGGGACCCATACGGGACTTAGACAAACACTCATTAGATAATTGGGTAGTTAATGGAATATTTGGGGGATTTCATAATAAGAACTTAAGAGTTCCGGGGGTGTAAACGAAAAATGGAAAAACTGAGGCTATGACACCTCATGTTGTGCATGTGTGTAAGTGTCAAGTGAGAGTGAGAGACTCTCATATTGGCTGGAATTAAAGAAAAGAAAAGAGAGCTCAGAGAGAGAAACGGAGAAAACCGTCGCCGACACCGTAATTCCGTCGTTCCATCGCCGTCCGACGCCGGATTTACGATCTGAGACCACTTTTGGACTCGTGAATGTAAGAGGATCACATGCACGTAATTTGTTTTCATTTTCGGCAACGTTTTTCCAGCAACCGTTCTTGATAAATGATATTTGTTGTACCAAAACTATGTAGGATTTATTTTGGGTAAGAATTGAGCAAGAATTGTGAAGAAATTCTTCATTTCTAGCTTGAATTTGGGTAGATCTTGCTAAGGTGAGTTTTCTAGCCTAAGAATGATTGTGTTTAAGGTGTTCAATGATTCTTTGTATATCTTTGGTTGTTGACATCATATTTAGAAGCTACTATATTGTTGGATTATGAATTTCTTGTCAATTTATGGAAATTGTATGTTGAAACATGTCTATGTACTTATATGGTTATGTGGTAATCAATGAGCACCAGGAAAATGATTCATCGTTGGGAGTAATAAGGGTGGTGAGGAAGAAGAATCCGAAAAATACGGAAGTCCAAGGAATAGAAATGGTCACGGGACCAAGGGAGGTCTTCGAGCCTGAATGAATCATTGAACCGGTGACTCGGCGATTACAAATATGATTTATATGTTTATTGTTGCATTGCACATGTTAAACATTCAGTCATGTTTCGAATTCTCACTAAGCATAATGCTTAAGAAAATCGTTTTCTGTTTCTGTTGTGGTAAATAACAACCACCGCAGGTACGGAGCAATACCCGGAAAGAAAGTGACGTGCTCGGGAAAGGGGGAGAGATTTAGTACTTGTAAATATGTTTTAAACTTATTTTAGAGTATAACTTGTGGCTTGGGATCCCTAACTTGTGGATTGAAGGCTTGACACATGTTTTTAATGTAGATTTGAAGGAACTTGTGTAATTTCTATGTAATCAGTCGGTTTATGCGTAAGTTGTATGTTTGTATCATACCGAGCAAGTCCGGATACTTGGGTTGTAGATTTTAGTCAAGTTTCTTCTTGTAAACAAATGTTTTGTGAGGTTTGATCTTCTTGTTGGAAGGTTTATGGAAATGATTGCTTGAAAATGGTTTTGTAATGGTTTCCTAATGTTCCATGTAGTTGGTTATAGCTTTGGGCTCTTTGCCAACAAGATTTCATAAATTATTAGCTTTTACCATGAGTTTAATTCCAAAACTTGATTTGTTTCCAAGAGGGATGTGTCTATGAGTTGGTTTGATCCCTAAGAGGTTATGTTAATCGTTTGAATGTTTGAAAGAGCTTGGATTTGTGTTTATTGTAGTTGTGGTGGTGTTTCTCATGTTACTTAATGCTTGAAGGCATCTAAATAAGTTTTGAAATGATTTTGAAAGAGTCCATAAGGTTTGGTTAGGTTTTAGGTGTGTTAGTATTGATTAAACATGGGTTTTCTGCTAAAAACCAAGTTCTGTAGAAATCGAATCGATCCGGGTCATGGGCGGATCGATCCGGAGCTTCTGGAGGGACTAGAGATGACAATCTGTCAAAACCGGATCGATCCAGTTTTGGGGCGGATCGATCCGCTAGTACAGTTTCAGCACCGACGACTTTTATGGAAACAGACATAACTTTCTCTAGAAAACTCAGATTCGCGCGCCGTTTTTTGCGTTAGAACCGAGACTCAAAGACCTATCTTTTGGTATAAAATTTATTATACCTTATTAATTAAAATTTTACCCTTGGGGGCTATTTTGTAACAATAGAGTTGTGTAATGTCGCTAAACACATGTGATTCTTAGTAATTCGCATGTTTCTTTGCAAATTAATGTACTTGGACTCTTATAGCATTGTTACACGTGTCCTAATCCACACGAGGCGGGTTGGGGTGTGACAAGTGAGGCCGAGGAATGCCGGGAAACGCTCTTGTTTATACTTTTGTTTTCTTTCTAACTTGTAGTAAGAATTGGATTTGGTAGCATGTTGTAATCGAATCTTGTTGGGTTGGATTAGTATTTGTAATCCTTAGTAATCACGTTTGTATATATGTTTTGAATCATGAATTATAATCGTGAAACCCTTGGTTTAGAATGCTGCAGAATTAGGCATTTCTCAGATGAATCATTCGACTTCAAGGGCTTCAGTCGACTGGAGGGGTTATCAGTCAACTGTTTTATATACGAAAACACTACATTCTGCATGCATAGTGCCCAGTCGACTGGACAAGGCACCAGTCGACTGGACAAGGCACCAGTCGACTGAAAAATTGAGGCACAGTCGACTGAGTCCCCGATACAGTCGACTGGACAGGGCTGTTGAACTTTTTATACTTTCTGCTGCAGGTCCCCAGTCGACAGGACCCTCGATCAGTCGACTGGACCTCTGTTTCAAAACTGATTTCTTTTTGAAACTTTTTCAACTTGGCAAAACCTTTTATAACTCTGATTTTAAAATGATTGTACTTATATTTTCCGCTGCTATTTTACTTTAATGGAATAGGATGAGCCTTGGTAGCGTGCCACATGTCCTATTTCCGCGCATAGCAGGATGGGTCGTGACAGTCTGGTTGGTTGTTTATTATTATTATTATTATTATTATTATTTGGTATTTTAAAATCGATCAATAGGGGTGTAAATCGGTCTGTAGGTCGATTTTTGAAGGGTTCAGATAGCTTTAGCTTGTACATACATTTAATAAACCAACCGACCAAGTTTTTGATCAATCAGTTTAGATCAATTTTCAATTTGCGATTTTTCCTTACACCTCTACTCAAAATAGAAATCTATGATACAACCATAACGATTAGAATGTATCATAGAAGGTCCCACCTTCCAAGCGTGCTTTGCTTTAAACTCTTATCTTACTCAAAATCAAAAGGTGCAAGCGGTTGGTATTTTCATGAAAAAAAAAAAACTTGACTAATAGTGGCCGTCAGCCAGTTTTGGCTTAAACATACAATAAAAAAATAAACCAATCAGCTTTTTTGATCGGTCAATTTTCGCTTTTCAATTTGTTACTTACACTCCTAATCAAAATAGATGTATTAGTTTGTTGGATAGATGTAAAAAAAAAAAAAAAAAAAAGTAAGTTTTAATTAAAATATGTCCAGATATGCCTTAACTCAAACATATATTAGAGGCAAATTTGGGTTTTGAAGGCTAAATAAGTTTCCAAATGAAGTAGCTGGCTCCAAAATTGAGATCTTTAAATCTTCCTTTTCGCAACTTGTTCAGTTTAGTTCACGTTGACGACACTGGTTACATAGACTAATGACGGTTACATAGACTAATGACATGTAAGAATAGCACCTAAATACAAAGGAACATCAACCAAATGTATTTGAGTAATGCTATGCTTTCCTCTTTTTTTTCTTCTTAAAAGTGTTTTTTCACACATGTGTATGTGGGTCTGTTGATTTTAATTGGTTGATATTAAAGTGATTTTACCATTAATAAAGAGAGGCTCATTGTCACATGTGTTGAAAAAAAAATATTGAAAAGCATAACATTACTCAATATATTTAGTAAAAGTATGTCTATCAAAACTAAAAACATTTGAATGTTTATAACCACTAACTAGCGAACACTTTAGCAATGAGTCCACTTGATTTTTATTGGAGAGTATTAAAGTGACTCCATTATTATTCATCATTGTCTAACTATCACATATATTAAGAACTATATTTAGGTACAAATTTTAAGAATCACTCCATTACTCAAAACATTACTAGATCACCAATCACCTTAAAGCCAATATATATATATATATATATGAATTCTAGCCTTCTCAAACATTACTTGTGATAGTCGATAACTGGAAAGTGATCAAGAGAGAAAAGTCAAAAAGAAATTAGTGAACATTACTTGTGATAGTCGATAACTGTAACTGAACAGTGAAAAGTCAAAAAGAAATTAGTGAAGGTATAAGTAAGTGTACTTCTTGGTTGTTTCTCGGTGATGGGCTTTGACACATCACAGGCAGCCTTAGTTTAACTAGGGTCAGTCGGCCATTATCTCAAAAGATAAATACTATATTTTCTATGCTAATACTATTTTTTTAGTATTACTATAGTATTAAATACTATAATTTGACTTTTTTGTTTTAATGCTAAATGTTATACCAAATGCTACTTCTTTCATTTTCTTATAAAAAATTAATGTATAATATTTTTTACCAAAAACAAATTGAACAAAATACAAATTGAATGTAAAATATTTATAAACAAGTTGGGATTTAGCCGTTGAAATCAAATTCACTGTTTAAAAAAAAAAAAAATTAAGATTGTTGGGGAGTTGAACCCCCCAACAACTCTTTTTTTCAAAAACAAATTATGTCCGTTGGGGGTTCAATAGCAACAAGCCAACAACTCATTTTGTTTAAAAAAAAAAAAAAAATATGACCGTTGGAATTTGGCATATTTGGAGCTGCCATTTGCCCTGCAATATTTGAGATGGTGTTTGGCAATGCCATTTTTGGCAACTATTTTGACAATGCAATGGAGCTCAACTATGCCAAAACCCCTGCCAAATACAGGATGGCAGCTCCTTTAGCATGGGCGTTGGTGTTGGTCTAATATGAACCAAAATATGTAATAAGTTTACGCGTTTTATTTTTCATGCCAGAAGTTCTTGAGTTTTTTTGGTACCAAAATGACCCTAAAATGTTATTAACGGAGCTCTCTCTTTTCAGTAACTTTCCAAAATAGTGGTTTTTTTTTTTTTCAATCTTCAAAATGCCACAACTTTCAAAATACAAATCAATTTTCGATAAATTTTGTATATCCGTGATCCACAAACAAGATCTACAAAACAAGATGCATATTGCATATCAAAGTCTTCAAAAGAATTTGAAATGTTGCAACTCACACATGTAAGCTTCGGTTGGTTTTCAAAACATGAAGAAAAAAAAATCAAAAATTTTAAAAATTTTTTTTTGAAAATTCGAACCAAACCGAACCGATGACACCCTTCACGAGTTAAACGAGTAACTCGTGTATGTCCGGCACGATTATGACCCGACACAATTATGACATATTAAGAATGACACGATTATGACCCGACACTACCCGACTGCCACCCCTGGCATTTCCTAATGAATCCAAACTAATTTAAAATATTATACCCAGCATGTACTCCCAATTATTTATATCCATGTGAAGTTACTAAATTAACATACGAATTATGTCAACGGGTCCAATTCACTCTCACAAGAGTACACCCAACTAGCAACATAAATAGTCATATATTGTCCATATAAATATGATTAACAATATTAGTAGAATTCCCCGGGCACGGGTGTTATAGATAGGGGTGGGCACACTTTGGGCCAACCCAAACTTTTGACCCGAAACCGAAGTTTCAACCATTTCAGATCGGTTCATTCGGGTTACTAAGTCTTTCGGCCTGAGCCTGAACCAAACTTGTAAGTTCAGTTCGGATTTCAGTCGCGTTGTTCAACCCGAACTTTCAAACTTTCAAACATGTAATTTTATCTCTTGCAGTGTTTCATGGAATAGCTTGAAATGTGCTAGATGATTATCTTTTTTGAATATATGTTGTGAACATGCTTCACTGCTATTACTATATATAAAAAATAAAAAGCTTTTTTGAAAAAAAAAAAAAAACTTTGGTTGAATTTCAACCCGAAATTTCGAACCGAACCCGAACATATATAATATATATCGGAACCCGAACTATATTTTTGAAATTTATTTTAGTTCGGATTTCGTTATCAACTTCATCAACCCGAACTTGAACAACTCGATCCGAAGTTGTCGATTTGAAACCGAACTAACCAATTGCCCACCCCTAGTTACAGATACTATCGATAGTAACATTTCACCAAATAATTTTATCAGATAATACTGTTTTTACAATACTTTCCAAGTAATTAATAATGTAACCTATTATAAAAAACTAAATGTTTTTACAAAGAAAATAACAAGACTGTTACAAAAAGTTGCAAAAATAGGGTCATTTAGTAGATGTTGTTGTCTTTAAAAATTTTCCTCATGTGAAAAATAGTAACATACTATTAACGATTAGCAACATGGTATTGAACAAAGAAATTGTAACATGTCATCGACAGTAACATTTCTTCAAATTGACCTAATAATCACAAAGTTATGGCCAATTTGAAGAAATGTTACTGCATTTACATTAGTGTAGAGTTAAAGACAATAACATATCATCAAATGCAAAAAATAAAAATAGAAAAAAATATTCAAAGGTATTATCAATGTCACTGTCGCAAAAGACAGTGACACTACGTTATAGTGGTCCAACAGTGACATGATTTTTTTTCTTTCATTTTTTCATAATTACTATGGATCTTGTTTATAGATATTTTCTTCTAGATTATAGATATATAAATTTTATTCAAAATGGAGTTGTGGTTTGAAAGTTATGACATTTAAAGTTCGAAAAAAAAAAATTGTTTTGGGATGCGTGTTGAGGTGTCATTACTAGCATATTCTACGTGTAAAAATGGGGATAAATTTGCTAAAGATCTTATTTTCGGTTTAAAAATGGACTTAATGCCAAACAATTTTAAAACTCATGTTCTTATCACTTGAAAAAAAAAAAAGGACTAGACTAATCTCCTAATTCAGTCCTACACAAGAACTGTTAATTAATTCTCCCTTTAAACTATTAGTTAGGCATGTCATTTTCTTAATTCCAAGGAAATAAAAAAAAAATTGAGGAGTTATCTCCCCAAGGATAGATGAGAATCATGAAAGGCCTATACATAATACTTCAAGATGTGAGGGGAAAAAAAATTCCTCTAGGCTCTATTTGATTTGTAGATTTAGTGAATAAAAAAAGGAAAAACGTTTTTGTTTATCTGGTTAAAATGAAGAAAATAAGAAAGAAAGAAAAAATACAATTCACTTTCTAAATTTTGGTTTTTTGATGTTATCTAAGAATGGAGGAAACTATAGGGGAAATGAAAATGGAATTAAGTAATCCTTCTTATGGTGTTCCTTTTACTTTTCTCTTCCTTCCATGCATGAATTCGTAAACCAAACAAAGTCTTAGTGTCACTCAAGAAATTTAGTCCGATAAAATTTCATGCCTGTAAATGGGGGATTACTTTTGTTTCTAAAGACTAGATAGGTGCTCAAAGTGGCCAAGTTCCTCCTTGTAAACAAAAATAAAATAAAAAGATACTCATAGCCTAGTTTAATGATTTTCTTAATATTCTTTTCTTATATTTCTTTTGAAAAATCCAAAGTGCTTGATGAATGCTAAGCGGCATAAATTTTCTTTTGATGATCTAATTGAAAACTTGTGAAATTTGAAGCTCTTGCATTTGTAAAATAAAATCTGAGTTCCACACTAAAAAATCTCATCAAGACTATGTTTCTGTACTTGATGAGTCTTTTAGGAGCTGGAACTTAGATGGGTTGGTTTCCTTAGGGGATTATCCTCTGGGCTCTGTTTGGGAGTTTTTGTTCTGTAATCCTTCAACTAATAAATTAATAAATCAATCTCTTTGTTGTTAAAAAAAATTAGATATAAAAAATAAAAAATCTCATTAGTGTCAAATAGTGTCCAATTTCTTTTTTCTTTTTTTATAAGTGATGGGGTTCAAGTACAACTCATCATAGTTTACTTTGTTTCTATAATCTCATGAAATGAAACCACTAAAGTCTAAATCAGGACATTATTTGTTTTTATAGAAATTTGGTATTAAATCTCAAATTAGGAGAATATTTGGTTATAGCAGAAGGGAAATTGCTATTGATAAGTCTCTCAATGGTGTATTCTATTGGGAAAAGTCCTTTGATGATTGACCACTAATTTTTGGGACATTAATGCCCTTTTTATTTCTCTATCTCTACGTTAATCACTTTCTCTCTCCCTCGTTCTCTCTCTATAACGTCTGTCACCGTCGCCGGTGAGCGTCATCATCTTCATTGTCGTCGACACCGCCATAGCTATTCCAGAATCACCAACCGAGACCACCGCCATTGCCGAGGACAGCCGTCACCAAAGACCATCGTCGCCACCACCGCCAACGCGGAAGGCTACTGTCACCACCATTGACATCGCCGAGACCCGTCGAAGACTTCCATTCCCATCGCTGAGAATCGCCAACCATCGCCATCATCATCACCACGATGGCTGCCGAGATCTAGATCCAGATCCACATCTGAGATCTAGATCTAGATACAAAGAAGTCGCATCGTAGAGATTGAGGTCGGTGATGAGGCGAAGAAGATGCCATCGTAGACCATGTTCTTTGATGATTGTGAGGTGTTAACATAATTTGTAAGTTAGTTTGTTTTATATATATATATATATATTTTATATATCAGTTAAAAGTCTAGCATATCCAAATTGATATTAAAAAGTGTATTTTTTTTTTCTTTAAACACATTTTTTTGTGAAATTTATCAACAACAAAAAAAAGGATTGAAATTTCTCAACTTTTTTTTTCCAGATTTTGATATCAACAATGGTACTTGTTTGATAGATCTTGTTGATATGAATGCTCAAATTTGCTAATCGATATGAATGCTAAATTTATAAAAAGTTTTTGCAATATTTGTTAGAACACTATAATTTCACTGAGTGCCACAAACTTCTTGATAATTTTCAAAAGTTGTGAAATATCACAACTTCTTTTGTTTTGAAACTCGGTTTAGATCTGTGATTTAATTCTCTCTCTCTCTCTCTCTCTCTCTCTCTCTCTCTCTCTCTCTCTCTCTCTCTATGTATGTGTGTGTGTGTGTGTCGATCTAACTTCCGACCACAACTTCTATACGCCGAACAATACATAATTAATATTCCAACAAAAATTCACAAACTTCGTTAGTGAAATTTCAAACTTTTTTTTAAAAAAGAATTTCATACAAACAATGCTGCTTGTTTGGTAGATCTAGTCTAGTAGATGTAAAAAATATTTTTTTTTCATCTAAAAACAATGTGTAGTTTGGAAGTTATAAATTGTCACCCCAACCCGCCCCATCAGATTAAGACACGTGTAACACGCTACAAGCGCCCAAAATATACTAATAAGCAAGGAAACATGTTAATTACTAGGAAAAAAACTATGATTAGAATAACATAAAAGGCATTGCTATGACAAAATAGCCCCAAGGGCATAATGGTCATTTAGAAAAAATAGTAAACCAAAGATAGATCTTTGGGTCCCAGTTCTAACGCAAAAAACGGTGCATGAATCCGAATTTTCTAGAAAGAGTTATGCACGTTTCCGTAAAAATCGACGTGCAATGAAATTTGTACACGGATAGATCCGTCCTACAAACCCGGATCGATCCGACTTGCTGTTTTCAGTAGAATATCCCTCCAGAAGTCCGAATTGATCCGCTCTTTAACCCGGATCGATCCGGGTTCTACAGAATGCATTTCTGCTGCTAAAAATCCTGCTTTTACCATTCCAAAACATACCTTAACCAAACCAAACTTCATGAAACTTTGGGAAACCATTCCAAACACACTTCCAAACATTTTAAAACATAAACCAAGCATGTAGAACATATACACAATCACAATTGGATCAAAATAACCCACGAACACATCATTTTTTAATCAAAACAAGTTTTGACATTCACAACACTTATCAAACTAGTATTCTACAATAACTTGTTGATTTTGGACTCAAACTACAACTAACATCATATTTACAAATGGAGCTTGTCCAAAACACTTGCGACACCATCCGAACTTGCCGGGATAGTCAAACCTAACAACTTTTGCATAATCATCCAAAACATAGGAATTTACATAAGGCTTTCTAAGCTTAATACCCAAACTACCAAATGACAAGCTCAACGATTCAAGTCTCAAGACTACAACAAGGGTACCAACATTACCATTCTCAAAAACACATTTTACAACATATTACAAGTTTAAAGAGAGAGATCATATAAACAGGCCCCAAATCTCTCCCATTTTCCAAACGTACGTCATTTTTTCTCCGAGTATTGCTCTGAACTTGTAATACCCGCAAATTTCCTATATATATAGAATAGATCCCCGGATTTATGTCTGTAATTATGAGTTTATTTCTGTAATTAATTTTGTAGCATGTACTAATATATATATATATATATATATGTGTACGACGGCGTTCAAGATTTTTATACTCTTAGAATTTGTATCGCTTTGTTAAGGTGATTTTAATTGCTAAGCCCGGCCCCATATATTATTGTCGTATTTTAATATTATTATCGTTAAATAACTATACGTTATATTGAATATTGATTATCGCTAAATTTATAAATATAGATTGCTTTTAATAATTATTATTGCATAAGTTATAATTATGGATTATATAAATATCTGTAATTTGCTAAGCTTATAACTATAGGTTATATCGTATACTAATATTTTGTTAATATATTCGTCGTCACTTAATATTTTAATATTATAGGTTATACTATTATTCGGACCCGATAGTTGTGACCACAATTAGGATTTGCATATTCGACGTTAATTAGCTCCGTAATTATAAGTTGTAATTATATTATATTTCAGGCCCGATAGTCGCGTGACTATAGTCGTGATTTTTATATGGTATCGATATTTATTTTATTATAGACCCGGACGGTAATTATGAACTTAGACTCGAACTATGTCTGTAGACCCGGACTAACTTACGTAGAATCTGTATTAATTTAGACTGTATTTGCACGTAAACCAAGACATGGGACCCACATAACCACGTGGCAAGCATGCATGACCACCCATTACATGTGTCACACATGTGCACACCACCACAACACTTGGCACTACATGCAAAGCCACTTGTCAATACTTTTGTCTCTCCCACATATATACCACATGCACACAATGTCAGCATATACATTATACTCACACACACATAGATTGTTTAGAGAGAGAGAACTAGAGGGTTACTCTCAAACATAACACATGCGCAAATCCCGTCCATACACCCCCACACTCACGGATTGTACACAACCACCCCACCATTTCTGTATCTCCCTCACTATCACATCCTCACCAGCTCACGCAGAACCAAGAAAGGGAAGGGGAAGCAGAACGGAGAAGAAAAAGGAGGAACAGAGGAGGTCGGAGGAATTAGAGTGATCCAAAAATCACCTGAGGTAAACCCAACACCCCCTAGCTTTCTGGACCCTTGCATGTCATCCCCACATCCATAGGGCCCCTTGCATGTAGCCCAAACAGAGCCCAACTCCCCTCCTCCCCCTGCTACACCAATCGGCCATGGAAGCTCTATGGGAGCCTGATTTTTGGAGTGACACCAAATTCTTCCAAAATGCTACCAAACTGACCCTAAGGATCCTATTAAGACCCCATAAGTGCAGATTTTGATTAGGACTCGTTTGGTAGGACATGCAAGAGATTATTCGATTTTAACTGAATCTGTTTTTTTCCCGTTTTTGTGTAAATCATTAAGAGTTGGGTTCTGCAATGTACTAGAAAGTTGTAGGGCTCGTCGAGACGGTCGATTTTCATATAGGACTTGCCTATTTTCGTTGAGTGGTCTTGCTAGGGGCACTAACAACTTCCACTAACACTTACTAACACACTCTATCTCTCTCCTAGTGGCACTGCTCTCTTTCGTTGAGTAACGAGAGAGTTATGACCGTTTATATAATAGTGTACAAATATGATATATGTACACATATATATATATATATATATGCTGCGTGTATTACTCACGTAGGAAGAAGATGGGGTATAAGATTTTCTAGTGTGTAAATTATTAGTTCATTTGTACAGTACATATAGCTAATAATTAGTTTATTATTACTTTATTAATGGGGATAATATTATTCCGATGAAAGGATCCCTGCCCTTTATGTTCTAGTTATGTTAATTAGTTTTAATTCTACGTTTAGCTTATTTTACATTATAAAATATTAAGTAATCCTATTTTAGTATATTATTAATTATGCTAAGTATTAATTAATTTTATGTAGTAATATCTATTAAATAATTGTTTAATGTTTAATAAATAGTTATTATATATAGTTTACATGTGCAATTGTTTTAAGAATAGTTTAAAGATAGATTATGTTGTTTTAAAAATTTTGTAATATTATTTAGTAATATTTCTTATATTATGAAATTATAGTATATTATTTATACATTATACTTATTATTTATTTAGTTAAATAAATAATAAGAGTTGGTTTTAAATTATAATAATTAGGTACTAAATACGTAATGGCTAGTTTAATATGTAGAAATATTATATTGTTGACCCCAATGGCTAATATCATTGTTTTATAAATTTATAAAACTCAAACCTTAGTATTTATATATTACGATCATTATTTATTTGGGCTTTAATAAATAATAAACGTTAGTACATTCAATAAATAGATAGATATTAAATATCTATCGATTATATTAAATGCTAGTAAATAATTATTATTATTTTAAATACATTTAAGCCTTGTTTTATAATTTATTAAATTGTAAAACTATATTCCGGATATTTCAATAATTAATAAGGAGCCGTTTAACCATTGTTTAAAGAGTTAATTAGTAATAAATCCAATCTACTCTAAGATTGTTGTAATTGACCCAACCCATACAACATTTTAATGGTAGGTCCAATTGTTTATTTAGTGGCCAAACTACCCCTATGACTCATCAAAAGAATCATTCTCATTTAAACTCACCCAAAGTCAAGGATTTTTAAATTTTAAACACTATATATAGATAATATATATATATATTGCATCTTCTACAGCGTTTCATACTCTCTCTCTCTCTAGAAAAATGTACTACATATCAGTCAATTGTCCATCTCCTTCCAAGAACATATAGGGTTCTACATTCAATTGCAAGCTAAAAAATTCCTAAGCGTCCAAAAAGCGTGACGGTGAGGCTCCAGCTGTACGACTCCGACGAGTAACGACAATGGGGAGAAAATGTGAGTTTTTTTGTTTTTTTTTTTGTGAAATTTTGGTACTACATGTTGATGTATGATTTTGATGGATCATTCATTGTGGGATTGAAGACAAGATTTGGGGAAAAATTAGTTTTTGCGTGTGATTGCAGTCTGGAATTTAGCACTCACTATTGCATGTTTGGAAAATTTGTAAAATTCCTCAAGAACTTTCGGTGGTGTGAAAATTCCCCAACAATAATTGACTTTGATGGATCGTTCATTCCGTAGTGCAAAATTTAACACTGCAAACGTGTTAAATTTCACACTATTGCTCTTTCGCAGCATGGTTTTGATGAAGACCAAAAAAGAAGCAACTATCTTGGAGAAGATCACCAACACAGATTTGTCAACTTTTTCCGGCAGAGCCATGTTTTTACTTTTCTCTATTGGACGTGCTGGAGGCTTTCACAACCTTCACAGGAATGTGATGGCTTCATAGTGGTGCTTTTGAAATGGTGTTATTTGCTATAGTTTCATTGTGGGATTGATGGTTTTTTCTTTTCTTTAAATTTGTTTGCCTTTGTATTGGTCTTATTTTTTAATGTGGTTGGGGTGGATTAGCGTGGTCCTGTTGGATGCATGCAAGGTGTTTTGTCGAATAGTTTGTCTTGTGCTCTTTACTGATATTTGAGAGTGGCTCTTGGGTTAATTTGTTCTTAATCTTTCTATTTTAGAGAAACAAATTTGATTTGTGGCAGTATATAAAACATTTTTTTTTTATCTTAATAGGGTTTTCGTAGTATCAGTTTGAAATTTCATACTACTCGCAGTGAAAAATTTAACCTAAACATTATTCAGCAGTGTGAAATTTCACACTACTCGCAGTGAAAAATTCATTCATTTATTCCCATTAAGTTGATATCTTCTCCTCGATCTATTGTTATCTCCTTCAATCTTAAAACTCTCACGAATGCAGTATAATACATACTGTCATGAATGATTATTGGTAGAACAGAATACCCATGGATGATATTAACAAGAAGTGACAAACCCATAATGTAGATACGTAAAATCCTGGGACTTTATTTTCATTTATTAGATATCCAAAAATAAAGGGATAGGAGATCAAATTTTTCAACAATTTTTTTTTCAAAACCTAACGTGATTTATGGTACAAACACAAAAAACGGAAAGCACTATAATTATGGGATATTAATTCAAAATGAGATATTGGCAAGTCAAAATCCTATCATAACCAACAGAATTAATGTGTATATATGGCAAGTCAAAATCAAATTTAATGAAAGCAGTGAAATTTTGCAGTGTAAAATTTCACTAATAAACTAGTTGCAGTGTAAAATTTCACACTAATAAACCAGTTACAGTATAACAATGAACTATTTGCAGTGTAAAATTCAATACCTGCAGAAAGACTTATTTATGATGTGATATCTAGATTAAATATGCAATACACTGTGAATTAAAAATGGTGAAACAATTTTTTTTCAAAACCTAACGTGATTTATGCCACAAACACAATAAACGGAAAGCACTATAATTTGGGGATATTAATTCAAAATGAGATATTGGCAAGTCAAAATGCTATCATAACTACCAGAATTAATATGCATATATGGCAAGCCAAAAATCAGATTTAATGAAAGCAGTGAAATTTTGCAGTGTAAAATTTCACTAATAAACCAGTTGCAGTTTAAAATTTCACACTAATAAACCAGTTACAATATAAAAATGATCTATTTCCAGTGTAAAATTCAATAGCCGCAGAAAGACTCGTTTATGATGTGATATTTAGATTGAATATGCAATACACTGTGAATTAGAAATAGTGAAATTCGTTTGTAACCGTTTTGTAAAGTAATATTTTAAAATATTAGGATAAAATTTCTATATATATTGTAACCAATATCAATTGGGATTTGATAAGATTTGGTCAGATTTGGTAACTGATTCAATCATTAAATCTGAATTAAATATATGTATATATATATATATATATATACGGTTCTGTATATATAGGTTAGGGGTAGAAAAGACATCTAATAATTCTATAATAGAAAATTTTGGACTAATCTCTAACAACATTTACAATTATAGGATGAGGGTCTATCATTGGGAAGTACCAATTGGTGAGTCTATTACAACAAACATTGGTAGAATAGGATTTTCCACTAAATTTTTCTTGTTTAAATCATTTTAAATACCAAAAGAGCTCCGAAAATTATGAGGAAAATACTAGTAGCTCATTTTGGTGCCTAGTATTTATAAAAATATTCCTAAGGATCAAATGTCTTCCTAAAATATATTTTAAAATTATAGGACCTCCGAGACTATAATTATATATTTAGGGTTTCAATAATTTGTAATAAATAATCCGTAGCTCAGAAAAATACGCGGTCAGTTCCTAGAGTCTTAGAAAAATGTCTTGAATATTCTCTTAAAGTTTGGTGACCTTTTCACGCGATCAAAAAATACAGCTTGTCTTTAGGACCCATACTGGTATAGAAAACCCAGCCTTTTATATGACAGACTCCAATTTGAGTCTAGTCAATAGCGTTAGACTCAGAATGATGTCTAGATCATTATGTTGAGGTTTAAGAACCCATTCGACACAATTATCATTATACCCTTGTCATTAGAATGAATGTTAATTACCGTTTTGTGGATTTATATGCAATATAGGGACCGCAGTTACGCTTGCTTTTACGCACCCACATCGAGGTGAGTCGTCCTAACTCATTTTCTATATTATAGATTTACTCTATGTGTATTATGTGAATATCCAGTGTGTCCTGTGTGGACATATCTTATGAGTATTATATATGTGTACGTTCAGATGTGCTGTCTATATGATGAACGCATGTTTAAATATCCAAACTCCATCCTTAGTTATTAATTGTTGTTATACATGCTTATTATGCTTCACAATTATACAATCACATGGACATTCATATGGGCATATTCGAGTCATGATGTCAATGTTGACGTCTGCATGGTTAGTCAAGGGAACAAACCCAGTCATATTGTCATACATGTTGAGTGGATCGCGAATGGTACAGTCAAATCAATGGGAATAACGATGAAATGCTATAGGGCCATGCTAGGCGACGATAGCAAAGGTACCCATTAAAATCATTGGGGTGGAACATGAGTTGATGGTTGATACGCTATAGGGCCATGCTAGGCGACGATAGCAAATTATCCATCTGAACATTGAATGCAATAGTTACATTTTATAATGCTATAGGGCCATGCTAGGCGACGATAGCACTGTAACTATTCTGTTATCCAGGCAAGGTCACGAGGACCTAAGAGTACAATGATTACACTCTTTTTTTTTTTAAACCAAAAACTGCTATAGGGCCTTGCTAGGCGACGATAGCAACGTAATCATTCTATTCTAAGCTAACGGCGCTACACTGGTAATGTAACAAGTCACATGAGTCAGTTGTGGTGTCTTTAGTCGAGTAAAGTTGAACATATCGATGGTGCATCGTGTCATATCCCATTCATATTACTATGTCATAAATCATACGTATTGAGATAATGCTTATCAAATGTTTAGTTTGAGATATTTGTTGTACTTGTATACTATTGTTTGTACTACGAGTGATCGGTTAGGTCAACTCACTTAGCTTCAAAAGCTAACGGCTCTTCCCTCTACCCTGGACATATCACATCTAGATTTCACAGGTGACGACTATCAAGATGAGGTCTACCCAAAGGGACACGGCTGATGTACAAGTTGAAGCAAAGGACTCCGACATAGTTGTATTTAGAATTACTTAATTTGTTTTACTGTCTTTTATCTGAGGTAATACTTTAGATATGAATTGTGATTAGAATAGATCGCCCTAGATCGATTGCCTTTATAGATCTTTTATTTAGACTCATGATGTAATAATTAGATCTCAGACATATGAGTTCTATTGAAGAATACCAATAGATGTTTTTATGATTCCGCTCACTCTTTTAACCATGTGTAAAATGTAAAAAAGACAATCAGTTAATGTAACTCGTCATTCCCTATGGGTCCAGAAAGGAAATTTTAAAATTTTCCCTATTTTTGGCTACTCCAGGGCGTGACAGAACTTGCGGTGGTTGTTATTTATCACAACAGAAAAGGAAAATGGTTTTCTTAAGCATTACGCTTAGTGAGAAATCTAAACATGATTGAATACTTAACATGTGCAATGCTATAATTAAACACATAAATCATACTCTTAATCGCTGAACTACCAGTTTGATGATTCATTCAGACCCGAAGACTTTCCCTTGGTCCCGTGATCACTTATGTTCTTAACGGATTCTTCTCATTCACCATCCTTATTACTCCCAACAATGATATCATCTCCCTGGTGTTCATTGATCACCACATAATCACATAAGCATATAAGCACATAAACATGACAACTTTTACTTAATTGACATGTAAATCTCACAATAGCATGTTTATGACTACTAGGCATGAATTATCATCTCTAAACATCTTTGAAGCATTAAACACATTTAGGCACAATCAAATCTTAGTTAGAAAACTCACCTTCAACAAGTTCTACCCAAAAATCAAGCCAATATATGCAGAATTTCACCAATTTTCAGCCCAAGGTTCACTCCGGAGGAATTCCTACATGAACTCGGCGAACCGCGCGTCACCGATTAGTACGAGCTATCAAAATCTGATGATTAAAACGTAAATTAAAGGTATAGGAATGATCGTCTCACCTCCACGAGTCCAAATACGGCTTTAGTTCATGAATTGGATGACGGACAGCACAGAACGACGTGAAATGGACGTCGGCGTCTCAAAATTTCATCGACTCTCTCTTCTTCTCTAATTTTCTCTTAAATTCTATAAATTTTTAGGCATTCTTTCAATTCCTTGACACACATGCATTTGCATGCATTGAGGTGTCATTGCCTCACTTTTCCCACTTTTCGGTACACCCCCGGAACCCTTAAGTCTTATTATGAAATTCCCTAAACATTCCATTAACTACCCAATTATCCAATGGGTGTTTGTCTAAGTTTCGTATGGGTTCCACACGTGGTCCCAAATATTTTGTGAAGTTACTATCGCACCTACTAATTATGCACCTTTTTGCAAAAATGCCATTATTGGATTAATAAGTAGATACCAAAAGCTAACATTTTAACAATTTGATATGAAAATAACTAAACATATTCCAAGTAGTCATATTAAATGCATCTAATCATTTAAATGTAAATTATTTTATATTTTATCCGGGCCCTTCACTGGGTCCCACGTCATTACCTGTCCCACCTCACTGGGGACTTTTCCAACTGTGTCATTCTCTGAACACTTTTTGCGAGTGAGTCCAAAGCCTCCCCTTAATCCATTTTATACACTAATTATATAAATTAATGCATATTATCATAATAAGAACTATTTTTCTGGGTACAGGTGTTACATGTATGTTTGAAGTGTAATCCGGTGAGGTCATCGGAGTTCATGGTGGTGTCGCGCCTACTGTGTGGCAATTTTTACAAAATGGTGAGGGTAATTTAGTTAATTGAAAGGAGAGATAACGTATGATTTAAACATTTTACTTATTGGACCTAATACTAAAACATTACTCTAAAATGGATTTATCATCAATTGCCCCTTTGTTTTATTACTATTTTTTTGGGCTAGCTCTATAGCCAATAGCTCTATTGCCTGAGCAACAATAGCTAATGCCAGAGCAAAAATTATAAAATTTTTGTTGTGCGTTAATTGAAGTCAACGAATTTTCTTCTCTATTCTTGGTGTTGGACCTTTATGGGGGATGGGCCTAGAGGAATGTTGTTGACCTTAGTAAATCGGACAGCACTTCAGTGCAGTTGCCACAATGCTGGTGGTGCTGTGCCCTCACAAGTGAACAGTAAAATTGGGCAGTTTTTTAAAAATTACTTTTACAAAAGTAATTTTACTGTGCACTTGTGAGGGGTACAGCACCACCAACACTGTGGCAACTGCACTGAAGTGCTGTCCTAGTAAATCAAATCCCAAAGTCAAGCTAGGCTCAACCCACAAAAGGCACTACAACAAAAATTGGCATTGTCGAGGAATCGATTTCCTCGCAAAAAGCCCTAATTTCCTCGCTAAAGCTTTTAGCGAGGAAATATTTCCTCGCTAATATTCCTCGTAGCAGTGTTGTCGTTAAAGGGGTGTTGGCGAGGAAAATAAATTTCCTCGCCATTGGAAAATTTCAGCGACAAAATATTTCCTCGCGATTGGCTACACATTTCCTCGCCATATCCAAATATTTCCTCACCAAAAGTCTAATAAATTTTCATGATATTGTAGCATTTTGCGAGGAAATAATTTTTCCTCGCCATTGAAAAGTTTTAGCGACAAATATTTCCTTGCCATAGTTAAGTGTTTTCTCACGAAAAGTCTTCTAAATTTTCATGTATTGTATTATTTGCGACAAAAAATTTCCTCGCTAAAGGTTGTCAAAAATGCTATTAGTAAAACCTTTAGCGACGAAATATTTCCCTGCCAAAACTATTTGTAAAAAAATAAAATAAAATAAAATAAAAATAAAAAATGTTCGTAATTTCATATTCTTGCTCCTGTTAATATATCCAACAAAACAATAATAGACCACAAATTAAATATCATTACATAATCCTGTTCAACACTAATAAAAATCACAAAATACAATTATTTCTTGTTTCTGTCAAAACTAATACAAACAACAAAGTACCCTTACATCGTGTTCCTGTTCAAAACTAATAGAAACTAATATATAGTGTCCGTGCAATTAAAAAAAATACGTAGTTAAGCATCCGGAAATCAACTACGTCCATAGTGAATCTGCAACACAAATAAATGAAAAACATTAGTTATACGCTGATAAGAAAAATATAGTCGTTAAGAAAATAATAAATGAATGAAATATACAATAGACACATTTTCTATAAAAAAATCTGACAGAGCTCCATTTGTTTATCGAACATTCCAAAAAATTGTAATTACAACACAATAATAACAAGACCTCAACTACCATCTCATACATATGTATATAACCACAAAAAACAATCAAGTCTCATGGCTATTTTCATTCAATCAAAAAACAATACCAACTTATTTTTGGGTGTGATTTACGAGTTTTGCTCTAATTTGCAAATTACAACAAAAATTTTTGCTCCGTTTCTACAAGTTTTTTAGTCGTTTATGAGGTTTGCTTTCACTCTCCCCTATCCTAAACAAAAATTTAGGGACATCTCTAATAATGGTGATAGACATTCCAAAACTTTTAAACCCAAATTATTTCAAGCAATCCAATGAGAACCAATTCATGTGGCTATGGAAATTTAATAAGAATTGATGAATTATTTGGTCAAACCCAGTAAGCCATAACTATATAATGCAATGAATTTTTTTTCGTAAATTTTATAAAGTGAAACTCAGTTCAACAGAGACCGTTTCTCCTTCCTCATCACACAAATGGATTGCACTAATTGAAAACAAATAACTAATAAAAATGATGAAAAGAAAGTCTTACCTCTCATGGTTCCGTATTAAAGTATGCCCGTCAATGTCTTTGTAACTTGAATCAATATCAGTGGGTTTTCTCCCAAGATCGGAAGAAATTAGTTGAAATTTGTAAGGATAAGAGAACTAATATGCTCGTACTTGAGTGTGCTCAAAACTAGTAGCTACCAAAGAATCTGAAAAAATCACACTCAACGATTTCACTGCCCTCTATAAGATTCCAATGCTTCAAGCAAAGTGGGTTTGAGGGATTTTTTTTTTCAAAAGTAGCACTTGCTTGTCTAGTATAATGTACATTAGCTTGTCTTTTACAAAAACAATTTACATAAAACTATAATTTTAATAAATAAAAAAATTTGAGGAACGATGGTGATCTGCTCAGAGTTTCTAAGGAACTTCCGTATAAAAACTTCTACTCAGTGTAGCTAAACAACATGATTACATAGTATAACTCTTAACTTAACATAGAAGATCTCGCTACTTATTTTCATAGAGACGAATTAAACAAATTTGATAAAAGTCAAGAATAAATCTAATAATATAAAAAATAAGTGTAACAACACAACAGAAAACGGATTCGTAGGGGAACTACCTATTTGTTATGTGTTTAGATGAAGGGCCGCAAAGCCTCCAAAAACAATTCCAATTAAATAAAAAAGAAGATCAACAACCACTATTCTTAGGCGAGAAATACTATGCTTTTCAAATTTGTATTCCAAATGTGGCGTCGTGTACTTATTTGTCCATGTAAAAATTGCACTTTAAATAAGTAGTAGGCTAGCATTTACCATTAAATATATATATAGACACATAACGAACAAGAAAGACACATTTGACTTGCATTTATTGAATTCATTTGGGTTTCAAATTCTGAAATTTTCAAAATCATACCACAAGGTTTTGAAAATCATACCGTTTACGGCCAGGAATATGTCATGGGAACTCTGTCAAGGAAGACGGTTTTCCTTGTCGCCCATCAAGGAAATGCTACTTTGTTTACATTCTCAGTATAGTGGTTAGTACTCAGACAAATGCTACTTTGTCTACAATGTAGTTCTTTAATAATGATTCTTCTTCATCCCACTTGCAAGCTAGCACTTCTATCTTAGACTTCCCTCTAAAGACTCTAAGCACAAAGACAGAATTCATATGATTGTGCAAATTGGAAGCATATTTCATAACTTAGAGCTCACCAACTCTTCAGCAGCACTAAACTAATCTAATATACCAAAATGAGTAATGCTATGCTTCCCAAATTTCTATCCCAAAAGTGCCTCCCAAATGATGTGACTATGGGCCAGGTAAACAACTACCAATCAAAATTCAATTGGTCCCACTGAATTAGACCTTACCCCACTGCCACATCATTTAGGAAGCACTTTTGGGATAGAAATTTGGGAAGCATAGCATTACTCTACCAAAATACTTCACATCTAGGTCCAGAACTACTTGAGTTATAATAAAAAATAAATAAATAAAAAAATAAAAAAGGTACAAAAAGTGGACTCAATTGATTAAGAATTGCCATTCAAAAAAATAAATCCAGCCTTGAGGAAAAGCACTTGCAGGGACACACACACACACACAAAAAAAAAAAAAGAGAGCCAATAATTGATGTTAGCTCAAACCCATATCACCTCTGCAAATACAATTGTCAATGCTGAGAATACCCATCATGAAATTAGCAATGTAATAAAGAATTCACAGCTTGATGAATGGGCAATGCAATAATGAATTCATAGCTTTTTGTCCCATTTCATTTTTAAAGCATTCAAACTCATAAGTTACACATCTAGACCAAAACACTCCAATGGAGTCACAGCTTAATAAACACCATGTGAACACAAAACTAGAGCACAAATAACAACGCACAAAGTCTATTGATCAACATTTCACTTCAGTAATATATACTTGGGGAAGTAATTCTTTTCTATTGATCTTTTCTTCTTCTCAAATTTAATATTCCTTTAGCTAATATGAGATCTCATAGTGGCCAATTAAAAATTCTTGGAATATCAGTCGTAGAAGTCATATGCACAAAACAACAATGAATTTATGAGCACCAACACTTGCAAGCAGTATTTGATATTTCCTTTCTAATCAAAACTCAATTTGTAAATTCCTATCTCAACGAATCACACCAATAATAGGCTTACCTTGTAAATTGCTTTCTTAATTAGTGGCATTGTTTGTTTTCATTATCTATATCAATATTGCCAAGATTTTAACTTTATTCCCCCATAATAAAAAACTCTAACCTCACTTGCAAGAATCTGATTTTATCTCTAACAAACAAAGAATCAGACACACAAAAGCTCAAAACACCTTGAAATCATCCTCTTTCTTTCTATAAGAAGAAAATATAAAACCCTAAAATTATTATCTTTCAACCCTACGCATATAGAGAGAAGAAGGAGAAAAGATGATGCGTGGGGTTAGAATTTTAGGGTAGGTTTGTTACCAGTCAACGACCAACAAATTGGCGTTTTCCACTGCCGGCGATGTTCTGCGCCGATGATGCCTTCTTGCGCCGCTCTGTCTTCTCTTTGCTCTAACAGTTTGGGGAGAGCCGTAAGAAATAAGAAGAGGGAGAGTGAAAGAGTGTGAAATCTCAAAATAACCAAAGAACAAATCCAAAATGACAAATAAGGACAATTTCTCTGGGCGGGGGCCTTTTTTGGGGTTAAGTGTCTATGTACGGTTAATTTTGACACTTAAAATTTTGGGTAATACTTGGGGCACAACCTTCATACAACTTTCATACAACCTCCCCAAAAGATGTGTCTATCTCTTTCCTGTGTCACTGTGGGTCCAGTGACATCACAGGAGAGAGATAGACACATCTTTTGGAGAGGTTGTATGAAAGTTGTATGAAGGTTGTGTCCCAAATATTACTCTAAAATTTTATATATGGGGCTAATTTTAACACTAAATCCCTGTATGGAGATATTTTGAAAGAAATCTTAATAGTTTCATTTTAGTCCAAAACCACAAGAGGTTTAAGTGTCCACTTTTAAACCACATGCGGATAAAGTGAAAATGTGCCTAACCACAAGGGGGTAAAATATATTTAACCCTTTTACCTCTCTGGTTCTACCCATTATCACTTTAACTCTATAATGGTTCAAAAGTAAGCACTTAAACCCATGAGATTTTGGATTAAAGTGAAATTTTTAATATTTCACTCAAAATTGGTGAAAATTTTAAAATTGGCCAAAAATATTAACACGTAACCCCTTTGTGTGGTTAATTTTGGGATCCCTATCTGGGATAATCTTACCATTGAACCCACCTATGTGGAGCTAATTTTTAACACCTAACCCCCTTGTGAAACTAATTTTGGCATTTACTTCCTATATGGTATTAATTTTCACACTTAAAATCACCTCATGTGGCACTAATTTTAACTTGATCCTCATGTGGGGCTATTTTGAGAGAAATTTTACTAGTTTCACTTTAGGGGAGGGGGGTGTTTAAGTGTTCACTTTTAAACCATAGAGATTAAAATAAAAATAGGCATAACCCCTCTTATGTGATACAAATGACAAAGTATTTGGAAACTGAGTAATGCCATGTTTTCCAAATTTTGATTCCCAAATTGGTTCATATATGCTTTGTCAGTTATACCATGTGGTACAACCAACTACTATCACAATACGTGGTACAATTGACAAAGCATATCGAGTAACATGTTTTTAAAATTTGGATTCCAAATTACTTCCCAAATTCTTTGTATATTATATCATGTTGTACAAAATGTGTTTCAACTCACAAAGTATTTGGAAATGTGTTTCAACTCATAATTATTTTTTTAGACTTAACTTTAGGCGAGGAAATTTGTTTTCCTCGCCAAAACATACTTTTTCCGAGGAAATCTTATTTTCCTCGCCAAAGTAGGTTTTGGTGAGAAAATTTATTTCCTCGCAAAATAAAAAGAGAAATAATTTTTATAAAACAGTTGCTTAAGGCGAGGAATTTATTTTTTCATCGCCAAAGAATTCACAATAGACGAGGAAAATGATATTTTGTCGCCAAAGACTACACTTTAGGGGAAATAAATTTTCTCAATGCGTGGTACAATTGACAAAGCATATCGAGTAACATGTTTTTAAAATTTGGATTCCAAATTACTTCCCAAATTCTTTGTATATTATATCATGTTGTACAAAATGTGTTTCAACTTACAAAGTATTTGGAAACCGAGTAATAACATGTTTTTTTCAAAGGGATAATTATATATCAGTCAATTTTTTGTATAAAATTTAAAAGTAAGTCTACTACTTTTTAAAAAAAATTTAAAAATTAAAAATCAACAATCGTTAAACAATTAAAAAGAGGTCAACAAAAAAAAAATCAACATTTGAATTGTTATTTTATATTTTAGTCTATTTTATATTTTCAACGTCGTAAAGTTGAACCAAAACACACTTTTAGCGAGGAAAACTATTTTTCCTCGCCAATTGTATGTATTCGCGAGAAAATCTATTTTGTCGCCAAAACGTTTTCCCTACAATTATTTTTTAGAGTTAACTTTAGCAAGGAAATATCATTTTCCTCGCCCAAAGTAAGTTTTGGCGAGGAAATATATTTTGCCGCTAAAAACATGTTTTGCATAATTATTTTTTTAGACTTAACTTTAGGCGAGGAAATTTGTTTTCCTCGCCAAAACATACTTTTTCCGAGGAAATCTTATTTTCCTCGCCAAAGTAGGTTTTGGCGAGAAAATTTATTTCCTCGCAAAATAAAAAGAGAAATAATTTTTATAAAACAGTTGCTTAAGGCGAGGAATTTATTTTTTCATCGCCAAAGAATTCACAATAGGCGAGGAAAATGATATTTTGTCGCCAAAGACTACAATTTATTATTTCCTCGCCAAAATTGATACTTTAGGCGAGGAAATCAGACTTTTGTCGCCAAATGTGTGTACCTTTCAACCTTTCTGGCGACAAAATATAATTTCCTCGCCTATACTATACTTTTGGCGAGAAAATTTAGATTTCCTCGCCATGTTTTGTCGTTAAAACACATTTTTGTTGTAGTGAGGTAATCCTAACCAAGTTCTTTGTGGTCGAGTGGTAAGCTTTTTGGGTGTACTACCCAAGAGGTTTAGTGTTCGAGTCATGGGGGGCGTGGCCACTGGAGTATTCACCCGGCGCCTCCAGGCCTCGGGGGATTAGTCGAGGTGCGCGCAAGCTGGCCCGGACACCCCCGATTACCAAAAAAAAAAAAAAAAGGTAATCCTTGTTCATATTGTTACAATATTTGTTATATATATATATATAGAGAGAGAGAGAGAGAGAGAGAGAGAGTGGGCTGTAATTTGTGCTTGTTGGGTCTCTTGTGATTTGAGCCCACAAGCACATTGTTTCCATTCCAGTGCAGATCCTTCGGACTTTGAGAACCTTTCTAGATCAAGTAATGTAATATTTTTTAAATTTTGTATTTTAAATAGTTTTCGAAACACTTGACAGTATGATCACCTTTAATGATGGTGGACCACTTGAACATCCTATTATCAAAATCAAGTAGGTCTAGTGTCACATGTGTTTCAGAACCATTTGAAATAGAAAATTCGGGAAACATAGCATTACTCTTCTGGATCATGAATCATGAGTGCATATACTTCCTGAGTAATCCCAAATCTTTTTTTCCTTAAAAAATGTGGTTTCTAACACATATGTGACATATACGAGTAATGTTATGCTTCCCAAATGTGTGTTTTATGGATCCAGATGCCCTAAGAATTGAAATGGTCTAGACTTTGAAGATTTATCGAACATTTGGTTCAGAATCGTGAAATTAAAGAGGAGCACCACCGCACATAGTGCCCATGTATGCAATTTTAATTCCGTGATTCTACCATGGACTTGGGCTTTAGGCCTTTGTGTGTTTTGGTGCAGTTTCAGTTCGATTTCAGACTTTGTCACAACGACTGATTTGATTTTTTTTTACTTATTGTTGTAATGGCTATAGACAAAAAGAGAGAAATTAGAATGGGGTACCAGATATAAGATTGCACTAGGAACAGATGAAGGTTTAGTGTGCCTTCATAAGGATTGAACTACTTATCGAGAACTTTGATCCTCAGTTGGTACCAATAATGTTTTGAACTTTATACATAGATATATTATTTGAGCATTTGAAGCTTATATTCATTACACTTTTTAAGTTGTTTTGAGAGACTTGGACCTGATCAAAGAGTAATTAACTGTTTTTCAAATTTGTGATTTTGGGCTTGCAAAGTGGCTGCCAGAGCGAGCAATGGACTCATCATATATATATATATATATATATTGTGACAAATTAGAAGGCACATATGGGTTTGATAACGCCGCATCCGCATGCACTTACTGATCTGATCTCCCTTCTTGTACTATATACATACAAGATTTCACTTCTACCTGAAATTTATTTATGTTCACTTTTGACCTAATTATTTGCAACTATCTTTCTCCTGAGTGGTTCATGCATATATGGCAGAGTAAACGAAAAAACCCATGTGTATTCGTTTGGTGTTCTGTTGTTGGAACTCATCACTGGACGTCGAGCTCTCCTCGGATTACTCACAATAAAGCCTCTTGTCATATGGGTATGACTCACTCAAACCAGTAGTACTGAGGCTCTGTTTGGTTTGTGGATTTAAAGACTAGAAAATGAAAAACTATTATTCATCGGTGTTTCTCCCAGCTAGTGCTTTTTTCTATGCTAATTATTAGTAGATAACAACACCAGAACTTAAAAATATTTAACAGTAACTCAAAAAAAAAAAAAAAAAAGGAATTGGACTAGCTCACAGAAGCCAAATATTTTAGTTACTAGTAATTGGTTTTGTTATTACTAAACACGGTCTTTTCTTTTCTTTTTTTTTTTTTTTTTTTTTGGGTACTCACAGTAGACGAGTACAGTCTTCAAGTCGACTGCCTCAAATAATTGACCCAGGCATGTCGAAATCCACAAAATCTAACGATATTCTACGAATAAATCTATCCCCAATCGGTAGAAGTAATCGGTCAAGATAATAATATAAATTTTTGTTTACCATAGTCTTATCAAATTCCAGTAATGATGAGTAATAAAATAATTTGATCGATAGTTAATTGTAATTTTTTTAATCAGCACATGAGAGTTATTTTTTTCAATTTAATCAAGAATAAGATTATGATGCATAAATTTGTATCCTAAATTCGGTTTTCAATGTATATAGACGTGGGATCACATACAATATTGGTGAGATCACACCAAAAAGTGCAAAAATTCTCTTTGCTTGTGCCTTTCCTAATTAAAAGAGTAAATAGTTGGTGCAGAAGTTTGCCTGTGCATTTTCTAATTAGTATCATATTAATTAGGTCTAATTGTACTTTAACCCCTCGTACTATATACGTGTTTTCAATTAGGTATATGAATTTTTTTTTTTTTTTTTTTTGCAATTGGCCCCTTGAACTTTCAGCCCCTTTTCAATCTCATCTAATCGATGACTCCGTTAGTTTAAAACTAACGGAATTATCCAGAATTTTTTATTTTTATTTTTGCAATTGGCCCCTTGAACTTTCATCATTTTCCAATCAGATCCATTCGTTAACGGCGTGAGATTTTTTGTTGCCTAAGTGTCCTTCCTCAAAAAATGGCTAAGTCAGAACCTTTATTTTTTCATTTATTTTTCAAAACAGATTATTTTATCTATTGACAGATAGATAATATTGAGCTAAACAATCCTAATTTTCTTATCTTTTGGCCTTTTGGAATGGTTTTTTTTATTTCAAGTATTTACTCGAGATCAACGCAATGGGCTTTGAAATTTCACAAAAAAAATACGCTGCAACCTTATTATTTTGTTTAGCTCAATATTATTTGTCTGTCAACAGATAAAATCATCTGTTTTGACATATATAAAAAATTAAAAAATGAGATTCCAAATTAGCCATTTTCTGTTCTAGCGAGGGGGTTTCTCTCCTTTTGATGTCGAAAAATAGTAAAATGGTTTATAAAAAAATGGTCAAAATTTGGGGGAAGGACACGTGGCAATTCCATTTATCAAAATCTCACGCCGTTAGTGAATGGATCTGATTGGAAAGGGGATGAGAGTTCAAGGGGCCAGTTGCAAAAAAAAATTATTTTTGGGCAATTCCGTTAGTTTTAAACTAACGGCGTTATCGATTGGATGAGATTGAAAAGGGGCTGAAAGTTTTAGGGGTCAAGTGCAAAAAAAAAAAGTTTATATATCCAATTGAAAATACGTATATAGTACGAGAGAGGGTAAAGTGCAATTAGGCATATTAATTATGATCCATATATTTTCACGTATATATACTATATTTCAATTTAATTTGACCCTTCCTAAAATGGTCACCCTTTGCCAATAGGCCCAATACCCAGCGTTACTAAAAGAACCTTACGAAATTAGATAAGTAAAAATTAATCTTCAACCTTTGGCACACCCAGTAAAATGTTGAGAGCATTTTTGCTCACCTAAAAAATGGTCAAAAAATAGTACATTAATGCTCACTCAAGCATCTCATTGACCAATGCAGTGGGACTCAGGATTAAACAACACTCATTGGCCAATGCAGTAGAACCCATGATCAAACAACAAATTTGTTGTTTGATCCTGGGTCCCACTGCATTGGCCAATGAGATGCTTAGGTGAGCATTAGTGTACCATATTTTGGGTGAGCAAAAGTATTTTCTAAAATATTTATTTTTCCTAAACAATAGTCAATAATGTCCTTTTCTTTTTTGAGCAGTTCTAGGAGACTCCCATTTTGGGACTCCCTTAGAATTTGCCATAAATGGCAAGAAAAACAGTTCCCAATACACCTACCTTGCATTAGTAACTGTTTTTCTTACCATTTATGGCAAATTAGGGCTAAAGGAATCCCAAATGGAAGTCTCTCCAGTTTTTTCATTCTTTTTTCCCCATCCCTAAACAATGGTATCTTTTTTTTTTTTTTTTTTATACTTACCTGGATCCGGACCGTATACACACACAACCCACACTCACACACACCCTAGCCCCAACCCAACCCCAAAGCCCCACACTGGCCCACAGCAAAGCCCAACAAGGGTCACTCATTCCGACTGAAGAATAATTGGGGGGCAAGCAACTAGAAACCCCTATGGGGATTCGAACCATCTCCCTTCCCATTGAGAAGAGAGACTATGCCAATTGAATTACAACCCGCTTGACCCTAAACAATGGTATCTAGTACTCCATGTATACTGGCCCCAAGAATTCAAAAGGGACAATGCTAGGCAGCTAGAGGCACCGACCGAGTGCATCGAAATAGTGCATCAAACGATTAATGTCGTCCATTTTGATGACTCCCACGGAATCAAAGCGTGAGTTCTATCAAAATAGACGACACCAACCGTTCAGTACACCTGGTGAGTGCCTAAATCGTTACTCGTTCAAAAGAAGAAAAATAAGAGGTGGTTGACAATTTGACATGGCAAGGGTGGATGGAAAGACATATATATATATATATATATATGTGTGTGTGTACGGACAAGCAAAGCTCCAGCCAATAAAGTCAAGTTAACGTAAGTTGGAATTAGGACACCAACCATATATATATAATTACATATGTTGACACTGCTTATACCTGAATCAACCACATGAAAGTGACTTGGCAAAAAGAAGGTAATTTATAGGTAAATATTATCTTAAGCTTGAAATATAAGCAATCCATTAATGTATAGTATTTTTATGTCGGACACTATATATTGTTGTAGTTGTAGTAAATGATGACAGCGTTTGTTAGAACAAGATCTTCTTTTGCTGCCGAGGAGGATGGCAAAGATGACTAACTTTTTGGTTCATAGTCGATCTTATGATGCATGTATTATTCAATTGATCACTATTACATTCACACATTTTTCTACATATTTTTTGACACACAATTTTAAATGTATGCATCTTGTATTATGTGAATGGTTTACAGAAAAGTGTGAAAAATTTAAACAACACAACTTTCTCTGCACCACTCATACAACACAGAGTACATACATTTAAAACTGTGTGTAGAAAAATGTGTGAGTGTCGTCGTGCTCTTATGAACGTCAGTTGCAAGTAATTATATTAAGCAATAAATTATATTAAATGATAGCAAAAAATAACAAATTCTAATAGTTAAAGACGTCCAAAGTGTCTTACAATTCAGCAATTACAGTGAAAAGTGTAGATTCTAGTATTCTACTCAAATAACAACCGGTGTACATACGCTGGATTAGCTACAATACCAAATTCCATAAAAGATTTTTCCCAGAGAATTGATGGTAATAAATTTATTCTGTGTCTTTTTTAAAATTGGTTATTTATAAATAAATAAATAATCCAAAACTAATTTTTATAATAGAAATTTGGTATTATATACCAAATTAGGAGGATTATTTGGATATAAGACACAAAGAAAAAAAATTTTGGAGACAAGGATCGACTGATCGACATGTTTGGTAGAAGCTGTTGGGGATAAACTCAACTAGTTCTAGCTATGACCAATATACCCCTTTCATTCATTTTCAGTTAGAGAGAGAGAGAGAGAAAATACGATCAGATCACCATGCCATCGATCGTGATGATCGCCGGCCAACACCACCATCGTCGTCGGTCGCTATCACCACCACCATTGCGCACCATCGCCATTGCACACCACTGCCATCGCGAGCCAAACACCGCCATCTCCGAGTCAACCACTACCATCTCGCGAGCCAACCACCACCATCTCCGAGCTAACCACCACCACCATCTCGTGAGCCAACCACCACCATCTCTGAACCAACCACCATCATCTCGCGAGCCAACCACCACCATCTCCGAGGCAACGGCACCATCACTCACCGCCACCAAAGCGAACATTTTCACGAGCAGATCCGATCACCAGTGCACCGATCCACCATCTTCTTCTTCTTCTTCCTTCTTTTTTTTTTAACACATTTTTTTGTGAAATTTATCAAAAAAAAAAGTCAGTAACTTTCTCAACATTTTTTCCCCGAGTTTGATATCAACAATAGTAGTTGTTTGATAGATCTCGTTGAGTAGGTTGTAAACATATAGATTTTATGCAAAAAAAACAAGTTACAGATTGATATGAATGCTCAAATTTGTAAAAAGTTTTTGCAATGTTTGGTAGAACATTTTTTTGTGAAATTTCACAATTTTTGTGAATTTCACAACTTTTTTTTCTTTTGAAAATTTCACAACTTTTTCGTTGCTGGTATGAGAAATTAAATTTCAAAAACTTATTTTGTGATCATTTCATATTGATGTGGTAGTTTGGTTGTGAAGAGATTGTCAGGTGAGGTCGTGGTGTTGATCAGTAAAGATTTGGTATGGCTGTGATGGTTTCATGAAATTTCACGAACTCTGTGAAATTTTACAACTTTTTGTTGATAAATTTTACAACTTTTTTTATTTTTTATTTTTAATTTCACAAGTTTTTTCGGTGGTATAAGAAATTAACTTTCAGAAAGTTGTTTTCTTATCATTGTATGTTAATTTGGTGTTTTGGTTGTGAATGAGGTCGATCAGGTGAGGTGGTCGTGGTTGGTGGAGGCTTAGGTCGTGAAGGCGGTCGTTGGCAGTAAGGTGAGGTGGTGGTGGTTGGTGGAGGCTTAAGGTCGTGATAGTGGTCGTCGGAGCTCAGGCGAGGTCATCGGAGGTCAGGCGAGGTGATGGTAGTGGTCGTCGGAGGTCAGGCGAGGTCGCCGGAGATGCAGGGGGTGAAACTCTCTTGTGTAGACGAATATTGGGGTAAATTTGTCAAAACACCAAGGAGTGTACCTACTCCCAAATATTTTTACTAGTTATACCTAAATCATTATACTTTCCTTAATTTAGATTAATTACTAATTGTCCCTTTTTATAAACATAAGATAAAAAGTAAAATTGAAACTAAACAAGATCCTAATTAAAGTTTTACTAGTGGTGGACCGAGGTAGCTGGGGGCACGAGCCGCCCTCAACTTTTCAAAATTTTGTTTGTAAGTTGTATATTTTACAATATTTTTATATGTGCCCCTCTTGAAATTTATAAGTTTATCTATTATAAATTCAAAAATCTCACTTTGATCCTTACAATCTTTCATTTAAGTCCAAATATATATCTTATTTACTCAATTAGCATCAAATAGTTTCTTTTGAACATATTAGGGCTTAGTTTGGCCCCCACGTGGTGCTTTTCCTTTTTTAAAGCTCAATTTCATGTTAATTCGTTTGGTAATTAGTTTATGAGCTTTGTAAAAATTGAACTTTAGACTTTTTTGGAGGGAGCTTTTAAAAGCTCTAAAATGGAGCTTTTAAAAGCCCAAGGTTGCTTTTTGGTTTCATGATGTCTTTATGAAGAGTAGTGTGTCACTTGTATAAAATTATCAAAGAACTTAGTAATAAATTTCATAAACTCATTTTAAAAAGCCACGTGGAGACCAAACTAAGCCTAAGTATTATTGATTTTATAAGTGAAACTAGTAAAATAAAAATAAATAATTAAGCATATGAACACAATTTTTCGTAAAAGAATTATGGGGGGAAAAAAAAAATTTCTCTGAATAATTATGTTTTACTCCTCAACTACTACACATGAAACTTACTGAACAAGCACACTATTTTAAAACCTGGAATCCCATAAATATAATATTTCTACCCAACAAAACAAAAAAAAATTAGATCAAGGGTGTTGCTACCGCACTCCCTATGTAAGTTTGTGTGCCTTTAAGACAAAATCTTTGGATCCGCGCGTGAGTATTACCATACATATCCTTAGCCTACCTTTCCTACATACTTTATATGAATCTCTTGGTGGCATCTCACCTAACTATTGTTTATTGGGGTTAAGAACTCTCAGGTTGACAAACAACCATAATGAAGCTCAAAATAAGAAACTAGTCACTTTAAATTTGTTTTGTTTTGTTTTGTTTTGTTTTTGGCAACAGGTTCAGTGTTTAGTTTGCACTTTGCAGCAGCTTCTTGTTGACAAACATAGATAGAGGTTTGAGTCTCACACACCCACCCTCCTATAAATGTAAGTATATGCAAATGGATAATAGGGAGAAGTAGGAATATAACTATTTTTTATCACACATTTATAATTAATTTTATCTCTCTATTAAGAGATACTATAACGGTATAATCCGAACTCCACAATATCACTTAAAAAAATATATAAAAATAGATATAAATGAGTTCTAAAAAACAATGGTATAATCTGACCAAGGAGGACCATTGTCAAATTTGCGTGCAGGGGATGTAAAAGCACGTGGCAATTCAAATAGAGCCGTTTCTGACTGATGAAAGAGGAATATATTTATATTTACGTACAAAAATGACAAAAAAGTCCTCGTGTTTTTTTTTTCTTTTCTTTTTTTTTTTTTTCTTTTTTTTTCAAAAGTGTAGTAGAAGTTAAGGATTAGATTTAGAGGGAACACACTGTAGAGTGTAGATCATTGAGCAGTGTAAGCTGGGACAATTGTAGAGAAAGATAGAAATCCCCTGCACCGCATCTCTCTCTCTCTCTCTCTCTCGCTTCTTTCTTTCTCTCTCCTCTTCTTGTTCGTATGTCTCGGCTTTTAAGTTGTGTGTTTTCTTGGGAAAATCTCAGACAACCTTGAGCTTCTCTTTTGAGGTTTGTCCGACACCTTATTCTTCTTGTTCTCTTATTTGAAACCTCTCTTTCTCTTTTCTTCAGTGTTTAGTTCCTTTCTGTTCTTTTTTTTTTTTTTTTGGTTATGCATACATAGATACATATACATGATATACAGAGTTACATAATGCATACACTTATTATATATTGATTTTGTGTGGCAGAGTTCTAATTGTTTGATCTAGCCTTCTGGGTTTCTATCATTTTGCTCATCTCTGCAATGAACCACTATTAATGTTTCGTTTTTTAGGTTGAATTAATTTCAAACTTACCATTGGTTTCTCTTTTTTCCATTTTCTTTTCTTTTGGGGTTTTTCTGGATTTGAAATTGCAAGTTATTGTTCTTTTCTCTAATAACTATCTATCATCAACATTCTCTCTGTTGAAGCTTTTATATACATTGTTGGGCCCATAAAGCTTAAGCTTTTGGAGCAGTTTGTGACTTAAACTTTCATGTCTTAGTTTATTTTCACATTTTCTTTGGGCTTTCTCTTTGAACTTTCCCTGATTTTGAATTTCACAATTCTTTGGGTTGTTTGGCATTGCATATCTGATACATGGTTAGGTCACTTTCAATTTTCTGGGGACTCATTTTCTGAGACCCAAAAAAAAAAAAAAAAAAAAAAAAATTAAGATTTCCTAGAAGATGAAAGAAATCAAACTCTCTGTTCTCTGACTCTGTTTCTACTTGAGGTAAAACCTCAATCTTTTCCTACATTTAATTCCAACAAAGATATGTGTATGATAACTATTTCTAATCCCTTTTTTTCTGTTCATATATTATGTTGTAAGTCATGATTCAATGTTCATTCTTGATAATTTTTATTTATTTATTTATTTTTTATTTTTTTAATTTTTTTTAAGGTTTGGAAATGGAGAAGGAGAAGTTAGATGTGTACTCTCCTAATGGGGTTCTTGAGGACTATTTAAGAAGCTTAGAATCTGAAACAGTTTCTTCAAAAGAAAGCACATCAGAATTAGAAGTTCAACAACAGAGCTCAAAGCCAGCTACTTCTAAATGGCATAGTTTTATTCAATTACTGAGAAGTAGTAGATCAAAGAAGCCCTTCTTAGGAAGATTAAGCCGCAGTATGAGAGAGGACATTAGTGGTGCTCCATACTCCATTATAGATACAGATTTAAACTATTTCAAGCCTCATTGGAAGAGCTTCACTCTCTCTCAACTCCAAACTGCAACCAACAGTTTCAGCCATGGTTTGTAATTTGATTCATAAGTATTATAGAATTTTCCAATTAGCATCCAATTTTTTGTTTTTTTAAAATACCTATTTTGATACTTGTGTTAATGTATGTTTGTGTAATTAAGCAGAAAATCTGATTGGAAAGGGTGGTTATGGTGAAGTTTACAAGGGGTGTTTGGGAAATGGGAAATTTGCAGCAATTAAGCGACTGACACGCGGACCAGCTGAAGAGAGAATAGGGGATTTTTTATCTGAGCTTGGGATTATGGCTCATATTAACCATCCCAACACTGCTAAACTAATTGGCTATGGGGTTGAAGGAGGAATGCACCTTGTTCTTGAGTTGTCTCCACATGGAAGCTTAGCTTCCCTTCTTCATGGTTAGTTCACTATTTCCTGGTTTTTATATTTGAAATATAAAGGTTGCAAATTCATGGGTTTGAGTTCTGTTGTGTGGTGGTTCATTTCAATTAAAAAAAAAAAAAACGGTGCAGCCCGAAAATGGGCAAAGCGTGAGATCCGTCGAACATATCCGGCATGCTAAAACGGGTTAAAACTGTGAGATCCATCGAACATTTGGTTCAATCCGGCATGCTAAAACAGGTTAAAACCCGACCCAGTTCCAGGGTCGGTCTGTATAAATGTGTGTTTATGGATACAGATGCCCTAAGAATGTTCATAATTGTAAGATTTGTCGAACATTTGGTTCAATACGATGTTTCAAACGGGTTATACTTTGACCCGGTCCTGGTTTTAGGGTTGGGTTTTATAAATATGTGCTTTAGGGATCCCGTTGCCATTCGGTTCAATCCGATTTTTCAAACGGGTTTAAATTGAACCATTCGGTTCTAGTGCCGGGTTGTGTATATGTGTGTTTTTAGGGATGCCATTGCCCTAAGAATCTTCAGAATGTGAAAAGAACCGCTCATAGTGCCCATCTAAGCCAATTTTCACGTGATTTTGCCACGGACTTGGGCTTTAAGCCTTGTATGTGTTTCTGCCATTTGAGTCGAATTTTAGACTATGTCAGAACAATTTGACTTGAGTTTGTATTTATTGCTGTCAAATAGGAAAAGGGGAGAAACTGGAATGGGGCATTAGACATAAGATTGCACTTGGAACAGCTGAAGGTCTAGCGTATCTTCATGAGGGTTGTCAGAGGAGAATTATCCACAGAGACATCAAGGCTGCAAATATACTACTTACTGAGAATTTTGATCCTCAGGTACCATTAATGTTTTGAACTTTATACAGAAATATTATTAGAACATCCGAAGCTTATACTCATTACGCTTTTTAAGGTGTTTTGGGAGATTTGGACCTCAAAGAGTAACTATTTTCAATTCAGATTTGTGATTTTGGGCTCGCAAAGTGGCTGCCAGACCAATGGACTCACCATATTGTGACAAAATTTGAAGGCACATTTGGGTTTGATGCATAACTCTTTTTAAATTTCTGCTGTATAGTACAAGATTTCACTTCTAAAACATACATCCAATTCTTACCTTTGCCAGCTATCTTGCTCCTGAGTACTTAATGCACGGCATAGTAGATGAAAAAACCGATGTGTACGCCTTCGGTGTTCTGTTGTTGGAACTCATCACTGGACGTCGAGCTCTCGATTACTCACAGCAAAGCCTTGTCATTTGGGTGGGTATGCCTTGAACTCTTCCCCACACCAACACCTAATGATTTCCCCTTAAATAGTAGACTGGATCTCCATTTGGTTTGTAGACTTACGGAAAGAAAAGGAAAAGGGAATTGAGAGAAGGAAAACTGTTGCTCTAGTGTTTTTCTCCATGTTTAAATCTTAAATGATATCATAAAGCAAATGTTCTTCTAAAGACATTATTGGAAATCGAGAGAGAGGAAAAGGGAACTAGTAGCTCACAAAACTGAAAATTCTTACTCCCTCTGTCCCACATAAGGAGTTCTTTTGGGAATATTCCAACTTTTTGAGAAACCCTTTTTATTGTGCTGAAAATTTTCAATATTATTGTCCTATTTTGTTAATTCTACTATCGCATTAAAAAGGGGAAAAAAAAAAAAAAAAAAGGGGGGGGGGGGGGGGGGGTGGTGGTTGTGGAGCGGGGAAGCGGTGAGGAGAGTTTAATATAATATAAGGATAAACCTGGAAATGTGTTGTTAGAAGTACAGACTTTTCAAAGAGGACTTTTAATACGGGACGGGACATCCAAAAATACAATAAAGGACTCTTAGTTGGGACTGAGGGAGTGTTTAATATAATAAAGGGTAAACTTGGAAATGTGTTGTTAAAAGCACATAGACTTTTCAAAGAGGACTTTTAATACGGGACATCCAAAAATGTAATATAGGACTCTTAGTTGGGACGGAGTGTGTACTTCTATTTTCACTATTTTTTTCCTTCGTATTTTACTCGATTAATTTCCTTAATAACCAAACAAATAGAGTGTTTTTCCTTGGTCTTGTTTTCTTTTATTATCCCCCACCTTTAATAAATCCATGATCCAAGCTCCGACACCTTTAATAAATCCATGATCCAAACAGATCGAGCCTGATATCGAACAATGAGGTTAAAAAATTCTGATTACTTGTTGCAGGCTAAGCCATTGCTGAAGAAGCAAAATGTGTTGGAGCTTGTTGATCCTTCACTTGGTGATGAATACAACTCACTGCAGATGAATCTCATCGTCTTGGCTGCTTTCTTGTGCATACAACACTCTTCAATTCGACGGCCTCAAATGACCCAGGCAAGTGAAGTGGCGAGGGCAGAAGAAAGGGTTTTCAATTCAGGGTTACCGCTCCTGGAAATGGGTATTAAACAAAGGACATAGTGGGTTAGGTAAAACCTCTTTTGAGAGGAAAGATCTATCAAAGCAGAAAGTCCAGAGCCAAAGGATTGGCTGTAAAGCCAATGTGTATGCTTTAAAAGTCAGACTTGGAACTACTATAACCCAAGTGGTAATCCTAGATAGATTCCGAATTCAGAGAAGAATTGATACAACTTGAGAATAAGGGGCGCCGGCCGGAGGGGGGGAATTTAAGGATTTTTCACCTTGGGGCTGTTCTAAAAATGAATCCGACGAGATCTAGAGTCTGTTTGAAAAGGCTTAAAACCGATTTTGTGGTTCACAAGTAAACCAGTTCTATATATTCAAAAAATTTATAGATACCGTTTTGTTGTGTAGAATTCCGTACCCGACATAGAGTTTACTTCATAAAAACGTGATAGAAAATGAGAGTGGGATTGAATTTGATCGTGTTTTATTTAATGTATTCTTAAACAGGCCACAAACTTTTGAAATTTTGATATGTTAGTTTCAGAAATAAGAAATGACAACCATGATATATAGGTTCATTTTGAGATTAAACCACTCATTATCTTTGGACACATAATTAAGCATATAGTTGATTTGAACTTGCAGGTTGTTCAGATTCTAAGAGGCAATTGTAGCAACTTGGAGCTGGTGAGAATTTGTCGAAAGGCGTCTTATTGGAGGAGATACTATGAAGATCTTTTTAATGCTGAAGAGTTCATTACCACCAGGGACCTATGTGGTCTTAATGGACAGAAAATGATGGATTTGGAAGCCTGAAACAGTTGGTTTTTAGAAATCACAGTAAAGCTTGTAAAGGTATATTTGAACTTGAATTTTCTTCTTAAACTGTGAAAGAATGGCCAATCCACCATCTGGGTTTGTTGACAAGCAAAGCTATGTGAACAAGTGAGAATGTGAAGATCAAAAGATAGTAGTGAAAGAAAGATGGTAAAAAAGAAAAAAAAGACTTTGTACTTTTCGTTCTGTTGTTCTGACGTTTGTGATTGGTCCACGTGTACAATGTGACTAATAGCATTTTGGAACATGAGAAAAAGTACATAGAGAAATGTATAAAAATGCATAATAAAAGAGTTAGAACTTCTTTAGGACAATAGTGGATCTAGGAATTTTGGTCTAGTTATAATGATTAGTCAGTAATGATGTAATTGGAGTATTAAAGATTCTTCTTGTCATGGTGATCCTTGATCATTTGCGAATACTATTAAGATACACTCTTGCTTAACCCAGAAAGTGGCTTCTTATATTGCAACAAACATGTCTTTACATCCTCTCTACATCACAAGAGTAAGTGCCAAGTGGGGAAAAAAAAAATCACATCTAAAGTGTGGGGGAGAAAACAAAGATTTGGTAATCACAGTTTACTGTTTCGTACACGCTATTGATGTATGAAAGAGAATTACATCACTCTAATGGAAACTTGATGAAACAAAGATGCAAGGAAAAAGAAAAATAAATAAACGAGGATAACATCTAAGTACCTACCACCCAAAAAAATAAAATAAATAATAATAATATAAAAAATTCATTATCTAAGAAACAATTGCTTGCATTGTATTCTAAGAGGTTGTTTGGGAAGCAAAGAATCAGTTATGGTTATGTAATTCATGAGTGAACTGGTTCTATAAATTTACGTATTTGGGGAGCATCAATTTCCTGTTTAGGATTTGTGCTCAATTTCTTTCTTTGTCAAACCAAAACCAAAACTGTCTTGGTTCTCATAAAAACTAGACTGGAGGTGATCCAGTCTTAAACTTTTCCAAATAGACATTAATGTTGATTAAGTTTTGGCCTTGGAAATGCTTACTCTCTCATCTCATGCGCGTGGTGGGCATCGCTAAAACGTGTCACAATCTCAAAATTGATCGAGTCCTCCCAAACCTACGGCATAAACCACTGGATCAAAGTCACCATCCACACAAGTTGTGTCAAATCATCAATTTAATTTAAGTAAGATAAAGATTACACCCCAAAAGCGAAAGTGCCAAACTAGGATGTACCCTTTTACCTAATTTTCCGTGTTAAAAAAATAATAATAATTAAAAATAAAATAAAAAAGTGGCCAATTATAATGATTTGACCGACCCTATACCATATTTAAAAATAAATAAATAAATATAAATTCTGGGATTTAGGATTTTTTTTTTTTTTTTTTTGTGCTGAAGGAGAATTCATTAAAAACAAATAAACACAACAAAACCAGCAAAAGAGGATTCAGGGCCGGTCCTGAGATTGTAAAATTCTCATGAGGCCCTAAGCGAAAAAAAAATTTAGGCCCTTTTTTAGTCCTATTTTTATATATAATACATGTATATATAAGGCCTTATTTTTTTTAGGCCCTATTTTACTCTATTTTTATATATAATATATGTATTTTGGCCAAACAATGCCTTATTTTTTGTCCTATTTTTATATATAATACATGTATATCTAAGGACCTATTTTTTTTAGGCCTTATTTTGGCCCTATTTTTATATATAATACATAAATTTTGGCCAAACAAGGCCTTATTCTAAAACCAAACAAATCCTAATTTTTTGAGGCCCCAAGCGACCGCCCGGGCCGCTGGCCCAAGGGCCGGCCCTGAAGAGGAACATCTAACCCTCCTGATTCTATTTCTCAAATACAAAAAGAGGAATGTTTTCAAGAGGGATGCTTCCAACACGATTACAATTCGCTGTCCGTTGGGCTACATTATAAGCAACACAGTTTGCGGCTCAATGAATTTTTTGGAATTGTTATTTGGGCATCAAATGGGCGTAGCTTTCTTTCCCGAGTAGCTCATCCAAACCACAATATCAAACTCTCGATCTCTTCTAGTGGGATTGATTTTGGAGGGTTTTTTTTAAGGGAAAATTGGCTAAAAGGTCATTAAGAATGGCTTTATTGGGATCAAGGACAACTTAAAATACACATTGGGTATGAGTCCTCCCAATGTCCATAGACAAAAATATCATCACCTTCAACCTCTAACCCTAAACAAGCCCTAGCCACCATTACCACTACTCCACACCACCTCCGACCACCACCCCTGCCACCTCCGGCCACCACCCTCGCCATATCCGGCGACCACCACCCTCATCTCCGGCGACCACCACATGGCCATCTCCGGCGACCACCTCCATTGCACTTTTTGACCACCACAACGCCACTCCTAACCACTAGTGACCACTCCCTACCACTCGATTGACCTCCAGCCACCACCCTCGCCATCTCCAGCGACCACCACCCTCTCAATCTCCGACGACCACTTAGTAAGTCAAATTTCACTTAGGATATAGACTTAGGATATATCCTAAGTGAAATTTGTCTTACAAATTTCTCTATTCAAATGGGACGGTGGTGATGGTGGTGGTGGTGGCGGTGGCGGTGGAGACTGGTGGTGGTGGTGGATTAGGGACGGTGGCGGTAGAGACTGGTAGTGGTGGTGGTGGTGGTGGAGGTGTAAGTGTCGGTGGTGGAGGTGGACTGAGATCAGTCATCATAAAAGAAATTTCCCTTAGGATGACTGAGATCAGTTTGGCCATGATTTTTGTGTGGCCGACGGTGGTGGTGGCCGGCAGTGGTGGTGGTGGTGGTGGCTATGGAGGGGGAGGAGAGAGAAAGTTAGAGAGAGAAGAGAGTTGGGGGTAGTGGTGATGGCTCCGGCGACGACGAGGACTGCTCCGGTAGTGGCTCCTGTAATAACCTGCATTTTCATTCATATGTCTTGTCATATTTAAAATTAAATATACATTGTCTGCTTTTATTTTAATTTCAATTCTTATGTGCAAAATTTATTTCTTGACTGATCTCATAATTGAAATTACTTTTGGGGTCAAAATGCGATTTTTATAAAATTTGGCAATACCTGTGTTGAATTTCAAATCTGTATTTCCAAAACGGTGAAAATAAATTCTTTTAACTCAAAATGTATTTTTATAAAACCGAAAAATTGTTTCTTTCAATAAAATGAATTTTTTGTATTTTTGTGATGAACACTGTGTCACGAAAATACCAGTTTAGGTTTAAAACTGTCCACGCGGTGCTAAACTTCCACAGATTTTGGAAGTGACTGATTGGACAATTGCTTTATATCTAACTAATGTTGCTAATGATTTCCTTAGGCCTTGTTTGGCAATGCTTGTAGTGTGTGTGTATTCCTAATGCCATAAACTTGAATTCCCAAACACATCTATATTGCCCCCTACTAGCCTATGGTTACCTCTTCTAAATCTGTAGAGTTATAAACCATCTGCATTGTACATGCGTATGTATAATACTTGCATATGTTTTCAAAATTTAGAAATCATTTTAATTTGTAGAGTGAATTAGAAACAACTTGGCCTCCAAGTTCAAATCTTGTGGTGTCTATTTATACACCTCTTATACACACACACAACACATAATCTGTAGGAGCACAGAGAGATAAGAGAGTGCAGAGAGTCCCTATTTCAGAAAATAGTTTAGAAAGAGGAAGCTCCTTATTTCCATAGCCAAAGCTTGGATTGGATTCTTGTATTTGCTTATCTTTCTCAAACAATCACTCATCTCCTAATCATCTGTGAGTATTTTAAACTCACTCTTGAATGTAATTCATGCTTAGTTACTACTTGAGTGTATGTAGTTATTAATCTCCATTGATGATCACGTTTGAATTTCAAAGCTTAGAAACTTGGATTTTTTCAAACTTAACCAAAATCCATTTTTAGAGATGATTATGAAAGATTATATATCATGTATACTATGTTTGAAGTTTTAGAGCCTAATTCATTCACATGAGAAAGTATATAAGAAAATTAGTTTTGTGATCTTTTAGTTTTTCATAAAATTCTTGAGTTATAGATTGATTCATGTTAAATTTGTTATGGATTCTTAATCCTCATTGAAAAACAAAGAGATTCATATATAATAAGGCCGAGTAACTTCCAGAATTGAAAATGGGTCAATTTGGACCCTGAAACTGAAAACAGGACATTCTCCACGAAGAAGATGAAGCCTCTGCTTCATCTCGCGCCATTATCGCGCGAGCGAGGATCGCGCGAGCGGCCCGCAAGAGCGACCCATCGCGCGAGCGGGCCGCGTGGTTTCAGGCAGATAGAAAAGATTTTATATAATAAAATGAAAATAGGCAGGTCGCGCGAGCGAGGATCGCGCGAGATACCTTTCGCGCGAGCGACCCGCGCGCGCGAGGTGGATAATTTCAGGCAGAAAGAAAAGGTTTTTATAATAGAATGAAAATTGGGCACATCGCGCGAGCGGCCCGCGCGAGCGACCTTTCGCGCGAGCGGCCCGCACACGTGACATCTGGCAGTTTCTGGTTTTTTGTGTGTTTCCGTATAAGGGACTGTTTGGAGTAATTTTAAAACACTGATAAGGTTCTGTTTGGGAATTTTATTAAAACAGAATACTATTGGTTATGTTGGGAAGATTTAAACAATGTATTATGACTTATCAATCCCCCTGCGTACGTTGTTCCTTTAATTCGGCGAATTCCTTTATGTTTAAATTTCATGACATACATGTGGAGTCAGTGGTACATGCATGTGGGTGTCATTCAGTGTGGAAAAGAGTAATGGTCAGTGTGGAAAGAGTATGAAATTGAGATTGAGATTGAGATTGTGTGGTGGACACTCGCTGATTATTGTGTACCAAAGTGTGTCGTGTTGAGATTGCGGTGAGAGTATCTTTGTAATGCGACGGTGGCAAAATTGGACACTCCCTGGCACCCATGATAGCGTTAAAGTGTGTGACGCCAAACTCGGACATTCCCTGGCACCCATGGTAGTGCTAAAGTGTGGCCTACGGACACTCCCTGATACCCGAGTCTGGATACTGCGTGAGGATTCCTCCGGTATTTGCATGGCGGTTTAGGTATTCAAAGTGTGAGGCATTGGACACTCCCTGGTACCCCGGACCAAAGTGTGAGGCAAACTGGACATTCCCTGGCACCCCGTTGCTAAAGTGTGGCTACCTTAGTGTTTCAAAGATACTGGAGTGAGATAGTGGGTTGTTGTGTTTTGTCGAGAGAAAAGAGTCGGTAAGATGAGTGTGGTGCATTGTCTCATACACGATCATTTGTTTTAAATGAATGAACGATTTTTAAATATATTCCCTGTTACTTTTATAATTGAAATCTTCCTATGGTTAAACTGTTGTTTTAACAAAACTGAAAAATGGAAAAAGGTAAGTGGGTATGTGTTACATTTAAAGTTATGTTTTTAATACTCACCAGCTTCTTGAAGCTGACGACGTTGATGCGTCCTGGACATTCGTGTTCAGGCTTTTCAGGTTATAATCAGGAGGAATCTTATGACTATGCTAATTGAGAACGACTGCTTTTGGGAGAGAAACTGTTATCATCATTGCATATTTTAAGTTATATGTTTTAAGTTTTAAACTGTATGTTTATAAGGATGACTGTAATAGATGATAAGTTATTGTTTTGTGTTAAGGTGGTCTGTGCCTTAGTTGACCCCGTATCGTAAGATGTAATAAGTTAGTAAAACTTTTGTAAGCCTTGATTGCTCTGCTCTGATTATTATGTTTTGTTGTTTGACGTTTGGGACGGAATCGATCCTTCAAACTGTCGCGACCTACGGGTCCATAAAGGAAAATTAAACGCTTTCCTTATTTATGCTACGTCGGGGCGTGACAGCTCCGGTGGTGGTGGCTGTGTTGGTGGTGGCTATGGAGGGAGGAGGAGAGAAAGTTAGAAAGAGAAGAGAGATGGTGGTGGTGGTGGTGGCTATGGAGGGTGAGGAGAGAGAAAGTTAGAGAAAGAAGAGAGTTGGTGGTAGTGGCGACGACGACAACGACGGCTCCAGCTCCGGCGACGACGGCGACAGCTCGGTGGTGGCTATGGTGGGGGAGGAGAGAGAAGATGGTGGAGGGAGGAGGAGAGAAGATGGTGGCTATGGTGGTGGTGGTTGTGATGGTGGTGGCTATAGAGAGGGAGGAGAGAGAGATGTTGGTGGTGGTGGCTATGGAGAGGGAGGAGAGAGAGATGTTGGTGGTGGTGGCTATGGAGGAGAGAGAAAGTTAGAGAGAGAAGAGAGATGGTGGTGGTGGTCTCTTAGGATTCCATGGGCATTTTTGCCATTTAGAATGAAATTTAAAATTTTATAGGACTAAGAGGGATAGTTTAAATTTTAGAAGACTTTAGGAGGAAAATTTTTTTTAGAGTGTCCTTGTATGAGTGTTTGATTATGACTTGTCCTTTAGTCCAACTTAGCCTTTAGTCCAACTTAGCCCAACCTTAGGGGTCTTACACCAAGTCTCCCCCCTTTTTTTTTTCCTTATATCACAATTGAAATAGAATAGAGAAAAATGATTCATACAGCCGACCCCAATTAATTGGGACGCTTAATTTGATTTGGTTTGGTTTAGTTTGATATAACAATAGAAATAGACTTCAGCAGTTAGATTCCTAATACTAGTTTAAAGTTATTTGTACATATATGTATATCGTCAAAGGGAAAGTGTAACACTTGTACCCGGAAAAAAAAGGGGGATAAATCAACATGTTAAAATGCATTAATACATGTGATTAGTGTATATAAATGGATTAAGGGGAGGCTTTGGACTCGCCCGTGAAAAAGTCTCAATTATGGAGGGACATGTAATGAAGTGGGACCCAGTAAAAGGCCTAGATAATAAAAATTTGCATTTACATGTTAGATGCATTTTATATTATTAAATGAGTATATGCTTAAGATGTTTTCAAATTATATTGTTATATGTTAGCTTTTAGTTTTTTTGGTACCTATTTAAGGACATAAATGAAAATGATTCATAATTAGTAGGTACGATAGCAACTTCACAAAATATTTGGGGCCACGTGTGGAACTCATATGGGACTTAGACAAACACACATTTAGATAATTGGGTAATTAATGGAATATTTAGGAATTTCATAATAAAAACTTACGAAAATCCGGGGGTGCAAATGAAAAGGAGAAAAAATGAAGTGGTGATACCTCAATGCATGTGAATAGGTGTGTGTTAAGAGAGGAAAGACTCTCCAAACCAAGGATTTACAGAAAATTGAAGAAGAAAAGAGGGCCGACGAGATTACAATACGCCGACGTCCAATATTCGCTATTCTGTCACCATTGGTTGTCCAATTTGCGAACCGAAGCAGTATTCGAACTCGTGGAGGTGAGACGGTCGTTTCTATACCTTTCTTTTACGTTTTAATTGTCGAATTTTGATAGATCATTCTAATCGGTGACACGCGGATGCTGAAAACTTGTAGGAATTACTTCGGAATAGGATTTGGGCAAGAATCGTTAAGAAATTCGCTTGTTTGGGGTAAAATCTGTAAGAGGTGAGTGACTCGAATCCATGAGCTGAATGTAAAATTATGTTTAATGTATTAATTCTTATGTTAGTATGTTGAATTCTTGTAGAGTAATACATGGATATAGAATTGGGAATATTAGCATGTGTATGCATGTGGGTTTTGTTGGATTACCTTTAATTGGAAGCTTAATATGAGCTAAATTATGTATGAATTACTATATTGATATGATTATGTGATTATGTGAATATATGGGTTGAAGGAAGCCTTATGTTAGTCCACCGTGGATTTACTCCATAATAAAGAGACGTGGAAAGCCCAATCTGTGTAAGAGTATGTGCTATATGCACATAAGGAAAAAGGCAAGAGCGACGTCACAGTGAATTGATATTTGATTTTTTGGAGACTAAATGATATGTTGATTGTAAACTTGTGCATTGAATATGACATTACACTCATACATGTAATTAGCTTTACGCACTAAGCGAAAGCTTAAACAAATATAAATTTTCTATTGTGGTTATTGAATAACCACCACTGGTATGGCACAGGAGGAGGAAAGGAAATGACCGACACAACGAGTTGGGCATGGGGGTTGTGAGATGGGTTGATAAGTTCATATGTTAATAGTTGGGAGTCTGGATTGTCGCCTTTGATAGTGATGCCGACACTCTTGTTGTAACCATGAAACTTAAATCCTTTAACTTATAATTTGGTAGTTTTGAGGTTAAACTTGGAGAACTTGTGTAAATTTCTATGTTACGATTGGTTTTGTGCAAGTCGATGTGTTGGACCGTGCCGGCAAGTTCGGATGTGTGTCGCAATCGTTTTGGACAAGTTATTGTTGTAGACAAGTTATATGCAACGTTTTCGAATGTTTTTCCTGAAAAAGTTCTTATAGTTACGTTGTTTGAGCAAAATATGTGTTTTTATGGTTTGTTGTAACTCAATTGAGATTTAAGTTCATGTTTTGATTGTTGGGAAACCTTGGATTTGTGTTTTAAAATGTTTAAAGTGTGGTTGTAAATGAGTTTGAGATGTTTTCCTAAGTTCCATGAAGTTTGGTTTTGATTTAGTATGTTTTTATCACGGAATTATCAAAAGAGTAATGCTATGCTTCTCAAATTTTGTGCCCCAAAAAATACTTTCCAAATACATGTGATAACCTTCAACAATCATCGGACCACTTCAACATCCTCCAATCAAAATCAAGTAGGCACATGCCATATATATTTGGGTAGCATTTGAAATACAAAGTTTGAGAAGCATAGCATTATTTTTATCAAAGTTCACGATGTTTGCAAGTTGATCATGATGCATACACTAATTTTATTAAAATTGGGTAGATTGAGACTAATGATCAAAGAATATAGAATAATTAAAAAAGATTGAATTACATGGAGTAACCAAACCAGTATCTACTTTTTTCTGAATAATTTGCAGTCCATATGTAGAAAATTCATATAAAACATTAGACATTGTCATGCACAATTTATTAGTCGAATTTTATTTATGAATATATATGATACACCCAAATTTGGCTCTATCCTATGACCGAGAGGTTCAAATCAACAGCCAGTCCATGTCCCGGTCAAATCATGCAAAACTCCTCGGATAAGCATCAGCCCGAGTGGTTTAGTCTACCCGAGACTCACCATCCCGAGCAGTTCATTCACGACCAGAGCAACAGGTCAGGAAGACCACACTGGCACGGTCCGTACAGGCGCAGGCCAGCTGGGCCCACAACACATGCCCGGATGCCCCAGAATATTCCAGGCAGTTTCCTACTCAAGATAGAAGACTTATGGAAAGTGGACATTGTTTCCTAGTCCAATTAGGAAACCCCCACAATTAATGTCAATCAAGCTCAATTGGATTATATTTCTTTATCCATGTATGAGTAGGTCTCTTGCATCTATAAAAGAGACCACTCACCCCCCTTCAAGGGGACCGACTTTTCAGTCTCTACAGCACATCTATAGCAGTCACCAACACGCCCGGCCGACCTACGGTAGCTCCAAACTATTGTTGGTTCATCACAGGTCCCCGGTTTTTTACAGTATAGTGAACGTACTCAGACACACACGTGGACGTAGGTACCTTCATTAACAGGGCCGAACCACATACAAAAAACTAGCCTCTCACACTCTCTCTCTCCTTAAATTGCTTTAATTTACTTTAACCAAATTTTGGCATCATCAGCTTGGCGCCGTCTGTGGGAAACGACAAGTTCCTCATCAACAAATCTCTTGGTTGATAGACATGCCTCCGAAAAAGGGTGAGAAGACTGCACAACAGACAACTGGGGTGTTCCACCAGCCCCGGCGCCGGCTACAGCAGTCATGACATCTGAGCAGATCACCGCGACCCTCGCACAACTCTTGGAGGGCCAGCGTTAAATCCAGCAACAGATCGAAGCCCTGCTGGCCCAGCAATGCAGTCCTCCAGTGGCCGGGAGATGACCCGAAAATATTGCATACCGTCGGTAACCGATCTTGACCAGACAACGTGCCCGAGCCAACCCGTCCCGTGTTGAGGATGCCAGAGACATCAACAGTAGGTGTGCTGCCCGAGAGGAAAGGCAGGAGCATATGGCCCGGGAATCAGTCCAGGGTCACTCGGTCAAGAGCCGAGGTGTCCCTAGGCACACGATGAACCGGAGTCATAGTCAAGCCCGATCCCAGGGGATAACGCACCGCCATGAGAAGGAAGCCTCCTCCACTAACCCGACCTGCAGCCCAGATACCATTCGGGAAGGTGTGGTGGCACGTATCAAGGACTTGTAGAAATAGATTGATGGAGTGGCCAAAAGGCTAGGCCAGAACCCAACTCAGAATCACGCCAATACCGAGACAGAGTCACCATTCTCTAGCCAAATCATGAGGTTTTCCATCCCATGCAAATTTAAGCAGCCTCGCCTAGATTCCTATAATGGCTCAGGAAGTCCGGTAGACCACATCCGGACCTACAAGGCTCAGATGGCCCTAGCCACCAACTCCGATGAACTACATTGCGTGGCGTTCCCCAATAATTTGAAAGGCCTGGCCGTGCAATGGTTCTACTCCTTGGAGCCCCGATTGGTCCGCAGTTTCAAGCAACTCAGCAAGCAGTTCATCAGCCAGTTCATCGGCATGCATAAACTGCCAAAGCTTGACATGTAGCTATTGACAGTCATACAAAGGAATAATGAGACCCTCAAGGAATTCACCGACCGGTTTAATCAAGAGAAGCTCAGAATCTATGATCTTGATGAAACTGTCGCTATTATAGCCTTCTGCTCGGGAGTTCAACACACCAAGTGCGTCGCATCGTTTCACAGAAACCGACCGGAAACCTTAGTTGAACTCACTGAGAGGGTTGGAGAATACATTGGCACTGAAGAATTTTTAAAGACCAAAGACCCCGGGCACGTAAGCAACGAGTCTTCCAGAAGTAAGCGAAAGCGAGATCAGCCCGGGAGTTCCGACAGTTCTTCCAGTTCACAGCAGTCAGGGTCCGGCAGTCTCAACCCGACCTCCAGCTCACAGCAGGCAGGGTCCGGCAGTCTCGAACCGACCTCCAGTTCACAGCAGTCTGAGACCGGCAGCCCCGACCCGATCTCTAGTTCGCAGCAGTCAGGATCCAATGATCCCGACCTTGAATCCAGCTCAGAGTAATCAAGAGTCCGATGATCTCGGCCCGACCTCCTATCTCTAACAGTTTCGACCAATCTAACTACAGTGGTACTTGCCCGATCATCAGATGAAGCTCCGCAGACTATCAGAGAGCTCTTGAAAAGACCTCGGGATACACCTAAGGCACATCAAAAGACCTCGGGCTCCAAACCCAGGCACAAAAGACCTCGGGCTCCGAACCCAGGCACTAAAAAGACCTCGGGCTCAGCCCCGAGGCAACCAAAGACCACTGTTACGCAGTTGGCAAAAGATCTCGGGCCACACCCGAGGCACATCAAAAGACCTCGGGCCACACCCGAGGCACATCAAAAGACCTCGGACTCCGAACCTAGGCACTAAAGACCTTGGGATCACACCCGAGGCAAAAGACCTCGGGGTCACGCCCGAGGCATCAGCTTCGCTTAAGTCCAACCTACGATGGGGCCAAAACCCTCTAGGTGGCTGATGATGGCAAGCTTCAAAAGACCCTGCAACCACTCATGTTCTAGGTTAGTTACCTATAGTCCTACCCTTCACAAGACCCTCGTCTTAGCGAAAGCTTGGGGGGCAGAAAGGCGCGATGGACTAAACAACCAATCATACTGGGTACTTAAAGGCCTTGTGGTAACTAAGTTCAACTCTTAGACAATCCGGGCGCCTATAGTACTCGGAGGCAATAACTCCACTTAGGTCCAAACTGTCAAGACCCATCCCGCTACGCGCGGAAATAGGATACGTGGCACGCCATCAAGGCTTATCCAGTTCCATTTGTCACAGCCCGGTCCCACAATAGCGGAACCAGAGCCCGTGGCACGCCACCGAGGCCAACCCAGTCGATTAACGTTCCCAAAATTTAGTTTGAAGAACACACGCAGCGGAAAAACTAAACACATTTTCAAAACTAGGGGTTCAGTCGACTGGGTCAGGACCTCAGTCGACTGAAGAGAGTAGAGAGTTTTCAAAACAGTTTAACAGACCATTCAGTCAACTGAGACTGGGGTCCAGTCGACTGGGCCTCTAACTTCCAGTCGACTGAATTTCCCCCCTTCGGTCGACTGAAGTAAGCAGAACCAAAATGAACACATAACCTTCAGAGGTCCAGTCGACTGAGGCAGGGCCAAGTCGAATGCTTTTGCCATAATAAGAAGCAGTAGCTAGCAGGCAAAGGGTTCAGTCGACTGAACACTGGATCAGTCGACTGCTCCCCTGACAGCAGCCCAAAATCTGCAGAAAACAAGTTTAAAAGCTTTTTAAAATCAAACGGGGATCAAACACACACTTCCAAAAGTACTCCAAAGCAATCCTAATTGTATTAACATATTACCGAAGCACAGTTACAACATGTTACTAACTATTACAACATTTTAGATTCGTTCTAACATACCAAGTTAAACATAACTAAAAACCATGAGATATCTTATTACAACATTCCTATTGTCCCAAAACTACAAGATTAACGTTCAAGTTGCCTTCTAAAAGAACTCTCAACCCACGTGCTTACTTCTGCGATTCCTCGCCAGCATTTACACCTGCAATGGTTATTTGAATAACCACACATATTCGATTTGTTTAAGCTAACGCTTAGTGAATAAAATAACATATGCACATGAATGATAAACATGTCCGCATTCACATCTCTACATTTTATACTAGTCGCGGGAGACTCACGTGCCCGTCCATACTCCCAATCCGCGACTCCTCGCCAATAAGTCCACGCGAAAGGGTAAGACCCACGATTCTTCTCTTCAATCGTGCGACCTTAATGCCTATATCGGCTCAACAAAATGGCACGGTGACCACGTACTCCTTCTGACCCAAATAAGCAACTTAACATGCTCAAATACATATCATCATGCTCGCGGTAATCAAAACATTTCATCGTGCTATTGGGCCTATTTATCAATATAAATGCCCAATATGAAATACACAAAATATCACTAAGTATTAATACATGCTATTTGAACATAACATGAATACATGTCAAGAAACCATTCCAAAAACATAGTTGAATCACTCACCTCTGATTTACGCTCTTAAACTTCGATTCAAAGAAAACCCGTGTACAAAGAACGTGTAGAAGTCCGTCTAGTACAATTCCTATGGATCAAAATTCCATTTATCAACTTTTATGAAAAATTCTAGAAAACAACGTTTTGGAAAACTTGGCCAAACAAGCCCTAACATATATCAAAACGAAGCTCTTACCTTGAGGAGCTCGAATATGAAATATGGGAGAAAACATACTAACGGAAGGTCGTCGTTTGGCGTCGCAAAGCTCTAAGCTCCTAAATCTCCCTTTGGCCTCCTTCTTGGAATTTTAGGTTAAGAGTTATGAAAATATCTCAACCATCTCTATCTATATATAGGCAAAACTCTCAGGAATTACGTTTACCTCCCCACGAGTTTTCAAAACTCCAAATCAATCTCTGAAACTTTCTATACAGCTTATTCATAGCTTTATGAGTGAAACTTCGAAATTATAAAAGTTTTCGACTAAGTTTCATTTGGTTGCTAAAACGTGAATTTCTACATGACGTTTCCGAAGTTGCTAATTAGCCTACCAAATTAATAGCGTGTTAATTCGTTCTCACCAGGATACTAAAACTAACAACAGAAATAAATTCTAAAACTGAAAATAATACAGATATTGAAATACACAGGTAAACATTTATTTCCAGATGAACATTTAAAGTGTTCCACAATAACCATCTCATACTCGGAGAGACGTCAAAACATCACAACACTCAATCACTACAGTCTCAGAGGGTTCTCTAATACAGACACCCAAATCAACTCGTGAGTCAAAACTCACCCAAACATGTGTCATAAGACACGCCACAACACATTATCATGCATGACAATGAAATGCAAAAGCAATAACACAAATACGGGTGTTATACCATTAAAGTCAAATAGCAGCATAAAACATTATTAAAATCCATTAAAATCAGAGTTATAAAAAGTTTTGTTCAATTGAAACATGTCCAAAGGAATACAGTTTTGGAAAACAGAGGTCCAGTCGACTGCTCCTATTACTATTCACTTTCAGTGTCTAAACCCCACGGGATCCAGTCGACTGATCCATGGTCCAGTCGACTGCTCCCCTGCTGGGCAGCCCTGTGTGAAATATTACAACTCATGCTTCTCCACATCAACAATAATCACAACCACCACTGACTTGCAACGTTTTAAAACACAACTACAGGAGTTCAATTACAAGATTTCCATACTACGGAACTAATTCATGAATTCTATTACAACGTTTGACAATTTACCAATCCTTGCACAAGTTTAGGATTAAAACAAAACATATACAATTGTGGTTCCTCGGCGTTCCTCGGCCTCACTCATCACGTTTCTTCTTGTCTTTCTTCTTACCTGCAATGGAGTAAATCTCCACTGCTCAGCTATATGCTGAGTGCACAAGTCTAACATATGCAATATATGACAAAACATGCTTTAATCTCATAAATCATATCAATAGTCTCTAGGGAGAAAAATATGCCTTCATCTGGTAGCGGCAAGTCCAAGCCTTAAACCGTGATGTCAATGGCTAGTCCAAGCCTACAACCATTACATCCCCCAAATGCCCTGGCAAGTCCAAGCCTTAAATCATGCACAGTAGCCGTCGCTATAAAATTCTCAACCAACGAGAAGCTTACTCCGGCATGAATTTATATAAAAACCCCCCTTTGACCCACATAGACAACTCAACGTGCTCGCGTAAATTTAGACATGCTTTTTACAATTTAGCGCGTGCATAATTAACGGGCCTACAATTAACACATGGATTTTGCCCGAATCTCAATTTCGTCGTTGAAATATAAAACATGTATTTTTCTATATTTCACAAGTTAGAACTTCATACCTCGTGCGATTTTTCCCAAACTTTGAAGGATCGACTAGGAGGCTAATTAATCGTCGGATTTCGAATTTGAGACAATTCCTACAAGTTTATACCTGTTTTTTCCAAATTCCTAGAAATTAGCTTTTTATAAACATTAGCCAAACATGGCCTAAGTAGTATCAAAACGTAGATCTTGTCTCCACGAGTTCAAATCTTGAATTTGGTGAAAAACTGACGGACGAAAGATCGCCGATCGTCGTTGCAAAGCCCGTGGCAACAATCTCCCTTTCTCTCTAGATATTTTCTAACTTTTTGGAGAAATGAAATTTTATCCTCCACTATTTATAGAAAAACTTCTTGGAAATCGTGTTTACCTCTCCAAAAGTTTCTCAAACTTCTAGTTAACTCGTGAAACGTCGCACACGTCCATTTTATCACTTTACGAGTGAAAATTATAATTTACAAAAGTTTTCGATTAAGCCTCGTTTGGGTCCAAAATAACGTCCGAAATCTCAATTCAGTGGAATCTCTATACAACCTACCTTTTTATTTAACGTGTCACTCACGTTCTCACCACAGTGCTCAAAATGATATATAACAATATCGAGATTACCATAAATTATACTACACATGTATAATTCACTATTCACAAAATACCAGATATTTCAAATAACATTTAAATCATGTAAATGTCATTTAACCATGCCAATGCAACATCAAATACCATGTTCATGTGTCCTCTCTGACACCTCACCGTTGACCCACAGTCAACCTCATTCAAATTTTCAAATGACATTGAAAACCCTTGAAATTAAATTTATGCATTAAAAACCAATGATTTTCCGGAACGGGTGTGACAATTCTCCCCTCCAAAAAGGAAGTTTGTCCTCAAACTTATACCTCATACATCGAACAGGTACGGATACTCATTCCTCATGTCTTCCTCATTTTCCCACGTAGCCTCTTCAACAGTGTGACTACGCCATAATACCTTCACCATCGGAATCGTTTTAGTTCTCAAGACTTGTTCCTTTCGATCTGGAATCTCTACCGGTTGTTCCACATAAGTCAAGTCTCCCTGAATTTGCAACGGTTCTGGCACTATGATCTTATTTGCATCTGTCATACATCGTCTCAACATTGATACGTGAAATACATTGTGTACATGTTCCAATTCTGACGACAATGCTAATCGGTAAGCTACTGGACCTACCCTCTCTAGGATCTCAAAAGGTCCTATGAATCTTGGATTGAGCTTTCCCCTCTTTCCAAATCGTACAATGTCGTTCGAAGGCGATGCTCGCAAGTATACGAAATCTCCAACTTCAAAATTCATCGGTCGTAGTTTAGAGTCCGCATAGCTCTTATAACAGCTCTGAGCTACCTTAAGTCGTTCCTGAATCAACTTCACCTTCTCAGTAGTCACATGTATTAACTCAGGTCCTAGTAACATTCTTTCTCCAACCTCAGTCCAACAAATCGACGATCGACATTTACTCCCATACAAAGCTTCATATGGTGCCATACCAATACTTGACTGAAATCCGTTGTTATATGCAAATTCAATCAATGGTAGGTATTTCTCCCAATCACCCCCAAAATCCAATACACACAATCGTAACATATCCTATAATGTCTGAATCATACACTCCGACTGTCCATCGGTCTGAGGATGAAATGCAGTACTGAAACTCAACTTCGTACCCATAGCTGTCTGTAAACTTCCCCAAAACCTTGACGTAAAACTACTATCACGGTCTGATATGATCACAGCTGGTACCCCATGTAGTCTTACAATCTCTCTCACATACAATTCTGCTAACTTGGACGGTTTAGTCATCTTGATCGGTAGAAAATGAGCTGACTTGGTTAATCGGTCAACTATAACCCAAATCTTATCATTCTTATTGAATGATCGTGGAAATCCTGAAACAAAGTCCATTGCAATCTCATCCCATTTCCATTCTGACACCGGTAATGGTTGTAATAATCCCGTAGGTACTTGTCTCTCTGCTTTGATCTGTTGACATGCCGAACATTCAGATACAAACTTAGCGACTTCACGCTTCATACCCTTCCACTAGAAGTTTTCTCTCAAGTTTTGATACATTTTGTTGCTTCCCGGATGTACTGAATATCGAGTACTATGTGATTCTTCTAAAATCCTCTCTTTCAAGCCTTTCACATTCGGTACACATAATCGATTTTCCAGTTTCAACGTTCCTTGTTCTAATACGAAATCATGTCACTTTCCCAAAGGTATCTCGACTCTCATTTTGCATAAGTAGACATCGTTAAATTACTCTTTCTTGATCTCATCAATAATATCTGAGTGTGCTATGATCGCCATCATTAAACCACCACTAGTAGTCTCTGGAATTACATCCAATTCTAATCGTTCCATCTCATTTACCAATTCTTTTTATTGAGTTAGTTCATTGGCTAAGTTCCTTGTCGTTTTCCAGGTTAGGGCGTCGGCCACCACATTAGCCTTCCCTGGGTGATACTTTATCGAAAGATCGTAATCCTTCATCAATTCTAACCATCTTCTTTGTCTCATATTCAAATCCCGTTGGGTGAAAATGTATTTCAAACTCTTGTGGTCTGTGAATATCTCACACTTGTCCCCGTACAAGTAATGTCTCCAAATTTTCAAAGCATGAATTACTGCAGCCAATTCAAGATCATGGGTCGGATAATTTACCTCGTGTGTCTTTAGCTGTCTAGAAGCGTAAGCAATCACCTTGCCACCTTGCATAAGCACACATCCCAAACCTTGATGCGAAGCCTCACTATAGATTACAAATGCTTCGGTTCCGGATGGTATTGTCAGAATAGGTGCCCTTGTCAACCTTGACTTCAACTCCTGAAAACTGTTTTCACATTCTTGACTCCATTAAAAGGTAATCCCTTTCCCCATCAACTTGGTCATAGGTAAAGAAATCTTCGAAAAGTGCTCAATAAAGCGGCGGTAATATCCTGCTAATCCCAAGAAACTTCAAATTTCAGGTACAGATGTCGGTCTTTGCCAATTTGATATAGCTTCTACTTTGTGAGGATCAACTGAAACTCCATTCTTGTCAATCACGTGACCAAGAAAAGTAATACTAGGTAACCAAAATTCACACTTCTTAAGTTTTCCAAATAGTTATTTCTCTCACAATCTCTGAAGTATCAACCTCAAGTGGTTCTCGTGTTCTATCTCACTCGGTGAATAAATAAGAATATCGTCGATGAACACTATTACAAAGTCATCAAGATAGTCATTAAAGACTCGGTTCATAAGATCCATGAACGCGGCTGGTACATTTGTAACTCCAAACGGCATGACTAAGAACTCATAATGTCTGTAGCGCGTTCTGAAAGCAGTTTTCTCGACGTCTTCGGCCTTCACTTTTAACTGATGGTAACCTGATCTCAAATCTATCTTCGAAAATACTTGAGCACCACAAAGTTGATCAAATAGATCACCAATTCTCGGCAGTGGATACTTGTTCTTAATTGTCAACTTGTTCAACTCTCGGTAGTTGACACACATACGCATTGAACCATCTTTCTTCCTTACGAACAACACTGGAGCTCCCCACGGCGAAATACTTGGTCGAATGAAACCCTTGTTAAGTAGCTCTTATAGTTGGATTTTCAGCTCTTTCAATTCTATGGGTGTCATTCTATACGGTGCCTTTGATACGGATCTTGAGTCTGGCATAACCTCGATAGTGAACTCAACCTCTCTCTCAATAAGAACATCTGGTAGATCATCTAGAAATACATCTGGATATTCTCGTACTATCGGAATGTCTTCTACTTTTAATTCGGTCGCTGAGACATCAGTCTCTGAACGTAGGAATCCTTGACATCTCTTTTTCAATAACTTTCCCGCTAGGATAGCTGAAATCAAATACGGCGGCGGTATAACCCCACTCCCTTGGAAACAAAAGTTCCCATGTACTGGTGATAAAAAATTAACCTCTTTCCGTTCACAGTCTATTGTGGCTTGGTTAAGAGCTAACCAATCCATTCCCAGTATCACATCGAAATGGTTCACCACAATCGGTATAAGGTCTATGGTCATCAACTTCTCGCCTAGTTTGATCTCACAGTTCTTATATATAGTAGACGTCATTATTAATTTACTAAGTGGCACAGCAATAGACAATTCATATCCTAACGGTGCCGATTCAACATTCAAATGTTCAACAAAAGCATGCGATACAAATGAATGCGTAGATCCCGAGTCGACAAGTATCCGTGCTAAGTGTGAACATACAAGCACCATACCTGAGACTACTGTCTCTGAAGTAGTCATATCCCCTGGGTTCATCTGATATGCTCTTCCTTGATGTTGTTCCGTCCTTTGTCCCCCGTCATTGGATTGTCTAGGCTTCGACCCACTGGAAGCCATAGAACTAGCTCCTTGCTGAGGATACTTCCTCGGGCAATCCTTGGCTTGGTGCCCAAATACTCCACAATCATAACACTTGCCTGTCATATTGGGTGTTGAATTAGTACTACCCCCGCCTTGGTTCCTGTTCTGGGGGTTGGTCATGAAACATCGGCCTGAATGTGGTCGGTTGCAAAGTGAACACAATGGTATGTTACTTGGCGTTCTCCTGAAATCACTGAAACTAGAACCAGAGCCTTTTTGAAATGGCCTCTTGAAAGATCCGCCTTGGTTCCTATCACCACCCTCATTGCTTCGTTTACAGTGCTGGTTCTACCTCGACCTTTCCATTCCGCCCTCGGCCACTAGCGTCGTTTGTTGTACTGCTGTCACAGTCGAATGTTCGTAGGTTTCCACCCTTAGACGAATATTTTCCCTTAAACCCTTTTTGAATTTCCTTGCCCTATCTTATTCCTCTGATACGGAACCCTTTCTAAATCTCAACAAAGCGTTGCACTTGGAAGTATATTCGGTTACAGTCATATCTCCCTGCTTCAAGTCATCAAATTCTCTCTTCTTTGCATTGTAGGCGGCTCGCGGAAAGAACCGGCGATTGAATTCCGCCTTGAACCCCTCCCAAGTAAGTGGTGCCCCTTGATCCAGAACATTTACCCACCAGCTCTGGGCTTCACCCTTCAGCACATCACTTGCATTTTCCATTTTCTCCCTGTCGTTCATCGGAATAGATCGGAAAATCCTCTCCATGTCCATAATCCAATGTTTTGCGAGCGTTGGATCGGGTGTCCCATGAAATTCCACTGGTTTCTTTCGAGCGAATTGTTCGGATACAGATCTTATGCCTCTAGTTTCAGGTGTATGAACTACATTATTGGTTCCACCTCGATTTGGGGCGTGGGAGGCAGTCGCTCCGCTATATTCCGTATCATTTCCCCCATGTTCCCCATCATTTCTACCATTTCATTCATACGTCGAGTGTGTGGCGATAGATTTTGCTCTTCGTCACTCATGATTACAAACCTGTAGTTCTCGATGTATAAACACTATGCATGTACAACAATAACAATAGCATGTATGTAAAACAACATACATATGCATCAAACATCTCTAATATGTATGGATGCAATCTAGAACATGTGTTAAATCACTCAACACTCCACTCGTCGTCGAACAATCCCAAAGTTTTGTTACCTATAGCTCTGATACCACTAAATGTCACGACCCATCCCGCTACACGCGGAAATAGGACACGTGGCATGCCATCAAGGCTTATCCAGTTCCATTAAAGTCAAATAGCAGCGGAAAACATTATTAAAATTCGTTAAAATCAGAGTTATAAAAAGTTTTGTTCAATTGAAACCTGTCCAAAGGAACACAGTTTTGGAAAACAGAGGTCCAGTCGACTGTGATAGGGCCCAGTCGACTGTACCTGGCAGAAACCAAAACTCACATTTCTCATCAAGTGTCCAGTCGACTAAATTGATTATTATTTGGATCAGTAGCTAAAATAGCACAGTGTCCAGTCGACTGATGTAGGGTCCAGTCGACTGCTCCTATTACTATTCACTTTCAGTGTCTAAACCCCACGGGATCCAGTCGACTGATCCATGGTCCAGTCGACTGCTCCCCTGCTGGGCAGCCCTGTGTGAAATATTACAACTCATGCTTCTCCACATCAACAATAATCACAACCACCACTGACTTGCAACGTTTTAAAACACAACTACAGGAGTTCAATTACAAGATTTCCATACTACGGAACTAATTCATGAATTCTATTACAACGTTTGACAATTTACCAATCCTTGCACAAGTTTAGGATTAAAACAAAAACATATACAATTGTGGTTCCCTGGCGTTCCTCGGCCTCACTCATCACGTTTCTTCTTGTCTTTCTTCTTACCTGCAATGGAGTAAATCTCCACTGCTCAACTATATGCTGAGTGCACAAGTCTAACATATGCAATATATGACAAAACATTCTTTAATCTCATAAATCATATCAATAGTCTCTAGGGAGAAAAATACGCCTTCATTCGATAGCGGCAAGTCCAAGCCTTAAACCGCGATTTCAATGGCTAGTCCAAGCCTACAACCATTACATCCCCCAAGTGCCCTGGCAAGTCCAAGCCTTAAACCATGCACAGTAGCCGTCGCTACTAAAATTCTCAACCAACGAGAAGCTTACTCCGGCATGAATTTATATAAAACCCCCATTTGACCCACATAGACAACTCAACGTGCTCGCGTAAATTTAGACATGCTTTCACAATTTAGCGCGTGCATAATTAACGGGCCTACAATTAACACATGGATTTTGCCCGGATCTCAATTTCGTCGTTGAAATATAAAATATGTATTTCTCTATATTTCACAAGTTAGAACTTCATACCTCGTGCGATTTTCCCCAAACTTTGAAGGATCGACTAGGAGGCTAATTAATCGTCGGATTTCGAATTTGAGACAATTCCTACAAGTTTATACCTATTTTTTCCAAATTCCTAGAAATTAGCTTTTTATAAACATTAGCCAAACATGGCCTAAGTAGTATCAAAACGTAGATCTTACCTCCACGAGTTCAAATCTTGAATTTGGTGAAAAACTGACGGACGAAAGGTCGCCGATCGTCGTTGCAAAGCCCGTGGCAACAATCTCCCTTTCTCTCTCCTCTCTCTAGATATTTTCCAACTTTTTGGAGAAATGAAATTTTATCCTCCACTATTTATAGAAAAACTTCTCGAAAATCGTGTTTACCTCCCCAAAAGTTTCTCAAACTTCTAGTTAACTCGTGAAACGTTGCATACGTCCATTTTATCACTTTACGAGTGAAAATTATAATTTACAAAAGTTTTTGACTAAGCCTCGTTTGGGTCCAAAATAACGTCCGAAAACTCAATTAAGTGGAATCTCTACACAACCTACCTTTTTATTTAATGTGTCACTCACGTTCTCACCACAGTGCTCAAAATGATATATAACAATATCGAGATTACTAGAAATTATACTACACAGGTATAATTCACTATTCACAAAATACCAGATATTTCAAATAACATTTAAATCATGTAAATGTCATTTAACCATGCCAATGTAACATGAAATACCATGTTCCTGTGTCCTCTCTGACACCTCACCGTTGACCCACAGTCAACCTCATTCAAAATTTTAAATGACATTGAAAACCCTTGAAATTAAATTTATGCATTAAAAACCAATGATTTTTCGGAACGGGTGTGACACAAACTGACGATAGAGATGACTAAAATCTCTAAGGTTGGCCGACGATAAAGGAGCAAAAAGACCCTAAAGCAACGTGATATAGGTCGGCTCCACCAACATGGTCAAACTCTTCTCCCAACAGTCTTGACGAAAGATAATCGAGCGGAAGGTAATCATCCTGGGGAGTTAACATAAAAGGACCCTAAAGCAATACGCTTTAGGTTGGCTTTTCCAATTTGGTCAAACTTTTTTGCCCACAACCTTGACGAAGGTTTACGGATAGAAGATCATCCTGGGAGCTAACTCAAGCAAAAGACTTCAAATTAGGCCGAGTCTCAACTCTTGGCCAATTCCCGAGCACTTAAAGACTCCGAGCTAGGCTAAGTCTCAACTCTTAGCCAGTTCCCGAGCACTCACAAAACTTAGAAGCTCCAAGGCAGCTTCCCCGAGCACTCAGACGGTGGCAAGTAACATCAAACAGATTTCCAAACTTGCCCCGATATAGCATCCGGGCAACTTTAAAAATGGGGGGCAACTCATACACCCAAAATTGGCTCTATCCTATGATCGAGCCGTTCAAATCAATAGCCAATCCATGTCCCGGTCAAATCATGTACAACTCCTCGGACAAGCATCGGCCCGAGTGGTTTAGTCTACTCGAGACTCACCATCCTGAGCGGTTCATTCACGACCAGACCAACAAGTTGGGAAGACCACACTGGCACGGTCCGTACAGGAGCAGGCCAACTGGGCCCACAACACACGCCCCAGAATATTCCAGGCAGTTTCCTACTCAAGATCGAAGACTTATGGAAAGTGGACATTGTTTCCTAATCCAATTAGGAAACCCCCACAATTAATGCCAATCAAGTTTAATTGGATTATATTTCCTTATCCATGTATGAGTAGGTCTCTTGCATCTATAAAAGAGATCACTCACCCCCCTTCAAGGGGACTGACTTTTCAGTCTCTACAGCACCTCTAAAGCAGTCACCAACGCGCCCGGCCGACCTACGGTAGCTCTAAACTATTGTTGGGTCACCACAGGTCCCCGGTTTTTTACAGTATAGTGAACGTGATCAGACACACACGTGGACGTAGGTACCTTCATTAACAGGGCCGAACCACATACAAAAAACCAGTCTCTCACTTTCTCTCTCTCTCCTTAAATTGCTTTAATTTACTTTAACCAAATTTTGGCATCATCAATATATATATACGAAAATTCTCTAAAGAGAGCGAGGGCGCCCTCTCTTTATTAAAAAGAGGGCTTCTGTTTTGGCCGTCGAATCGTGTTTTCATCAAGGACAGTGTTGTCATTTCACAGTTTTTAAACACGATCTGAGGGCAAAAACAAATGCCCTCTCTTTAATAAAGAGAGGGCGCCCTCTTTAGAATCGGACCGTATATATATATATATATATGTGTGTGTGTGTGTGTGCGCGCGCGCGTGCGGTTATTTATCCAGTGTTACTCACTTCTCTAGGTGACTTAATTGGCAGAGAAGAGATTATTATGGAAATTACCTTCCCAATAATATTAAATTGAGAATTTCTTTTTAAAATCAATACTATTTTGGAGGAAAACTTGTACACTTAAAGCAGCATCCCAAATGTTTTTCGAATCCAATTAGTAATTTCACGATAGGAATGTAAAACCAAAAAATATAGATATTCTAATTTAAAAAAAAAAGAACATAGATATTTGGGATGAAAAATATCACAAAATTTTTATCATCGTACTTTGCACTGAATGAACTTTTTAGAAAAAAAAATGACATGATTCTTTCTCACGCCCATATGAATGTAGCAGATACCAACAAAACTCGCAAATTGATGTGTATTTGAATTGAGTAATGCTAGGATCTCAAATTTAACTTTCTAACACATGTAGCAATGAGTTATCACCAAAAATAAAATTTTCAATTAAAAATAAAATGGTCTAATTGTCACGCCCCGAATCCACACATGTGAACCCAAGACACGTGGCACGCCACCAAGGCCTTCAAACATCAAGTTACAAGTGAAAAGGAGGAAAAATACGCTCAAATCAACCTTTGAGTTAGACAAAACAAGCCCAAGGGCAAAATGGTCATTAATAAGGTATAGCAAATTTTATACTAAAAGATAGGTTTTTAAGTCCCGATTCCAACGCAAAAAACGGTGCGTGAATCCGAGTTTTCTAGAGAGAGTTATGCCCGTTTTCGTAAAGGTCAACAGTGCAGCCAAAATTGTGAGCGGATCGATCCGCTCTAAAATGCCGGATCGATCCATTTAAGGATTTTTCATGCAGAATGCCCCCGAAAAAGGCCGGATCGATCCCTTCTTTAACCCGGATCGATCCGGGCTCTGTAGAAGTCAATTTTACTGTCAAAACACTGCTCAAACATGCCCAAACATTACGATAACCAAACCAAACCTCATGAGGACTTCCAAAAACACTTCAAAAACATTTCTAAACCATTTCAAAACATTCCCAAGAGACTCAAGCATGATTATAAACATTAAACAAGTTGTGAAATGCAATCTCTCCCAAATACTTCCCAAATCTCTCCCAAATACTCCCAATGCTACTATGATCAACCAAAACATGTTTTTAAACCAAATCTTCATTCAAACATGCCCAAAACTACATTATCAAGGCATGGAGGATACCAACAACATTCTAAACTTCAATTACACTATTTACACAAGTCTTTGAGCGATTAAACCAGAACGAACATATCGCTCCAAGTTTTAACATAAACTCAAGTTAACTATTACAAACCATAAGTTTTGCACCAAAACTATAAGTTTAGCTCAAAACAACTATATACATGGAACTACAACATTTACAAGCTTCCTCGACTCCACGAAGCCCAAGCTCATCTCCCCGGATTCTCGTCGTCGTGCTCACCTACAATGGTTATTCAATAACCACTATAATATATAAGCTATATGCTTAGTGAGAGATATCAATCAAGCACACGGATGACATATCATGTTTATATTCAACTCAACAAATAAATTGATCTCCGGATAAGCAAGTATTTCCTCCGCCACTACCCGCAAGTCCGCGATTCCTCCAATAGTCCACGGCACAAGCCAATGACCCACGCCACACACGTGCGGTCTAATGCCGTTGTCGGCAACAAGTGGTCGTCACCACAGAACAATCTCATGGCGGATTCATACAAGCTTTTCTTTGATCCAAATAGGCAACTAAGCATGCTCACATAAACATAACACTGTGCTTTTCATATAATTTTAGCTAAACATGGACAATCAAGCTAAATAGGCATGTAATTTATACCCAAATAAACACAAACACAAATCTCATCCAAATACAAGATTAAAACCACTCACCTCTTGTCACACCCGTTCCAGAATTTCATGGTTTTAAAACATGCATAAATTGAGATTTGTGGAATTATTTATGTTATTAATAATTTGATTGAGTTGAGTTGACGTGAGTCAACGGTGAGGTGTCTAGTGGAGACACGAAGACTTGGTAACGCCTGTTGCATTGGCATGATTAAATGACATTTATATGACTTAAATGTTATATGACTTTATCTGGTATTTTGTGAATAGTAATTTTACCTGTATTGGTAAATTGTGGTAATCTTTGATATTGTTATATATCGATTTGAGAACTGTGGTGAGAACGTGAGTGTCACGTTAATTGAAAAGGTAGGTTGTGTAGAGATTTCCACAGAATATAGTTTTCGGACGTTATTTTGGACCCAAACGAAACCTAGTCGAAAACTTTTGAAATTTATAGTTTTCACTTGTAAAGTTATAAAATGAACGTGTGCGAAGTTTCGAGAGCTAATTAGAAGTTTGAGAAACTTGTGGGGAGGTAAACGTAATTTCCAAAGAGTTTTTCTATATATAGATGAGTATGAGATTTCAAATCTCATCCACAACTCCTAAATATCTAGAGAGAGGAGAGAGAGGAGAGAGAAGGGAGATTTTGTTGCCTCGGGCTTTGCGACGACAAACGACGACCGTTCGTCCGTCAGTTTTTCTCCAGATTTCAGATTTGAACTCGTGGAGGTAAGATCTACGTTTTGATACCACTTAGGCCGTGTTTGGCCAAGTTTTTGTAAAATCTTAATTTTGGACTTTTGGGAAAAATCAGGTAAAACTTGTAGGAATCGTACCAAATTCGAAATCCGACGATTATTTAGCCCCCTAGACGATCCTTCAAAGTTTGAAGAGATTCGCACGAGGTATGAATTCTAGATCTATGAAATATATGGATTTTCATGTTTTGGACATCACTTTTGATATTCTTGGATCCGGGCGAAATTCATGTATTAGTTAGACCCGTTAATTATGCATGTGAAATTATGATAAAAGCACGTATAACTGTTTATGTGAGCACGTTATGTGTCTATTTGGGTCAAAGGGGAGTTTGGTGCAAATTCATTCGGAGTAAGCTCCTCGAACCTTGAGGATTGTGATCTTGTTAGAATTGGAATTGTGGTTGTGTCTGGATTGGAGGTGGGCCCAACCAGTACACGGTACCTGGTATGGAGGAAGGCCCAACCAGTGTACGAGATGCGTGGGAGAGGTGGGCCTCCTACGGCATCGACCGGATGAATGCGTACCACTCACCCCAGAGACTATTTCTATGTGTTTTAGATGCTTAAACCATGAATTGTCATATAAGCATACATTTAGAATTGTACGCTCAGCATATAGCTGAGCAGTGGAGATGTACTCCATTGCAGGTAAGAAGAAAGACAAGAAGAATCGTGAGGAGTGAGGCCGAGGAACGCCGGGGGAATTATACTTGTAATTGTTTTGTTTTAAATCCTAAACTTGTGTAAGATTTGGTAATATGTTGTAATAGAACCATAGATTAGTTTCGCAGTATTGTAATCTTGTAATTGAACGTCTGTAGTTATGTTTTAATATGTTGAAATCAGTTGTGGTTGGATTGTTGTTGGTATTGAGTAGCTTGGGTTGTTAAATTTTCAGCACAGGCTGCCCAGCAGGGGAGCAGTCGACTGGACCCAGGGGTCAGTCGACTGGACCTCGTGGGATGGAGTCACTGATAGTATATTATAAGAGAAGCAGTCGACTGGACCCCTTGTACAGTCGACTGAACGCTGTTTATTTTAGCTACTGCTTCCATTGATTGAAAAGCAGTCGACTGGATCCCCAGATCAGTCGACTGGACCTCTTGCTATATGATGTATATTGGGTTCTGCTTAACACAGTCGACGGAGCAGTCGACTGGACCCTAGTGCAGTCGACGGGGCAGTCGACTGAACCTCTGTTTTCAAAACTATTTTCTTTGAATGTGTTTTCAATGACCAAAACTTTTTATAACTCTGATTTCAATAGATTTTACAAACACAGAGGGGAACGTTTCCCAAGTTTTAAACTACCAGGGTTGTTTTATAGAAGTTCTTTCCGCTGCGTATTATTAGATGATGTTTGGATGAGCCTTGGTGGCGTGCCACGTGTCCTATTTCCACGCGTAGTGGGATGGGTCGTGACATTTATTGGTATCAGATCTAGAGGTAACAAAATTTTGGGAACGTTCGACGACGAGTGGAGTGTTGAGTGAATTGCCACATGTTTTCAATTGCATTCATGCATCTTAGAGATGTTTGATGCATATGGATGTTGTTTTACATACATACTATTGTTATTGTTGTACATGCATAGTGTTTATGCATTGAGAACTACAGGACTATAATCATGAGTGACGAAGAACGAGAATTATCGCCACATACTCGCCGAATGAATGAAATGGCTGAAATGATGGGGAACATGGGAGAGATGATACGAAATATAGCGGACAGATTACCTCCAACACCTCCATTGGAGCCAGAACCGATAGTTGTAGTACATGTGCCTGAAAATAGGGGTATGAGGTCAATATCAGAACAGTTTGCTCGGAAGAAACCGATGGGATTTCATGGGACACCCGACCCAACGCTCGCAGAACATTGGATCATGGATATGGAGAGAATTTTCCGATCGATTCCGATGACCGATAAGGAGAAGATTGAGAACGCAAGCGATGTACTGAAGGGTGAAGCCCAGAACTGGTGGGTAAACGTTTTAGATCAGGGAGCACCGATTACTTGGGAAGGGTTCAAGGCGGAATTCAATCGCCGGTTCTTTCCGCGAGCCGCCTACAATGCAAAGAAGAGAGAATTTGATAACTTGAAGCAGGGAGATATGACTGTAACCGAATATACTTCCAAGTATAATGCGTTGTTGAGATTTGGTAAAGGTTCAGTGCCAGGAGAGGAAGAAAGGGCAAGGAAATTTGAAGAAGGCTTAAGGGAAAATATCCGTTTGAGGGTAGAAACTTACGAGCATTCGACTGTTGCAGCAGTACAGCAGACGGCGCTTATAGCCGAAAGTGGAATAGAGAGATCGAGACAAAATCACCAAGGAAAGCAAAGTCATGAGGGTGGTGACCGAAGTCAGGGTGGATCTTTTAAGAGGCCGTTTTCAAGAGGCTCTAGTTCTGATTTTAATAATTCCAAGAGAATGCCCAGTAACATACCGTTGTGTTCACTTTGCAACCGACCATACACCGGTCGATGTTTTCTGACCAACTTTCAGAACAGATCTACAGGGGGAAACAATGTGAGTTCTGCGACTCATCCGCAACTCAAGTGTTTTGATTGTGGTACCTTGGGACACCGAGCGAAGGATTGCCCAAAGAAGCGTTCTCAACAAGGGGCAAGTTCTATGGCTTCTAGTGGTTTGAAGCCTAAGCAGTCTAGTGACGGGGGACAAAGGACGGAACAACGTCAGGGAAGATCATTCCAGATGAACCCTGGAGACATGGCTGCTACTGATACAGTGGTCTCAGGTATGGTGCTTGTATGTTCGCACTTAGCACGCATACTCGTTGATTCGGGATCTACGCATTCGTTTGTATCTCATAACTTTGTTGAACATTTGAATGTTAAGTCCGCGTCACTAGGATATGAATTGTCTATCGCTGTGCCACTTAGTAAGTCAGTAGTGACATCTACTATATATAAGAACTGTGAGATCAAATTAGGTGAGAAGTTGATGACTGTAGACCTTATACCGATTGGGGTAAATCATTTCGATGTAATACTGGGAATGGATTGGTTAGCCCTTAACCAAGCTACGATAGACTGTGAACGGAAAGAGGTTAATTTTCGATCACCGATATATGGGAACTTTTGTTTTCAAGGAAGTGGGGTTATACCGCCGCCATATTTGATTTCAGCTATCCGAGCGGGAAAGTTATTGAAAAAGGGATGTCAGGGATTTCTATGTTCAGTGACTGATGTTTCGGCGACCGAATTAAAAGTAGAAGACATTCCCATAGTACGAGAATATTCAGATGTATTTCCTGATGATCTACCAGATGTTCTTATTGAGAGAGAATTGGAGTTCACTATTGAGATTATACCAGACTCAAGGCCGGTATCCAAAGCACCGTATAGAATGGCACCAGTAGAATTAAAGGAACTGAAAGTTCAATTGCAAGAGTTACTTGACAAGGGTTTCATTCGACCAAGTGTATCACCGTGGGGAGCTCCAGTATTGTTTGTGAAGAAGAAAGATGGCTCCATGCGTATATGTGTTGATTACCGGGAATTGAACAAGTTGACAATCAAGAACAAGTACCCACTACCCAGAATTGATGATTTATTTGATCAACTTCATGGGGCACAAGTATTCTCCAAAATAGACCTAAGATCGGGTTATCATCAGTTAAAAGTGAAGGCCGTAGATGTCGAGAAAACAGCTTTCAGAACGCGTTATGGACACTATGAGTTCTTAGTTATGCCATTTGGGGTTACTAATGCACCAGCTGCGTTCATGGACCTTATGAATCGAGTATTCAAAGATTATTTGGACGACTTTGTGATTGTATTCATTGACGATATCCTTATCTATTCACCTAGTGAGATAGAACACGAGAACCACTTGAGGTTGATACTCCAGAGATTACGAGAGAAGCAGTTATTTGGGAAATTCAAGAAATGTGAATTTTGGTTACCTAGCATTACTTTTCTTGGTCACGTGATTGACAAGAATGGAGTATCAGTTGATCCTCTCAAAATAGAAGCTGTATCAAATTGGCAAAGACTGACTTCCGTATCCGAAATTCGAAGTTTCTTGGGATTAGCGGGATACTACCGCCGTTTTATTAAAAATTTCTCGAAGATTTCATTGCCTATGACAAAGTTAATGAGGAAGGGAGTTACATTTGAATGGAGTCAGGAATGCGAGGACAGTTTTCAAGAATTGAAGTCACGGTTGACGAGAGCACCTATTTTGACAATACCATCCGGAACCGAGGGGTTTGTGATCTATAGTGATGCTTCACACAAAGGGTTGGGATGCGTGTTGATGCAAGGGGGTAAAGTGATTGCTTATGCATCTAGACAGTTGAAGACACATGAGATTAATTATCCGACTCACGATCTCGAATTGGCCGCGGTAATTTATGCTTTGAAGATTTGGAGACACTACTTGTACGGGGAAAAGTGTGAAATATTCACGGACCACAAGAGTTTGAAATATATTTTTACCCAACGGGACTTGAACATGAGACAGCGAAGATGGTTGGAGTTGATGAAGGATTACGATCTTTCGATTGAGTACCATCCGGGGAAGGCGAATGTAGTAGCCGATGCACTAAGCCGGAAGACGCCGAGGAATTTAGCCGACGAGCTAACACAACAAAAAGAATTGATGAAGGAAATGGAACGTTTGGACTTGGATGTGATACCAGAGGTTAGTGGTGGCTTAATGATGGCGATCATGGTACACCCAGATATTATTGATGAGATTCAGAAAGAACAATTTAACGATATTCATTTGTGCAAAATGAGAGACGAGATACCTTTGGGAAAGCGACCTGGTTTGGTATTAGAACAAGGAATTCTGAAGTTGGGAAATCGATTATGTGTACCAAATGTGAAAGACTTGAAATAGAGGATTCTAGAAGAAGCTCATAGTACGAAATATTCAGTGCACCCGGGAAGTAATAAGATGTACCAAAACTTGAGAGAAAACTTCTGGTGGAAGGGTATGAAGCGTGAAGTCGCTAAGTTTGTATCCGAATGTTCAGCATGTCAACAGGTGAAGGCAGAAAGACAAGTACCTACAGGACTACTACAACCATTGCCAGTGTCGGAATGGAAGTGGGACGAGATCACCATGGACTTTGTTTCAGGATTTCCACGATCAATCAATAAAAATTATAAGATTTGGGTAATAGTTGACCGACTAACAAAGTCAGCTCATTTTCTACCGATCAAGACAACTAAACCGTCCAAGTTAGCAGAATTGTATGTAAAAGAGATTGTAAGACTACATGGAGTCCCAGCTGTGATTATATCCGATCGCGATAGTAGTTTTACGTCAAGATTTTGGGGAGGTTTGCAAGAAGCTATGGGTACGAAATTGAGTTTCAGTACTGCATTTCATCCTCAGACCGATGGGCAGTCAGAACGTATGATTCAGACGCTAGAGGATATGTTGAGACTTTGTGTATTAGATTTTGGGAACGATTGGGAGCACCACTTGCCGTTGATTGAATTTGCTTATAATAACGGATTTCAGTCAAGTATCGGTATGGCACCATATGAAGCTTTGTATGGGCGTAAATGTCGATCACCAGTTTGTTGGACCGAAGTTGGAAAAAGGAAGCTGTTAGGACTTGAGTTAATACAGGTGACTACTGAGAAAGTGAAGTTGATTCAAGAGCGACTCAAAGTAGCTCAGAGCCGATATAAGAGTTATGCAGATTTGAAACGACGACCGATGAATTTTGAAGTAGGAGATTTCGTATACTTGCGGGTATCGCCTTCGAAAGGCATTGTACGATTTGGAAAGAGGGAAAAGCTCAATCCGAGATTCATAGGACCTTTTGAGATCCTAGAGAGGGTTGGTCCAGTAGCTTATCGTTTGGCCTTGTCATCCGAGTTGGAACATGTGCACAATGTGTTTCACGTGTCTATGTTGAGACGTTGTATGACTGACACGAGTAAGATCATTGTACCTGAACCGTTGCAAATTCAGGGGGACTTAACTTACGTGGAACAACCAGTGGAGATTCTAGACCGCAAAGAACAAGTTTTGAGAACCAAGACTATTCCAATGGTGAAAGTGCTATGGCGTAGTCATACGTTGGAAGAGGCTACATAGGAAAGTGAGGAAGACATGCGGAATGAGTATCCGTACTTGTTCGACGCTTGAGGTAAAGTTTGGGGACAAACTTCCTTTTTGGAGGGGAGAGTTGTCACACCCGTTCCAGAATTTCATGGTTTTAAAACATGCATAAATTGAGATTTGTGGAATTATTTATGTTATTAATAATTTGATTGAGTTGAGTTGACGTGAGTCAACGGTGAGGTGTCTAGTGGAGACACGAAGACTTGGTAACGCCTGTTGCATTGGCATGATTAAATGACATTTATATGACTTAAATGTTATATGACTTTATCTGGTATTTTGTGAATAGTAATTTTACCTGTATTGGTAAATTGTGGTAATCTTTGATATTGTTATATATCGATTTGAGAACTGTGGTGAGAACGTGAGTGTCACGTTAATTGAAAAGGTAGGTTGTGTAGAGATTTCCACAGAATATAGTTTTCGGACGTTAATTTGGACCCAAACGAAACCTAGTCGAAAACTTTTGAAATTTATAGTTTTCACTTGTAAAGTTATAAAATGAACGTGTGCGAAGTTTCGAGAGCTAATTAGAAGTTTGAGAAACTTGTGGGGAGGTAAACGTAATTTCCAAAGAGTTTTTCTATATATAGATGAGTATGAGATTTCAAATCTCATCCACAACTCCTAAATATCTAGAGAGAGGAGAGAGAAGGGAGATTTTGTTGCCTCGGGCTTTACGACGACCGTTCGTCCGTCAGTTTTTCTCCAAATTTCAGATTTGAACTCGTGGAGGTAAGATCTACGTTTTGATACCACTTAGGCCGTAATTGGCCAAGTTTTTGTAAAATCTTAATTTTGGACTTTTGGGAAAAATCAGGTAAAACTTGTAGGAATCGTACCAAATTCGAAATCCGACGATTATTTAGCCCCCTAGACGATCCTTCAAAGTTTGAAGAGATTCGCACGAGGTATGAATTCTAGATCTATGAAATATATGGATTTTCATGTTTTGGACATCACTTTTGATATTCTTGGATCCGGGCGAAATTCATGTATTAGTTAGGCCCGTTAATTATGCACGTATAACTGTTTATGTGAGCACGTTATGTGTCTATTTGGGTCAAAGGGGAGTTTGGTGCAAATTCATTCGGAGTAAGCTCCTCGAACCTTGAGGATTGTGATCTTGTTGGAATTGGAATTGTGGTTGTGTCTGGATTGGAGGTGGGCCCAACCAGTACACGGTACCTGGTATGGAGGAAGGCCCAACCAGTGTACGAGATACGTGGGAGAGGTGGGCCTCCTACGGCATCGACCGGATGAATGCGTACCACTCACCCCAGAGACTATTTCTATGTGTTTTAGATGCTTAAACCATGAATTGTCATATAAGCATACATTTAGAATTGTACGCTCAGCATATAGCTGAGCAGTGGAGATGTACTCCATTGCAGGTAAGAAGAAAGACAAGAAGAATCGTGAGGAGTGAGGCCGAGGAACGCCGGGGGAATTACACTTGTAATTGTTTTGTTTTAAATCCTAAACTTGTGTAAGATTTGGTAATATGTTGTAATAGAACCATAGATTAGTTTCGCAGTATTGTAATCTTGTAATTGAACGTCTGTAGTTATGTTTTAATATGTTGAAATCAGTTGTGGTTGGATTGTTGTTGGTATTGAGTAGCTTGGGTTGTTAAATTTTCAGCACAGGCTGCCCAGCAGGGGAGCAGTCGACTGGACCCAGGGGTCAGTCGACTGGACCTCGTGGGATGGAGTCACTGATAGTATATTATAAGAGAAGCAGTCGACTGGACCCCTTGTACAGTCGACTGAACACTGTTTATTTTAGCTACTGCTTCCATTGATTGAAAAGCAGTCGACTGGATCCCCAGATCAGTCGACTGGACCTCTTGCTATATGATGTATATTGGGTTCTGCTTAACACAGTCGACGGAGCAGTCGACTGGACCCTAGTGCAGTCGACGGGGCAGTCGACTGAACCTCTGTTTTCAAAACTATTTTCTTTGAATGTGTTTTCAATGACCAAAACTTTTTATAACTCTGATTTCAATAGATTTTACAAACACAGAGGGGAACGTTTCCCAAGTTTTAAACTACCAGGGTTGTTTTATAGAAGTTCTTTCCGCTGCGTATTATTAGATGATGTTTGGATGAGCCTTGGTGGCGTGCCACGTGTCCTATTTCCACGCGTAGTGGGATGGGTCGTGACACCTCTTAGCAATTTATTCCTAGTTGTGAAATTGAAGCCCAAATCTACTCCGGGTTAAAATCCTACATGAATTCGGCAAACTACGGATTACCGCTCCGAATTGGGTCTCGAAAATTACGACAATTATACTCAATAAAAGCAGTACCAAAACGTAGAACTCACCTCTACGAGTCCAAATCCGGTCTCAGAATTGAAATTGGTAGTCGAACGCGTCGTCAATCGTTGCCGAGAAGCTCCGACGAAACCCTCGTCTATTTTCTCTCTAACCGACTGAAATTTGAAGAAGAAGAGATATGAATCTCCTCTTAATTCCCAGCTCAATGTATGGTTTGTTGTTTTATTAAGAAATCCACCTATTTTTCGGTTATTTTCATTTACACCCCTGACTAGTTTTATTACTAACTATTTAATCCTCAAAACTTAAGTGGGTATTTGTCTATGTCTCGCGTGGGTCCCATAGGTGGTCCCACATAATTTTATGAAGTTGCTAATTAGCCTACTAATTATATAACGTGTTCATTTCGTCCTCACCAAGGTACTCCAAATGACCACATAATTGGTCTCTAACGATAAACAATATATTTTAAACAACATATAAATATCTCACATATGCCTTAATAAACATTTAAGCACATAAGGGTAATTCCACCATCTTTGTCCCATCACAATGGAACTTTCCCAACTCATGTCCCAATTTGGGACTGCCACATTGGCCAACATTGGGTTCCCAATTTGGACACCCACAATCAACTAGTGTGTTAAAATTCACTTAAACATGTGTTAATAAACACCAATTAATTATGCTAATACATGCCTAAATCATGATTAACAATTAATCGCGGGAGCGGGTGTTACACTAATAGGTATTATTGAATGGCCTCGTGTATTGAAAACTAAGATCCCGTGTTTAGTAATATCACAGTTTTTGGTTTATATTTATATTTTTAGAATGAGTTCTCATCAATCTTAAATAAATACATTTTTAAAAAATCAAAAACCTTAACGTAACAAAAAAGACACTAAATTTAAGGGTGTATTTTAAAACCTAATTAAGTACTGAAAATAAAAAGTTTTAGCACTTATTATTAGTTTTTAGCGCGTTTGATAATGTACCATTTAAGTAGAAAAATAGCAAAAAAAAAATACTAAAAACTTTAAGCGAATTTTTTTTTACTGAAAAAAAATCACTGAATGCAGTCTATTTAAGTACTTGACCCGCTGTTTTCAGTATTAAAAGTTCAATCACTTCATATTTTCAATACTTAAAATTCAACACTTAATTTTTAATAGTATAAAACGGAGAACAACTTAAAAAACCTACCATTAGTCTTTCGAATTATAAGAGATACTAGAATTATCGATGTGCTCATATTGGTGACATTTTGTTGTGAAAATACACACATTGACAAGCCTAGGTCCAAATCCAGCCCATGGTACCAAGAGTGGGGCCCATTGCCACAGAAGAAAGGAGGGGCCACTTGCCTTATATTCTCAATTCAAAGTGGCAATCATAATCATAATCATGATTATGAAATTGCCAAATTAGAGATGACAATAACAAGTCCATCTGTATGATCTCCATCTGATGCCAACAGTTTTTAAAATTCATAAATGACTATTAAATTTTAAAAGTTGAAATACAACTGTTTTGTGCATTAATTTATGTTTTTCAATCACAAAAAAAAATGAGTAAATTTAAAAAACTTATGATTGCTTAAAGCATTTTCTTTGAAAAATGTTAGATTCACATAGTGCATCACACACTTTTTTCACACACAGTTTTAAATATTTGTACCTTGTGTTGTTTGAATTTTTTTTTACACTTTTTTGTATCCCACTTATACAGCACAAGATACAAGTATTTAAAACTGTGTGGTTCACTATGTGGGTCTAGTATTTTCTATTTTCTTTTTGATTAAATTGTAGAACCATAAATTGGATCCAAACATACCCTTGGAGTTGGAGTTGGAGTTGAATCCAACTTGTAAAATACAAAGTCTTTTTTATTTTTATTTTTTATTTATTTTTATTTATTTATAATTGAGAGTGTCCGGGCTAGCTTGCGCGTAGCTCGACTAATCCCCTGAGATCTTAGAGTCGCAAGGTGAATTTTCCAATAACCACACTCTCCATAACTCGAAAACTAAGGCCACGTTTGTTTTGTGGGAGTAAGGGAGGGACAAATGTGGATTGGACTAATAATCCATTTTAATCAAATAGTCTGGCGTTTGACGCGGCTATGGAGCACAAAACTATTTGTTCATTTAAAAAAGTAGTCCCTCATATAGGGGACTAACTTATACCATAAGGCCACGTTTGGCTGTCAAGCACAGGACTGGATAATTAGTCCATTTTAATTATTAGTCCTGAGACTATTTATACCACAACTCCCCTGAGATTAGATAGTCCCCCATATGGGGGACTGTTTAGTTAAAAATGATTATTAATCCCTTCCTTTTAAGCGCAACCAAATACCAGATTATTCAATTAAAATGGACTATTAGTCTAATTCCTCCCAATCTTACCCCAATCCCGTGAAACAAATATAGCCTAAGGAGGTAATTTTATTAGTCTCTTAACTACATTTTTAAAAAAATTAATTGTCCAATCCCCTTCACCATTCAAAGGTGGCCTAAATCTTTTGGCTAGGATACTCCCAACAAACTTTTACCCACTCAGCTAGCAGGGATGTGGTTAACATCCAAAATCACACAAACCTCAAACTCTTCTCCACAATTTTCGGCGGTTCAATAAAAAAAATAAAAAAAAAAAAAAGAAAAAAAGAAAAAAAAAAGGGATTTTTTACTTGCAGCGCAAATAACTGGCGGAGTAAAAGAGTAGAAAGACGTATATAGAGAGAGAAAGTAGAGGGAGAGAGGGGAGCTTCAAGTCAAACCTAAGAAACTGGAACGACGACAACTACGAAACCGAGAGAGGGGGGGAAAAAAAATCCTGCAGTTTTATAGCGTTTGTGAGAAGTGCGATCGGACTATCGGATGATCGTAGGTGATCGGGGATGGTCGTCGGCTACGGCGGCGGTGGCGGTGGCGGAGTGGAATTTTGTGCTGAGTCGGTGGTGGTTGGGAGGGGTTCAGAGGAAGGATGAAGAAGGGGAAGAGCAAGAACAGTGGCTTGTTGCCTAATTCTTTGAAGATTATTTCTTCTTGTCTCAAGACTGTGTCGACCAATGCTAGCACCGTTGTTCGCTCCGCCGGCGCTTCGGTCGCCGCTTCCATTTCATCTTCCTCCGATGATCACAAAGATCAGGTCTTCTTCATTATGCTTTATTATTACTTCATCTGATTATTATTTTCTTCTTTCGTTTTACTGAAATATTGCAGTTGTAGACTGAATTTGTGTTATAGACTTTTGAAGTGATTCTTCGGCTTTTTTTGTTTTTTTTTATTATCTCAAAAAAAAATTTGAATTAAAAACTTGTTGAATTAAGAGAACTTTGTTCTGATAATGCCGTCACGTTGTAAGCTTTTTCCCCTGTTTTCATGAATTTTGGGCTGTGCTTGCTGCTTCTTTTATTTTTATTATTATCCTGCTAGTGATATACATGTAGCTGTAGAATAGAGAGAAGGAGAAAGATCACAATAGAATTGGAATAGAAAATTACATTTGTTGAATTGAAAGAATTGCCAGAATGATATCTGATTGTGTGTTTTTTTGGTTAGGTTGATTGGGTATTTTTTTAACCGTCTCTTTTTTGCTCTTTGATGTGAGTTGCCTTTTAAAATCACATGGAACATATGAACTTATCTAGAGCAGTCCATCTCTTGGAAACTGTGTCAGATGCACCTCCTCTTTCGCTTGTTGTTTTAGCTAGTGTGTGAGAAGTTTGTTTGGTACTTGGTGTGTTTTATGGTTTTTAAGCATAGTGACTTGCTTATGTGCATCCAACTCAGTATTGCGAATGTTTCGAGGTCTTGCTCAAATAGGTTTTGCTTTCTCAAGAACATGACAGAGTTCAAAGTTGGTTGTTTATTTGTTTCTGTATGCCGAGCCTAACAACTTTGACATTTTAGAAGTCAAAATCTGAATGAATCTTTTATAATTTTGTGTGTGAAACTTTATATTAGAAATTTTATGGCTGCCCCCCTCCTGAACTTTTGTTTTTCTTTTTATTTCCCGAAAATGGCTCATGAATTTTTGTGGTTAAATCATTCATCTTCCGCTTTACGTGGTGTTTTCCATTAAAAGATGGTCTAGCCTTGCATTTTCTGCATCTTATGGCAGACGTCTTTTTAAGAGGTATATTTTTACCAGGTACTGCAAGACCCATGCTTCTCCTCCCCCTTCCAAAATAAAATTAGTTTTGCACAACATAAGTACAAGTCATTCTATCTTTGTGATGGTCCTCATGCTAAATTCTCGTAACTACGTTGTGAACCCTGCATGCGAGATTTTTTTATTTTTTATTTTTTATTTTTGTCATGAACCCACATCAAAATCTCCTTATTAATATCTTTGTTGTTGAGGATCTCAGACATTTGCATTAGTCATGTTGCCTGTGGCATACAAAGACTAGGATATTATGGCGTAAAATTTTAACTCTCGGTGGCAAATTTTTTTTTAATACTTAGAACACGTGTTTTGTCTTTTCACCTTGGTTTTCTGTGTTTATTCCGTGGCCTTTATTAGTTATATTTGAACCACTAGCATTTTGAAATAAAACACTCCATATGAGAAGTTGAATGTCGCATGGACCCCTGCTGCTTTATGCATTATATGGATTATTTTGGAAGGAACACTATTAGCGATGAACACGTTTCAATCTGTAGCATGTATCATGCAAGTTCTCTGTTGTGGATAGAATTTTTACTCGAGACAGCTTCAACAAGGTTGTAAGATGAAGCGTTGGCTGAGATGGTAGAAACCATGTGGGATTTTGTTTTTGAGAATGTTATAGGACTTGTTAAGTAGCCATTGGTTTTTATTTTTCTTGTTAGATTAAAAGAAAAATGTTCAAACATGCTTTGCTCCTTTCTTCAACTATTACTTAGGCTTAGATTGGCCCCCACGTGGCTTTTTCAAAGTAGCTTATGAAATTTATTATTAAGTTGTTGAATAATTTTGTACAAGTGACACATTACTCTGAAAAAAATCACGAAACCAAAAAGCAACCTTGAGCTTTTTAAAGCTCCATTCTAGAGCTTTTAGAACAATTTTTGCAAAGCTCACAACCTAGTTACCAAATGAATTAAGATGAACTTGTGTTTTAAAAAAGGAGAAGCACCAAAATGGGGGCCAAACTAAGCCTTAGTGTAGTAGCCTTTTAGAACAATGCTGCCTGATGATTTACGCTATGTTTGGTAGGAGGGATGAAGAGTGGAAGGAAGGGCAGTGAGGAGGGATGGAAGAGGTATCCCTAGGAAAGGGATGGGGTCTTCCCTACTTTTGTTTACTTAAATGAGAAGGAAGTGATGAATTGAAGCATGAAATGCTATTTATTTTACTATTTCACCCTTCCATAAAACTTTTATTAGGGACAAAATGGTCAAAAGAGATAGGTTTTTCCTCGATCCCAATCCCTCCACTTTTAGGGATAAAAAATGGTGGGCCAAGAGGGATGCCTCTTCCCCCATCTGTTCCACCCTATTAAACAAGGGAGTTTCTCCTCTTCCCTCCCCTCCTTTCCTTCCTTCCCTCCTACCTTCATACCAAACATACTTGGTAGCTTCAGATTTGTCCAACTGATGTGTCGAAGCCTGTTTATGTGAACCAAGGGAGAGTCTCCGGCATTGCATTTATTGTATTAGACCGTATTTCTCTGTCAGCAGTGTTTGGTTCCTTATTCTTTGCGTTGTGAATATTTTTTTTTCTTCTTCTGAACATTACCTAATTCAAAACTTTCATATGTGAACAGGTGACTTGGGCTGGATTTGACAAACTCGAGCTCAGTCCAACTGCGTTCAAACATGTTCTGTTACTTGGGTACCAGAACGGTTTTCAAGTTTTTGACGTGGAGGATGCTTCTAATTTCTGTGAATTGGTTTCTAAGCGTGATGGCCCAGTTACATTCTTGCAGATGCTGCCTTTTCCTGCAAAATCGGATGGTGAAGAGGGATTCAGATCATCATATCCTGTGCTCTTGGTTGTTGAGGGGGATGAAACAAACAACTTACTTCCCCACAATAATCTGTGCAGTGTGGAGTCTCAATCAGGGCCATCTGTCAACTCTCCTACAGCTGTTCAGTTTTATTCTCTCAAGACTAATTGTTTTGTTCGAGTTCAACGGTTCCAGTCGCCTGTGTGTGTGGTTAGATGTAGTCCTCGGATAGTAGCTGTGGGTCTTGAAACTCAAGTAAGCTCTAGCTTATCTTAGACATTCACAATATCAAAATAACTGACAGTTATCTTGTATCAATTACTATGTATATAACTAGCATTAGCATTATAAGTACCTGCTGATAAGATACAATTTTTTCCTAGTCACATATATCCTCATATTCTTTTTCCATTTTTCATCTTCTTTTTTTCTTTTGCCAGTGCCTTTTTTTTTTTTTTTTTTGTTTGGGGGGGGGGGGGGGGGGGGGGGGGGGAGGTGGGAGGTTTGGGGTTAGTATCTGTTTTTCTGGAAGTTGAAGTTTGATTTTTAGATGTTTATCTAAACTAAGTGTTGTGGGGTCCTTTGTGGTATAGGAAGAACAAGTGGCCTTTTCACGGGAAAAAAAAAAGGAGCTCACAAGTATTGTATAGCTGTGTAGCTATGCTGCACAATCAGAAATTCAATTATAGTAGTAGTCCTGGTTGTAGCACAAGTATATATGTACTATCTGGTTGATTAAGCTTACTGGTGAGAGAAAATTAATTTGGTGTCCAACTAATTTTTGTTATGTTTTGTGGCAGATATGCTGCATTGATCCGCTTACTTTTGAGAAGAAGTTCAGTGTTCTTACACATCCCGTCCCTCAGTTTGGAGGACAAGGAAATGTCAGGGTCAATATCGGTTATGGTCCAATGGCTGTGGGTGCGAGGTGGTTAGCTTATGCTTCTGATAATCCACTTGTTGCAAACACAGGCCGGTTAAGCCCAAAGAACCTTTATCCTTCTCCGGGTGTTAGCCCTTCAACATCCCCAGGCAGCAGTAGTTTAATGGCCCGTTACGCAATGGAGTCCAGCAAACAGTTAGCTGCTGGGATAGTCAATCTGGGGGACGTGGGATACAGAACTCTGTCAAGATATTGTCCTGAGCTACTTTCAGATGGTACTAGTTCTCCAGTGCCAGCAAGTTCAGGATGGAAAGTTGGTAGGCGTGCAACATCAGCATCAGAAAATGCGGGAACGGTTAGTTCTGTGCCTTCTGAATATATGCATACTGTAGTCATTAACCAGTTGCCAAAAAATCTAATCATTTTTCCTTTTGTTGGGCATTTAAGCAAAGTCTTTCAAAATTTTCTCTTGAACTATGGGTTCAATTTGTTGGAAGTTTTATGCTGAGAAGGAAATTGTTAGAATCCAATGACTGGTATGCTTTGCCACATAGTTATATGTTTGTATCTTTTGTTCAATAATTCTACATTTCTTGACAAAATTCAGGAATTGTTTCATATTAGGAATTAAGGCGAGTATAATAACATTTCAGCCACAGTGATGGGTAACCTAGACCAGCTGCGAGAACTGACTACCTTTAATATTTGTTTCTATCAAAGCAAATGGAGTATAACCGTTTGTTCATGTAGTGAAGTGGAACGTTTATAGTAGCAAAATAGTTATCAGCAATAGATGTTTGAGACAGGTTGTAGGAAATTTGTTTTATGCCTTAAAAAGCAACAACTTATTTGGTGCTGTACGTGATATGTTTTCTGCTTGCAATGGTTGACTGCAGGTTGTTATTATGGACTTTGTTTCCCGTGCCGTTTTATCACAATTTAGGGCTCACACTAGTCCGATATCTGCGTTGTGTTTCGATCGAAGTGGAACCCTTTTGGTTACTGCCTCAATACATGGGAATAACATAAATGTCTTTCGGATCATGCCGTATTGCACACGCAGTGGATCAAGCAAGCAAGCTTATGACTGGAGCTCTTCTCACGTCCATCTTTACAAGCTATATCGCGGAATAACAACAGCTGTTAGTATACATATAATTCTCAGATGTTTGTCATCTATGTAGCACAGATACAGACATGGGACACAAATACTAAGTCGGCCAGGACACGTCATACAAATAATAAAATCTTAATTGGTTATACTATATGCTCTCTTGTGTCCACCTCTCATTTCCTAAGTTTACTTTGAATTTTAAAAAACTTTTTTCAAAGGAGCCGCCTTGTTGTGTCAACTCCTGTGTTTGGCACGTCTACTGTGGGGGGAAAAAAAAAAACCAGAGCGTAAGACTCGTTTTCACGCATGTCTGGTACGTGTCAACGTGTGTCCAGCACGGACATGGCACCCAACTTGAAGTGTCTGAGTCGGACATAGTCTGTTGTTTTCAAGCCTATCTTGCTGAATGATCTGTGTGAATTGAGTTTTATTCCTCGCTTCCTCTTTTTTCATTTGGCAGATCATCCAAGACATTTGCTTTAGTTATTATAGTCAGTGGATTGCTATTATCTCATCCAAGTGCACTTGCCACATTTTTATTCTGTCCCCTTTTGGTGGGGATACTGGATTTCAAACTCTCAACTCTAATGGTGAAGATCCGTCCCTTCATCCAGTTTTATCTTTACCATGGTGGACTACGTCTTCTTTTATTGTAAACCAGCAATCTTCTCTACCGCCTCCACCTGTTACCCTCTCTGTGGTGAGCCGAATTAAAAATTGCAACTCGGGGTTGCTCAATTCAGTTAGCAATGCCGCTGCTTCTGTAGCAGGAATGACTTCTGTGCCCTCTGGTGCTGTTGCTGCTGTTTTCCACAATTCCATTTCAAGCAGTTCTCAGAATATTCACTCAAAAGCCAGTTCTTTAGAGCATCTGTTGGTTTATACTCCGACAGGCCAAGTGATTCAGTATGAACTTTTGCCCTCGATTGGTGTAGAACCAAGAGATACTGGTTTAGGAATTCGGTCGGGTTCATACGTCTACAAACAAGACGATGAGCTTAGGGTGAAAGTCGAGCCTGTTCAGTGGTGGGATGTATGCAGAAAATCAGATAAACCAGAGAGAGAGGAACCTGTTTCTGGTACTGCAGAGATGAGTGAAGATAATGATGGAACAAAAATTTTGGAGGTAAATGACAGGGTTGGGGGGAAAAAGTTGGTCAAAAGTGATTCAACAAAGTTTCATGATAGATCCCACCTGTATCTATCGAATGTGGAGGTGCAAATGAACTCCGGGAGATCGCCAATATGGCAAAAATCACAGGTAGGTTATCTCTTGGATTTGTTATGCTCTTATATTAGTTGGTTTAATTTGGCCGTGATTCATGTTTATCTTTGGTCTAGATTCGTTTATGTACTATGAGTCTTCCAAGGGTTAAAGGTTATGCAAGTGGAGAGATTGAAATTGAGAAGATTCCTTCCCATGAAGTGGAAGTAAAACAGAAGGATTTATTGCCTGTTTTTGACCATTTTCCTAGCATCAAATCAGGCTGGAATAACAGGTGATGACCCTTCTGTTTATAGGTTCTTGCTTGTACTGGTAACTCCTAGTTCTTCTGTTTAGTTGATTCTTGTCTTGGATTGTGATGCCCACATCTTGCTCTGAATTTTTTGTCTCAAGCGAGTAGCACTGTTGACTCTGTTGAGATGATTCTCCTTGGAATGATGCTGGATTGTGACTTAAATACTGCTGAATAATAGGTACTAAGAGTTGGCATGGGACTTCAGTCTTTTAGAATTTGGTGCAAGAGAGGAATAGGTTAGGGGATCTATAAGAAATCGATTATGGGTACATGAAATGAATAACTCTTCCGCAGAAACCAAGTATTGGAAAGGTTATAATGTGAGAATTACGAAACTAAAGGTTATGGTTTGCAGAGCAAATATAAATGGGGAACAACAAAACTAATAGACTATCATTATTTTCAACATCTTTCTACATTGCCATCATCTGCCAATTCGTTGTGTTTAGTGTTGATTCTTATTATCTAGATGCGGTAACTTTGGGGTAGGAGTGGCAAATTAGTGGGTTTGGGTGGGTTTGGGCCGGTCAAGAGCGCGCTGGGTCATATATGGGTGAACCCACCAATCACCCAACAAATGATGGGTCAAATATGGACGGATTACATTTGGGTTGGGCCAACCCGCTTTTATTTTGTTTATAATTCTCTCTCTCTCTCTCTCTCTCTCTCTCTCTCTCTCTCTCTCTCTCTCTCTCTCTCTCTCTCTCTCTCTCTCTCAGAGCTCATTTGGGATAGCTTTTTGGCTCCAACAATCGGTTATAAGTGATTCTTTAAGAAGCTCTGATGGTGTTAAATTTGAGCTTGGCCCTCTTTATGGAAACTGAAATTACTGATATAAACATGCAGATTAGTAATATATTGTTCAAATATCTTTGAAACAGAGGGAAAAGGATCAAATTCGAGCTTTATCTCTATCTTTGTAAAACCCTAATTTGAATTGGTGAGAGTGTGAAATGCAAATCGAGAGTTTTATGGTGCCATGGAGAGATCGAGACTCAGAGTCAGATTTTGAGAGAAACGGCATGTCCAGAATTTAGAGATGTCTGTATTTCTCCTTGCAATTTCTATGCCAACCCATAGAAGCATTCTTACAATCATTGCGATGGGTCACCCGTTGAAAACACGGATTCCAATTTAACGACCTGCCTCTTGAAAAAAATGTGACCCTTAGCGGGCGGGTTTGGGCGGGTTCACGGGTTTGGGTGATAATTGCCAGGTCTACTTTGGGGGTAGTTTGATCTCAGGGACTCTTAGACTTAGGCTCTGCTTGGTTTGCAGATTTGGTGAGGGAAAAGAAAAAGGTTAGGAGAACTAGACGGAAAAGTATTATCTGATTTTTTTTCTTTAGTGTTTTATCCATGCTTAAGTAACCTCAGAATTCTTTACTAAGAAGTGCTTAACAGTTAACAGAACCTTAACATGACCTTCTGTAAAGTGAATTCAACCAATAAAGCAGAAACTCGTCTTTAATTTCGGATATCTGCCTTGTGTAGTAGTGGAGTGTAATATCGTGTGCACACAGCATGAACATGTATAGGTGCTCTGGTGGTCCCACTGTGAAATTTTGTGCTTACTCTGTCATTTCATGCAGAGGGCTTTCTGGGGTAAGATATCCCAATTCCTCTTCCTTGGAACATCATCAAGCCAGATACAAAGGCACTGAAGAAACTGTTTTTTGTCATTCACAACCAACATCACTTAGCTCCACTGAAAGCTCAGACGGAGGTAAGCACAAGTTGTAATTAAAACGTGGTGATGTGGACACTTGGGTCACATTTCTAAGCTATTTTCAGATGCTGAAAAACATTAATAAATGAGATTCAAATTCTCACCGACATCTATATGCAAACCTTGGTATACTATGATTTTTTCATTAATACAGATTCTCCTAGTATAATAGTTTTTGCTGCCTAGTTGAGAGCCGACCCATTTTTTTTTTCTTCTTTCTGCGCATAGTACATATGGAGCCTAAATTGATTGATAATTTTTATTTACCATTGTGATGCATGTTTTTACATCTTGGTCTGGGCTAAACCCAGAGATATAGAATTGTTTTTTATTTTAAAAATTTTCCTCAGGATCATCAAGAAGGATGGACAATTTACTGGATTTGGACCCAATCAATACCGAGAAACCTATTGCACCGCCTTGCCATACTGCGTATGAGTTGTATCAGGAGAGTAGAGAGAGTACCAACAATGAGCCGTACGTGCTGAGACAGGAATCCTCAACTAATGTCTCTTTTGCATCTGAACATTCGAAGAACACATATTCCCATGTTGACATATCTATTATAAATAATTTATCCTCAGTCGAGCACAACTCACCATCCGATAGAAGAGCTGTTGCTGAGGGAACTCCGATTTCAAACACGGATGGGGCCACGGAGGCCCCAATGCTAACTGCTGATCATTGTGATTCGGCTATTAATATCACTGTAGGTGGGTCCACACCTTCAAGGCTGCAAAATCATGTGGATTTTGGGCAGTTCTTTCAAGAGGGTTACAGTAAGTCGGCAGAGGTTGACAAATGCCGTGGATTAACTGAAGTTATAACTGATGATGTGGACAGCAGTGGGGGCCGCTGTGAGTGTGAAAAACCTGAGGTTGATAGGGAGGAGGATGACTTACTTGGTGGGATGTTTTCTTTTTCCGATGAAGGTTGGATTTTTTGTTGTGTGTATGCTAGCCATTTGTTGTTTTGATATATGAAATGGTCGCAGATTAGATTAACCTTGGCTAATGCTCTTGTTGCAGGTTGATTTAGAACTTTCTTGATGGAATTGATCAAATGTGTGCATATGAGGGGGTGATGTGAATGCCAACACAAGCCAGTGTATGTGATCTCTCTCTCTCTCTCTCTCTCTCTCTCTCTCTCTCTCTCTCTCTCTCTCTCTCATGTATATTTTGTAGATGGAAATTCATGATTTCATGGAGGGTCAATCATCGGCTCAAAGGATGTGTATACACTTGTTAGAAGTAGAATTGGGTTTGGTATTCATTGGTGAACTTTCCATCAAGCCTGCTTGTACATATGATTTCGGTGTGAAGTCTTTCCAAGCTGTAAAAACAATATTTATTTGTTTTTCTGAGAGGAAAATGAAAAAAAAAAAAAGAAAAAAAGAAAAAAGAAAAGGGAAATGAAAGAAGAAAAGTAATGAAAGAAATTATGAGCCACTAAAATGGTTGGTCCTAAATGCAGTTTGGAGTGGTGGTGAGTTTGCAGCTGTGGCATGTTAATGTTATGGGTTCATTTTTGGCAGGTCTTGTAATTTTGTTTTTATGGGCCCCTTTTCAATGGTAATAATATACTGCTGATTTTGTTACAAACTTTAACCTGGCTGTAGCCACTCAGATGGAGGAGTAAATATTGGATTGAACAGGAATGCCACGAAATTTGGTATAACATACTAATACAGGTAAGGGTTTGTGTTGAGAAGGGATTAATTTCATCTACAAATGGGATACCAAAGCAATAATAGTGATTCTAAATACTTTCTGTGTTAATAGTTGATTTGCGAGAAGTAGAGGCTGCAGAGCATTTAATGGCTTGTTTGCTTCTAGTGTGAATTTGAATGAGATCAATCAAGGATTGAAAAGCTTTCCAATGAACAAGCCCATCACCCTTCTTTCTTTTCTTGGTTATAGTGGTATAGTGTGCGGACATAAGAGTTGGCAGAGGAGCTGAAGGAAGCGGGGATTCGAATTCCGGTAATAAGCCTGACAGAGAACGTTTTTTAACCAATTAGGCTATCCCGTTAAGCAAATCCATCATCTTACTTTTGGTTTTTTTGAGAAGTGGCAAATATGTGAAGATGAGGTTATACTAGAATTATCTACTATAATATGGTGTTTTATCTCTGTTTAAGCGTTGACACTCGAAAAAAAACAAAAACAAAAACAAAAACAAAAAACACTTTCCGAGTCCATCTTCCTCCGCAGTCCGCATAGGTGTAGGTTTAAAAGGTTTTATCTTGCTTTATTTTATTTTTCCTTAGGCAGCGTTTAAATGTCAAACTCCAAGGTTAAAAAGGTTTTGCTTTTCAAAGGCACATTGTACGAATGTATTTTTGGAACTCTAAACATATATATTAATATGTTTAAATTAATTTTCAAAAGCACTTTAAAAGCATGTCTAGAGGCGTGATATGTCTCAGCAAAAAAAAAAAGAGGCGTGATATGGGAAATGAATCGGGTTTTAATGAAGGGTAATACTTGGGACACAACCTTCATACAATTTTCATACAACCTCCCCAAAAGATGTGTCTATCTCTTTCATGTATCACTGTGGGGTCCAGTGACATCACAGGAGAGAGATAGACACATCTTTTGAGGAGGTTGTATGAAAGTTGTATGAAGGTTGTGTCCCAAATATTACTCTTTAATGAATATTCTTAGTTCACATGGTATTTAATGAATTCTTTTAATTTCTGTTGTGTGTTTGTGAATGGAGCTTCTATTTCTGGTTTCGTCTAAACACACAAACTATGACCATTCCAAATGACTCTTAGATTGATAGATAACATATATCAGATAACAGGAATTTGAATCAATCTTTAGTAGTATTGTATTAAGTATTTTGTGTTTTATATCGGATTATTAAATAATTACATTTTAGTTGTCACCGTTTCACAGAAAATGATCATTAAAAGGGTAAATTATATAGTGCCTTTTTATGAGATAAGGTAAAAAAAAATATACACGTCTCGTGGTGTGATCTCCATTGATCAGTAACACTCTCTCCTTCCATTAGTCAATGATTACAAAGACTGTAAATTTCTTTCTTTAACTTCTTGATTATGACCAATATACCAAAATGAATAAATAATTAATTCTTATATTGAGTTTTGGAATTGACCTAATTCTATAGAAGTGTACTATAATGGACTAAATCCTAACTTAAAATATGAACATGGAGTATTTTTCTAACAATAAAATTAAAGATTACTAATAAAAACTAAATATTAAAGATTACTAATATTTTTCATTTAAATTAAATTCTAATAAAAACTAAAGATTATTAGATTACTACACATTAATTCATAAAATAAAGGGTTAAGATTACATTTTAAAGAATTGAAATACTTAGTATTTAAGTCATTCACAATTTATACTCAAGGCCAGAAATATTACATTTGTTTGGGAATGGTTGTTCTTAAATTCTCCATTCTTCAATTTACTCCAATAACATCCAATTTTGCAAATTCTTCAACAAAATAATCTTTTCGATTTTGAGTTCGATGTTGTGCACGATCCCAATCCTTCAAGCACATCAAGTAGTCAAGCATATGAAGAGTCAGAAGAGATAATCTTATCCTTCTTTCCTCTAGCACTCTTCCACCTATACAAAAAGCAGACTTCGATGCAACTGCGAAAGTCAGAGGAGTTGGTAGATCACGAGTCATGATAGAAAGAACACGGAAAGCTCTTATATGTTCTTTCCACCATGTCAAAAGATCCAAATTTGTCATTTCCTTGTTAGTTAATTGGCTGTCCCACTCGGTTTCTCTATACTTTTTTAATTCACCAAGGATGTTAGAACTACTTACAAATGATTGAGTAGTGCTCTTTTGTTTCTTTCAGTTAAGAAATTGGGTCGCATAGGAACACATGACGCTCCCGAACTTAACTCAACTTTAGGCGTCAAGACCCAAAATTTCATTATTAAAAATTCGTGAAATATCATCATTTTTTTTTTTGCTTTAACCAATCAACTCTAGACATGTGTTAAACCTCAATTGGTATTTCACCTAACAAACTAAGCTACGTGTAACCTTAGCATATCTCCTAATTGTGAGTCCCTTACCCAAACAAATGTACCCAATTTATTACCCAACTAATATAGTTGAACCTTACATCATTTTATGTATAACACACAAAATGAAACAGTTAGTAAGACTAATACATGTTAACATATGTATTTAATATACAATATATTTGTTATGCAATATATTCCTTCAGTTATTGAAGTATAGCATTAACTCTCTTCCGTTAATGCATGTACTTCCTCTAATGTATGTTGACTTCTTCAATGCAACTGTTTAATTTAATAAAATATATAATAAATGTAAGGTAAAACTTCTTCCACAACTCACATTATAAATAGGAAAGAATACTACGTAGTTTACAAAACCCAAGAGAAGAGATAGTTAGAGAGATAAGAGAGAAGTTAGAGAAAAATAATTTAATGAGAGAGGGAGAGAGAGTTATTTCTAGGATAGAAAAATAAGTGTTATAGAGAGTTTTCAAGAATTCGTGTAAACCCCCAAAGTGGTTTTCTGGAGGAATAGTGGTAGAAATTTCAGTGGTGTTTGGCTAGCGACGGTGGGTACAAAATTTCAAACTCTATCGTCATTAGTGGGTATATTTCTTTTCTATTTTTATGCATTTTTCATGTACCTTTTTATACATATATTTTTATAATCTGTATTAGACCCTTAAGCCCTTCTCAAAGCTTAAAGTTTGAGTTTAGTCAAACAGACCCTTAATGGCAAATTCAAGTTTCAAAGCTAACTTAATTTTTTGGATAAATAAAAAGGACATTTTTGGTATTTCAAAAATATGTAAAATCATTATAAATTATTCCCTACCATTTTCTAAAATTTGGTGAATTTTGGACATTATCTAGTATTTATTTTAATTTTGAATTTATTACACAACTATAGAGAATATGAATTTTTAACTTTACAATTACTTCTAAAATTTTATAAAACTACAACAAATAAATGGTCAGTACCTTATTACTAATTTTGTAAGTTTTTGGAGACAGATATTTTACCATTAATTTTAAAGCCCAAATTACTATAGAAAACTATATTTCTCTTAGAATAGTGTAACGAACTTGGATTCAACCCTACGTCAAATGACATTACTTTTGTAAAAATGCAAGGACCATTTTAGTAAGGAATAATCCTGCTTTCTTAAAATTACGAGAATACCCCTAAAACCTATAATTACCATTTTACCCCTACGCTTTGAAATTAGACTAAATGACAGGTTTTATAAACATTTGAAGGTTAATTTCAAAAGAAATTCTTTAACCACTTAAACTACCAAGGTGAGTGATCGTATTTCCTTTTTACTGATTCAACTCCTCACAGGTGAATCTTGTCCTATTACTTGAACAAGTTTTATTTTAATTATGAAATCGTTATTCTTACATTTGTTCTGGAACACTTCGATTTGTTCCACCGAAAGAGGTTTATCTTATTTGATGTTATTGTAAGTTCTACACTTCTTTGATTCCAGTGTCAATTACCACCATTCTACATGATTATATATTGGTTCTATTAAGAATCTACGAACCCCTATGTGGGATGATCCCTATTGGATCTACGAGTGGCCTTAAAGTTGGCCGACCCTCCTTATTGGGTCTACGAGTACTTCTGATCAGTTAGCTATTGCAATGTATGTATATGTATGTCACACCCGTTCCAAAAATTTATAGTTTTATCATGCATAATTGTAAATTGAGAGGTTATCAATGTTAATTGATAATGGTGGATTGAGGTTGACTGTGAGTCAACGTAAGGTGTCAATGAGAACACATGAACATGGCAGTTCATATTGCATAATCATGAGTAAATGACATTTATGTGATTTAAATGTTATTTGACTTTATCTGGTATTTGTTGAATAGTAATTATACCTGTGTAGTATAATTCTGGTAATTTGGATATGATAGTATCATTTTGAGAACTGTGGTGAGAACGTCAGAGATGCGTTAATTGAAAAGGTAGGTTGTGTAGAGATTCCACAGAATATAGTTTTCGGACGTTATTTTGGACCTAAACGGAACCTATTCGAAAACTTTTGAAATTTATAGTTTTCACTCGTAAAGGCATAAAATAGATGTGCGCGAAGTTTCATGGATTAATGATAAGTTTTGAGAAACTTGCGGGGAGGTAAACACAATTTCAAGAACTTTTGCCTATAAATAGATGAGGATGAGATTCATTCTCATCCAAACATTCCATAAATATCTAGAGAGAGGAGAGAGAAAGGAGATTTGGAGCCAACGGGCTTTGCGACGCCGATCGACGACCGTTCGTCCGTCAGATTTTCTCCAGATTTCAGATTTGAACTCGTGGAGGTAAGATCTACGTTTTGATACCACTTAGGTCATGTTTGGCCAATTCTTGTAAAAGTATTAATTCTAGACTTTTGGGAAAAACAGGTATAAACTTGTAGGAATTTTCCCAAATTCGAAATCCGACGTTTATTTAGCCTCCTAGTCGATCCTTCAAAGTTTGGGGGAAATCGCACGAGGTATGAAGTTCTAACTTGTGAAATATAGGGAAATACATGTTTTATATTTCGACGACGAAATTGTGATCCGGGCGAAATCCATGTGTTAATTGTAGGCCCGTTAATTATGCACGCGCTAAATTGTGAAAAGCATGTCTAAATTTATGCGAGCACGTTAAGTTGTCTATGTGGGTCAAAGGGGAGTCTTATACAAATTCATGCCGGAGTAAGCTTCTCGATGTTTGAGAATTTAGTAGCGACGGCTACTATGCATGGTTGATAGACTTGGACTTGCCATGGCACTTGTGGATACAATGGTTGATAGACTTGGACTTGCCATTGGTATCGCGGTTTAAGGCTTGGACTTGCCGCTACCGGATGAATGCGTATTTTTCTTCCTAGAGACTATTGTATGATTTATGAGATTAAAGCATGTTTCATCATATATTGTACATGTTAGACTTGTACGCTCAGCATATAGCTGAGCAGTGGAGATGTACTCCATTGCAGGTAAGAAGAAGGATAAGAAGAAGCACGATGAGTGAGGCCGATGAACGCCGAGGATAACACTTGTATATGTTTTTGTTTTAAATCCTAAACTTGTGTAAGGATTGGTAATATGTTGTAATAGAACCATAGATTAGTTCTATAGTATTGTAATCTTGTAATTGAACATCTGTAGTTATGTTTTAATACGTTAAAAATCAGTTGTGGTTGTGTTTGTTGTTGGTTTTGGGTAGCAGGACTTGTAAATTTTCAGTACAGGCTGCCCAGCAGGGGAGCAGTCGACTGGACCCAGGGTCAGTCGACTGGACCTCGTGGGATTGAGACACTGTAAGGGAATTATATAAAAGCAGTCGACTGGACCCCTTGGACAGTCGACTGAACACTGTTAATTTTGGCTACTGCTTCTTAGAATATAAAAGCAGTCGACTGGTTTCAGAAAGCAGTCGACTGGACCTCTGTTGAGATTTAGGGTTTTAGTTTCTGCCAGGCACAGTCGACTGGACCCTAGTACAGTCGACTGGGCAATCGACTGAACCTCTGTGTTCAAAACTGTTTTCTTTTGAAGTGCTTTCCTTTGGCCAAAACTTTTTATAACTCTGTTTTCAATGGTTTTTACAACCTCAGAGGGTAATGTTCCCTAAGTTTTAAATACCCAAGATTGTTTTAAAGTTCTTTCCGCTGCGTATATTTATATGATCGTTTGGATGAGCCTTGGTGGCGTGCCACGTGTCCTATTTCCACGCGTAGTGGGATGGGTCGTGACATTTATTGGTATCAGAGCTAGAGGTAACAAAACTTTGGGAACGTTCGACGACGAGTGGAGTGTTGAGTGAATTGCCACATGTTTTCAATTGTATTCATGCATCTTAGAGATGTTTGATGCATATGGATGTTGTTTTACATACATACTATTGTTATTGTTGTACATGCATAGTGTTTATGCATTGGGAACTACAGGATTGTAATCATGGATGACCGAGAGTTATCACCCCATACCCGACGAATGAATGAAATGGCAGAGATGATGGGGAATATGGGGGAAATGATACGGAATATATCGGAGCGACTGCCTCCCACACCTCACATTGAAGTGGAACCAATAACTGTAGTACATGCACCCGAAAATAGGGGTATGAGATCAATATCTGAACAGTTTACTCGAAAGAAACCGATGGAATTTCATGGGACACCCGATCCAACGCTCGCAGAACATTGGATAATGGACATGGAACGAATCTTCCGATCTATCCCGATGACCGATAGGGAGAAGATGGAAAATGCAAGTGATGTACTGAATGGTGAAGCCCAGAACTGGTGGGTAAATGTACTAGATCAAGGGGCACCGATTACTTGGGAGGGGTTCAAGGCGGAATTCAATCGCCGGTTCTTTCCGCGAGCCGCCTACAATGCAAAGAAGAGAGAATTTGATAACTTGAAGCAAGGAGACATGACTGTGACGGAGTATACTTCCAAGTATAATGCGTTGTTGAGATTTGGAAAGGGTTCTGTACCAGAGGAGGAGGATAGGGCAAGGAAATTTGAAGAGGGTTTAAGGGAAAATATCCGTTTGAGGGTAGAGACTTACGAGCATTCGACCGTGGCAGCAGTACAACAAACGGCACTAGTGGCCGAGAGTGGGATGGAAAGGTCGAGGCAGAATCAGCACGGAAACCGAAACAATGAGAGTGGGGATAGGAACCAAGGCGGATCTTTCAAGAGGCCGTTTCAAAGAGGCTCTGGTTCTAGTTTCAGTGAATTCAGGAGAACGCCAAGTAGCATACCGTTGTGTTCACTTTGCAACAGACCACACTCAGGCCGATGTTTCATGACCAAACCCCAGAACAGGAACCAAGGCGGGGGTAGTACAAATTCAACACCCGACATGAGAGGCAAGTGTTATGATTGTGGAGTATTTGGACACCAAGCCAGGGATTGCCCGAGAAAGTATCTTCAGCAAGGAGCTAGTTCTATGGCTTCCAGTGGGTCGAAGCCTAGACAGTCCAATGACGGAGGACAAAGGACGGAACAACGTCAAGGAAGAGCATATCAGATGAACCCAGGAGATGTGACTGCTTCCGAGACAGTAGTCTCAGGTATGGTGCTTGTATGTTCGCACTTAGCACGCATACTTGTTGACTCGGGATCTATGCATTCATTTGTATCACATGCTTTTGTTGAACATTTGAATGTTAAATCGGCACCGTTAGGATATGATTTGTCTATTGCTGTGCCACTTAGTAAAGCGATAATGACATCTACTGTATATAAGAACTGTGAGATCAAATTAGGTGAGAAGTTGATGACGGTAGACCTTATACCGATTGGAGTAAATCATTTTGATATAATACTGGGAATGGATTGGTTAGCTCTTAACCAAGCCACGATAGACTGCGAACGGAAAGAGGTTAATTTTCGATCACCAGTACATGGGAACTTTTGTTTCCAAGGGAGTGGGGTTATATCGCCGCCGTATTTGATTTCAGCTATCCGAGCGGGAAAGTTATTGAAAAAGGGATGTCACGGATTTCTATGTTCAGTGACTGATGTCTCGGCGACTGAATTAAAAGTAGAAGACATTCCGATAGTGCAAGAATATACAGATGTCTTTCCTGATGATCTACCAGATGTTCTTATTGAGAGAGAAATTGAATTCACCATTGAGGTGAAGCCAGACTCAAGGCCGGTATCCAAAGCACCGTATAGAATGGCACCAGTAGAATTGAAGGAACTGAAAGTGCAATTGTAAGAGTTACTTGACAAAGGTTTCATCCGACCAAGTATTTCGCCGTGGGGAGCTCCAGTGTTGTTTGTAAAGAAGAAAGATGGTTCAATGAGAATGTGTGTGGATTATCGGGAACTGAATAAATTGACAATCAGGAACAAGTATCCACTACCCAGAATTGATGACTTATTTGATCAACTTCGTGGGGCACAAGTATTCTCCAAGATAGACCTAAGATCGGGTTATCATCAGTTGAAAGTGAAGGCCAAAGATGTTGAGAAAACAGCTTTTAGAACGCGTTATGGACACTATGAGTTCTTAGTTATGCCATTTGGGGTTACCAATGCACCAGCTGCGTTCATGGATCTTATGAACCGAGTCTTTAAGGACTATTTGGATGATTTTGTGATAGTGTTCATCGATGATATCCTTGTTTATTCACCGAGTGAGATAGAACACGAGAACCACTTGAGGTTGATACTTCAGAGATTACGAGAGAAACAATTGTTTGGGAAATTCAAGAAATGTGAATTTTGGTTACCTAGCATTACTTTTCTTGGTCACGTGATTGATAAGAATGGAGTATCAGTTGATCCTCACAAAGTAGAAGCTGTATCAAATTGGCCGAGGCCGACTTCTGTATCTGAAATTCGAAGTTTCTTGGGATTAGCGGGATACTACCGCCGTTTTATTGAACATTTCTCGAAGATTTCATTGCCAATGACAAAGTTAATGAGAAAAGGTGTTACATTTGAATGGAGTCAGGAATGTGAAGACAGTTTCGAGGAATTGAAAGCACGACTAACGAGAGCACCTATTCTGACAATACCATCCGGAACCGAGGGATTTGTGATCTATAGTGATGCTTCACACAAAGGGTTGGGATGCGTGTTGATGCAAGGGGGTAAAGTGGTTGCTTATGCATCTAGACAATTGAAGACACATGAGATTAATTATCCGACTCATGATCTGGAATTAGCTGCAGTAATTCATGCCTTGAAGATTTGGAGACATTATTTGTACGGAGAAAAGTGTGAGATATTCACAGACCACAAGAGTTTGAAATATATTTTCACCCAACGGGACTTGAACATGAGACAGCGAAGATGGTTGGAATTGATGAAGGATTACGATCTGTCGATTGAGTATCATCCGGGGAAGGCGAACGTAGTAGCCGATGCATTAAGCCGGAAGACGCCGAGGAATTTAGCTGACGAGCTAACACAACAAAAAGAATTGGTAAAAGAAATGGAACGTTTGGACTTGGATGTGATACCAAAGGTTAGTGGTGGCTTAATGATGGCAATCATGGCACACCCAGATATTATTGATGAGATTCAGAAAGAACAATTCAACGATGTCTATTTATGCAGAATGAGAGACGAGATATCTTTGGGAAAACGATCTGGTTTGGTATTGGAACAAGGGATTCTGAAGTTTGGAAATCGATTATGTGTACCGAATGTGAAAGACTTGAAAGAGAGAATTCTAGAAGAAGCTCATATTACGAGATATTCAGTGCACCCGGGAGGTAATAAGATGTACAGAAACCTGAGGGAAAACTTTTGGTGGAAGGGTATGAAGCGTGAAGTTGCCAAGTTTGTATCCGAATGTTCGGCATGTCAACAGGTCAAGGCAGAGAGACAAGTACCCGCGGGGTTACTACAACCTTTGCCAGTGTCAGAATGGAAGTGGGATGAGATTACGATGGATTTTGTTTCAGGATTTCCACGATCATGTAACAAGAATGATAAGATTTGGGTTATAGTTGACCGGTTAACAAAGTCAGCTCATTTTCTACCGATCAAGACGACTAAACCGTCCAAGTTAGCGGAATTGTATGTGAAAGAGATTGTAAGACTACATGGAGTCCCAGCTGTGATTATATCCGATCGTGATAGTAGTTTTACGTCAAGATTTTGGGGAAGTTTGCAAAAGGCTATGGGTACGAAATTGAGTTTCAGTACTGCATTTCATTCTCAGACCGATGGACAGTCAGAGAGCATGATTCAGACGCTAGAGGATATGTTGAGACTTTGTGTATTAGATTTTGGGAACGATTGGGAGCACCACTTGCCGTTGATTGAATTTGCTTATAATAACAGATTTCAGTCAAGTATTGGTATGGCACCATATGAAGCTTTGTATGGCCGTAAGTGTCGATCACCGGTTTGTTGGACCGAGGTTGGAGAAAGGAAGTTATTAGGACCTGAGTTAATACAGGTGACTACTGAAAATGTGAAGTTGATTCAAGAGCGACTCAAAGTAGCTCAGAGCCGATATAAGAGTTATGCAGATTTGAAACGACGACCGATGAATTTTGAAGTGGGAGATTTCGTATACTTGCGGGTATCGCCTTCAAAAGGCATTGTCCGATTTGGAAAGAGGGAAAAGCTCAATCCGAGATTCATAGGACCTTTTGAGATCCTAGAGAGGGTTGGTCCAGTGGCTTATCGATTGGCCTTGTCATCAGAGTTGGAACATGTACATAACGTATTTCACGTATCGATGTTGAGACGATGTATGACTGATACAAGTAAGATCATTATACCTGAACCGCTACAGATTCAGGGAGATTTGACTTATGTGGAACATCCTGTAGGGATTCTAGATCGAAAAGAGCAAGTTTTGAGAACCAAGACTATTCCAATGGTGAAAGTACTATGGCGTAGTCATACAGTGGAAGAGGCTACATGGGAAAGTGAGGAAGACATGCGGAATGAGTATCCGTACTTGTTCGACGCTTGAGGTAAAGTTTGGGGACAAACTTCCTTTTTGGAGGGGAGAGTTGTCACACCCGTTCCAAAAATTTATAGTTTTATCATGCATAATTGTAAATTGAGAGGTTATCAATGTTAATTGATAATGGTGGATTGAGGTTGACTGTGAGTCAACGGTAAGGTGTCAATGAGAACACAGGAACATGGCAGTTCATATTGCATAATCATGAGTAAATGACATTTATGTGATTTAAATGTTATTTGACTTTATCTGGTATTTGTTGAATAGTAATTATACCTGTGTAGTATAATTCTGGTAATTTGGATATGATAGTATCATTTTGAGAACTGTGGTGAGAACGTCAGAGATGCGTTAATTGAAAAGGTAGGTTGTGTAGAGATTCCACAGAATATAGTTTTCGGACGTTATTTTGGACCTAAACGGAACCTAGTCGAAAACTTTTGAAATTTATAGTTTTCACTCGTAAAGGCATAAAATAGATGTGCGCGAAGTTTCATGGATTAATGAGAAGTTTTGAGAAACTTGCGGGGAGGTAAACACAATTTCAAGAACTTTTGCCTATAAATAGATGAGGATGAGATTCATTCTCATCCAAACTTTCCATAAATATCTAGAGAGAGGAGAGAGAAAGGAGATTTGGAGCCAACGGGCTTTGCGACGCCAATCGACGACCGTTCGTCCGTCAGATTTTCTCCAGATTTCAGATTTGAACTCGTGGAGGTAAGATCTACGTTTTGATACCACTTAGGTCATGTTTGGCCAATTCTTGTAAAAGTATTAATTCTAGACTTTTGGGAAAAACAGGTATAAACTTGTAGGAATTTTCCCAAATTCGAAATCCGACGTTTATTTAGCCTCTTAGTCGATCCTTCAAAGTTTGGGGGAAATCGCACGAGGTATGAAGTTCTAACTTGTGAAATATAGGGAAATACATGTTTTATATTTCGACGACGAAATTGTGATCCGGGCGAAATCCATGTGTTAATTGTAGGCCCGTTAATTATGCACGCGCTAAATTGTGAAAAGCATGTCTAAATTTATGCGAGCACGTTAAGTTGTCTATGTGGGTCAAAGGGGAGTCTTATACAAATTCATGCCGGAGTAAGCTTCTCGATGTTTGAGAATTTAGTAGCGACGGCTACTATGCATGGTTGATAGACTTGGACTTGCCATGGCACTTGTGGATACAATGATTGATAGACTTGGACTTGCCATTGGTATCGCGGTTTAAGGCTTGGACTTGCCGCTACCGGATGAATGCGTATTTTTCTTCCTAGAGACTATTGTATGATTTATGAGATTAAAGCATGTTTCATCATATATTGTACATGTTAGACTTGTACGCTCAGCATATAGCTGAGCAGTGGAGATGTACTCCATTGCAGGTAAGAAGAAGGATAAGAAGAAGCACGATGAGTGAGGCCGATGAACGCCGGGGATAACACTTGTATATGTTTTTGTTTTAAATCCTAAACTTGTGTAAGGATTGGTAATATGTTGTAATAGAACCATAGATTAGTTCTATAGTATTGTAATCTTGTAATTGAACATCTGTAGTTATGTTTTAATACGTTAAAAATCAGTTGTGGTTGTGTTTGTTGTTGGTTTTGGGTAGCAGGACTTGTAAATTTTCAGTACAGGCTGCCCAGCAGGGGAGCAGTCGACTGGACCCAGGGTCAGTCGACTGGACCTCGTGGGATTGAGACACTGTAAGGGAATTATATAAAAGCAGTCAACTGGACCCCTTGGACAGTCGACTGAACACTGTTAATTTTGGCTACTGCTTCTTAGAATATAAAAGCAGTCGACTGGTTTCAGAAAGCAGTCGACTGGGCAGTCGACTGGACCTCTGTTGAGATTTAGGGTTTTAGTTTCTGCCAGGCACAGTCGACTGGACCCTAGTACAGTCGACTGGGCAATCGACTGAACCTCTGTGTTCAAAACTGTTTTCTTTTGAAGTGCTTTCCTTTGGCCAAAACTTTTTATAACTCTGTTTTCAATGGTTTTTACAACCTCAGAGGGTAATGTTCCCTAAGTTTTAAATACCCAAGATTGTTTTAAAGTTCTTTCCGCTGCGTATATTTATATGATCGTTTGGATGAGCCTTGGTGGCGTGCCACGTGTCCTATTTCCACGCGTAGTGGGATGGGTCGTGACAATGTATGTGTACGTGAATGAGTGGTTGGTAATCTGACCTTCTAAATATGTATTTATTATGCCTTTCCTGATGATATTCTACTCTCTCGATATACCGATTATTATGTTTATCTCATTTACCTTTGGTATACAACTTTCTCTATGTGTTCATCGTCTAGGATTACAATTATTCACTGAGTCTTCTACTCACACTCTCCAAATCTTTTTAACCTCTTTCAGGTAATGAGAGAGATGAGGAATAAAACATAGTGGGAGATGACTCGATTGAGAAGGATCCTATAGAAGAATAAGAAACTTGAAATTCTCAGAGTCTATATTCAAAGGCTCGAGTTAGCCATAAGATTATTATGTAATAAATTTGTATTGACTTATAATATTATGGTCTTCATGACCTACATTTGTGATAAAATTTAATTATGTTGCTTCCGCTAGTCTCTGTACAAGTTATAAGACCTTGGTGGCCGATCACGTGCCTTAAATCCACCAATTTGGGTTTTGCGGCGTGACATTAGGAGTAGAAGAAGAAGTAGTTCTTTCTTTATTTGCATATTTTTCATAGTATATACTGTTAGCCATGAATTTCTTTAAGGCATTATTTATGTTTGTTTTTATGATGACAAATCTATTGATAATAGTATATTCGTAGTCATTCTATTCTAAACTATTATCAAGTCATTTTTATTGTGCCAATCTTGTGAATTATGTTCTTAAATGTTCTAACTTTGTTTGATTTCATGAGATAGCATATGGTGAAGCCCAAGAGTGATGGAGCTCAACAAGGATCAAGCTTGAAGACTTGAAGATTTTTCATCCTTAGTTGAAGACTATGATTTACTTGTAAAGCATTTTGATCAATTACTTATAAGGGCTCAAGTAACATTAGTTGGACTTTAGGATCCTTGCTCTTACACTTTAAAATACTTTCAAGGATCTAAACATACTTAGACCACTTAGTTAAATTCATTTCACAAAAGCTTTCAAATGGCTAAGTCAAAATAAACAACTCTTTGCAAATGGGTCATCTTTAAAGGTAAAACTGATCTAATTGGTAAGGAGCTAGATATTGACTTTTACACGGTTGGAAATGTATTTGAATCTAGTTTATGAATCTTCAAACGGATCATTAATCCGAGTTTTGTGGAGAAAGTTATGGCCATTTTAATAAAGAGCTGTCAGTCTGCAAAAAACAGTCAATGCTGTCGACTGAACTTTAAATACTTTAGTCGACTGAATTGAAAGTTGACTGTGTTTGTGTTTTTGAAAGGTAGCTACTACTATAAACTTTCTAGTCGACTAGATCATTTATACAGTCGACTCGATTGTGCAGGATAACATAACAACTAGTTTTCTAAACATTTCGAAAATTATTTTTCCACACCCCCCCCCCCCCCCCCCCCCCCCCCCCCCCAAACACCTCCAACGGTCATATATGTTAAAAGTTATATATAGCGGTGATTTTAAGTGTTCGGAAATCAAGAAAAATCATTAAAACATCTTGTTTAATCATCATTCATATTTGAGCCCTAGTTTGAGTGAAAAATCAATTTGTTATTGATTTCAACTGTAATTCTTGAGATAGCAAATTGTAGTGAGCTTTCATTTGTATTATTCACTCACTAATAAGTTGTTGTGTGAGCAATAATTGTATCCATCCACTCTAGAGAGAGAGAGAGAGATAGAGAGAGAGAGAGTTCAATTTGTAATTCAAATCATTTGTAAAAGTGAAAGTAATCCTTGTGTGTAAAGAAGATGTGTTATTCTTTGGAAGAGATTGAAGGCTCTTGTAATGGTTTGATACATACCCGTGAAGTGCACCACGACGGTTTGATCTACACCCGTAAGTAGGTCGATAAAGGAATCCTCAATAGGTGTTCTTGAGGGGTGGTGTGCGAATTGTCAAACCACTTGAAAACTCAGTTTGCAAGTGTCTCTCCCCTTCTTTCTTTACTTTATTATTTGTGATTATGTTTAATTTTGCATTAAGTTTTTAAAAGGTTAATTTTTCGCTAAAACCTCATTCACCCCCTCTAAAGTTTCCATTTCGGGCCAACAAATATGATATAAAGATTCCAAAGTATTTTTCATTTCAAAATTAGTTATTTCTAGACCAGACTCACCTTTTGGTCCTTGCAACAATTAAGATATTTGTAAGCACTTCACAAACACTAAATCCAAGATTGCAGATAAGTAAAATACAGGTGGAAGGTCAAACCAATATTTTTAAACTTTTTTTTTTTTTTTTTCATATCCTTGCAAATATGAATAAAAACAGAATTTTTTTTTTTGTTTATAATGATTAATGCATGAGACATACTAAGTAATTCCATAAGAACTAAACAAGAAGTGGAATAGTAAACACCAGAAAGATTATTTGTAGCTTTGTAAAACACGTCTAGAAATCCATAAAATTCAAATGTCATATCCCAATCATGAGAAGTCAAGTATAGTGATGGAAATTAATATTAATAAATTGAGTAATAATATCATTATAATTTTTACAAGATTCTATCATAAGATAAGTAAAATTCCAATGAGTTATAACATCCGTTTTCAATTTACGAGGATTAAGACGATTTTATTTACAAAGATAAAGAAATGCATGTACATGGATAGGCGTTGTAGCACAATAGACCACTGCCTCTCTAATTTTAGATATATGACTATTAATTTTTGATAATCCATCTTGGATAATTAAATTAATGATATGATATAGACAACGACCATTGAATAATCTTCCTTTCGCGATTGGTTGTAGATGATTTATAAACATATTCATAGCACTTGCATTGTCAAAAATAATACTCATTTTTTTTTCTTCATAATATTTGTGATGCCCGCAAAAATAAAGCGTATATCTATTAAAAAATAAAATAAATTACACTTTGATTCTTTAAAATAAAAGTATAATATTTCTTTAAAACTCCCAACAGGCCCATATTCTCCACGAATTTCCTATATCATCCTTAGCCTTATCTCCCTTCCAGGCTTCGGTTACCGGCACTACCTGCATCTAAAAATCACACCGGAAAGTATACAATATGACAGAAATAGTAAAGGCTCAAAAGGATAATGACAAACAAATAAATAGAACGACATCAAATCAATTGGCCAGTCTCATAACCCAATTGCTCACACTAGCCAACCGCCCATACCAAGAGCATCATACCAGGTTCCTCTTGGTCATACAGCAAAGGCTACCAACCTCACCTCACTCATCTCCAGTACGTCGGTCCCTAGGGTCAAAAGGATTATACACAACACCTCACAAGTACTCAAGTACACAAGACACCTCGCAAGACACCTCACAAGCACTCAAGCACACAAGACACCTCGTATAACACCTCACAAGACACCTCACAAGCACTAATGCACACAAGACACCTCGTATAACACCTCACAAGCACACAAGACACCTCACATAACACTTACACAAACACTCAAGCACACAACACACCTCACAAATGAATATGGGTTGGGTAGTTTAGTTTAGCAAATCTAGTTAGAAAAATATTATATTTCATTATAATTATTATTCTTGTAATTATATTATTAAATAAGATAATTTAAAAAGTCGTATAAATACAGAAAAGATCGTATAAATAGCAAAACGGATATTTTCTCAAAATGACTAAAATCGAGATGTCTTCTAAATAGAGATCGAAAACTCTTAACTTCCAATACGAATAGCAAATCATTTAACCTTACGCAACTTATACCAAAAATTATATTTTCAGTTCATAACTTACAAAATTGAAAAAAAGACCAAAATACCCCTGTGACCAATTTTTGCTAAAACCGCACACGAAGTCTAAATCGGCAATTTAAACATGAAAATACGGATTACTACAATATCATACTCATGAAAAATGTTGATTATATAATTATATATATTTTTACTAATATGAGAAGAGTCTAATGCACGAAAAGCAATGATTATTTTATTCATATTCCAATATTATCAACAAAATGCGTTGTTATACATATATATTTTATTACAACTAGCCAGCCATAAATCAGAAGTGCATGCAATTTGCATATTAAAATTAGAAAAGTCCTCAATTAATTTTTTTTTTTGGTTTGTTGAAAAACATATTGTATATCGCTTTTAAGGGTGTTTGTAGTAACAGATTGGTAGGCAGGTTGTAAAAAAGTTTGAATGAAACGTGTAAAACACTATTCTTCAACCAAAGTAAAAGGTATATTAGATGCAGAAACAAATCTTGCTAAGCCCTCCCTCATTTTTTTTTAATTATAAATAAAAGTTTCATAACTTGTGCCAATATGTAGAAATTTGGGATTGTATTGGACCGCTCCCTTCAGGGGTACCGGCCTCCCATGCAAATTTATGTTTGCTAAGGATGTGCCTTTTAAGTGTGTTATTTTCATCACCTTTATATGAAAAATCTAGTCTACATATATCATAAATTGCTTTAGATTTATTCTCAATTTTTGTAAAAAAAAAAACTTTTGATTTTAGTTTCTGTTAGTGGTGGAATTTGAAGGAGTTGGATTAGACCCCATAATTTCGACTTCGTCATCATTCTCTGTCACGCCCCGACGTAGCATAAATATGGAAAGCGTTTAATTTCCTTTATGGACACGTAGGTCGCGACAGTTTGAAGGATCGATTCCGTCCCAAACGTCGAACAACATAAAACCATTAATCAGAGTAGAGCAATCAAGGCTTATAAAATTTTTCTAACTTAATAAATATTACAGCACGGGTCATTTAAAGGCACAGACCGCCTTGAAACAAAACAATAACTAATCGTCTATTACAATCATCTTTATTACAAACTAGCTCATGACTTAAAACATATAAACTTAAAGCATAGCATAATTAAACATTCTTCTTCCCCGATAGTCAAACTCAATTGGCGTAGTCATACGGGCCGATCTGATTATAACCTGAAAAGCCTAGACATGAATGTCCAGGACGCATCAACGTCGTCAGCTTCAAGAAGCTAGTGAGTATTAAAAACATAACTTTGAATGTAAAACATACTTAATTACCCTTTTTCCATTTTTCAGTTTTGTAAAAATCAACGGTTTAATCATAGAAAGAATTCAATTTATAAAACAACGAGGAATATATTAAAAGTCGTTCATTCATAAAACATATGCTCGTGTATGAGACCAATGCAACCATTCTCATCTTACCGACTCTTTTCTCTCGACAACACAATACCCAATTCTCTCACACCAGTATCTTTGAAATACTCCGATAGCCACACTTTAGCACAGGGGTGCCAGGGAATGTCCAGTTTGCCTCACACTTTGGTCCTGGGTACCAGGGAGTGTCCAATGCCTCACACTTTAATACCTAATCCGTCATGAAAATACTGGAGGAACCCTCACGCAGTATCCAGACTCGGGTATCAGGGAGTGTCCGTAGGCCACACTTTAGCACTACCATGGGTGCCAGGGAATGTCCAAGTTCGGCTTCACACACTTTGACGCTACCATGGTCGTCAGGGAGTGTCCAATTTTGCCACCGTCGCATTTCAAAGACACCCTCGCCGCAATCTCAATCACAACACACTTTGGTACTCACTTACCAGGGAGTGTCTACAACACAATCTCAACCGCACTCACTATACCACACTGTCCATTACTCTTTTCCATACTGACCAACACTCACCATGCATGTACAACTGACTCCACATGAATGATATGTGACTTAATACAGAAATAAAAAGTACTGGGAACGATAACCATGGATATACGAGGAGAAATCAAATCTTATATGAAACAACAGGTGAATTCATCAAATAATGCTCTAGTATGCTTTTATCGCTACTAGAATACAAGTGGGTCTACTTTGAAGCAATGCCCTAAAAAATGAGTTATAATTTGTGTATATGAATTACATATCAAAAGAAAGGTCTTTGAGTCTAGTTTCCAACGCTTCAAACGGTGCGCGTTTTCGAGTTCTCTAGAGAAAGTTATGGTCGTTTTAGTAAAAGTCGTTAGTGCTGAAAAATGTCAATCGATTGACAAAAATGTCAATCGATTGGAACACATACCAATCGATTGGAACATATATCAATCGATTGGAACTCATGTCAATCGATTGGAACTCATACCAATCGATTGGCATCAGCAGTTTCTCCCCTGTTACGAATTTAAGGCTGATTTTTGACCCATTTTCAAATCCGAATGCAAACATGACTTGTAATATATGGTTCTCTCCGTTTTTCTGCAAGGATCGCGAATACGCGATCGGTTTTAACTAATTTCAATCGTAGCTCTCGGATTTTACGAAAAACCGAGAGGTGTCAAAATTTCATTTTTAATATACGTCACGATACAAATGAATTAAGCTCTACAACTTGAAACATAGCATCTATGGACTGTAATCTTTCATTTTCATCTATCAAAATCCATTTTGGTTAAGTTTGAAAAATCACCATTTTTGAGCTTCAAGCTTTCATACGAAAATTAACAATGGTGTTCTTCAAATTAGACTAAACTAACAGTAAATAAATATGAGATTACATTCCAAGTGAGTTTAGAATACTCACAGAGGGTAATTGGACAGAAACTAGAGGCCGAGAATTTCCGCCGAATACTCCGTCGTCAACGAAATTGTCTCCGTTCTCTCTTGATATATCAATATATCTCTATGTGACTGTGTGTATATACATATATATATATATATATATATAATATGTATGTGTGTATAATCCTTAAGAAAAAGAGAGAATTGAGAGAGATTGAGAATCACAGAGAGTTGAGAGATGAGAGACTGTGAGAGATTTGAGAGATACAGGGATATATAAAGGCTACCCAAAAATTGGGCTCCAAGCAATTGGTAGAAATCCCCCGGTGTGGTTGAGCTCACGTGCTCCCACACCCAAATGCAGTAAAGACGAAGTTTTAAAACATAACTGATATTTTACAGTTGATATAAAACATACAGAAAATTTCTATTATCGTAGGAAATAAATTCCGGTTTGGACACAAGTATAGATATAGTTTTCAAATCTATAGAAAGAATTTTCTATATTTATGAAAATTATGGTTTGGCCCCAAAAGAATTTTAAATATGAAATATCATAAGAAATCAGATTTCAAAATATGAGAATTGCAATTTATATTAACACCAGGAATACAAATTTAATGTGAAATACAAATTAAAATTAAATGAAATGCAGGTTATCACATCCTTCCTCCCTTAAACAGGATTTCGTCCCCGAAATCAAGACTAACCAGTCATGAAACAACTCCGGGTACTTCTTCCTCATATCGGCTTCAACTTCCCACGAGGTTTCATTCTCGTCATGGTGATTCCACTGAACTTTAACAAACGGAATGTCCTTATTTCTCAACTTCTTGATACTCTGATCTAGAATCTTCACGGGTCTATCCTTATAAGAAATGTTATCGTCATGGTGATTCCACTGAACTTTCACCAACGGAATGTCCTTTTAAGTGTGTTATTTTCATCACCTTTATATGAAAAATCTAGTTTACATATATCATAAATTGCTTTAGATTTATTCTCAGTTTTTGTAAAAAAAAAAAAAACTTTTGATTTTAATTTCTGTTAGTGGTGGAATTTGAAGGAGTTGGATTAGACCCCATAATTTTGACTTCGTCATCATTCTCATCCAATTCCAAACCATTAATCTCATTTCTTTCCTCATAAATTAAATTTTCAAAGTCAAAAGTTGGCTATTCTCTATTTTTTGAACATCTTGAATGAGATGCCATTTTTTTTTTAAAGTAGGGGAAAGAAATATAAAAGATTTAAAATAACAACAATTTAATAAGCAAGAAGTGAAACAACAAATAAATTTACCACAACTTGTAGTAGTAGTAGTAGAAGAAGAAGTGGTGTATTTAGCAAAAAAAAAGTGGTGTATTTAACCCCATCCTAAATATACTTGAGAGCTTGTAAGTTGTAGAATTGTTAGAAGAATTTTGAATCACCAACTTGAAGTTGAAGTTGAAGTAGAAGTGCCTTTGCTAATTTTCTTGTAAGTAAGTGGAGAGATAATTGATTTTGGTATGAGTAAATATGTTGTGGAAGGTTATTATTATTATATATATATGGGGGAGGGGGAGGGGGTTCGAACCTATGCATTGGAGGGAATTCATAAATGCTAAGCTCTTTGCCACTTGAGCTATACGAACTTATGCATGTTGTGGGAGGTTTGATATTTATAGAAAATGGTTTGGGAAGTCAAAATCACTTTTACATTTTAACCCCCCAAACTAGCCGTTTTATAACTGTTAAGAGGGGTAAAAAGTGGGAAAAAAAAATTAAAAACACCCAAACTAGCCATTGGGCGTCGGGCAGGCAAACCGGGCGTGGACGCCATTGGGGGTGTTCGCCCCATATAGGAGGTAGTGGACAGCTTTGAACTAAGCAGGTCAGGCCAACCCGACCCGCTTGACACCACTACGTACAAGACTACATCTAGTATATTAGAGAAATTCAAATAATTTACATTTACTAATAACTTACTTAGATTTTTTTTTTCTTTGTTGAGAGAGGTCAGTGTAATTATACATAACAGAATGGGATAATATTTGGGGCATAAACAAATCTTACTAACATTTATTAACACACTCTATCTCTTTTCTAGTGGCATTTTGAAATTCGTAGTGGACCCACAGTACCACTAGAAGAGAGATAAAATATGTTAATAAGTGTTAATAGATTTGTTTGTACCCCTAGGGCCACGTTTGTTTTACTGGACAGGATTAGGGGGGATTACTTCTCCCCTTCACTATTTGAGGGACTATTAATACCAGCCCCCCTATGGGATAAAATAGTGGCCCATTTGGGGGACTATTTAGTTAAAAAGGACTAATAGTCCGGTGCAAGGTGGCCGAACCAAACACCGGACTATTGAATTAAAATGGACTAATAATCCTATCCGGCCCTTAGTCCTACGAAACAAACGAGGCCTAGGTGTCCGTATTTTATCCTTACCCGGGGGCTTGGGGGTGGTCATGAGTAATTTATAAACCATCCCCGCCCCCCCCCCCCCCCCCCCCCCCCCCCCCAAAAGAAAGCACAGTGAACTGATTCCGATTTTGACCCAAAAAAAACTGATTCCGATTCATGAGGACCGGCCATTTCGATTCTCGTTATAAAGTTATCGATTAGGGCGGGCGCATTTTGACTCTGACTTCTCTCTCTCAACTTTTTGGTGCGTAACTAACTGACTGACTGACAGCTGGCCGGCGACGGTGGCAACAGCCGGTGGCCAGAAACAGGTGAGTTTGGGTATGTTTGATAACCCAATTAAGTGCTGAAAATGAAAAGATTCAGCACTTATTCTTTTTCAGTGCGTTTGATAACGTACCACTTAATTGAAAAAGTAGCCAAAAAATCGCTGAAAACTTTAAGTGAAAAATTTCTACTGAAAATAATCACTGAATGCGTTCTATTCCAGTAGTTGAAGCACTATATTCAGTATTACAAATTCAATCACTTAAAATTTTCAGTACTTAAAATCCAGCACTTAATTTTCAGCACTTAATTTTCAGTTTTATCAAACGCACCCTTTCTCTCTTTGAATTCTCCATATATACGACTATACATATATGTGCTGTATAGCCTGTATGCATATATCAAGTTACGAGAAGTGGCCGACGCCGATGGTGACCCTTATTTTTCTTCGCCCTAGATTTCTAATTTTCGAATATCTTTTTGTTTTAGATGAAATTATGTTGAGGTGGTGGTGCCTTGTTGTTATTAAATTCAATTTCTGTGTTTATGTATTCACGCTTTTCAATTTCTTCACGAATTATGCAGAGCTAAATTCTTGGTTATTATTTGGTTCAGAGAAGTGAAATTAGGGTATGCTTATATTCGAAAATAGACAATGTACTAGTGAGCTCTCAATAAATGTTTTATTAAAATAAGAGTAGAAAAAAAAAATGGAGTTCACGATTAGACAAATTTACACACCAAATGAACAAGATTTGAAAATTAGTCTCTATTAATGTTAGTATAACTTTTTCAATTACCTTGGACTGTGGTCCCTCAATCATGAATGGTGGGAAGAAATAAGAAGGTTCAGTAATGATTTCTTTCAAATTCATAGAATGGAAAAAAGAGTCTCCTACAGCCAGGGACGGATGTAGGAAATTGGAGTTGGGGGGGCTTGGTAGAGTGATGAGGTAGCGAGTTTACGGGGATTCGGGGACAGTGCCCCCGAGGCGATTTTTTTGGGTTTATTTATAAATATTTTTTGGACGGATGAAGGAATTAGAAAACTTAATATTGATTAAAACAAAATGTACTATAAAATGACATTATTCTTACAAATTGAGACCAAAAGGTTGAATGTTTCATACTTGGGAGGGGGGCTTAAGTGTAAAATAGAGTTTTTTTAATTTAGAAGGGGGGCTTAAGTGTAAAAATATATAATTTTTTTAAGGCATATATGATATTTTTCAAAAATCAAGGGGGGGGCTTGAGTCCCCCCTTGCCCTTCTACACATCCGTTCCTGCCTACAGCGTAGGGGTGAAAACAGTTCGGTTCGGTTCGGTTCAGTGGGATTTTCATGGAAAGCGATTGGTTTTGGTTCGGTTCAGTTTTTACAATGGAGAGATTTTCTGAAAACCGACTAAATCGATCGGTTCAGCTGATGCAGTCAGTTTTCTCACCCCTACCTATCGGTAATAAGCTAAAAACCAGGAAGTTTTTGAATTTCTGGGATCTCTATTTAGGTAAGTCAATACTTGGTTTCATCACACCATTTATCAACTACTATTAAAAGCTAGTATTTTTTTTCTTCACCTTCATGTGTCTCCCACAGCACTATTTTTTACTTCATCTTTTGCCTCTACCTTGTATTTTCCTTTCGAGTTTCCCCAAGCTTTTCTTCATATTCAATGAAACGCCACTAATAAAGTGCATCTGGTCATAACCCTGTGATGTCTGTTATGATGGAGAGAGCAGTGGCTAATATACTGCTTTGTCTTTAGTTTGGATAACTCCATCCCAGGAAGGCTGGATCAAATAGGCAATGCGAGAAGGATCTTTTCTTGATTGGTGAGGTTGTCCAATTTTTAGTTTTGCTCTTGCAATTTATGTATAGAAATGGTCACAAAGTTTTGCGAATTTCTCGTTTCCATCTTCAATCTCGTGTGTTTCTAATGATCAGTTTCAGTTACAGTGGGATTTTTTTTGGTTGCAACTGTTACATGAGTGACGAATCTACTTAAAGCTCTTTATAGGACTAGTAATTACAGTTTTAGCTTATTTTTCGCATTTGTCAAGAGATTGGGAGATTCCCATAATCTTCTCTCTCTCTCTCTCTCTCTCTCTCTCTCTCTCTCTCTCTCTCTCTGTGTGTGTGTGTGTGTGTGTGTGTGTGTGTGTGTGTGTGTGTGTGTGTGTGTTAAATCCCCCTGAAATATGTATTATCCCTCTGCAGATGTTTATGTAGCTGGTAATGGTCAATTGAATAGGTGTACTGTAGAATGCAATTACATTGTCTTCCGGCATTTTTTTGCGAGTTTATGCAAATTTCTAACATTACTTCTGGGCCTAGGGAGACATGCTCTATGTTCACATTGTCTCTACTTGTGGATACTGTATCCAGTTACTTTTTACACACATCATCTTGAATGAATTGCCAAACCTAATTAAAATATTTCTGTAAATAGTAATTGTTTATGTTGTTGGTGTTAGTTGACTTGTTTGTTCAATCATTAAGCATGTAGTACATCAACAACCTTCCCGAGAATTGAAATAATACTCACAATGTGAGTGCTAAAATGTGAAGACAAAGAGGACTTAGAAAAAGGAGTTAAGCTCATGCGTGTGAGGGGGTACAAGCGGAGGGGGATGCAAAAGTCCATGCAAAAGAAGAAAAACGTATGCTGCATCTTCAGATTAGGATTATTAGGAAAAGAGAATTATATCATCAATAGAAAAAGAATGGACACTAGATAGAACGAGAGAACTGGTTGATGCCTTGGCAGAAGATTATGAATTTGAAATACAGATGAAGAAAAAAGAAATGTAAGAGAGTCGTGTGCTGTAATTTCGACTGAAAAGATGTCAAAATTGTTGAAGAGGGGATGGCAATCATACACACATAAGAAACACTTTCAAAGGCACCCATTGATAATCGTTATATAGCTCTGGAAACATTAGTTTTTTTGGAGAATGTCTCATTGGACTATTGGAGTTATTATATATATTAATGAACCCAAAGGGTTCTATTGTTCCGACAGAGATGCTTCCTTGGCGCACAAAGAATGGAACTTGTAACACCTCTGAGACCTTCTTACTTTTGATTAAATAGACCCTCTTCAATTCAGTCTCTCTATTAGAACACATAACAGTTGCTTGCATTCACCTCTCTTGTCATATGATATGATAGGAGCTTACTAAAAGGAATAGGGCATGTACAGTTTCAAAGTTCAAGGGCAAGTGTAGTATTTCATTAACGAACCATATCCTATTTTGTAGTTAGATTTCTTCGATAGAGAATGCCAAAATTAATGGTGTGCACACCATTATAAAAGTACTGAACTATCCAAAAAAAACTCGTATATGACCATTTGAGATTGTCTGATCAAGGATACATTACAAAGATTGGCATGTCCTTAGCACGTGCACATAACCAGTTTTACTAAATGCCTTCCGTTTTGTAAGATCTGGAAGTTTTACATAGTGTTTAGTCATCTGGCTATGATATAAATGCAGTTTTTGAGGAGAAGCAAATAGGAAAAACCATGGATGTAAGTCAGTTGCAGAGAAAGTTTGTTGATTACACCACCTCATTGTATCGTGAGGTCAGTATTTTCCTCAGCATAACAAGGAATTGAAGGATTTCCATGTGGGTTTTGTGGTTTAAGGTGGTTGTTGAGTTGTGTTCTTTAGATTTTGTACATTTAGTGGTTTTCTACTGATGGTTTCTTGTGGGTAGGGTTTTTTGGATGATCAATTTACACAGCTTCAGAAACTACAAGATGAGAGCAACCCAGACTTTGTGATTGAAGTGGTGTCTCTCTTCTTTGAAGATTCTGAGAAGCTTCTCAACAATTTGGCCACTGCTCTGTGAGAATTTTTTCTCCGTCTTTTATTTTTGGTTTTGCTTTCTTGAATTTCTTTGTATGCATGTCCGTGTATGTGGTTAATTCTTGATATATTAATAATTGGTTTATTTTTTTGACTATACAGACAACAACCGGTTGTAGATTATACACAAATCGATGCCTATGTTCATCAGTTTAAGGGTAGTAGTTCCAGGTATTTATTTCTCGATTATGCCTTTTGGGTAAAATTTCAATGTTGATTCTTTGATTTGTGTTCTTAGATATACTTGTAAATGTTAATGACCCATGATTTACTGTAAATAAGCCAAGCTACTATTGTGTGGCACAACTGAACCAGCTAAAAAGTAATGTAAAATGTAGTATTGGATTATGTACTTGCCAAATAGTTATTGGTCAGAGATGGTTTTATAAGCGAGCTTGATTAGAAAAATAGTTATTGGTCAGAGATTGTTTTATAAGCGAGCTTGATTAGAAATTATGTTTCTATGGTTGACAGCATTGGAGCACGGAGAGTCAAGAACACATGTGTTGCCTTCAGAAATTTTTGTGAGGAGAAGAACCTTGAAGGGTGAGTTATACCGAACAGTTTTACTGCAGATATTTTTGTTCCATCAAGGCATAAAAATTGAAGAATTTATGCATGACATTTTTATTGTTTATACTACGATTAAAAAACTAATTTATGTGTCAACAAAACAATTATGTATCAACTGTTGGCACAATTATACTGCATCTTCTCAGCCCAGTTGTTTTGACCTTACACTTTGTGAGCATTGGGCTGGTCTGGGGAATGATGGTGGTTGTCTCTGATGATATGATGCCTCTTGATTGAAACTTAAAACATGATGTGAATTATGGAATGAAGAATTAATGAGCTTGATCATACTTGGGACAAATTATTTGCTCTGGGTTCTCTGAAGCTCATTTTTTAGGTCAAGTTTCATTTAAAAATTTTCTCACTTGTAAGTTGTAAAGATAACTGAATAACATGCTAAGTCCTCGGAAATAGTTTATATACCCCTATGGGGGATCTAAGATCTTAAATGTTTGACAATAATTGACAGATATTCGGTTTTTCTTAATGAGAGGAAAGAGATCTTTATCACGTTTAATAGCAAGGATGCAATGAAATGGTAGCAACATCAACTTTTTTGTTCTGGCTAAGCGGAAGGTGGTGTAACTATTGGAATATATTTTATCTTTTCGTGGGAAACAATGACATTGGTGGTTTTTTTTTTAAATATCCTTGAGTTTAAGTATAGTCCTTTAATCTATAACAGTTTTGTTGAAATAAACCCAAGTCCTTGTTGCAAATGTTACTTGAACGAGCATGTGCGTTATATGTGTTCACTTAGAGCATCTCCAATGCTAGAGTCAAATCCATTATCAAAGCTAAAATTTGAGAAAGTTTCACAAAAAGTGTGCTCCAATGCAAGGCCATTTGTATTGCCAAAATTTGAGAAAGTCATTTACTTTCTCAAATATAGCATAGGATTTGGCTTTTATCAAATTTTGACCATTGTACTTTTTTCTTGTTTTTCGTTCCTAATGCACAACAACAATCCAATGTACAACATCAATTGCTTTTGTATAAAAAAATATAATTTTTTATGTGTTGTGGCAAAACTAGTGTACAAAACACACTGCCCAATGTACTAGATTAATAGCTTTTGTGCCAAAAAATGATATTTTGGATGACTTTTTGCATTGGAGCATAATTGTCAAATTATAGATTTTTGACACTATAGCATTGCTAAAATATAGATTTGAAAGATGCAAAATAGCTTTTTACATTGGAGATGCTCTTATACAACTTGTGGTTTGTGGCTTTTTTTTTCAATTGAATCAATATTAAGGATCATGACTGTAATGTTTGGTGCAGTTGTGTGAAATGCCTTCAACAGGTGAACCAGGAATACTGTGTTGTGAAGAGCAGGCTCGAAACTCTGTTCAGGGTAAGTACATTCATAACGGGTACAAGCTTGTTGTGGTTAGATCTTAATACCCGTGTTGTAAGGGGATACTTTTAGATGCTCAAACACGATATTAAGATCCATCTTATTGTTAATCCGGACTATCTTGTTTGAAAAGAGGCTCATTTCCCTTTTGTTATTTCGAGCATCCAAATGATACATCCCCAACAAAGCCCAAGGAGAGTAATCTCTTCCGTTTGTTTTTTCTACTGCTCCTTGAGGGCCAAGTCTGAAAATGGTTAAAATAGGATCAAGTTCTATCCCATTCCAACTTTTTGACTAGTTTTTATGAGAACCAAAGTTACACTGGTTCCACAAAGAATCTCTTCCTTTCCAAACAAGTGATCAGCTACGTGTTCACGAATGTGCTTCTTTTATTCAAACTGCAATTTTGTTCATAGATTAGACCATCAGCGTCGTCTTAAAATTATTTTTCCTTCTGGCTTTTTTTCCTGACATTCTCTATGTTCTCATTGTAGCTTGAGCACCAAATCTTGGCGGCTGGCGGGTCTGTTCCAATGATGGTGTAACTAGTACTAATTGGGAAATGATAAGATTGAAAGTGGTTTATGTTAGACAACTTACACCAGTTCTTGTAGAGACCAACCAAGCTGCCTTTTGGCTTGGTAGAGTACTTCAAAATGTAGGTCTTAAGTTTTGTCTGAGAAGATAGATTGAATGTGAATAAACATTTCTACCTCTTAATAGTGCCTTGTATATAGGGTTTTGATCTTTTGCCATAAATCACAGTAGGGGGTGGTTCCTTACAATATCTAAATGCATATTGGGTTGTCATATTGGTTTCATTTTATTGTTCCATTGGGGGATAATGTCTAACTTCTTCAGTTGTATGACAACCCATCCAAGATTATGCTAATGTTATGACCTCAAATCCCATTCGTGGGACCTGATCTGATCTGTTAGCAATGTACAATCGAAGGCAACAATGTGCCAGGTCTTTTTCTGATGTGTATAGCCTACCAGATTTCTTCTTTGCATTGGTAAGAGCACTCTAGCAAGCTCTAAGTACATTTTTGTAACGGGTTATTCATTTCGGTGGGGTCCATGCCTGCATATATAGATTCACCCAAATTAATGGTCCAAATCTTTATGTGTAATCGTTACTCTTTTGTAATAGAATAAGGCAGTTGGGAAATTAATGTAAGGGTAAATAATAAGGGTAATACTTGGGGCACAACCAAAGCCACAATCTTTTTTGCACAACCTCCATTTTGTGTCTATCTCTCTCCTAGTGGGCACTGTGGGGTCACTGGCACTGTGGGACCCATTAAGAGAGAGATAGACACAAAATGAAGGTTGTGCAAATAAGGTTGTGGCTTTGGTTGTGCCCCAAGTATTACTCAAATAATAAATATCATTGACCTCCCTTGAGGTATGACATAATGTTAAGAGACTTCTCTTGAGTTTTGAATAATATTGCGACTTCCTTTCTCACTAAATGACAACTAACGGTGTTAGTTTGACACTTAAAATTACCATGTCGTCCTCACTTATGTATTATATAAAATAAATATAACAAATTAATGTTCTACAAAAGACAAATATATATATATATATATATATATATTTCTTTATTATAATGTGTGGGCACATTTGTCAAATGAAATTCCTAATTTAAGGTCATTAATGTCGCTTCACACAAGCTTGTGATATTGTTATAGGGTTTGATTGGTTCTTGGATTTTGTGAGGTAAAAGAAAAAAAAAAAAACACTAAGGAAAATATTTTCTTTTGTTCGGCTAATAAGAAAAAACAATGAGGAAAATAGGCAAAAAATAGAGAATAAATTGAAAAATAAATTAAACATTTGAATGTTGTAAGTGATTTTCCTTTATGTTTTCTTATATTATTACAATCATATTTTAGAAAATTTTAATTTTTAGTGTTATTTAAGCATGAAGGAAAATACAAGAGAAAGCACGAGAGAAATAACTTTCTTCCTTGTATTCTTTTCCTTTTATATCTCCAAGGACCAACCACAGCCTTAGTCAATTAGTCAAAAACAAGAGCAATAATGTCATTTTACTTTGAAAATTTGCAAACATCACAAAATTCAATCCATTTCTGTTAACTGCCATTAATGGAACTATGGAAGGGATGTGAGTGATACAAACTTTTAAAAATAATGGAGGTCATTGATATTATTCAAACCTCAAAGAAGGTCTCTGATATTAGGTCATACTTCAGGGGAGGTCAATGAAATTTCCCCTTGATGTAATATAAATAGAAATAAGTAGCAGTGACTGGCATCACTTTGAGAGTGACATTTGGCAATGTCATAAATAATAAGACCCTCATGCATGTAGTTGGGTCCCACAAGACATATGACCTATTTTCAATAGTTGCAGCCTACAAAGGTATCATGTATGAAAAGTTCAAAAGCTTAAGCCTTAATTTGGCTCTGCTTTTGGATATCCAAAGTCCAAACTTGGTTATGAATTGCAATTTGGCATTTGGCAACCCTGCGATTGGAAATAAGCAGCTCAAGACTACTTCTAATCAATAGCAATTTTTTTAATCACCACTATAGAATTTGCCAAACATACTAAATATCAATCTAGAAACAGTCCTCTATGAAACACACTTTTTTTTTCCCCTTTTCTATATGTGTGAATGTGAATATATATGTATATATATATATATATATATATGTTTAAAGGGGAGATTGCATGAGCAATGAAGGCAGCATAGACTGCATAGTTGGACGAAAGAGACAGCACAGCATAGCTTTATAAATACACACATTCATAATTCATTCATTCAAGCAGAAGAAGAGAAGAGAGGGATCCAAATTGCTGCTACTAGTACAAGTTACTACTCCTACAACAGATCTGTAGGCCACAATAATAATAGTAATAATCGTGAGAGACATAGAACCCACATGTAAATTATATTAATGCAATTGCAAATACAAATGATGAGTGGGCGTTTCGGTTGTTGGGGTTGGTGCATTCAACACGCACCCCCATGTAAATTTGATTATTGTGGGGGTCCATTTCACAAGTTTGCTGCTGTCCATGCCTACACGAGTAATGATATTAGCTCAATTTGTTTCCTTCATTCCACCCCAATTGCTCTTTCAACATTCTCTCATTGTATTAATTTTTGTTCTATATGTTATATTGACACTTCCTATATCCATGTGTGTTTTTTTTTTCTATACTTAAAATGATAAGTATACCGGATTTAGTTGCTTAATTTTATTATCGAATGATGTGTTTGTACGAAATTAGAAGTCACAATATAGAATCATGCCCTTCTGGGTTAAAATCACGAGGATAAGAACGTGCAAGCTCAGCATTGGCGGGATGCTTAGACTCGTCAATAAGGGGACATATCAAAAGCAAACAAAATACCTCGCATGTAGAGTAGATCACTACTTTTAAAACGGTTTCAGAGCCAGGGACTCGTCTACAGTGAAGGGGGTGTAATAGGTGTTGCATCCCTTGTCACACCTCGATAGCGAACATCATAATAGTCTAATATTTTAGTGTGAGCAATTCCTTTCCCTTGCAATGACCATTTTGGGTTAAAACTCACGAGGACAATCGTGCGAGCTCCCAATTGGACTGGAAGTTCAGGCTCGCTAGTAAAATAGACAGCACATCACAGATTTTTTTAAAATCCTCTCAAATTTTAATAAGAAAATACTTTTGCTCACCCAAAATATGGAACACTAATGCTCACCCAAGTATCTCATTGACCAATGCAGTGGGACCCAACATTTGTTTAATCCTGGATCCCACTGCATTGGCCAATGAGATACTTGGGTGAGCATTGATGTACCATTTTTTGGGTGAAAAAAATGCTCTCTTTTAATAATATATACATGAAAAAGTTATTTAGATGTCATGGATATGTCATCAAGTGGCCCATATGGATATCATTATCCACCAAAATGTAGGAGCAAACAAGTAGATGTGATTGTATCTTTTTTAGATGCAATAAATATATGATCTTAATGCTACTCCATCTCTTTATCATTACCTAATTTTATTAACCTCTATTTCAGATACCATAATTACCAAACCAAACCATAATTATTTGTATGGGCCTAAATTGAGACCTTCATGGCCCAAATGAAAGTGGACCCATGAAAGTCTGATAGTGCAAACTGGAAAGTATGAGAATCAGAAACCACTCCACAAAACGACAACAGGAATTTGATCGGACGACCAACAGCTGTCTGTCAATCAAAATACTCCACCATAAGGCCTTACTTACCTTTCTCCTTTTATCTTTCTCTTTCTCTTTCTCTCTCTCTCTCTCTCTCTCTCTCCCGGCGTTGCTCCATTACGTGGCAACCCATCGTGGTCGGTGATATTTATATCATGCCACCTAAATTATTTAATAAATATCACATCAAAATAAACGGGATTAATACATTTTTACCCATGAGTTAAACTAATTTTCACTTTAACCCTTATTATTTAAAAGTTTAACTCTTAATCTCCTGATGGTTGTCTCTAAAATGAAAGAGTTTAGTGTCCGTCAAAACTATCTGATTAGATGCATTTTTTTTACTCCTTTATAGTTTAAAATGAGTCACTTTCACACCCTTTACTCCTTTAGTGTGACTGAAAAGAAGAGTAAATTTGTCATTTCACTTCAAATTAGTTAAAATTAACTGATTACATATATTTACCCCTATGGTCACCCCTTTTAGTGTGATTGAAAAGAAAAAGTAAATTTGTCATTTCATTACAAAAGTTAACTCCATTAGAATTTGTACTTTAGTAAAAAATTATAGAGGGTTCAGTGTCAACTTTTAAATTATAGGGAGTAAAGTGAAAATAAATTCAACCACAAAAGAGGTAAATGTATTTAACGTAAGAAAAAATATCCTTATTCTTTTTCATGCAATGTTCAAATAATAGCAAAAGGTAGTATGTCTCTGGTGTATTTTATCTGGGTTCTATCAAAGGCAATATTACCACTAAAGTAATGGTCTTTTCTCCCTCTCTCTCTCTCTCTCACACACACACACAAATGTTTTTAAAAAGGATAATTAATTTTTAGTCTATTTTTTTGTATAAGAATTGAAAGTCTATTACTTTTTCAAAAATAAAAAGGGTTAATTACACTCACCTCTCCTGTGTTTTGCCTTAATTACACGGAGCTCTCTCGTATTTTGGAAAATTACACGGATCTCTCTTAAAATTAGTATTATATAACACTTTCCCCTCTTAAAACTAATATTCTATAACACTTTCTCTCCTGAAAATGTAAAAACATACTAGACATAAGGGAGGTCCGTGTAATTTTTCAAAATGCGAGGGAGGTCCATGTAATTAAGGCAAAACATTGGCGAGGTGAGTGTAATTAACCCTAAATAAAAATATATCAACTTTTTTTTTTTAATTTATAAAATTACAAAGTCATTAAATTTTACATAAAGTTTTGGAGCAACTCTTCATACCGTTGGAAGCAACTCTCCCAAACGTTAGGAGCAACTCTTCAGAACGCAGAGAGCAATTTCTTTCAAAGTCGAGTGTAACTCTTCACAACGTTGGGGCAATCATCAAAACGTTTTGGTGTAAGTTCACAACGCTGAAAACGTAAAGTATTACATCATCAACGCACTGAAAGAAAAAAATAAATCATATTCACTATTTAATTGGGTTATCAAAGACTCCCTTAATATAGTCTATGCTGAAAAGCAATTTTTGATTAAAAGAGAACTTCAGAAATGTTATGTGACAATGATAAAAAAAAGTGTCATGAGATCATCTCACTGACTTTTGTGATCTAGTCTAAAGTCTGTGCGAATGAGTTTTCAATTTTGATTATGAGACTCTCGTATATATGGAGGTTATTAACTATTACTATAAAGTCTATATTATCACTATCGATCTAAAATAACTCTAGATAAAAAAAAAAAATCAGGTGATCTTATAGTAATCCAGGTCTTCTCTTTTCTGCAGTAGTTGAAAAAAAAATGTAACAATTTAAAAATATAGCATTAGTTGTAATTTTAATTGTTTGTTTGTGTAAATCCAAATACTGTTGTGGGGATTTTCAGGTAGTATTAAATTATTTTAAAAAATCGTTTCAGACAAAAATTCAAATGATTGTGTTTTTTACTTTTGTGATCTAGCCTAACTCTATGTGAATTGAGTTATTAATCTTTATTGTGAGACTCTGATATATGAAGGTTCTTAACTATGTGGTACCGAGACTATTCGTAATAAATCCAAACCAAAAATAGGGTGATCTTTTATACTTGATCTAGTACCTCTAAAGTCTATGTGAGTAAGTTTGCAAATTTTGATTACAAAACGTCCATATATGGAGGTTCTTAATTAACTGATACTATATTATCACTATCCAAAATAATTTCAAATAGAAAAAATTTAGGTGATCTTGTATTAATAATCTATGTGTTCCCATTTCCGCCGTAGTTGACACAAAAGTTAGACAGATGAATTTAAGAATTATAGCATTACTTATAATTCAACAATGATACTCGCATCACCAACCACACCTCCAATCACATCCTATATTTTAAATGTATGTATTATGTGATATTTGATTTTTTTATACTTTTTTGTGCACCACTTACAAAGCACAGAATGCATGTATTTAAAACATAAGATATATAATTAAAGATATATGATTGGAGTTATCATTATTGTTTATATTTCTAATGGTTTGTTTTTGTAATTATCTAAACGAAACGACTGAGTTGCATTTTTGTACCAAAATAAAATTCTATTGTTTTGAGGTGGGATTAAAAGTGTGATAAGTCTTATGTGTAGGCATATATGTGATATATATATATATATATATATATCACAGATATTGAAGTGTTTTCCTTATAATATATTTGTACATTTGTATTGGTTTAATCATTATGAGAAATGATAAACCCACTCCCTCAATCACACCCTCAACCACATTCAGCAGATCTTGTCCCTTGATTTCAGTTGGTCCTACGTGGAATTCATGTGGAACCCACTAAAATTAAAGGCAATCAATGATTAAGATGTACTAAATGTGGTTGGGGGTGTGGATGAGAGTGTGGGTGTATCATTCCTCAATCATTATTGTGGGGAGGTGCCCTGTTTGCCTGATATATAGGTAGCACCGTAGCAAGGTAAAGGTCACGTGGTCCTCGTCCGAATCACCTCAAAGCCTGATGAGTTGTCACCCAAGTCTTACTTTCAGCCTTCCACGTAGGTTCGGACAACCGTTTGGCCTCCAAACCTAAAACCAATAAAGAAACCCCGAAAAAAAAAAAAACACATACACACACACAAAATTAATTAAAAGTAAATAAAAACAAGAAATTAATAGAATATGAAAACACTGTCCCCTGCACGCAGAGTACAGTGTAAGTAGTAGTAGCAGTCATTGCGCCTTCGCTGAGAAGCCATAAAAATAATAAAAGAAGCCAAAAACAATGGAAGCGTAAACAAGAAGAAGAAGAAGACGACTATCAACAAAAAGAGTTCCTTTCCCCCCAAGCTATACACATCACTTTCTCTCTCTAAATCTCTCTCTCTCTCTCTCTCTCTCTCCTGAATCCTGAGCCTATTTGCTGTCTTCATTAAGACTTTCACACCCATTTCCCACGAGAAATCGGTAGTAATTCGTTTCCTCTCACGGAAAAGCAGTACAAAAAGGGTTCGAATCACTCACCTATATAAACCCTTTAACCCCCTCTCTCTCTCTCTCTCTCTCAACAATACTTCAATCGATGATGGTGAGAAAAGGGGTGAAGTTTCAATTGGGTTTAATTAATCTAGTACTGTGTGTTCTTCAATGGAGTGTATTGACATTTGCGATTTTGGATCCTATGGATTTCTTGGCATTGCAATCGATTCGGAAAGCCCTAGAGGACACTCCGGGATCCAACTATTTTGCTTCTTGGGATTTCACGGCCGACCCCTGTAATTTCGCCGGCGTTTATTGCGACGGCGACAAGGTGATTGCTCTCAATTTAGGTGACCCGAGAGCCGGTTCGCCCGGTCTCACCGGCCGGCTTGACCCTGCCATCGGAAAACTCTCTGCTCTCGCCGAGTTCACCGTCGTCCCTGGTCGGATCTTCGGTTCTCTACCGCACACTCTGTCTCAGTTGAAGAACCTCCGGTTTTTAGCCGTTAGCCGGAATTTCATCTCCGGGGATATTCCGGCGACTCTCGGTCAGCTTCGGGAACTGCGAACTCTCGATTTCAGTTACAATCAGCTCGCCGGAAGTATTCCTCGGTCCATCGGAAGTCTGCCGGCGCTGTCCAACGTTATTCTCTGTCACAACCATCTCTCCGGTTCGGTTCCTCCTTTTTTGTCCCAAACCCTAACCCGACTCGACCTCAAGCACAACGATCTTTCCGGTTCGCTGTGGGCTACTTCACTCCCTCCTTCACTCCAGTACCTTTCTTTGTCCTGGAACCGGTTGAACGGTCCGGTGGACCGGCTTCTAACCCGGCTTAACCGATTGAACTATCTGGACCTGAGCTTGAACCAATTCACTGGTACCATTCCCAGTAACATATTCACATTCCCAATCACAAACCTTCAATTGCAGAGGAATTTATTTTCCGGTCCGGTTCGTCCTTTTGGCCAGGTTTCAATCACGACCGTTGATCTAAGCCACAACAGTTTGTCTGGTCCGGTCTCATCAATGTTCTCGACCGTACAGAATCTGTACCTGAACAATAACCGGTTCACGGGTCATGTGCCGGCCAGCTTCGTGGACCGGTTATTGGCGGCGAGCATACAAATTCTGTATCTACAGCATAACTTTCTCACAGGGATCGAGATCAATCCGACGGCTGAGATTCCACTGAGCAGTTCGTTGTGTTTGCAGTACAATTGCATGGTCCCACCGGTTCAGACACCTTGCCCGTTGAAAGCCGGAAAGCAAAAGATTAGGCCTACTGCTCAGTGTAACGAGTGGAAAGGGTAAAATAGGGAATTCAGGCTTGCATGTCTAAGGCGTAATGGGAAGATAAGACAAATTTTTTTTTTTTTTTTTTTTCGCCTTTTTTGGTCTGTTATGTTTTTGGGGGGACCTATTTGGATTCATTTATTTATTTTGTGGTCATCTCGGTAAAGCAAAAATAAAATATATTGTGGATAATTATAGAGGAAAGCAATTAGGTGACTTACAACCAAGGGTACTATGGGTGTCTACTTAATTTTTGGGGGCAAACATGTATTAGTTGCCGATATTGATATTACATTAAAAGTTTAAGAGGAGTATATTTGTTCTATTGCCTTTGACTTGATGAAATCATGTTGGGCATTTTTAAATTTATAGATTTTGTTACAAATATTATGAAAAATGTATGATCCTTAAATTTGGGATTAATGTTGTTGTGAGCTACTTGAATTTTAATGTAAGTTGGTTTGAATGGTCTCATTGTCACATCACTTGAGATATAAATTTAGACCAACTTTAAAAATCAATCGTGGTTCTTTATTAATTATACAGATGGGTGTTGTTCCAGGCATTGATGAAATATTTGTATGTAAAATAACTTTATACACTCACCTGAATGCATTGAAGAGTTATTCATTCAACATCACTCAATGTATTGATGGGTGTTGAGAATTATTAGATGTGTATATTTTAGTAGCTCACTTAAAAAGAGAGAGGACGCATACATTAGATGTTTGTGTTTTTTTCATTTTTGTAGAGGCATGTGAAGAACAATGGATCCGGACAACGGGACCATTTTTTTTTGGAAGATAAGTGTTGCTATCATTCATCACGAACTTGGAGGTCAAAAGTACACACACACACATTTATATATATATATATATATATTTGTTAAACAACTGTCAATTGCCTTTGTCCAAACCAAATCCTTAATCTTAGCAACCTACTAGTAATTGTTTATTTTCAAAAGTAACTTAACTTGATAAGAGTACTAAAAGTGATAATTAATAGACCTACATTGACAAGTTTGTGACTCAATTTTTTTTTTTGTTTTTACCCCTTTAGAGTTCTTTCGACTTTGAACATAAATTACTAGCGAGGAGAGAACTCAAAACCGATTACAGGTCACTCTCAAACTCAAACTTGTGATCTTTCACATGTCAGCCTAAAATTTTACCTACAACAATAAAATTCCAACTAAAAAAAATGCTTTGTTTGAAACCCAAGTCAAACGCTCTAGATTAATGAAAAATAGAAATATTATATTAAGGCAATGAAATTGGTGGGTTCATCGAATTGGTGCAACACCAGCAATGGAGTACAAAGGTCAAACTAAAATGTCCAACTCCAAAGACACTGAAATCTACCACATTGTTGTGAGTTCTAACTTCTAACTCATTTGTTGTGTGTGGGTGGTTGCCGGTTGGGCTATTCTGCAACTTGGGTCCTGCCATAAAGTGAAGTTTGAAAACCCATTTCTCGTGATGACCACTTTTCAAAGTTGTACTTGGAACTTATATACCCAAATTCGTGAAGATTTTATACCCAAAAATGTTTCTTCTTTTCTTAGCCATTTTTCAAATAATATAAAAAGAGAAAGAAAGAAAGACAAATAAATTCATAGAATCAAGATTATAAAAATGAGTTACTGAATACAGCCACCTGTATAACATGAGATGCATCATGTGTTTCTCTTTTATGCATAAAGTGGGTATGGAGAGAGATTGGGTGTGTATATTTAGCAGCTCTCTAAAATAGTTCACTCTTCCCATTCTAATTAGAGCTCAGGGCAGGTCCTGACCCCAAGCGGCACAAGCAAGTCGCTTTGAGCCCCCACCTTAAATTATATTATATATATATATATATATATAAGAGCTCATGCATGCATATAATTGGTGATTTTGTAGCTAAAAATGAACGAAAATAAATTTTGAAAGTCCCATCTTCGAAGTTCGCTTAGGGCACCCCAAAACCAGGACTGACATTGTTAAAGCTAGTAACTTGAGATATTTAAGGGGTTTGAATTCTTAAGATGTAGTTTTATACTAATCAGTTCAGACAGACACAAATGTTGTTATACGATTACCACCTGCATTTATAGTTTGGAGCAACCACTTGGAATGGCTTCTTTACCATTAATTTTGCATTAAATAAATTTTCAAATTATTATTTGATACATCTCTCAAAGTTTTCACCCCTATTTTTGATAAGTTATTCTATCTATTACATCAAGTCATTATGTTGATGAGTTGTGAGCATGTGACATATTATTCGTATTCATCTATGTATCGAACTAATATCCACTCATGTTTATCATACATTTGAAATTCACTTGTAACATTTAACCAAAAACTAAGAGGTAGTTATAGAATCAAGAAATAGAGCACTGGAAAATATGATGGGTATTTTACACTACCTCAGCACGATGAAATGGTGTGATGTGCTCATTTCTTTCTCTCCATATTTGTGATAGTTTGTGTGTGTATATATATTATATATACACCACCCACATTCACTCATAATTTTTTTTTTCTTCATTTTTTTTACACTACAAGGTAATGTTTTTAACAGAAAATGTTATATATTTAGCACCACTCTATATATAAACTATAGTTTCAAACGCAGAATTAAGCAAAGCTAATGAGGGTGTTTGTGATTGCGTTTTGGTGGCATAAAACACTGGTTGGGCTCCAATACATGTTTTTGAAGTGTTTGGTTTGCAACCTAAACTGTGTTTTGGCCTCCCAAAAACGTGGTCAATGATAAGCACCTAAGGTACTGCTTTTCTCTAGAACTCAGTTTGACCCATAGTTTTTCTCTAACTTACACGAGAATTTCCTTTTTTTACCCATCGTTCCTTTATGAAAAAGGGCAATGTTATTGTGAGAAGCTTCTCACATGAGAAGGCGAGTTTTAAGGCTAGATGGTTAAAACCCGCCTTCTCATGTGAGAAACTTCTCACAATAGCATTTCCCTTATGAAAAAGGCTGCCAACTAACTTATTAAGGACCAAAAGAGATGCCAAGACCAACACCAACACCAACACCAAATTACTTTTTGATATCATTAATTTTAATTATTTCACAATTAGTCATGTTTTAATAATATATTATATTAACATATTACTAACACATAAATATTCAAGGGCACAAATATAAACATAAAAATGTAGTATATTTAAATTTATTTATAAAATTAATAGTTCATTAAGAGTTAGTGGTAAATTACTAACATACAAATTATAATCCAAGGGCACAATTGACTTTTGTATATTCAAAATCACGTTCAATTCTTTTGGAACCAAACACATTCATAAGCTGTTCTGACTATATAATCAGTTGTATAACCTATAACCAAAAACTCAAATCATAATAAGCAGTTCTACTTTTAAGCAGATCTACCTATCACGATCAAAATCGCATAAGCATAGACAGAGACAAACGGGCTCAATGTGCCGAATCCAAAACAATGCAACATATATACACGTGCATGGGTGGTGGGGTTGTTGGAGAAAATTGAAGTAAAATGAATGTGGGGGGTTGTTATTAGAGTTGTACTACCTGCTACGCCGTTAGGCAGATAAACTAACTAAGTAATTGTGTGTTTGTTTGGTCATGACTTTCTTGGACACACTTAGGTCAGAATCGATTATTATATTTCAAATCACCATACACCAATGTGGGGACTTCCCATTTCAGATTTCCATTAGGGCCCAACTTCTACCTTTGGTGATATGAGCAAATTATTTATTTATTTTAATGAAAAGCGTGCATTTCTGTTCCTCAAAATGTACCGCGGGTTATAATTTGATCCTTAAACTTTTAATTTTGGTGATATGCATCTTAAACTGTTTTATTTATTGAAATCCCGTTCCTCCTATTCTGTCAGAAGCAGTGATAGAATGTGATCACATAGGTTACCCATACGCATGCCACGTGAGCACAACTCACCATTTTTTTTCTAACGAGATTTCAAAGGTCAAATCATTGAGGGTGCATATTGCCATAAATGAAAATTTAGGGACCAAATTGAAAATTAAAGTATAGTTTGAAGCAACAAAATGCATGTTATCGTATTTAATTTAGAAACTTGATCAGGAACAGAGAGATTCAAATTGTCACTAAATTTATTTGATACATGTAACTTGTGGGTAATAGCTGGATGTATGAAACTACATGCTTGAAATAAAAAATTAAATTAAATTAAATAAAAAAGTTTTATTAGTGATACCAAAAAAAGGTTATTAAATGATGTGAATTGATGAACTTTTCTTTCATTTTGTTGGGTAAGTAAACTCTTCTTCAGTCATCAAGCAATAATACTCCCACAATGACAAATTGATGAACTTTTCTTTCATTTTTCACGTTTAATTTCTAGTTGTCAATGACAAATTTACATGAGGATTCTTATTCTGTTTTTGTACACTTGTAGCTCCCACAATTGCCAAGGCCGCAAAGGAGTAGACAAGCCCAAGCCCCCTTCTATGTTAACACTGACTTTCTTCATTTTTTTTCCATTATTTAGGCAATTATGCCTATTTATCACATAGCTATGAAGAAACATAAAGAACAGAAATTATGATTAGGACTGCCTTAATAAGGACTCTTAATCATTACAATTAGGGTATCATTAGTCTATTCAAGAACACCCGTAAAACTTTAAAGAACTATCAAATTAGGGGTGCCAAAGTCTTGCACTTTTACCAATTAGAATATAATAAAAAATAGTCATGATTGTTTATGAAAGAGAATTGGTATATATGATAATATGATTGCTTAGCTTAGGTCACATGACTCACATTAGATTATGCTTGTAGCTTTGCTGAAGACATAAAACTACTCATTTTGTCTCTTTTTTTGAGTTCTATACTCCTATATTTCATTTTTGGATGTCCCAAAATTAGTGTTCATTTTCTTAAATTGGTATACAATTTTTACTTACTTTACAAAGCTACCATTCCTTGAAATCTACATCAAGACAAAACTAAAAAAGTTATTATAATGATTAGGGATAATTGTGAAAAGTAAGTATAGATTCTTTTTGTCCCCTTAAAAAGTTGAGTTCCAAATGTGGAATAAAAAAAAGAACCCAGCGAGTACAATTTATCAATTAAGCTTCAACTTTATAATTGATTTGACTCTTAGGACACTCTTTGTGGGCCTTAAATGATTGTTTCAGAAGCAAAAACATATGATTGGATTTTCATAATCATAATAATATAAAATGACATTATTTTAAACAAATTTTTAATTGGGACAAGTAACTTAGACCATGCACCTTTGGGCTGGGCTTCTGTGGGCATTCAGGACATCAAGCTGGTTGGTGTCGAATGTATTTGCAAATGAGCCCATAAAGCAAGGGTGGGCCTGTCCTCAAATATATAATATGACGTAACTACACCTACATAAACCTTCCAATTCTAATAAAATAAAAAAGGAAAAGAAAAAAAAGTATAAATGAGTATTTGAATTTAGGGATCAAGAAGTGATGATAATTGAAAAGTTTCTTCAATACCAATTAATAAATACAACTTTCACAAAAATACGTATCAAAGAAGTTTCAATACTTTTGAACTTACTTTTCTTTTCTTTTCTTTGTTTGTTTTTTTTTTTTTTTTTTGTTTATTTTATATATGTCATTTGGTGTTGTGGTTTCATGCTATAACATGAGTGACAAACTTAATGAAGGTTTAGGGGTGGCGTTCGAATTTCGATAATGAGCATGGATTGGAGCACCTTTTTACCAATTGAACGAAGTCGTTACTCATTGAACTTCATTGTCTATGCTTTAGTTAATTTAAACTTTACATCACATATAGTCTAGCGTTTTAACTTTTGAAGTACATGGGGTAGGGTAAAAAAAAATTACATGGGGTTTCTGAGGGTGAAATGGAAGTTTTCTTTTAGTTAACAAAGAAGCCAATGACGTGGCTCAACAGTCTTCTGGTTTCAGGAGTGCATGCATCGACCTCGAAGACATTAGCCAAGTGACTGATGGGAAATTGTTGCCTCTAGTGGAAGATAGATTACCATTGGTAAATATCTCTAGCGTCGAAATTCATGATGATTGGAGAAAATCCATTGTTAACTACCTGTTTGGGTCAATACATAAACCAGATAGAGTCGTAAGACTAAAGTCAATAAATTATATAATGTATGCTGGAATTTTTTTCAAAAGGGGAGCTGATGGTATGCTTTTAGAATGTTTGAACAAACCAGAAGTTTAGAGGCTTATAGCACAAGTCCATGAAGGACTTTGCGAGGCACATCAGTTAATAAAAATGAGATGATTGCTTCGAAGATATGGGTGCTATTGGCCAGACGTTCTCAAAGATTGCATTGAATATGCTAAAGGTTGTCAAGAATGCCAAAAACATGGTCCATTGAAACATTTGTCCATTGTTGATTTGCAATATGTGGTGAAGCCATGACCTTTGAGGGGTTGGGCCATTGATGTGATTGGAAAGATAAGCCCTTTGTCTTCGAAAGGACATGCCTTCATTATTTTTAGCCATTGATTATTTTACTAAATGGATTGAGGCAGAACCAATGCAGTCTATTAATCAATATTCAGTGATTAAGTTCTTAGAAAACATAGTTTATAGGTTTGAAATACCTCAAACTATTGTTTCAGATAATGTAACTATTTTCGAATGAGAAGTTATATCTTTTGCTTCAAAATTAAGAATTACTATGTCTAAATCAACTCCATATTATGCTCAAGTCTAATGGACAAGCTGAAGCCACAAATAATGTTATAAAAGAAAATATGGCAAAGGTTATATATAAAAAAAAAACCCTAGAATATGGCATGAAATCTTGCCATAAGTGCTATGGGCATATAGGTTTTCGAAAAAGACAAGTACAGGAGTATCTCCTTATGCTTTGACTTTTGGGCATGAAGCTGTTTTGCCTATATTGAGATCAAAATTAATTCTTTAAGGGTTTTAAAACAAAATCAATTGACTATGGATGCTTATCAGACAGCTATGGCCATGGAACTAGAAAATGTGGATGAAGAAAGAGTTAAAGCTCTAAACAACATTCTTGCTCAGAAAGTGGTGACAGCAAGGAGTTATAATAAAAAGGTTCGAAGTAGATCCTTTGATGAATGAGATCTGGTTTGGAGTTGGAACTAATGATCCACAATTTGGATAATGGTCACCTAATTGGGGAGGTCCTTTTCAGATTCACAAAGTATTTAAAGGAGGATTCTATCATCTCAATAATTTGAATGGATAAATCCATTTGAGGAAAATTAATGGAAGATTCTTAAAACTGTATCACCCAACCATTTGGGAAGCAAGAGAAAAATAGAAATAAATTACTGATATATTTCCACTAACATCAAAAGTACAATAAAAACAGGTAACAATACAGAGGCCAAACTTTGAGCTTTTAGTCTAAAACGGTCCTAGGACCTATTGTACACCTTGACTTGATTATTGATGTATTGTTGTTCTTCCACAATTTGCTGGTACTCTAGGTTCGAAGCTGCCAAGTCATCTTCTACGACTTGAGAATCTTCTTGAATTTTGTCTTGCCTTGCTGTTACAATGGCAAGTTGATCTTCAACTTCTTGCAAAGAGGCTTTGAGTGTAGCAATTTTTTCTTTGAGGGGTTTTATCAATTCTCTGTCTATCTTGAATTATTGCACTAGATCAGAGGCCTTGTTTCTCTTTTGGATTATTCCATCATGGTTTGTGTTAAGAGATTTCTCTATTCAATAACCTTGGATAGAATGGCACAGTGAAGATCCAATGAAGTTAGAATGTCACTAACTACTTGCTTGTCCTCAGCACTGACCTGATCTTTGGTAAGCAATGTAAGACACAGAAGCTTGAAAATTGTCTTCATATCTTGGTCTAGGAAAATTTTGAAGGGGACTCAATTGAATGGTCTGAGAAAGGATATAACCTCAATCAGAGTAAAATCAAGAGGTTGCAGTACAAGGGGTCCTTGTATGAGTTGCTCAATTTTCTCAATTCAAGCATCCATATTTTTGGTCCTAGCATCTAATTTCAAACCTGACAGCTTCACTATAGACCTCAATGTCTTTTTGAAGTCCTCCAATTCTATTGCAGACATTTCAAGAGGCAGGTCCTGCAAAGGGATAGAAGATGAGTGGTTGGTGGTTGAGAAGAGGAAGGAGCAGCTTGAAAAGATGATGTGGCAGATGCTCGGGGGGTTGAACTTTTTGGATCCTCAGAAGTTGGTTATGTTATTTTAGGATCTTCAGCCTAGAAGTATAAAAGTGTTTAAAGTGTGATATGTGGAATATGTTTGAATAGGTTGAATTCAAAGATGTCACTCACCTGAGGAAATTCAACAAGGATGAGTGTTGTCATCTCTTATGTCGTCACTTCAGGTATGTCTGGAATGCTGGTCTTGATGGGTTCTGATCGTTCAACCATCGAAATTGGAGTTGCTTTTATTGGAGAATTGGTTTGAAGCATCTTCTTTTTCTTTGAAGATGAATAATTGGTGAATTATCATCTTCATCAGGATCCTCAGAGCCTCCAGATTGGAGTGGGGGTGTTTTGGGTTGAACCCATGGGGATGTTTTTTCCTCCTCCGCTTGAGTAAACTTCCTTTTGGGTTTTGGAACTGGAGGTTTCCCTTTAGTTGCTTTGGTTGGCTTCGAAGCAACCTTTTTAATTGGTTTTGGAGGAGGTGGTATTTTGACTTTGGGAACAGCAGAAGGAGCAGGTAGTTGAGTGGAATTAGAGGTTTCAGTGGCAATAGTACCTGTGAGACACAAACACTTTTAGAAATTTTAAAATCTCAAAAAAGTTTAAAGCAATTGCAATATAAGAGTAAAAGAAGTTTACCTTGTTCCTAAGAAGCCAAGGCATTGAGTAGATGGATTTTGTCCATCAGTCCAGCAATTATGTTTGGCCACCATACCTTAAAGGCACTAGTCTTACCAAGTAAGGCTTGAAGGTTAGTGAATTCGAGGGTTCAAACCTTATTCTGGTAAAAGACTAAGGATTCGTTGATCACCGATTCAAAGACTTTGGGAGATTTTACAGACATGAGGGATTGGCGAGGCTCTTGAAGGGACATGGAATGGATTGAGCAACTCCAAATTACCTTGAGAATTGGGATGGAAGGTAGATTTCCCCAAAGGACTTCGAAGAAGTCGTACTTTCGAAGAACATATCTCGAGCCACCAAAAAGCTTCCCCAGATTTGTTTAAGGTCATTGGGATATGCTTTTTTAGTGAGGGCATTCACAAGCCAGGTAGAAGAAATGTGAGATTTATCCGAAGTACGATACAAATGAGAGAAAGGTTGATAAAGATATGGGAGCCTATCTTCCGGAAGGGTAAAGAAAAAAGCAACCAAATGTGCAAATCCTCTATAAGTGGCAGGGAGAGCAGATAGATAGAGTCCATGTCTAATGGTAGTGTTTGGAAGAACTTCAGGGCTGAGGTCAGGGAAGTAAGCTCGAAGCCATAATTGGAGGGCCCAGATGGGACCACCCTGAGAAGCATTGAAAGGGTTTTGTTGAAGGTCAGCACAACTTCGATAAAGGTAACCTAAGAAAAAGGGTGCTAAAGCTAATCTGTGTTTGTTTATGAGGGCTTTGGCTATAAAGGCAAACTCAGTGACAACTCTCTGAGATCTAGTACATAAAATGTGCCTCAAAAGCCAATAGAGAAATAAACAGTAGAGTTCGGTATCTGTAACACCCGTACCCGGAGAACGGGTTAATTATTTGTATTAATATGCATTAATTAGTAAAATTAGTGTATAAAATGGATTAAGGGGAGGCTTGGACTCGCCCAAGTAAAAAGTGTTCAGAGAGGGACACTAGTTGGAAAAGTCCCCAGTGAGGTGGGACAGGTATTGAAATGGAACCCAGTGAAGGGTAAATTGGTAATTTGCATTTTAAGTGATTAAATGCATTTTTATGTGATTACATGGATATTTGCTAAGTTGCTTTCATATTACATGTTGATATGTGTTAGCATTAGTTTGGACACTCAAATAAGGGTATAAATGAAAAAGATGTAAAATTAGTAGGTGCGATAGCAATTTCACAAAATATGTGGGACCCACGTTGGGACCCATACGAAACTTAGACAAACCCTCATTAGATAATTGGGTAGTTAATGGAATGTTTGGGAATCTCATAATAAGAACTTAAGAAATTTCGGGGGTGTAAACGAAAATAATGAGTATTGAGGTGAAGACACCTCATCTACACATGCAATATGTGTCAAAACAGAGAGTTAATACTCTCAATCTGCTGGAATTAATCCAGAGAAAACAGAGAGAGCACCGAGAGAAGACGTAAAACGTCACCGACGCCGAATTCTCGCCGTTCCGTTGCCGTCGTTCGTCGGATTCACAAATCGAAACCACTTTTGGACTCGTGGAGGTAAGACGGTCGTTTCTATACCTTCAATTTCTGTTTTACTCGCTGTAATTTTGGTAGCTTACGCCAATCGGTGACCGAGGTTGCCGAATTTGTATAGGAATTACTCCGGGGAAAAGAATTGGGCAAGAATTACTAAGGAATTCTGCATAATTAGCTTGATTTGGGGTATAAGCTGTGAGTGAGGTGAGTTTTCTAGCCTAAAAATGATTGTGTTTAAGGTGGTCAATGAGTCCTTGTATAACTTTGGTTGTTGATATCATGTTTAGAAGTTACTATATTGGTGGATTGTGAATTTCATATCAATTTTGTGAAAACCATATGTTGATGCATGTTTATATGCTTACATGTCTATGTGGTAGTCAATGAGCACCGGGAAAATGGTTCATTGTTGGGAGTAATAAGGGTGGTGAAGAGGAAGAATCCGAGAAATACGGAAGTCCAAGGAATAGAAGTGGCCACGGGACCAAGGGAGGTCTTCGGGTCTGAATGAATCATTAAACCGGTGACTCGGCGACTACAAATATGATTTATATGTTGATTGTTGCATTGCACATGTTAAACATTCAGTCATGCTTAGAATGCTCACTAAGCAAATTGCTTAAGAAAACCGTTTTCCTATTTCTGTTGTGGTACATAACAACCACCGCAGGTACGGAGCGATATCCGGAGAGAAGGTGACGTGCTCGGGAATGGGGAGGAGAATTAGAGCTTGTAAATATGTTTTTAAACTTGTGTTATATGTAACTAGTGGCTTAAGGTTCTCGACTTGAGGCTTGAAGTCGTGACTTGTGAATGGGAGAGATGGGGAGAGATGGGAGAGATGGGGGAGATTGAGCCTCTTGCTTGTAAATTTCTTTTGCAACTTGTAAAATGATGTAAAGTATGGTGTCTTTTATGTTAATGTTCATATTTAAGTTGTTGGAAGTGAACTTGGGTCACAACCATGTATTTTGGAGAGTTGGAGGTAAATTTGAGAATATATGTGTAATCTCTCTCGTTTTGTTCTAGTAGGGTGCAAGTAATGGATTTGACCATCTCGGCAAGTCCGGGTGTGTCGTTAGTGTTTTGGACATGTTTCTTTAGTGTTTATAATGTTAGTTATGACTTTGAGTTGAATTCCAACAAGTTTCATGTATTTTGGATAAGAATTGAGAATTTAAGTTGAAAAGTTTGTTGTAATTCAAATGAAATGAGTTCATGGTTGATTTGATCAAATTGTGAATATGATTTTATGATCCATGCTTAATTTGAGTTTAAACATGTTTAGAAATGTGTTGGGATTGTTTTCCCAAAGTTTCATAATGTTTCCATGTGATTTGGTTGTGTTTTGGTAAGTTAAAACTTGTTTTGACAGCAAACAAAATTTGGCAGCAGATTTGTGAAGGGGATCGATCCGCCCTTCCAAGGGGACATTCTGCGGGAGAATAATATAAATGGATCGATCCGCCCATTATGAAGGGATCGATCCGCCTTGTATTTTTCCCCAGCATGTCCGTTTTTACGGAAACATGCATAACTTCTTCTAGAAAACTCGGTTTCGCGTGCCGTTTGTTGCGTTGGAACCGGGACTCAAAATTCTAACTTTTGGTATAAAATTTTTACATACTTTATAAATGACCATTTTGCCCTTGGGGCCTATTTTGTAACAATTGAGTTGTTTAATGGGGTTAAACACATGTGTTTCTTAGTAATTCGTATATTTCTTTACAAATTAATGTGATTGGGAGCTTGTAGCATTGTTACACGTGTCCTAATCCGCACGAGGCGGGTTGGGGTGTGACAATTTTTGGTATCAGAGCAGTTGGCTAGAGCCTTTGGGGACGAGAGACGTATACGACGCGTAGTGTGCACACAACAACACGTAGTTGCATAAACATGCATACACGTTTATTTAGCATGCTTTTAAATGTTGATTAGTATGTTATGTGTTTATTTAAAAGTAACGTGCATGTGTATACTATATGTGGGTGCCAGGCATTATGTCTGGAGGTGACACCTCAAACCGAATGGAACGGGTTGAAAGAGCAATCGAAGGGTTGGTACGAGTAGCAGAAACTCATGTGATCGAAGAGAGACCGGTACAACCGAATCCGAATCCAAGGGAAGACATTGTTACTATTTCTAAATTTCACAAACAAAAGCCGACCATATTCCGCGGGGAAGCCGATCCGATGAAGGCGAATTTTTGGATCTCGGATATGGAGAAGATCTTCCGGGTATTACCATGTACTGATGAACAAAAAGTGCTATTTGCTGCAGACACGTTAAAAGATGAAGCGCAATATTGGTGGCGTACTAAGCTAGGCCCGGGTCAACCGACAACGTGGGACCAATTTCTTGAGATTTTCAATGATCAATATTTTCCAGAGTCATTTGGGGATCAAAAGGCTCAAGAATTCATGGAGTTGGTACAAGGGGGAAAGTCAGTCCGGGAGTACTCCACGCAATTTACGAGTTTGGCAAGGTTTGCCGGGGACATTGTAACAACCGAGAAAGTGAAAGCAAGGAAGTTTGTAGCGGGACTTCGAGGTGACATCCGAGGACGAGTGACCGTATTCCGTCCAGAGACTTATGCTAAGGCATTGGACATTGCTTCTATTGCTGAGAGAGACCTTGGTTATACTTCAAACTTGCCACCACCACCGAGTCAACAAAGTAAACGACCGGGATCAAGTCAGTTCAGTGGTCAGGGGAGTGCAAAAAGACAGAGTTTAGGAGGATCGTCAGCTAGTATTGGTAGTGGTTCCGGTGGAAATAAACCGAGGTGTCAGACTTGTCAGAAATTTCATTGGGGCCGGTGCAATCAACTTCCAAACCCAATCATTTGCAATAGTTGCCGACAACCGAGACACATCGCCAGAAACTGTCCAAATCAGAATATAGATATGAGAGGTCGATGCTTCACTTGTAAGGAATTGGGACATCAATCTAAGGATTGTCCTACTAGACACCAAGGAGCATCAGGTTCAGGTTCTTCTGCGGCCAGCGCTATCACACCAAGGACTACTCAACCTCCGAGGAGGGAGCAACGAGAGGCAAGATCATTCCAACTCAGGCCGGGAGAGACCGCTTTTGCCGATACCGTTGTTTCAGGTATGGTTCCCATTTGCTCACATCTAGCAAATGTACTTATAGATTCGGGATCCACACACTCATTCGTGTCACACCACTTTGCTAAACATTTAGATAAACCATTAGAGTTCCTAAACTATGATTTATCTGTCGCGATACCGTTGGGGGCTCCGTTGGTTAGTTCGGGTGTGTTTAGAAAGTGTGAGATTAATATGAATGGTAAAGAGTTAACTGTTGATTTGGTACCATTAGTAATTCAACACTTCGATGTTATATTGGGTATGGATTGGTTAGCGGCTAATCATGCTAATATTGATTGTAACACTAAAGGAGTAGCATTCCGTATTCCGAATCAAGATGAGTTTTATTTTCAAGGTAAGGGTGTTGTATCACCGCCGTATATCGTGTCAGCTATTGAAGCTTGTCGCTTATTAAAGAAGGGTTGCCGGGGGTTTCTGTGTAGTATTCTTGATACTAGAGGTCCCGATTTAAAACTTGAAGATATTCCGGTAGTTAGAGAGTTTCCAGATGTATTCCCTGAGGAGTTACCTAGTGTATTGATTGACCGAGAAATTGAATTTGGTATTGATGTTATGCCGGGAACCCAACCAATTTCACGAGCACCATATCGAATGTCACCAATTGAGTTGAAAGAGTTAAAGATACAGTTGCAAGAGTTGCTAGACAAGGGTTTTATCCGACCTAGTGTGTCCCCGTGGGGTGCACCAGTACTATTCGTGAAGAAGAAAGATGGTACAATGCGGATGTGTATTGACTACCGGGAGATCAACAAAGTAACCATCAAGAACAAATACCCGTTGCCACGTATTGACGATCTATTCGATCAACTTCAAGGGGCTGAGGTATTTTCAAAGATTGACTTACGATCTGGGTACCATCAACTGAAAGTTAAAGCTAAGGATGTGGAGAAGACAGCCTTTAGGACCCGTTACGGGCACTATGAATTCCTAGTGATGCCGTTTGGGGTTACTAATGCGCCTGCTGCCTTCATGGATTTGATGAACCGTGTATTCAAATCATATTTGGATGAGTTCGTTATTGTATTCATTGATGACATTCTCATTTATTCTAAGAGTCCGGAAGAGCATGAACGACACTTGAGACTAGTTTTGCAGCGACTTCGAGAGAAACAATTGTTTGGGAAGTTGAAGAAGAGCGAATTTTGGTTGACGAGTGTCACTTTTCTAGGACACGTGATTTCTAAAGAGGGTATTTCTGTTGACCCACAGAAGATTGAAGCTGTTATGAATTGGTCAAGACCGACAAATGTGTCCGAGATTCGAAGTTTCTTGGGGTTAGCCGGATATTATAGAAGGTTTGTGAAAGACTTTTCTAGAATTGCAACGCCAATGACAAGGTTGATGAGAAAAGATGTACCGTTTGAGTGGAACAAGGAATGTGAAGATTGTTTTGTAGCATTGAAGAAAAAGTTGACTACGGCACCAATACTTACAATTCCAACAAGCACTGGAAATTTCAGAATATACAGTGATGCTTCGCACCAAGGCTTGGGATGTGTGCTAACACAAGATGACAAGGTAATAGCCTATGCTTCACGACAGTTGAGGTCTCATGAAAAGAACTATCCAACTCACGATTTGGAATTAGCAGCGGTAATTTTTGCGTTAAAGATTTGGAGACATTATCTATACGGGGAAACTTGTGAAATCTTCACGGATCATAAAAGTCTTAAATACCTATTCACTCAGAGGGATCTTAATATGAGACAAAGAAGATGGTTGGAACTCATGAAAGATTATGATTTAAAAATTCAGTATCACCCGGGAAAAGCCAATGTAGTTGCCGATGCCTTGAGTCGGAAGTCGTCAGAAAACTTAGCTTATGCCTTGACTGGACAGGAAAAGTTGATAAAGGAATTTGAACAATTGAAGCTTGAGGTAGTTCCTAAAATTAGAGGTGGTTTAATGGCTGCGATCGTGGCACAACCAAGTTTAATTGGTGAAATCAAGACTAATCAGCTCTTAGATCCAGAATTCAAGAAGATTGTGGATGAGTTACCAGAGGGGAGAAGGCCAGAATTTAGTTTCCAAGATGGTGTTCTGAAATATATTAACCGATTATGTGTACCTAAAGTTGGAGATCTGAGAAATAAAGTTATGGAGGAAGCCCACAATACAAGATATTCTGTACATCCGGGTAGTACCAAAATGTACAGAGACTTGCGAGAAATTTACTGGTGGAGTGGTATGAAACGAGAGGTAGCAGAATTTGTGTCTAAATGCATGACCTGTCAAAAAGTAAAAATTGAACATCAACGACCCGGAGGAGAGTTACATCCTTTAGAGATACCAGAGTGGAAGTGGGAACATATTACAATGGATTTCGTCTCAGGATTTCCAAAGTCTCAAAAGTCAAATGATAGCATATGGGTGATTGTAGACCGGTTGACTAAGTCAGCCCATTTCCTACCTATTAAGACCAAAGATCCATCAAAACTTGCAGAGATTTATATCAGAGAGATTATTAGACTTCATGGAGCACCAGTGTCGATAGTGTCAGATCGTGACACTCGGTTCGTATCAAGATTTTGGGAGAGTTTACAAAGGGCTATGGGGACAGCTTTACATTTTAGTACTGCATTTCATCCCCAGACTGATGGTCAATCCGAGCGAGTGATTCAAATTCTGGAAGATATGTTGAGGGTATGTGTTATGGATTTTAAAGCTGATTGGGAAACTCATTTGCCGTTGATTGAATTTTCTTACAACAACAGCTTCCAAACTAGCATTGGAATGGCGCCTTATGAGGCACTATATGGTAGAAAGTGTAGATCGCCGGTGTGTTGGACAGAAGTTGGAGAAAAACAACTTTTGGGACCAGAGATAGTGCAAATCACTACTGACAAGATTCAATTGATTAAGCAACGGTTACAAACGGCTCAAAGTCGTTATAAAAGTTATGCGGATACGGGTAGAAGACCGTTGGAGTTTGAGGTGGGTGACTATGTGTTTTTGAAAGTATCACCATCAAAAGGCATAGCACGTTTTGGTAAGCGAGGTAAGCTTAGTCCGAGATATGTTGGGCCGTATTTGATTCTTAATCGAGTTGGGCCATTAGCTTATCGGTTAGAGCTGCCACAAGAATTAGAGAATGTTCATAATGTGTTTCACGTGTCGATGCTTCGACGTTATGTGCCGGATTCGAAACATGTTATCATTCCGGAACCGTTAGAGATTCGGGAAGATTTAACTTACGTGGAGCATCCAGTGCAAATTCTTGATAGGAAGGATCAAGTATTGAGGACCAAAGTGATTCCTTTGGTGATGGTTCAATGGCGAAGCCATTCAGTGGAAGAGGCTACTTGGGAGCGGGAGGATGAGATCCGAGCCAAGTACCCGCATCTCTTCAATTCTTGAGGTAAGAGTAAGTTTGGGGACCAAACTCCCTTTTAGGGAGGGAGAAATGTAACACCCGTACCCGGAGAACGGGTTAATTATTTGTATTAATATGCATTAATTAGTAAAATTAGTGTATAAAATGGATTAAGGGGAGGCTTGGACTCGCCCAAGTAAAAAGTGTTCAGAGAGGGACACTAGTTGGAAAAGTCCCCAGTGAGGTGGGACAGGTATTGAAATGGAACCCAGTGAAGGGTAAATTGGTAATTTGCATTTTAAGTGATTAAATGCATTTTTATGTGATTACATGGATATTTGCTAAGTTGCTTTCATATTACATGTTGATATGTGTTAGCATTAGTTTGGACACCCAAATAAGGGTATAAATGAAAAAGATGTAAAATTAGTAGGTGCGATAGAAATTTCACAAAATATGTGGGACCCACGTTGGGACCCATACGAAACTTAGACAAACCCTCATTAGATAATTGGGTAGTTAATGGGATGTTTGGGAATCTCATAATAAGAACTTAAGAAATTTCGGGGGTGTAAACGAAAATAATGAGTATTGAGGTGAAGACACCTCATCTACACATGCAATATGTGTCAAAACAGAGAGTTAATACTCTCAATCTGCTGGAATTAATCCAGAGAAAACAGAGAGAGCACCGAGAGAAGACGTAAAACGTCACCGACGCCGAATTCTCGCCGTTCCGTTGCCGTCGTTCGTCGGATTCACAAATCGAAACCACTTTTGGACTCGTGGAGGTAAGACGGTCGTTTCTATACCTTCAATTTCTGTTTTACTCGCTGTAATTTTGGTAGCTTACGCCAATCGGTGACCGAGGTTGCCGAATTTGTATAGGAATTACTCCGGGGGAAAGAATTGGGCAAGAATTACTAAGGAATTCTGCATAATTAGCTTGATTTGGGGTATAAGCTGTGAGTGAGGTGAGTTTTCTAGCCTAAAAATGATTGTGTTTAAGGTGGTCAATGAGTCCTTGTATAACTTTGGTTGTTGATATCATGTTTAGAAGTTACTATATTGGTGGATTGTGAATTTCATATCAATTTTGTGAAAACCATATGTTGATGCATGTTTATATGCTTATATGTCTATGTGGTAGTCAATGAGCACCGGGAAAATGGTTCATTGTTGGGAGTAATAAGGGTGGTGAAGAGGAAGAATCCGAGAAATACGGAAGTCCAAGGAATAGAAGTGGCCACGGGACCAAGGGAGGTCTTCGGGTCTGAATGAATCATTAAACCGGTGACTCGGCGACTACAAATATGATTTATATGTTGATTGTTGCATTGCACATGTTAAACATTCAGTCATGCTTAGAATGCTCACTAAGCAAATTGCTTAAGAAAACCGTTTTCCTATTTCTGTTGTGGTACATAACAACCACCGCAGGTACGGAGCGATATCCGGAGAGAAGGTGACGTGCTCGGGAATGGGGAGGAGAATTAGAGCTTGTAAATATGTTTTTAAACTTGTGTTATATGTAACTAGTGGCTTAAGGTTCTCGACTTGAGGCTTGAAGTCGTGACTTGTGAATGGGAGAGATGGGGAGAGATGGGAGAGATGGGGGAGATTGAGCCTCTTGCTTGTAAATTTCTTTTGCAACTTGTAAAATGATGTAAAGTATGGTGTCTTTTATGTTAATGTTCATATTTAAGTTGTTGGAAGTGAACTTGGGTCACAACCATGTATTTTGGAGAGTTGGAGGTAAATTTGAGAATATATGTGTAATCTCTCTCGTTTTGTTCTAGTAGGGTGCAAGTAATGGATTTGACCATCTCGGCAAGTCCGGGTGTGTCGTTAGTGTTTTGGACATGTTTCTTTAGTGTTTATAATGTTAGTTATGACTTTGAGTTGAATTCCAACAAGTTTCATGTATTTTGGATAAGAATTGAGAATTTAAGTTGAAAAGTTTGTTGTAATTCAAATGAAATGAGTTCATGGTTGATTTGATCAAATTGTGAATATGATTTTATGATCCATGCTTAATTTGAGTTTAAACATGTTTAGAAATGTGTTGGGATTGTTTTCCCAAAGTTTCATAATGTTTCCATGTGATTTGGTTGTGTTTTGGTAAGTTAAAACTTGTTTTGACAGCAAACAAAATTTGGCAGCAGATTTGTGAAGGGGATCGATCCGCGATTTGTGAAGGGATCGATCCGCCCTTCCAAGGGGACATTCTGCGGGAGAATAATATAAATGGATCGATCCGCCCATTATGAAGGGATCGATCCGCCTTGTATTTTTCCCCAGCATGTCCGTTTTTACGGAAACATGCATAACTTCTTCTAGAAAACTCGGTTTCGCGTGCCGTTTGTTGCGTTGGAACCGGGACTCAAAATTCTAACTTTTGGTATAAAATTTTTACATACTTTATAAATGACCATTTTGCCCTTGGGGCCTATTTTGTAACAATTGAGTTGTTTAATGGGGTTAAACACATGTGTTTCTTAGTAATTCGTATATTTCTTTACAAATTAATGTGATTGGGAGCTTGTAGCATTGTTACACGTGTCCTAATCCGCACGAGGCGGGTTGGGGTGTGACAGTATCAGTCACCACACCCTCTGTTCTTAGGTGAGTGTCTAAGAAGGTGTTATAACCTAAGGATTTGGGATCTGTTTTGATTGAGAAATCAATTTCAGACTCGACCATGAAAGGATGGACATCTTTTCCGTGAGAAAAGAAACCAACGATGTGACAGATGTCAAGAACTATTGGTCATATAGGACCAGATTGAAGTTGGAAGTGATTGTTATTGGGATTCCAAAAATTTATAACACTGGGGACTAGAAAGGGATCGAATTGGGTAGCAAGTTTGCTAACAATGTTCCCTTGGAAGACTCCTAGTTCTTCGAGTTCAGTTTTCTTAGAGTCGATGATCCTACTTACCCATTTATCCCAACGATCATCAAGAAATTTGGGCCAATGACGATACTTGAAATCTTTGGTTGGGAGTTGAAGAGATTTTTGATAACCTAATTTTTGTTCTCCGAATCTAGGATAATAAACATGGAGTTTGAGAGAATGAGATAAGAAAGCAGGGCCTATTGCCATTGAAGGTTCAGAATCAGATAGGACAGTGGGGATAAGGGTTTCAACAACAAGAGATGACCCACTACTTGGAATTTGGTATTGGGCATGCTTTTCCGTCATCGTTTTCTCAAAATTGTCATTAATGTGTTCGATTGAACTGTTGGAACTCGCCATGATTGGTATGAGAATGAATTTCAGAAAACAGAGTATGGAACGAAGATGGTTTTAGGAAACCAGAGGAGTTAGGGTTTGAAAGACGAAGAATTTGAGAAGAAATGAAAGTAATTCCTTAAATTTGGGAATTTGAAATTCTTTTATGGTCATGGGTGGACCCATTAACCATCGTGACTTTTCATGTTATACTAGCCGTTGTGACAGTTAATGAAAAGTGTCGTTTAGTGAGATTTGAAGAAACTGAATCGGTTCTAAACGAGACATCACATACATTTCATAACCAATGTATTTACACTACTTAAATATTTACAAATATCAAAAGATTTCCTAAAATTTATAAGCTAATTTGATGAGTATGAGGAAAACCATAGGTTATGAGGTTATAAAATAGATCCCAATAATACAGAAAGTAGTCTATCTCAGTTTCGAGAGCTAATCGCAGATTTTGGATCTCAAGAGCTTGATGGTCTTCACTTCGAAGCTTGGTATAGAGCTTTTTCACATTTCTAAATTTCTCATTCGAGCCTTGATTTCTTGTGGAGTATACGTGGATAGTTCTTCGTCATCAGTCATCTTACCATTCCCAAAAACATACTTTTCTTCAAATGTGTCAATTTCATCAAGCAAATGGCGAGAAGACACTTTGGTTTGGTTATATACAGCTTCTAATCCTTCCAAACGAGCCCATCCATGGTCATGATATATGTATCATTCCACATGAGTTCGAAGGACGTTCGAAGAGTGAATTAAAGTTGAGCTTGTACATGGGTGGAAGGACATGTAGTTTCCCTACTTAGGATATGGCATGCCCACTCAAATTAAGATGTGCTCTTGGTGTTTGTAGAATGGAGAAAGGGAGATGTGCGAAAGCAACAAGAACCCTCATAACCAGGATTAGATGGATAGGTTTAGGGTTGAGAATGGGGTAAGTATGGTAAAAATCAGGACCATATTTACATAAGTGATCAAGTGCTCGAATAGGGTCTTGAAGTTCTTCGATAGGGTTAAAGGTTTTAACTATAGTAGTAGGGAAATTAAGTTGGGTATAATAAAAAAGAAGGACTTTCTCTTCATATTCTTGTGAGAACATGGCAAATTTGTTCAGAAATTGGATGGAATAATGTTCAGCAGAAAATTGTTCATGGGTAGCTTTAAAAAAGGTATGCACAGGAGGTCTTCTTTGAGGGAAAAGATGTTTCTCCTACTTAAATCGAAGAGTAGGAGGGATCGTGGAAGAAATAAGCCAACCATTAAGAATGTTCTATTCAGGAGTAAGATTGTTTGCGAATGGATAATAAGGTTTGATTATTCTACTTCGAACAACATCTTCAGCCGCTTCGAAGTAGTCGAAGTCAGGATATACTACTGAAGGAGTAGTAATAGGGGTTTCGAGCTTTAGGTTAGTATAATATCCTAACCCCTCCCCTTTCGAGACCGGCATTGTCCATGCAGGGGAAATTTTGTAATCAACATATCTGGGTTTCGAGGATGAAGCCTTTCCAGGATTAGAAGGCATGACGTGAGCAACCCATTTCTTCCAGCCAGAGAGAGTGTAATGGCTGAAAAGCGGTTCGAGGGGGGTTGATTCACCCCAAGTTGTCAAGGCTTCAGGTTGTTTGAGTTTTGTTAAAACTTTGACATCTTCAGGCAGGTCAAGTGGAAAGTTTTATGGGCTCCTTTCTAAGTCCATTGGTTTTGAGTTGCAATAAAATGAAAGGTTTATAGAAGATAATGATCTTTTGGAAGTGGTCGAAGCTTTATAAAGAGCATATTAAAGAAATTTGAATTCAAATCAGAGGCCTCAGTCACTGATGAAGATCATGGAGGAAGTGCAAAAGTGTGGAATGTTGGCAGTTATCAAGAAACCGCCAATTATACTTATATTCAAAAGGTAATAAACGCGGGGGGTATGTTTGTGCCATAAAAATTCAGTCTAGTAATATGTTGACACATGTAAGGTTCAAGGGTTCTAGTAAAGTGTTGACATGTGTGATGCTCAAAGACATATGCATTGCTCGTTGTGGAAGAATAGAAGTGTGACATGTGGAAGGAGTTAAACATGAAGATCAAGGCGCAAGCTGTTTGTCTTTCAATAAGATTCAAGTTCAAAGAGCAACTGTCAAGACACGTGTTGAAAAGAGATCAAGCAGTTTGAGGTAATAGGTTATAGCACATGGAAATCTGAAGGAGAAGTTACTTCGAGATCCTATAAATAGAAGAAGAGATGAAGAGCAAGAGGACACATGCAAACACGCCAAACAGCTCTTAAGAAATACATTTATGTTGTGACTATTTTTTCACTTCCTTAAGAGTAGAATACCACTTCGAAATCCCCTTCGAGGTTAGATCTGTAATTTACTTTATGTTGAATAAAATACCTCCTTCCTTTTCACAGTTTGGTAGTGCTTAGTATTAGAATAACTTAGTTTATAGTTTATCACTGTTTGCCAATTATACACGATAAAAATCCTTTTAATTAAGGAATTCAAACGGTCACAATTGGCCTGATGAGGCGCATTTGGCTTACACAATATATTAACACATTAGCAACTTGCTAGTCTGACACGCTCGCACACACAAAGCTACTCAAATATCTTTCAAAGAATAAATAGCCAAACAACACTCATCATAGTCCCGCTTTGTGATTTGTCAACATGTTCAATGGCTCACACGTAGACTAATCACAAATCAAAGCAGGTCAAAACATTCATAAAAATAAATAAATAAAATGAAATGAAATAAAAAAAAGTTTTATTGAAGTCTTCTAGAGTTACCATTTTAGATTTTATTTGGACGCCGAAGTCGTTTCATATCCGGTGCTAACTGCTAAGGCTTAGTTTGGCCCCCCTTTTCGTGCTTCTCCTTTTTTAAAGCACAATTTCATGTTAATTCATTTGGTAACTAGTTTATGCGCTTTGTAAAAATTGAACTTAGGGCTTTTTTGGGGGAGCTTTTAAAAGCTCCATTCTAGAGCTTTTAAAAGCTCAAGGTGGCTTTTTGGTTTCATGATATATTTTTGAAGAGTAGTGTGTCACTTGTACAAAATTATCAAACAACTTAGTAGTAAATTTCATAAGCTCCTTTTAAAAAGCCACATGGGGGCCAAACTAAGCCTAAGTCAGTCGCAACACCAAAATGGTCCACTGAGCCCAGATTATAGAGGCTTGCTATGTTTTGCGCTTTAAGTGAGCATTTATTATTCGGGCCCCTCTTTCACTGTAGGCTAAACCCAATGTTTTCAGACAAAAGCCCAAATATTCTAGGCTAAGCCCACTAAACTCCAGTCTGGTCCGTGTCCACACAACTCGAAGGTCCCTCGGCGATTCGACGCCGCAGCAATGGCTTCCTCCTCTCTCTCTCTAAACAATGAGCTCCCTCCGGACCCTCCCCCCTCTCTCTCTCTCTCTCTCTCTCTCTCTCATATCGGATTCAATCTTTGATTTGGTAAAACACTAAAGACGATGTCAACAACAACAGCAACAAGAAGAAGAACAACAGTTGGTGTTGGTTGTATCAGAAGACAATGAAGCGAGTTTGGAAGATATCAGACGCAAAACAAGCAGAGCTATTACTCTGCAGGAAGTGCTCTGCTAAACCTCAAACCCTAATAAACCTAACCACCCCTCTACTTCACTTCACTGTAACTTCGTCCCAACGATTCACTCGAGAGCTCTTCTCCAAACCTCGTTCCTGTCCAACCACTTTCCAGAGCATCATCGATTTGTTCGTTGATAAGTGGAGTTACGAGGACCCAATTGCCAGAGAAGCTCTCAGTAGGAAGGTCTCCAAATTGAGAGACCAATTGCTTCTAAACGCCGATGATTTTGACAAGATTGGCGATGTATTGGACAAAGATGGGGACTCTTTGTTTAGTAGGAGTTATTCGGATGGAAGGGCTTTCCTTGAGCTGTTGAAACAGTTGTCTTCTTCGCCTCAATTAGCTCTTCAGGTCTTCTTTTCATTGCTTGCTTGCTTTGCTTACTCTTTTTTGTTTACATCAAGTGCTCATTATTTGTATATGGTTTGTGCTTAATCCATAAGCTACGAAAGTAACTTCTCTTTATGTTTTGATCTAGTAAATGTTTTTGGCAAATGTTGCTATCTGGATTGTGGCCTTAGATTTGCTGGGTTGTGCATTTTAGTCAAATGGGGGGTACTAGAGGGTTAAATTATAATGCTCCGATATACTTAAAACTGCAATGAGTGTGTATTGTTTTTCCTCAAAATATATATATTTTTTTTTGAAATTATTTCAATTTTTGTGATGTCTGTACATGAGCTGGTTTTTCATTTTAGTTTGCTGAGACTATTGTACTAACTATGTTCCAAAAAGATGTTTGGACCTATTAACTGAAACAATGAACCTAGTAATTCAGACTATTGGGAAAAACAATCTCTAGCTATTCTTGGTCACACCAAAGTTATTTGGACGAGGCTTTCCAATCAATGAGTTCATTCATGTAATTTGGTGGTTGTAATTATGTTCTATATCACATAAAAATCCCGGGGTTTTCAAATACTAAATATAGTACTAATATACTATGGTTCAGCTTTCAGGGATGCACAAAAACTTCTTACTCTTGAATTTATATTCTGACATAGAAATTTGATCGGTCCAAATTGTTACTCGTAAAGAAAAATCTTCGGCAGCCAATATTATTGTGAAAGATTTTACATACTTATTTACTTATATTTTGCCCTCAGGTTTTCAATTGGAGAAGGAACCAGACTGCTTTTAGCATTCCTATGACACCAGAGGAGTACGCCAAAGGTATAACTATTGCTGGTAGAATGAAGAATGTTGATCTTGCAGTTGAAATTTTTACAGAGGCTGCTAATAAGCGAATTAAGACCACCTCTACCTATAATGCGCTTATGGGTGCTTATATGGGTAATGGTTTTGCTGAGAAATGTCAGTCGTTGTTTCGAGACTTAAAGAGAGATGCAAATTGTAACCCTACAATTGTAACATACAACATCCTTATTTCGGTCTTTGGTCGTTTAATGCTGGTAGACCACATGGAGGCAACTTTTCGGGAGATAAAGGAACTAAATATCTCGCCGAACTTGAGTACGTATAATAATTTAATTGCTGGGTATGTCACTGCTTGGATGTGGGATTGTATGGAGAAGACTTACAAGACCATGAATACAGATACTGTCACACCTGACATTACTACCCACTTGCTTATGCTTCGTGGGTATGCGCATTCTTGTAATTTGGAAAAGATGGAAGAGACTTACGAGCTTGTAAAACATCATGTTGATTGTAACGAAATTCCATTGATCAGAGCTATGATATGTGCATATTGTAAGAGTTCTAATAGAAATAGAGTGGAAAAGATTGAGTCATTAGTGAGAATAATTCCAGAAAATGAGTATAGGCCTTGGTTGAATGTACTATTGATTAGACTTTATGCTCAGGAGGATCAAATAGAAGGGATGGAAAATTTAATAAACGAGGCATTTGAGCATAGAACCTCTGTGACGACAGTGGGTGTGATGCGTTGTATCATTTCAAGTTATTTCCGAAGCAATGCGGTGGACAGGCTTGCGAATTTCGTGAAGCGTGCTGAGTGTTCTGGGTGGAGAATCTGCCGGTCTTTGTACCACTGTAAGATGGTTATGTATGCTTCACAGAATCGCCTTGCAGAAATGGAGAGAGTTCTTGATGAGATGGAGAATTTGAATATGGAACGAACAAAAAGAACACTTTGGATATTGTACAAAGCATATTTGATATGTGATCAAAGGTATAAAGTTCAACAGGTGTTGGGATTGATGTGGAAGCATGGGTATGAACTTCCTCTGGATATCTTCCCTTCATAGTCCACACACTTTGGTTGGACAGAAGTCATGGGAAAAGTAGACACAGTAGCATTCAGCTAACAATTGCAAATGGTTCGTTGCCTCTGTAAGATGAATTACGGGTTTCATCTAATTCACTGGTAAACTTCGTGTCTAATCCTGCTTTTTGTTAATTGCCTCTTAGGATCTGTTTGGGAATGCTTAAAATAGATGTGATGCAGTCCCAGTTCACTTTCTATCTGAAACCAAGTTAGGTTGGTTTGAAAAGGAACTAGTTTTAAGAGATATATAGACTGGGCACGGACTCCTATACAAACACTTTAATTTTTAGAACGGGTTCACTTATGAACCATTGAACTGGCTCTTTACCTTTCCAAACAGCTCCTTATTATTGAAACCATTATTTTTCATGGTACTTTTTTTTGTGCCGACTATTGGCAGTGGACATTCAAGAGTCTATTGTTAACTCTTATGACCTTGACTTTCATAGTTCTATTTTTCTAGGAAAGTAGTTAATGAGGTAACACTTCAAATTATTTGATACTTAAAACTGTGAAAGCATCTTTTAATTTAAGATTCTTGTAATATTCTAATTGTGTGTTTATGTGCTGATAGAGTTGGCACTATTTGGGTTAGTCATCAAATTGCATTCATCATGCTGAATATTTAAATGGCTTCATGATTGATCATGTTGGTGTACACATGACACCCCACATCTTATGCATTTAATACCGCTGAAACAGGAAAATCACTGCTGCTGTGATTATAGACATGCATGCGTACTCTGCCTCACATTTCTAATTTCACCCTAATTGGCCACAAGCTCGATAATAATTGACAATGACTATCCAAATATTTGCTTTCACAGTATTAGATCAGGTTTATAGAGAAGATGTGAGATTTTAAGACATCGGAAAACGTTGGTTCAACCACAGCATGAGATATATTCGTCCTTATCAACTCAATCATTCCTTTACTTTCCCTCTTATTCCCTTTTCGAATCTCACAAATACATTACTAAGAAATAAATTTGCTTTGGTATATCTTTGTGACTTGCACAGATTGATCCGACTCTTTCTGAACTTTCATGATTTTCTAGTTCTCCACCAACAGAGGCAGGCAAATATCCTGGCTAAGACTGAATTACAAAAATCACCTTCCTTAACTCTGAAACGTGAAAGTTCCATGGGATGGATTTTGGCGGTTCTTATTCCCGTATTCGAAAGATGTATTTCATCGGACGAGTAATGCTATGCTTCCCAAAAAAATTTTCCAAAAAAGTGTTTCCCAACACATGTGGCAGTGGGGTCCTCTTCATTAATGGTAGGACCACTTCAACATCAACCAATCAAAATCAACTGTGCCCACTGCCACATGTGTTGGGAAACACTTTTGGGAAAAAAAATTTGGGAAGCATAGCTTTACTCTCATCGGACATCCCACTTCTATGGAAAGTACTGTACATTTATAAATCTCTTCAAGCATTTGCAAGCTTTGTCTCTTAAGCTTGCTTATATATATCTAGAGGAATCCCTGTGATTTGTGGCCATAAAAAAGAGTATGACGAGTTTAATGGAAGGTGTGACGCAGATTTGGTAGGTCTCACTCTGGAAATTCAAACGTCTAAAAAATTGTTGAGATTCATCATAGTCACTTAATCTCTCAACTATATCTTTGGTATGTGATTAATCTTTTGAAACTTTTGTGCGAGAGTATGCAACTTTGATGTTACTGAAGAAAAGAGTACGAAGTCGATGTTGAGATTATTAGGTCCAATGACCTTCAATTTGCAAAACTTTTCTGAATGGAGCCTCATATGTGTGCTTTGTACTCCTCAAATTTACATTGCTGTCAGACATGCCCGCCTCCTATTTCTTTTGTCTTATCATTGAGTAACCGGAATTCTTTGTTTCTGAACTAAAAAGCAGCCAACTTTAGTTAATCTATATCAATTTGAATTCTAGAGTCCTTGTTTTAACCAATTCTAGACATCCCTAATCCATTTTCTATGTAGGGACTATTATTTAGTGCAATGGTAAAAGCTCATCTTAACAAGTGAGAGATCATGGGCTATGAAGCACGGACACGGGCACACCGACACAAATACAACACGACACATACAGGCCGGCACGACAAATCCTAAAAATATTGCATGTCGACGTGGCAATAAAAATTTCCGTGAAGTGTCATGTCCGTGTGCCGGACACGATAGACACGCATCACTTTACCTTTTAGAAGTGTCCGTACTTCCTAGATCATGGTTTCGAGTACGAGAGTAATCACATTGTGCTAAAAGTTCAAAGGTTAGGTATATCTCCAGCCTACTCCTCCCATCACCTTGCGTAAGCGGAATCCTTACTGGGTAATGGCCCTTTTAAATGACAATAAAAGATCCACTTTCGAAGTTGTTTAGAGTTTAGGTAAGAAATATGGTAACAGAAAGATCGATAACAACAATTAGACATGAACATGAATGACAGTTAAATCCATTCTTAGATCCATAGTTGTTAATTCTTGCTTTGGAAAAAATTACAATTCTTGAGATGTTTATGATGAATTCAACCACACTATTAAGAAATATGAATTACTTTGCAGGTAAATAATGTATGCTTGCGTTTTTTTCACTGATATCCGAGTTTATTTTCTATATGTAATTTTACACGTGTGTAATTTTAGGTATGATATCTATGTACTTAAGCACCTATAAAACCCACCTTGTATTTTTTTATTATTATTTTTTTTTATTTTAATCTTTTCAATGTCATATCAGATCTAAATCATCTAATGTAAACCGAAATAAGGAGAGAGATTGTAAGCTTCTTATTAAGTGGAAAAACTTCCATCTGTCAAGGGGAAAAAAGCCAAAAGATAAATGAACCAGTAAGAAATGTTGTAAGATTTAATAAGGTTTATGGTTTAGAATGAAGGTATATAAAACAAGTATAATTTGATTGGTCCAAATACATGTGTTAAGACTGTTAAGTCAGTTTTCTTTCTTCCTACTGTGTACTTCGAGGAATGACTGACTAGCCATATTATGTCATGCTATGTTGGGCATGGGTAAAGTTGTTAGCAGGAAGGGCTAGGTGCTACTCAGGTTTTGGGCTAGGTGAAGTGAGTAAAGGCATTTGATCACGACTTTTAAGAGTCATAATATAAGTATAATTAGTCCAGTCGGGAGTGCTGAATCATTATAAGCTCAAGCTCAGGGAAGACTTTCTGTCCACGCGGGCAAGCCGTAGTAATGACAGAGGTACTTTATTTCTTGCTCGTCCTTCTAATGACTTCGTCCTGCGGGCATCTTCAAACGCGATCTCTTCTGTATTTAGAATCCAGTCGGGCTTTTCTCACTCTTCATAGGTATTCTCGAGGTCAATGAGATGCAGTTGTGAGTGTAGACTGAAATGGTTCAAGCGGTAACAAAGAAGGAATATTGGCTTAAGGGTGAACTGTAAAAGGTTGATGTGTGTGTGTTTGTGAGTTTTCCCTGGGGAGTTGAGGGGTACATGTATGTGGTTAGTATGAGATGGCTTACTTTCTTGATCAAAAGATACACGACTTGATAGCTTGGGATCTTGGATTAGGTTCCCTATGAGAAGTCATTGCAGATGTGGTTTTGCAATTGAGGTTTGCTGCTCCCTGTAGTGCTCCTAATTATATTTAGTGTCTCATTGTACGACTTAATCTGGTATTGACGATTGTGTCTAAGATGGCCGCTAGCACTTTATTTCATTATCTAAAATGGTATTTCAATTATTAGCGTAGTTAGGTATTTTAGTTAAACATGATTTCCAGGGAGATGGTTGTCCTTGCTTCTCACTGTTCTCAGCGACCTAGGTTTTGCGAATTTCACATCCGTCTGTATATCGTGACTTGTGGGTTCATGATATATTGATGTAATGAGGCATCTCAACCTGAAATTCACTTTCTTTTATGTTGATATGCCCCCTAGTACGGAGAATTTTCTTAGTTATAGGACTGGTGTTCGTCCATGCATGTTTTAAACTTTCTTTTTCCTTCGACAGTCTTCATTTTTTCTTTTCTTCCATCTGAAGTCTTGACTGAGAACAATGTTGATATGCCATCAGTATGGCAGATTGATGTTTGGATGTAGCCTTTCTTTGTGCATGTTTTATTTTTCTTGCGCTAATACTTCAGTGTTCATGTGCTCCCTTTCCATCTTGACTTCTGAAGCTATGGTCGTCATTTCTAACATCTGGATTCTGATATCTAAATAAAGCCTGTGGAGATTTATTGGGAATTCATCAGACCCTTTATTGATTATTGTCCCACGAGACTGGTGCTAGGCTGCTAGCTAGAGTTGGACAAGTGACTTTGTTTTTCGCATTAGCACGCTCAAGACTATGTATTGAGCATTTGTATCATGTGTCAAAACGACTTAATTTCATATGTTAATACTTCGGAAATTAAAACTGAAGCAAAATGATACATGTTGTACTTTGTTCATTTTAGTTTATGTTTGTGGTTGGCATATGCAATTGATTGACTACATTATATTGCAGAAGTGGCTTCACATTTTCAGATGAACAATGGACTCCAATATATGCTGAATGCTTGTGGCAATCAAAATAATATCCACCCATGTGTGAACTGTGATGTTGGTGTGGTTTTTCCACGAATTTCGGCTCGCTTCTTGTGTGCTATTTGTAGAATACAAGGACAGTCTGGACAGAGAGAATCGCTACCTGAGTGCTGAAATCCGGGAATTCAACACGGGCAAAGAGTGTTTCCTTATTATTTTTTTGCGGTCTATCAAATATATAATTCAAAAGACCATTGTCTGTGAAGCAGATCAAATCTGAATAAAGGAGGAAGTTACATTGATTTTTAGCACCTGCTGGAGCTCTTTTTTCGCTGCTGTTCTGTAGAATGTTTCAGCTTCGAATTCTTGTTGCTGTTGCAATTTAAAACTTACATTTTTAGGGATTGATTTTCTCAACGAAGCGAGAACTAGTTCTAGGAATGTGGCAAATATGGAAAGGTGTGTAAGGCTGGCATTTTTGTTTCATAAATTGCACTGTATTTTTGGTTTTAGTTTTTACTTTTTCTTTTTCTTTTATAATATCTCATAAATTGAGGCCTTGATAAGCCGCTATAATTAGTGATTCCGTGTAAAACATTGTTTCTTTACAGATGATGATTGGGATTGAAAATGCTATACCGTTGGCTGTGTATATCTTCCTTGAAATTGTTTCTTGATAGATTTGAGGCTGCTGTTTGATTTATGGAAAATGCTCTCACAGACTAATCTATATTCTAGCTTCTTAGAAAAACCATTCTAATTATACTCTATGTATATAGATCCAAGTGGGCCATTGTTTGGTGATTAAAGAAATTGTCTGTTGTTTATCAAATGATTGTATGATTTGATATCTAAATGTTGACTTGGTAAAGCATTAGCACAGAAGTGATATATACATACATATATATATATATATATATACTAGTGTGGGTGCACGTGCAAGGCACGTGCCCGTCGGATAGTTGTATTCCTAGATATATTGTGTATTAATCTTGACATTAGAGGTAATAAGATGTTAAAACAGTTAAATAGGAAATTGTAAATGTAACTATTTAATCTAAAACTCTTCTGACGGAAGAAGTTGATAATTATGACTATCTTATACATGAGTAGTAAAGGTAACTAATAAAGCGCCACTAAAAATATATGACACAAGTAGGGTATTTCCTCTAAAAAAAATGGCATGAAAGTGTTTGTAGGCTTTAATTGATATTCGAATACGATCTATAAATCCTGAATTTGAGGGAAGAAGTTGACCAAAATGTAAATATTAGTGATCAATTCATAATAGCTACTAAAATAACCACTTTATTTGACATTTTAGATATACCAAACTTAATTTTTAGAGAAGAATTTGACCAAAATGTGAAATTAGTGACCAATTCCTAAATAGTCACTAAAATAGCCACTTTTTAAATTTTTTTAAAGTGAATAATAAATATCCCAAAACTTGCTGACCTAAATGCAATTACACATATTACAATATATGAATCCTAAATTTGAGAGAAGAAGTTGAGCAAATTGGAAATATTAGTGACCAATTCCTAAATAACCACTAAAATAGCCACTTTTTTTACTTTTTATGAAGTGAATAATAAATATCCCAAATATTATTGATCCAAATTTAATTAGACACAAATTGTTGATTGAAACCTCATTTGAGAGAAGAAGTTGACCAAATTGTAAATATTAGTGACCAATTTCTAAATAGCCACCAAAATAGCCACTTTTGTTGACTTTTTTTGAAGTCAATAATAAATCTCCCAAAAATTGTTGACCCAAATGTAATTAGACACAAGATTGTTGATTAAAACCTCATTATTATATTAAATAAAATTTCAAAAGCTGACTTGAATGTAATTATTTGTCCAAAATGACAGATATACCCTCACACAAATCAATATATCCTTACGATGTATAGATAGATATATGAGTAATTATGATATAATGAAGGGCAAAAGAGGAAGTTCATATTTTTTGACGTGCTTGTTAAATGTGGCTGTCTTCTTATTATATAGAGTAGATATATATTTAAAGAGAGATCAAAATACAGTGTGCTCATGTTTATGCATGCAGTATGCAAGAGCAGAGTGTAATTCAAGATCATGTGCATATTTGAACCGGCAGGCCACTGAAACCAAACTGTGCGTGTATACATATTCTCTTCTTAGCTACAATTCTATCTTCAAGTGCAAAGATCAGGTTTGGTCTCAAATCCTTGAGAAAACATTAACTATTTCTGGTATGAGATATACTACAGAAAATAATAATGCTATACTTTCAAAATTTGAGTACCAAATTAATTTGATTCTCAAATAGTTTTAACAGTTGTACCACATGATGTGACATTGAGGTATAATTGTTAAAAGTATTTGACAAATAAAAATTTTAGAATTTAAATTAAAGAAGCATAAGTTACTCATGGAACAACCAATGTGAAAACCCTTGGAAAACTCAGGTGACTGAGAAGAGATAAAGCTAATCCAAAAATGCAAGAGGAGTGCATTTTGTACACTTTTGGTTTTCCTTGCCCATTTATTTCCATTAATGAATTTGTCCTCGTAGGTAGGTGCTAAACAAGTGTTTTCATTTTCCCATTTATTTCCATTGATGAATTTGTCCTCGTAGGTAGGTGCTAAACAAGTGTTTTCATTTTCCTTAATAGGTGTGAAACCATTTGTCTGACTCATAAACAGCCTATTCAATTTGCCTCCCTTATTTGGTCAGTATTTGTTTCGTTTTGTTTTCTTTGGTCAACACCAAATTTCGAGCCTCACCCATTTTTGCTCATCATTTGTTCACTACGGTCTAGGTGATGCGTGTCTCATTCTATTCTTATTTTGCACATGTATTATTATCAACATAATTAATAAAATGAGACACATGTTAGTTAGTGGAGGCCTGGGTGAGCAAAAATGCTCTCTTAGTCGGTCTTCTATCAAATAAATTTTGGTCGACTAACATGGCAGACCCAGGGCACTAGAATTCTGTCACTATTAAGTGTAGACACCCCATTTTTACCGTCCTTTAAAAAAAAATACAAAAAGAAGAAGTAAATAAAAAAAAGGAAAAAGAGAACTGACTCGTACAGGGGGCCCACCGGGCACGCAAATCGAGGAAAAGACCGAGAATCCATCGGGGATGCCAACAAAGGTTTTTAATGGCCATTCTAGGTCATTCAGAGTCATCAATCATACGGAAGTTCAAAAACGGCGGTCGCCGCTCAGCGCGGGTCCCGAATCGGCTAACCGGGAGGTTAGAAAATGAGTCAGAATCAAGACCGGGGCAACCGAAGGCGAGTCAAAATGGCCGTAAGCCAAAGAAAGCATGGAAATGACTTCTGGGAAAGGAAAATGGGTCCGGACGGGCAATCAGAGGAAAAAGCGGTGGCCTGTTGGCTTTTACAGTCCAGAATCAGCACAAGGAAGGGCAAAACGGTCAATTTTGAGCCCGGGAGCAGAGATCATCGATCCGACTGTATGGGGTGGAAGGTAATCTCAATACAAGCACGAAGAACTTTGAATCGGTCAGATCCGACGGTCGGATCAAAAGATATGGGTAACCCTAATTCCATAGTCTAGGATCAGCATAGGAAAGGGCAAAATGGTCATCTTCTGTGCCCGGGCATAGAGATCATCGATCCGACTATACGGGGCTGAAGGTAATATCAATACAAGAATAAAGAACTTCAAATCAGTCAGATTCGACGGTCGGATCACGAGATATCAATAACCCTAATTTTGCAGTCCAAGACCAGCAGAGGGAGGGGCAAAACGGTCAATTTTGAGCCCGGGAGTAGAAATCGCCGATCCGACCGTGGGGATTTGTCGGTAAAGCTAAATGAAGACTAAATATTTTCGAATCGCTCAAATCGGACGGCCGGATGGAAAAAACAAGCTTCGGAAGACCGAACGACCAAGATCGGGGGTTGTAGGGATCCGAAATGCGTCCCGTTCGCACCGGATCCTACCCAACCCAAAAAAACTCTATAAATAGAGCCCATTGGATGCTGCACAAGGAGGAAGCTCTCAAGACTCAAAGGAAGCTCTCTCTCTCTCCACCATTGTTATCTTCCCCAAAGCTCCAAAAAAAAAAAACCAAAAATCATCCCCATATCTCCACCACTACACCACCATAGCCTCCACCACCAGAAACCCATCATCATCAGGCAATTACCCAAACACCCAGTCCAACCACAGCCTCTAAAAGTGCCCAGAAAGCCCAGAAAGCTGTCTAAACCAAACACAGCCTTGGCCTCTGCCCAGAAACTGAAAAACACCCAAACGGAGCCTTAAACTGCACTTCTGTGTCTCACCACCCATACCGTTGGCTTCGCATCGAAAAAACCCATCGACCCATCTTTTCAGATCCTCCAAAGGAGGTCCACAGCCTCCTCACGCGCCGCCCAAACACCCTACGCGCCGCCGCTGCACAGTTTCTCCTCCGGCGGAGTTTCTGGACACCACCACAGGAAACCGCCACGACCACCACCATCGTCTGGACCAGACGATCCAGATCGCGGTGGTCCGGCGGCCAAAGACCACCGGACACCGCCGCACGCGCTACACGCGCCACCACGACACCGTTCCGCCTCCCCCACGCGCAGCTAGACAATCAGCGCTGAGTCAGCAGTTGACCATCCAACCAGGAGCTGACACGTGGCACAACAGCCACGTCATCTGCCACGTGTCTCTGCACGTCAGCACCACGTCAGGGTTGACCAACCAATCACTGACTGCCACGTGGCATAAGATACCACGTGTCACTGCCACGTGTCATGCCACGTCAACTGCCACGTTACTTGGCCAACCAACCAGAGCCTGCCACGTGTCACTGTCTGCCACGTCATTAAGCCACGTGTCACGCCACGTCACCTACCACATCATCGCCCCATCAGCTTTGACAAGCCAATCAGAAGGCGCCACGTGTCGCTGACTGCTGACGCGGTGCTGACTCAGCCGCCACGTGTCTGCCACGTGGCAGTGGGCCCACTTTGACTTTTTCGCCATTTTCGAGGCTTCCGGACCCGATTTTCGACGTTCCGACACTCATTTCTAGCTAATTTGACCGTTCCGGACGCACCCGTGTGCTCAGAATCGCAAAATTCCACCGTTTAAGGCACTTCCTTCTTTTTATAAGCTCATTTCTGCTCAAACCGGCCAGTTTGGCGCCGGCCGGTCCCGCCCGAAATCTGTCCGGACCGATTTCGCCCTGATTTATACCCTTTTGGGGGTTTTCGGCCGTTCCGGACTCACCGGTGACCTCCGTTTGGGCCCGTTTCAAGCCGAAATTCGATTTGGGCCCCGTTCAGCTATTTCCGAGCCGTTTTCTCAAGGTAAAGGGCCGTTTTCTTTTATTCTTCATACCGAATCTGCTGTAAATGTAATAAATAAAAAATAATAATAATAATTTTTTTTACTTAAACTAATATGGTCGGCTTCGTCCGCCAATACTTGACCCTCTCCATTGTGAACTGGCTAGCTCCTAGTTCACTTGATTTTCCGGTAGGCCGGATCTAACAATTTGTACGGTCGGTTCGCCGCCAATATTTGATTCTAACTACGGTCGGTTCGCCGCCAATACTTGATTCTAACTACGGTCGGTTCGCCGCCAATACTTGACCCTTACCATTGTGAACTGGCTAGCTCCTAGTTCACTTGATTTTCCGGTAGGCCGGATCTACTTATTGTACATTCTTATATTTTGTCTTTCATTAATGTCAATATTTCTGTGCTTACTACCTCTTTCAATGTACATAATCACTGTAAAAAAAAATCATACATTCACTATGCTGTAAATCCTCAAATCAATTCAAAACGGGCACCGACCCTTACTTCCGGTAACTTTCAAAACCTTTCTTTCAAAATGAACACTTCGAGTTATCCCGTTGTTCAATAACGCCGATAATATGAATGTTCAAATTCAAAACGGGCACCGACCCTTACTTCCGGTATTCAAATCCTTTCTAAAACCGAACATTTCGATTAGTTACGTTGTTCAATAATGTTAACGACTTGAATGTTCGAGACTCAAACGGGCACCGACCCTTACTTCCGGCAACCTTTTCAAAACCGAACATTTCGATTAGTTACGTTGACGACTTGAATGTTCGAGACTCAAATGGGCACCGACCCTTACTTCCGGCACATAATCAAGGTTAAAGTCTAGGACTCGATTACGGTGATCGACGTCCTGGCTACACCGACTTTTCAAAAACACTATAACACACGAGCACGGTCAAACGTGACCAAAAATTTCAAAAAAAAAATAATAAATAACAAGTTAGAGCTACGTTTGGCCTGATTCTCAACCCGAGATACGTATGCAACCCCCCAAAAGGGTGCGGCCATAACTTTTCATCTTTTTTTCTTTTTGTAAATTCTTATTCTTTTATCTTTATGCCCCGTTATCATGAAAATCGCCAATTTGGCAACCATGCTCTGTCATGGATGTTCGAGGGTGCTTAATACCTTCCCTCGACATAACCGAGTCCCCGAACCCCTTTCTAAATCTCTGGTTTACTTGTCAAAAACATAGGCCTACTTTCCCAAACTGTAAAAATATAAAGATATATTTCCGTATCTTTATCGGGATCCTAACACCCGTACAAAGTTAGGTGGCGACTCTGAAAAATCTACTTGGCCTATTTTTCAAAATAAAAAAATACTTCCCCCACATTCCTCTTTTTCCATTTTTTTAAAAAAAGAACACACCCTTATATATATTTAAAAAAAACCTGTATTTTTCCCGTCGCGGTGCGACATTAAGTTCGGAAAGAGTTACATCTACACATATTTTTATTTTTCACAACTGTGAAAAACTACTTTCGTGGTTCAATTTTTACTTGTGTGACATCGAGGTTGCAATGGCAGATCTAGGAATGCTTGTTTTAATTTATCCCCAATTTTTGAGTGATTGTAGGCATCTAAGAAGATTATTCTCAGACAAATTAGCATAGAAAGTTTTTTTTATATATATATATATATATAAAATAAAAAACAATAAAAGGGAAAAGATAAATTCAAGGCTAATGCTCTAAAAAAACAAAACCATGACTCACAACTCACAAGTGAGGTAGTTGTGGGAGGTCATAGCGAAAATCAAAGCAAAGATAGCCCAGCCCATAGTTTTAGTCTTTGTTTTCGAGAAAGGCAACAAAAGGACAACATATAACGACAATATTTGATTAAAGGCTTAATGGGATTGGGGACTCTTTTACCCAATTGTCCAACATGCTTGTTTTTTTGGACTATACACGTAGTTTCTCTTCTTTTTTTTTGCTGAGAAATACACGTAGTTTCTCATTTACCTACTCTGCTAGACCACTGCTGTTAATCACGCCTCCCCCCCCCCCATCGCCGACTCATGACTTCATATGCATGTGCGCAAATAAAAGTATTGATGACTGCTAGGCATAAGAATCTTATAAAAATAAAATATGTAAATTTTATGTGTTTATTTCTTTTCTTTGTGGATCTCATAGACATTGTGAATCCAATAGTTTCAGTGGATCCCATCAAGAGAGAGATACACATTGTGATTTATGTAGCTTATTTTTGTGAGATTCTTATGTGCCCCAAAAGTTATCCTAAAAGTATATATGAAAGTTTTAATGTATGTATATTATAGGCAGTGGCAGACTCAGATTTTGTGTTAGGGGGGGCCTGCTTGCGAGAAATTTTTTTTGGGTCTATTTATATATATATATATGTATAATTTTTATGTGAGATAGACAGTCAAACAAGTAATTGTGGCAATTAAATTTAGGTATTGTTTATCTTCCGAGCTGAATAAGGGGATATTACTCTTCCCCTTCACTATTAACATGGGCTTTTAATGTCACACGGTCACACTAGTAGATAATGTTATTAATCCTGCAATGTTATTATTTCCAAAAAAAATTCAACAATGATACATCAACATCTCCAACCACATCCTATGCTTTAAATGCATGTATCATGTGCTTTTTTTATTTTTTCACACTTTTTTGTGCACCACTTACACAGCACAGGGTACATGCATTTAAAGCAAAGATGTGATTGGAGGTGTGGGTGTATCATTATTGAATTTTTTTTATCCTCAAATGTGATTCCTAACACATTACAATTTCAACATAATGAAAATCAAGTAGACACTATGTGTTAAGAACCCCCACATGTAAAGTCACAAATTTGGGGAGCCACTATGTAAAATGTTTTCAAATCTTCAAAATTCCATGTAGACCCCTAAAATTTTCAATATTTTGCAGTGGCCATGGCCCCCCAGGTCCCTCTACAGGCCCGCCCCTGTATATGGGGTTTGTATATTTGGGAATTACTATGCACACTCTATGAATGAAATAATGCACTCCGTAGAATATATTCACTACATAGTATTACATGGTTTGTCAATAGTACTATAAATTGCATTACTTCAATTTCAGAGTGGGAATAACAATTCTCATATATTTTCCCCAAAATCAAATGCCCAATCTATGTTCGGCAGCAAATATATCAAAAGCAAATGAAGCTTACATGTACTAGGTATACTATATTTAAGCGTATTGTTATAATTTTCAAATTTTGATATCCCTAATGTTAATGTTATGAGAGTGGTATAAGATATAGTATCTGTGGTATCACAACCATTATCATATCATATGTTACATTTGTCAAAGTATTGAGAGATAAATTTGTGATTCAAATTTTAGAACCATAGCATTATTAACCAGTACTTAATTACCTCTCTATTTAGCTAAAAGCTAACATGGTATTTACAAGTGGGGTACCAAAACCAGTATCCAATGAGGATGTAGATATTTCAAGTGAGAATTGAGTATACATACTATATACACTATATGTATATATTAGAGTTCATCAGCAGTTTTCTGACAAATTGTTAGATTCAAACTCCATTTTCTCTTGGATGAGAAGCCATTGTTTTAATAAACACTTGTCACCACCGTCTGCAATATAATTATGTACTGTTTTCAACTTTTTGTTAGGAGAACATGTTAATTTAAAACCTTAGATGTTCAAATTCCACATAAATTAAGACATTAGACATTGTAAGACCCTGTAAAAGTCCATAGCAGCCCCCAAATGGTGCTTTTACTTGTGCCAAAAGAAGTCATTCTTAGAATATTTAAACCCAGTAACCTAATCACACACGGAAATTCAACCTAGTCATCAATCAAATCCGCTAGAATTTGAGCCAGCTAAGAAACTCGAATGAGTCCAAATATTAATATTGAGACTCTCAGAGAAGCAATAGAAAAAGAAATTATTAAGTTGTTTGGTTAGTTAAATACAAGAATGCTTCTGTCTTTAAAAAGAGAATCAATTTTCAATATTTGGATGCTTGTGTAATGACAACACCCACCTCAATGATTTTCCTTCTATACATGAGGTGATGTTCGAGAGGTATAGATCCAGTAAGCTAGTTTAGAGAGTCGAACTTTAAAATTTTTTAATTTATTTTATTTTTTTCAAAATAACGGGAGAGAATTTATGTACGTAAAGTATATTTACGAATAATATTACTAGAATACATTAGCGCCTTTATCCGATTCTTGAAGACGAAGCACATGCTTCACCCTGGATCCATCCATGTTGTTTAGAAGACGTGATTGGTTCATATGTGCTCCAAATAAGCAATACTTGTACATGTGAACTAATTATATCTCAAAACAGTAACACTTTATGTAATGAAGAAAAAAACGACTACGTCTTGTCTTTTTGGTTACGTAAGAGCCATGCCTGTTATTAACTAAATACAATACTAATTTTCATTAAAAATGAATAATAAAGAGATTTGAGCTGAACTTGATCATATTTGAAGCATTGTCAAATAGGCACTAAGAGTCTCAAAATGATCCCCACATACGCACAAAAAAAAAAAAAAAAAAGTGAACACGCAAGGCGCCGTCCCACCAAAGTAAGATATTAATGCCTTAACAATAACATGCTGACAAAAACAAATTAAACAAAAAACTTGGTACATAATGGTGTGATAAAACAAATGCCCAATTGATGAAAATGATCTCCTTTTGTCGCATTGTAGAGCACATTCAAACACCAAACCAGCTAGCTAATACATAAAGCAACAAAAGAATTAATACAAGTCTAACAAACCAAAAGTGACTCACATTGATTGACAGATACAACACAAGCACATATTCTAAGCAATAAAACCTAGAAAGTCAATATAAACAGGGTTTGATGTCATTTTCCAAGCTTAGCTGTTTTTTCACCACTTAGTGGCCATTTAAACCACTTAAAAGCAATCCCAACAGCTTAAAACTAAGAAAGAGAGCATTTTTGCTCACCCTGGGTGACGCTCACCCAGGCATTCTATTGGCCAATACAGTGGGACCTAGAAATAAAGTAACCCTGGTCTCACTGCATTGGCCAATGGGATGTCTGGGTGAGCGTCACCCAGGGTGAGCAAATGTGTTCTCTAAAACTAATGTGTGTGTTTGAGAGAGAGAGAGAGAGAGAGAGTGTGTGTGGTCCCTAGAGTGCATCCAAAATGCCCAACAAGTAATGGATGAGTTTTCCGTTTCATTTCAATCAAAACAAAGCCAAATTCCTGTTACTTTCCTATTATTATCCCAAAATCCAAACAGAACCCAATCCAGAACTGACAAAAGAATTAATCAAATCAAAGTTTGAAAGATAACGAAAACCCACGATTTGGACTTGTGTCCAATCATTCTTTTTGGTGGATGGGGTTTGTTTTTGGCTTTCAAGATTTGCTGGTCCACCCACATAACCACACACACCACCCCTCTTGTGACCATTTTAGGTGACCATCAAGAACTACAATTTTCTTATGAAAAAAAGGAATATATATATATATATATATATCTAAGAGTCTGTGCCGGCTTTAAGGTGGTGAGTTTAGGGGGATATAGTCCATTAAATGGGATACAAAGACAACTTTCCTCTGTTACAAATAGTGTCATAGTGCAAAGAAGCTAATTTCAATAGTTGCTTTAGAAGATTAGCAATATGCTAGTGGTCCATTAGTCTTAAAAAAAACTTCTTAGAGGCTGTTTGGTGTCACTTCCCAAACGTGCTTCTTGAATCTGAAAGAGATTTATTTTTAAGTACTTGGAGCTCCCACCCAAAAGCATGCTTTGAATCCTTTGATCTCAGCAGTTCAAATGGAGTTTCAGCCCAACGTAACGCGGGAACATATTTGGGATTTTAATCAAATTTTCTTATTTCCTATTGTTCTCTTGTGATCCGGGCTTCATTTCCGTCCAAATGCAAAAGTCACAGCCAATCCAAATAGACCCGTTAGAAATCATTCTACCAAATTTTCATACTTCAAATGTACAAGTGTGTCACAAGTATTAACAAAATCAGCACACACTACTCCATCAGGAAAAAAAAAAAAAGAACCAGAGTGAGAAATAACCAAACAAGAATCTTTATATATATATTTCTAGAGAACAAAGTATAACATACAAGTTCACAGTAACAGTGAATTTTCCCAATCCATGTTCTGAAACTAACTCATCAATACATTAGCCATATACTGAATTAACTGATCAATCACTAACCTTTACCCCCAAAATAATATCACCTCCTCCTCCGTGGCCGAAGGTTCGACGGGGTTAGCCTGAAAACTTTACTGCTGCTTCCAAATCCGATGAATCGAAGAAGACAAAGGCTATACTTACACAAATCATATATATAACTACACACCATCACTGCAAAAGTGGGAGAAAATAAAAATAAAATAAAAAAAAGAAAAACCAAAGTGAAAAGTCAAAGCTTCTGTAATGCATTTCTGCATTTTAGATCCAAGTTAAGTAACCCCTATCAAGAGTTAGAATTCACAAAGTTTTTAATCTCCTCCATGAGAGAATAGAAATGGTCATTGTTTGGCAAGAAATAGAAACCAATTGTGGCCTCGTTCAGATATAGAAGTTTCACTTCTTGTCCTGCCTTTTCAAGCCCTTTAACATATTCCAATTGCCAATCTTGAACAAGATCCAAACCAGCCACAACAACAAGACTTTTCGGGAAATTAAGCCCTTCGATGGACTGACCTCTCGGGCCAAACGGGTTACAAGCCGGATGATCTCTATCCTCCCCTTCCGGTAAATACGCTCTCCAGTACCAATCGCGATCTTGGAGTGTAACGAAATATTTTCCATCCAAATTCTTTTCTGATTCCTTTCTTTCTTGCCCGCCAAACATTGGATGTAGAAGTATATTACCCAATACTTCAACATCTGATTCGGCCGCCCTAACCGCGACATGGTGAACAATGTTGCCACCGGAGCTATCACCGGCTAAGTAGACGTGGACTTTTGAATCTTTCCCACTTTGTAACCAAGTTCTTGATTGAACCCACTTGAGGGCTGCCCATCCATCATCATATGCACATGGATACCTATTTTCAGGCGATCGCCGGTAATTCACGGAAACCACAGCTGCCTTGCACATTCCGGCAAGGCGGCGGCAAAATGTGTCGTAAATGGCACTATTGGCTGACGAGTGAGTGAAGCTTCCTCCGTGGAAGAAAATGATTACGGGAACAATTTCGGTTGTGCTCAAGGGGTTTTCGAGTTCTACAATGCCCCATTGGGCCTCATTTTCAGGGACTGGCCGGTAAATTCGGTTAAGGAGGCTGGTGGCTCGGTCCACGACGTCGAAGGAGTAAACTCCATCAACCGGAATCGTGTTGGCGGGGACTTTCCGGTCAAGGAACTCTGCTAAATCACGGTTAAATGTGCCGTCCGGCCGGCGAAGCATATTGTAAGCTAGCTTGAAATTGGATATGAGGACCCATGTATTTAGTGGAACCACCCTCTATACAAAAAAAAAAAAAGAGTAGAGATTCATAGATTAGAAGCTTGTAGTTGTGCATGTCAATCACAGTCAAAACCGATTTATAAATGTTTAAATGTAACCCACAAAAGAAAATTTTGAAAAATAATGTAAATTCAGAACAAATTTAATGAAAAAATTGACAGGTAACCCTAGAACCCAAACAAGGTAAGAAAGGATTATTGAAATGAGAATGTAAAATCAGAACCGAACAAATTATTGAAATGAGAATGTAAAATCAGAACCGAACAAGTCAAATTGGTAGATGAATTGGGGAAAAAAGAGCTGAGTAGACCCCAAAGTCCTTTAAATAAAATGAAAAAGATTCAGTCTTTTTGCCCCAAATCAAACGTTGATTTCCCCAAAATCATACGATTCTAGAACAACAAACTCAAACCTTACACAGAATCATGGAAAGAAAATGAAGAATTTAAACAAACCCATGAAGAAAATAAACATGTACTCTCATAATTATCCGCAACATATACATACGTGTATATATATATATATATATGTATGTTATTTCATATATATGTGTGTGTGTGTGTGTGTGGAAGAAGTTGAAATTTTTTGAGAAAGAAAAAGACCAAAGAATGAACAAAAAGGTACCTTAGATTCATTTACGTTGATTTCATTACTACCAGCCATGAATGTAATTAAGCTGTAAGATTCAACCTCTAAAAACAACAGAGATCTTCAAAAAGATTGGTCTATGACAGCTCATAAATATATACATAGATGATAAAAAGATCGAAGACTGAGCTCTCTGAAGTGGGCTGTGTTTGGATTTCTAGTTATTGAGTTCTGAAACAAGAAGAGACTCTTCTGAAGTAGGAAACAGAGGACTCACACAGAGAAGACGACCAAAAGACAATGAGAGAGAGAGAGAGAGTGGGGGTGGCGTGTGGAGGATAAGAGGAGGACGGGGCAAAAGAGGGTAGAGAGAGAGAGAGAGAGAGAGGCGTGGAGTCAAACGCAAAGGAACGACGGTGGAGACGGAGACGAGAGAGACGACAAAGCGGGCGGCTGAAATAAAACTGTGTACTGGGACCGACCATTTATATTAAAAACTCCAAACTTTTATTACTTATGAAATTTTGAAAGAAATTCATATTCTATGCATGTAGTAGTATCAATTTACCATCCCAATATTTTGCCATTTATATATACACCAAAAAGTCTCATGTAGCTAATAGCCTAATGCCAAACCTACTTTAGCTAAGTTCCATAATTCATTCACACCTAAACCTCTAAATTTCCTCCTCTCTTTTTTTTTTTTTTAGTATTTCAACTTTCCAAATGTTATGTGATATAACATACGAGGTTGGTAAGAAAACAAAACATATTCTTAATATTGTCTACAAATCAAAATTGGCTTATTTAACCAATACACAACCCAATTAAGTTTTAATTCTAGGTTATCTGAAGGGAATTGTTATTGGGCGCTCTAAAGTTACTATTAGCATTTTATAGTATCACATTCAGTGTATGTAGTACCATGTAGTTAATGCATTGCATGAAGTGTCATTAGTAATTCATGCAGTGCCAATAGGCACGCCGTTATTCGAACACAAGCACTAGTAGCCCATGTGGCAAACGGATGACACCTAGTGTCCTCTTGTGTATCCATGTTCTATTATCTAACCTTCTGTTGGAGTTGAGGTTGACATAGAAAAGATTCAGAAAACAAATATGAAATCTGCAAGGCTTTGAGATGCTTAGATCATCATTTTTAATGAGTTATTTGTCCACACTCACACACTAATAGTAATTTTGAAGATTTTCAGGAAAGCCTTGAGAAAATTGGTTTCAACTGACACATGAAACGAATAAGAGATAATGCATATTTAGTTTTTTGCACACAACTAAAATGAATAATCAACTTGTCTTATATGGACCACTCGGTACCTCTTGGTTATGTCATTTCATTAGTCATATATCTTTTCACAATAGACACCTCTTAAAGGGTAGTGAACTTTAACCTAAAAGACACTATTTGAATGATGTCTATCACATTTCTCTAAATGAACAATATTAATCATTTCTACACAATTTAATATTATAAACTATTTTATTGTATAGTAAAATATACAACACCTTCCCCTCACCCATGTAATTATAAAAAATATAGGTTATTTGAAGTCTACTACACTAATCACCTTTCTCATAGTTTGGTTTGGTTTGGTTTGTGATCAACTAATAATATCTTTAACCAAACATAAAAATGCTAATAACAAGAATCAAGTTAACATAACCGAGTTAGAGTGATTAAATTTTGGTATAGTAATACTTTAGTATTTCACTTCTCACTTATAAAAGAAATTTAAAAAAAAAAAGTTAACATTACATCAATTTTGACTCAAAAATAATTTAGAGAACCTACTTTTGCAAGTAAAAGACTCAAACTCAAAAAAAAATTTAACCTTAACTTAGCGTAAGTAGTATTTACAAAAATCCTTAAACAAACCTCAAGTAAAGGAGATTCTGATGAAGTTAAGTTAGTTGTACTAAAATTTAAGTTGACTTGGCTGTCCAAAAATTTAGAATTATTGCATTAGTTTTACCAATTACTAATATATTTGACACCCACAAATTAGTGTCCAAGTGATGCAAGAATATTCGAAATTTTTATTTATTTATTTATTTATTTAATATAAAAGAAACCTAAATTTCTTCAAAACAATGTCCTGTAATCAGCTAAAACGGTTTTGTCTATAGTGCACTAACCCATATGCATAGTCTCCGAAAATAGAAAATAAAATTACAGTAAAATTAAACAGTAGGAGACAAGTATTTTGCTCTGCGTGTGGCCGACGCCAAGGCACGTGGCGACAAAAAGGTTCCGTCTCAACTCTTTTTGCCAACTCCAACCCTATAATTTGTCCAAACTGCCATCCCATTCCCCACCAAACCCCGAATCTGCCACCGAGCACGCCACGTGTCTTGTCTTTTAGCGGGAGGCGCGTGACGGCATGTTTTTTGTCAGATTCTGATGAGGCTTTTTCTGGTGTGGGGCCCAACTGGGTGGGCTTTGGATTTTGTCGTTCCCTAAACTACTAAGTATCCTGACACGTGTCTATCATCCGTGACACCCTCCACTTTTGGGTCCCACCTAAAAGGTTCAAGTCCATGATATACGCATCGAGTTTTTGATACGAAAAATGTGACACGTTTTCAAATTTTTTTGGATTTATTATATTTTTGGCCTAATTGATTATACATGTATTTTCAATTGGGTACATAAACTTTTTTTTTTTGTAATTGGGTACATGAATTTTCATCCCATTTCCAATCAGATCCAATTGATAATGCCGTTAGTTTAAAACTAACGAAATTACCCAGAATTGTCCTTTTTTTGCAATTGGATACATGAACTTTCATCCCCTTTCCAATCAGATGCATTCGCTAACAGTGTGAGATTTTGTTGGATAGAATTGTCCACGTCTCCTTCTCCCAAATTTTGACTATTTTTTATAAACCCCTTTTCTACTTTTCGATATCAAAAGGAAAGAAAATCCTCTCACTGGAATAGAAAAATAGCTAATTTGGAACCTCATTTTTTGATTTTATATGTCAAAACAGATAATTTTATCTATTGGCAGACAAATAATATTGAGCTAAACAAAATAACGATGCAATGTATATTTTTTGTGAAATTTCGAAGCCCATTGTGTTGATCTCGAACAAATACTTGAAATAAAAAAATCATCCCAAAAGGCCAAAAGATAAGAAAATTAGGATTGTTTAACTCAATATTATCTGTCTGCCAACAGATAAAATCATCTGTTTTGACAGATAAAATGAAAAAAAAAATGTTCCCATTTAGCCATTTTTTGAGGAAGGACATATGGACAATTCTGTCCAACAAAATCTCACGTCGTTAGTGAATGGATCTGATTGGAAATGGGATAAAAAAATTCATGTACCCAATTGCAAAAAAAGGACAATTCTAGGCAATTCTATTAATTTTAAACTAACGGCGTCATCAATTGGATCTGATTGGAAAGGGGGTGAAAGTTCATGTACCCAATTGCAAAAAAAAAAACAAAAAAACAAAAAAAGTTCATGTACCCAATTGAAAACACGTGTATAGTACGAGGGGGTAAAGTGCAATTAGGCCTATATTTTATCCCCTTATGATGGTTATGCTTATTTTCACTTTACTATCATGTACTTTAAAAGTAAACAATTATTTCTGGTTTTGAATTAAAGTGAAACTATAAAGATTTGTCCCAATATTAATGAAAATTTTAAAATTGACCAAAAATATTAACACTTAAATACTTTTGTGAAGTTAATTTTGGAATTAAACTCCTATGTGATGGAGTAATAATGGTGCCTTTTAACTCAACTATTTTGGGCTAATTTTTAACATCCAACGACTATATAGGATTAAATTTGAGATTAACTAACTATGCGCGATTAATTTTGAATTTTTGACACTTCTCAGAATAACAATTTTCCCGGGACAACATTTTATGTAGGACCCACCATAAGCGGGACCCACCATAAGCATCAGAACGTGTCTGGTGTTGGCTTTAGTATATTGTAGAAAAAAAATGACAAATTACACTTTAGTCCATTAAACTATAACCTATTTTCAATAAGGTTCATAAACCTCTTTTTCTTTTTTCTTTTTTCTTTTTTTTTTTTTTGTAATTGGGTCTTTGAACTTCCAAAATTCATTCAATCAGATTCAAATTCTGACACTGTTAGCTTAAACTATTAGAAATCATCACGTACGTTGCGCGTAATGCTTGCCTGCCACATGTTAGGTTAAGACAAACACAAGAGATTGTGAATAGTATAAAAAAACACATTCAATCAGAACTGAAATTGCGTTCAGTCATATTCGAAAACACATTCGATTAGATCCACAATTATATTCAATCATACCCAAAATCACATCATTTTTTAGTCATTCACAGTCTCCCGTGTTTGTTTTAATCTAACCTGTGACAGGTCAGCATTACGTGCAACATACATGATAATTTCTAATAATTTAAGCTAACAGTGTCAGATTTGGGTATGATTGAATGAAGCTTGAAATTCGAGGATCCAATTGCGAAAAAAAATATTTATGGACCTAATTAAAAATATGTGTATAATTTTATGGACTAAAATATAATTTGCAAAAAATCAAAGCTTATGATATGTCCAAAGCAAAAGTTTGACGAAACGAGCAATGAGAAGGGAGAGTGTCGGGTGTTGTTTTAAACACCCATTTGTCGGTATTTGAAGCCAATCAGGACCGTCTATTTTTCTTCTTAATGCAAAATATTCATACCAATATAGTAATCCTAAGATTCTTCAACGTACCAACCTTTTCAAAGGTATGACTTTTCTATACATGTCTACGCATTTTCGTTCATGTTCAAATATTTTTGCCTACCACGCTTTGGGTATTTATTGGATAGTTAGAAATTGACTGGTATATTCCTAAAAAAAAAAAAGTTTGTTCAAAAATAATTTTCTATATAACTTTAATTTAGATAGAAAGAAATTTTAAAGACAATTGCAAAAGGTGTAAAAGTGGAGGAGTTTCAAAATTGTTAAAATATAAATTTAAGAAAGTGGTAAGGAGTTAGAATAATTTTGGATGCTTTTTGAAACTTTGTATCAATGACCTCTCTTCTGTCAACGGTACTAGATGAAATCTTGTTATCTCAACAAATTTTGAGTGTGAAATAATATTAGTTCCCTTATTATTGACTAATTAGCCAAAATAAGCTCACAAGATTGAGTCAAATGACACAAATGCCCTCACATTAATTACAAGGTGTGGTCACATTTGTCAAGTGAAATATCTAATATGAGGACATTTACATTGTTAGCATTTTTTGTGGGTTATGGGTCACCCACATAATCTATGGACTGGGTCCAAGGGCTTAGCTTAGGGTCCAAGAAATCCTATATGGATTATAACTTGGAGTCCTAGGGCATGTATATGTGTGTGTATATATATATATGTGTATAACACACACATAAACACAACTCTGCACACAATAAGGCAGCCACCCTTTCTCCTTCTCTCTCTCTTTTAGTTACTTTCTCTCTCTAGCCAAATCACACTAGGGCTTGGGATTTAGCGCGTGGATACAAAGGGGGTGTCTCTAGTAGGCATTCTCACGACCCGTTCGAAGCACAAGAGCGTACACGGAAGCACTAAAGAGCAGCAGTTCGTGGGTATTATCGCCGGGCTTGTAACAACACCGCCAAGACGATCCGTGATCGGGTATATTCCGTAAGGTATGTCCTTTACCCGACCCGTATGCATGTGTGTATACATTATTTACATTGGTATCAGAGCCTATAGGTTGTTGATTCACCCGTATTTTGCCCAAAACAAATCTACCATTAAAGCTTGGTGAAGCTTTTAACATAAACTTGATAAAATCGAATTTGAAGTGGGTCTACATGAAAACTCCAATATAAGTCCGAATTTTTTATATGGTTGTGTCCCATATGGTCCCTAGAGTCCCCCCACAAAGTCCCATGCATTGATTATCTCAAACGAGTGAGATATAGCAAACCCTAGATTCGTTTTTGGGTTAAAAACGAAATTTTTTCATAACTTTGCTCTCTGTTTTCGGAAGATTTACTTATTTAATCGATATGTTTTTTGGTATGATCTTGTAGTACTCCATGAGAGCTTTCCAACGGTATAAAATTTGTAAGTTTTCGACAAAAAACGAGTGAGATATGAGCTTGCAAAGTAGGAGGGTTGAGCAGCCCCCAAAACCCAGATTGGTTTGGATTTGGGGAAGATGAACCAGAGTTTGGCCACGCCCACTCTCGCTGAGGAGAGTGGGGCCCACTCGCTGGCCGGCGTTGGTCCGACGACCATGGGTCCGGAGAGTGGAGGTCCGTTTCTCGACCCCGATCCTTAATATATATTTTTCATATTTTTGTTGGAAAAATATTTAATTATTTAGTAATTAAAACAGTTTCTGTTAATTAAAAAATAAGTTTTTAATGTTTTAAATCTGTTTTAATTGCTTTAAAATTCTGAAAATTTATGGAAAATTCAAATTTTATTTTTCCTATATTAAGGACACTGTGTGGGACTAGAAATAATTTTGTGATAAGTTATTTCATAGTTTTTGGTATTTTAGAGCATTAAAGATGTGTTTAGTACGTGTTTTTAATTGCTTAAAATATCCTAAACAAAATATTAATTTTTGTGATTAATATATAGTGTTTAGTACACTGTAAGGGACTCTAGGATAACTTTTGTGTAAATTATCATGTATTTTTGTTATTTTAGAGCATATAATTTATGATTTTTAGACATTTATTTAATTGCTTAAAATAGCAAAAATGCATTATTAATTTTTGTAATTAATAAGGGACATTAAGGACACTGTTTTGAGACCATATGAAATTTAGTAGGACCCATAGATAATTTTGGTAAATTATCCAAATCATATTAATATTTTAGAGCATATAATTATGTGTTTTTGTACACGTATTAAATTGCTTAAAATATTTTTATTGATTGTTAATTTGTGGAATTAACACAATGTGTTTTATTACATTATTTGCAATATGAGAAAATTATTTAGCAAACTTTCTCATTTTTTTTGGGATATATTTTAGAGCATATATTGTGTTATGTGCACAATATCAATTGCTTAAAATATAGCAAATAAAGTTGTTAATTCTTGAAATTAATAAATAGCGTTTTGTACTCTACTTGGGGACTTGAGAAAATTTTTAGTAAATTCTCTAATATTTTTGGTATTTTAGAGCATAAAATTTATGCTTGTGGGCATCATTTTAATTGCTTAAAATATCCAAAATTAATTATTAATTTTTGAAATTAATATAGGGTGTTTAGAACACCATATTAGACCACTGAAAATCCTTAGAGTACAAATTTCTCAAAAGTTTTGTATTTTTAGGAATTTAGTTGCTCATAGTTAATTTATTTAACTAGATCAATTTATTTGTTAAATTGATTCAAAATATTTTTTGGGCTCCAGTAATATTCTGGAAACTTTTATTTATAATGAAAAATTTGTTTTCATTTATTTAAAATTTTCCATGAGGTTTTAAAATTATTGTGTTTAATTTAAAAGCCATATTTAATTAGTTTTTAAATATTTGAGAGGTTTGGAAGGGCAAATTTAATGATTAGTTTATTATTTTTGCATTAGAGGCTCGAATCATTGCACGTTTACTTAATTTTGTTTGTGATTGGATTACCATAAGACCTCTTGTCCTCTTCCTTAAATGGAGAGATGGATGAGTCCATTCATTCTTGTAATAAAGACCGCATGAGTGCTTGTCGTGTGTGATTAATTAATTAATCTGGATTGAATGAATGGACGACTTAATTGACAATTTATTTTGAGCTTATGTTGTCACGATGTATGTTCTAAGGTTGTTTTTGTATATGTGTGAAAAACAAAGCATCCCTATTTTTTTATGGCTATAAATGTAAAGTGAGGATGAGAGTTTCTATTTTATGTTTTGGGGAAAGCCTATTTGTAAAGGGATGAATTTTCTTTGTTTTCACAATATATGCATTAATTACTTTAGCGTGAGCTCTAGATTGTCAATTTGGGCCCACGCAGGGCCCATGCGCATTCATGTGTGTATGGCGCAATTATATTATTATTGTGGATGATGATAGATAAGTTTAGTACTATCTATGCATGTTTGTTTAGAAAAATCAGTTATAAAATTTTTTCTTGAGTTATAAGAGTAAAGTGATGACTACAAGCTTAGCGAATTTTCGATCTTGAAATTGTAATAAGGGAAAATATTTTGATAACTGGATTTTAAAACAAACATTTATAGAAAGATGTGCATCATAATAATGTCAACCTCTTGTGCATATTATTGAATGTAGAAATTGGCACTAAAGTAACATACACGTTTGAATGAGCTATGATCTCTTGGAGAACTTATTTCAATCAATGATCCACCCAATTGATCCCATATTGGACCTAGGGTCCAATATTGCCAAACGCCTATAGAATTTAATTCTAGTAAGACCATCACACGCACTCTATTTTGGTAAAGTAGCATGTATGATGATGTAATTGGGGAGTATAAGAACAACCCAATGACCTATGAATGTGGAACCAGCTCTAATTTGTTTTTGGAGCACAACCACTACTAGATTGAAGAATCTGGTAATGAAGTTCGAAGTGAGGAAAAATCCCAAACACTTGATGACCGAGAATTTAAGGTTGAAATCCGGTATGATTCAAGATCAATTAGGGATTTTACCTGTACTGGTGAACATCAGGTTCAGGCTGTGATATGTTTTCAGTCTGACTCATGGATACACATGAAATAGGTCATAACATAGAACGAGATAATTAAGATTTGTTCTAATTATTCTCGGCATGTTTACCTAGCAGCGGACCGCCATAAGGGAGGTTGTATGCATGACCAGTATTTCCATAAGTGGAAGAATGCGCGAGGTCGGTGGGCCCATGTGCATTAAGCAGGTTAAAAGGCAGGTGGGACTACAATAGGATGGATATTATGTTACATAGTTTATTTTTATTGGACATGGTTATTTACGTAATAATTTCTTAAGAGTTAAAATGTTAACTCTACTTTCTCTATTTCTTAAGTTACTGAGTCATTTGTTGATTCTATGACTTGGCATGCTAAACTCAGATACGTAGGACAAGAAAAGGATGACTCGATTAGCTCGTAGTGGCTTGTGAGCTCACTTGCTAAAGTTGACCTGCCCACGCGTGAGTCTTGCCTAAGTGGCAAAGCATACCGAAAGCTTTTTCAAGTAAAGCTATAAGAGATAATCAACCTTTAGAGCTAGTTCACTCACACCTTGGACTTATGTTTGTAAAGGCATGTTATGGTAACTCCATTTTCCTCACCTTATCATCTCACTGCTATAAAACACTAGATTACATCAAATGTTTTACAGTTGAGAGGTTGAGAATAAGATTCGAGAAGACTTTTGAGTCATCTCGTACGCCAGTATTTCTCTGATTAGTTCAGAGGAATTGTGTTAGTTTCTCTGATTAGTTCAGAGGAACTGTGTTAGTTTCTCTGATTAGTTCAGAAGAACTGTGTGAGGACAAAGGGGTACATATACAACTTTCTATTCCGAGAAATTCTGCAATAAAATGTTATTGTAGAAGGGAGGAATAGAATGCTTCTGGATAAGTCTGGATCATTGACGGTACAAGCTAGCTTTCCAATTTTGGAAGGATGCACTCTTAGCTACTACCCTTATACGCATAATCGTGCCTTTACAACGTGTTTTCCAAGCTTTACAACCTGTTTGAAAATGTTTTCGCAGTATTGTTGTTGCTATAAGAATCTTGACCTCTATGAGTTAGAGAAATTGTAGACAACATACCATCTTTAAGCGAGGGTGGAGAGATATTGTGATTCCACATCCAGTACTCGCTGAAAATGGTACTAGTCTGTAGCCGAGTGGGAGTACACCGCTAGACGCTAGTGGGAGTGTGCTCAACAGTGGGAGTACACCACTGGTTACTCAAGATTCTTAGGTAGCACAGTGTAGTTGACGAGGATGAGTTCCCCGTTGGCGTTTTGAAATCTGCGGGATGCGTTTTCCTGTGTGCATTAGTAGATGATGCCGCGACAACTTCTTATGTAGAAGCGCTTTGTTCATCTACTAAAGCTGAGTGAATAGTTGCTATGAAGGATGATATGATCTCTATAGACAAAGAATAAGGTCTGTCTGGAAGTCAGTTGATATTCCGTCTGAGTGCAAGACTATTGAAAACAAGTGGGTTTTCGAAGTTAGACACAAGGCGGATGGTTCAGTTGACAAAGATAAAGGCGCACCTCGTGGTGAGAGGTCAAACCCAAGAGTGGGTGTAGATCTTGAAGACAAAATCTCCTTAGTGGTGATATTTTGTTTTCATTCGCCTTATCTCAGTGATTGTTGCACATTTAGTTTTAGAACTCTTTTCAAATGGATGTTGATACTGCTTTTCTCAATAGAGAGCCAAACGAAGAGATCTACATGGATCAACCTATTGGTTTTACGACCGATGGGAATGAGCCAAAGTGTGGCATCTTAATTGATCTATTTACGATCTCTAGCAATCGTTTAGGCAATGACACTTAAGGTTTCATGATTTGATCGATCTCTTTCGTTGAGATGATTAAAGAAGACCAGTGTGTGTACATTGAGCAGTCCATTAAAGGTGTTCTAATTCTTATATTGTATGACAATAATATCCTTTTTATTTAGATAAAAAGGTATGGGTCAAACCAACTTTGTGTTGGGAGTTAGGATTGTGGGAACCGTTCATAGACCTATTTTGTTAGTCTCTAGAGACTTACATTAATAGAAGATTCTTGAATACTCTCGCATACAGTACTCAAAACCCATAGATACCCTAGTTGAGAAAGGAATACCCTTGACCCTAATTAAATGTCCAGAGAACGATGAGGAAGTAAATGTCCAAAGTGCCATAAGCATCCGCAATGGGAAGCCTGACGAATACTATGTTGTATTCTTGTTCAGACATTTGCCATGCGGTTGGTTTAGTTAGTCATTACAAGAGTAACCTTGGTCCAGTTCACTAGAGAGCAGTGAAGATCTTTCTGCGATATGTTCGCATGATTGTGGATCTCACCTTATGGATGGTAGAGTTTTAGAAGTGATGAAGACGATGCGACGCTCATTCAGCGATTGAGACGAGCGCATGTCCATGTCTGCCTACGCATTCACATTAGTTGATGAAGCATTCGCTTGTTGTAGCGAGAAGCAGACATGCATTACCTTATCCATAATGGTAGTTGAGTATGTGGCTTGTTCTGTAGCCGTTTAGGAGGCTGTGTGGTTAAAGAGGTTCTTACATAGCGTAAGCTTCTTGCCTCAGAGCGATGAAGCAGTGTTGGTCTATTGAGACAGCACGTCAGCTCTAGTTTATGCAAAGGACCATAAGTACCACGGAAAGTCCAAGTGCATAGAGATCCGCCACCACTACATTCGAGATATGGTTGCACAAGGGGAGGTTGTTTTTATAGTACATCACTACTGGTGATATAATGGCTAATCTTTTGGATCAAGCCAATTTCTAGAGATTCGTTCTTGTCCCACATTAGTTGTATGGGACTCTGTAGGTTCTGATGTATTTTAACAACATTATTCTTGACATTATTATTACCAGATGTTTATTATTATAATAAAATCAATGGTTTTCCAAATTCATTCGTTGTTAGTTGGATGAATGCACATTTTCCTTTAAAGTGTCACCAGGCTTGAATCGACCTGCTCACACGGGTGATTCACCTTGGCGCCGAGATAGCGAAGTTGGACATGTGTGTCCATAGCGCTTAGATGGCGAGCAAGATGAGACATTTGTGTTCATGGCGCTTGGATAGCTAGCTAGGACATGTGTGTCTATAGCGCTAGGAAAGCGGGCTAGAACACTTATATCTACGCGGTATAAGAACAGCGAGCTAGATATAAACCTTGATATCCTTATATGTCGCCTTAGCTTAGAGCTAAGATGAGACCTAAGCTTGGTGCTTGGTCGAACATAGAGAGCGCCCACTACTCTATGTAGCCTGTTTATAGCCGAATATGAGTTTTCAGACGGATGCTGGTTGTAGCGACTGTGCTGAAAATGTCAGGTTAGACGTTTATGTAACGTCTAGACTAAAATTCGTATGGCGTTACTTTTACCACGAAGTGACATGCCCATTTATATGGAAGAACGCCATAGCATACATATCATACTGTATGTGCTATTTTGCGATCGTTTGTGGAGCAATGGATTAATCCCTATTTCATTGTTGTGTGAGCCACGTAGTCTCCCTGTAACGGGGATTCTACACAAGTTACCTTATGACCTGAGACTATGTCATGAAGAGGACGCTTGATGACGCTACTTTAGCGTACCATCCTGGGACGAAGAGACAAATACCGTCCTATGGGGCACGTCTAGGAAAGCGGTCGAGTTAGTTGGATTGATATTAGTAGGCAGGGAAGACTCTTCGATAACACACCATGTTTTGTGACTCATTAGCTGGCCAGCGACAATCGTATACGTACTGAGTGTCATGGGTACATTACATATTTTGGGGTGTAGCATTGCTTTCTGAGGGATTAAGAGTGCTAGATCCGGTGTGGTTGAATCTGTCTGGGTAAATACACGAGAAGCTTCCGAGTGATGCGTTTTGCTAGTTATGTGATTGACTTAGCATCTCAGCTCCTGTCGCTGTACGTTTCTTTTCGTGAGGTCGCACGTTCTACTTCCCGTATGAGGAGATGATGAAAGTTGAAATCTGAGAGATTTTGTTTTAGCACAAAGCCCTATGTGGGTGAGTGGGAGATGTTAGCATTTTTTGTGGGTTATGGGTCACCCACATAATCTATGGACTGGGTCCAAGGGCTTAGCTTAGGGTCCAAGAAATCCTATATGGATTATAACTTGGAGTCCTAGGGCATGTATATGTGTGTGTATATATATATATGTGTATAACACACACATAAACACAACTCTGCACACAATAAGGCAGCCACCCTTTCTCCTTCTCTCTCTCTTTTAGTTACTTTCTCTCTCTAGCCAAATCACACTAGGGCTTGGGATTTAGCGCGTGGATACAAAGGGGGTGTCTCTAGTAGGCATTCTCACGACCCGTTCGAAGCACAAGAGCGTACACGGAAGCACTAAAGAGCAGCAGTTCGTGGGTATTATCGCCGGGCTTGTAACAACACCGCCAAGACGATCCGTGATCGGGTATATTCCGTAAGGTATGTCCTTTACCCGACCCGTATGCATGTGTGTATACATTATTTACATACATCATTTGACACAAGTTTGTGATATTGTTTTAGTCAATTAGTCTTAAATAAGGGCAACAATGTCAGTCCACATTCAAAATTTGATATCACAATATTTCATCGTCTACCATAAAAATTATGTAGGTTCGTGATACAAAGTTTTAAAAATCCTAGGTAGGGGTGGCAAAACCGCCAACCCGCCCAGATTTGCCCGCCAAAAAAAGGCTGGGGTCGACTTATTTTACACACAGATCAAAGCTGCGTTGTAAGATTAGAACCCAGTATTTTCGCGGGTTCTTACGAGTTAGATATGGGTACCCGGCGGGTTAAAAACTTTAACCCAAAGGCCAAAGCTCACACAATCACAATCACACACACTCTCTCTCTCTTCTTCGACGATTAATTCATCTCAGTGAAACCCTAGCTTGCTTGCTCGCGCTCTCTCTATCTCTCTCTCTCTCTCTCTCTCGCATATCCTAGATCATCAGCAAATGGGTGACGTGAATCGGATTTGTGAGGACGTCAATCGACACAAATAAGTCAACCCTAGCCATTTTTCAAAGTGTTGGTTTGTGAGATCTGTGGTCCTCTTGGCTTCTTCTTTTTTTTCGCTCAAAAATCGCTGAAGTTCGATCCAGATTTCATCAATTCTCGAGAATTAATCAGGTAATTAATACGATTTGTTCTTTTCTTTTCTTTTTTACATTATATATATATATATATATATATTCCTTTTTATTGCGTTTTGATTGGTTGTGTTCAAAAGTGTACGGATTCAACTGGGAAAGGTTAGAAAAAAAAATAAAAATAAATAAAGAAGTCAACGACCCGAGAAAAACGGACGAATACGGGTCAACGACTTTTTTTTTTTTAACCTGACCCGCATCTAACCCACCCAAAACCAATCCAACCCGCCCATTTGCCACCCCTTATTCCCAGGGAAAGTCTTTGATATTAGGCTAAACCTTAGGGGAGGTCAATGATACTTACCCTTAAGAAAATTACACTAACCTCACTCCCAAGCTAAGGTCAAAATACTAAAACTCCCCTAAGAATGTGTAGTCGGCCCGAATGCGTGTCATCAACAGATTGCAATGCATATATATATATATGTACAATTTTTATCATATGAGGATTACCTCATTTTATAAAATGCACACCACTCACTTCTCTCGCAATAAAGAGTTTGTATGAATCTATCTAACCCCCTATTTCTATGAGATTCCTTCTCCAATTCAACAAAAACTTCCTCCAACTCAAAAAATCTTGAAATCGGTGGAAGGGAAAATAGGAAAGAGAGACGTTGATAGAGAGAGAAGTGAATGGTGTGCATTTTATAAAATGAGGGAGTCCTCGTAGGATAAGAACTGAATATATATATATATATATATATATTGGTCCTTTTTTGTTTGAAGCTGATTGAGCTCAATAATCTGCATCACTATGGATTCTGTTTTTACTACTCAAAATTACTATACTTTTTGTGGCCTAAGAAAGCGCCTAAACCTGGATTCGGTAACTTCGAAAAGCCCATTAAATTGGGTTTGGTCCTCTATTTTATAGCCTTAAAGAATATGTGGGTCAAAAGTTTCAATCCATTATTGGTTAAGTCTATTATAAAATCAAACTTTACATTCAATCACAGCACAGAGGCCCCCAGTGTTTCAGATTTTAATTTTAGAGATGCAAAGAGATGATTTTAGAACGGTAATACTTAAAACAACAAATCAGAGTGGCGCAGCGGAAGCATGGTGGGTCCATAACTCACAGGTCCAGGATCGAAACCTGGCTCTGATAGTAGTAGAGTAGCTTCCTCGACCCACCTCTTTTATCAAAATAAATACTCACTGATGGGCCCACAAGTTTTATAGACCGGCCCACTGTTCGTAAACATCTGTTCCGCCATTATTCCTCTTTTATCCAAAGGATTGTTTCGTGTGAACGAGATGGAAAAGTATAACTTATACTCTTTCACTATTTTTTTTTTTTAAGGTATCCTCGTGCCTTTCGCCCAGAACTAATTCTTTAATTTTTTGAAGTGCTATCGGACACTGAAGTGGGGCTCTCTCAAGATAGTTTTTTGCATACACAAGGACTCGAACTTGAGACCCTTACTTAAGCAGCCAAAGCCCCTTCCACTTAGGCTAACTGACTCTTGAGGGACTAATAATAGCACATTTTTTAGGCCGCGTTTGGATGACATAGGGGGGATTGAACAATTAGTTTCATTTAATTGATAGTCCTAGGACTAATAATACCACCTCCCCCATGGTATAACTTAGTCCCTCATATGGGGGGTTTTTCTTTTAAAATGGGCAATTAGTCCCGAGCAGAGTGATCTTGCCAAATACTGGACTATTCAATTACATAAGACTATTAATCAAATCCCCCACTATCCCCTTCTTCATCCTGCGAAACAAAGGAGGCCTTATGAGATTAATTAGTCCCTCGTATGTGGGACTATTTAGTTAAAGTGAACTATTCAATTAAAATTGACTATTAGTCCAATTCCACTTAAACCTACGATCAGTCTGCGAAACAAATGCTCGGGATAGGTATTAATAGTCTTTTGGACTATTCAAATTAAAATGGACTAATTGTCTAGTCCCACCCTTGACTTTACGGTTATTTTTATATGTTTAATTCATTTTGTTGTTCAGAGTCCTTCGAAACCGATTGAGTATATAGCCAATCAATTTCTAATAGCTAGATGCTTAGAAAGAACCGTTATCAATCATGTTTGCAAATTCACAAATTAAGTCACTACATGCAATTACATGTGATACTAATTAATTTCACCAAGAATATACAACTAGGGTGTAATCTCCATAGTGCTTAGTTATTCTTGAAGGCATGTGTCTCTTCTCTTCCAACGCTCTAATTAAATGATGCCAGTTTAAGATAATTTGTAGATCTTTTGATGCCTATGTATAATTTTAGAGTATTGGCAATTCATAATGTACATTTGATAGGACTTAACCAAGATTTTGATTAATACAAATTCTTAAAGCTACTTAATGTGCATTATTCCAAGTCAAACCTTCCATGTCAAGAAACCCAATCCTTGCAGATTCTTAGTTAGGATAAGTTTTTATTTATTCACATATAAATAATTATCTAGATTAGTTAATTTAGTTTTAATAGAATTTTTCGTGATTCTTGTTTATATCCTTGTAAAACAAATCAACCTTTAATATCCCTAATGTAAATCATCTATATAAGTTTTGTTTTCTTCTTGGTCTTCATAAACAATCAAGTGTGGATTTTATATGGTATCAGAGCATGTATAATAAAAAATAAAAAATAAAAATTGGCCAATTCTTCCAGTCCAAGCTCCAATCTTGAAACTTTTTCAATCCACCATTCTGATAACCCAACAACAGTTTTGGTTTCTCCTGCTCTCTCTGGTGACAATTATGGTACATGGTCTCGTGCCATCACCATGGCTTTGCGAGCCAAAGCTAAACTTGGCTTCGTTGATGGAACACTCACCAAACCGTCTGATGAGAAAAATGTCCCAAAGTGGGCATGATGCAATGACCTCGTTAGTAGTTGGATTTTGAATTCAGTATCGATGAATATTCGCAACAGCATCTTATATGCTAAAACTGCTTTTGAAATCTGGAATGATCTCAAAGAGCTTCTCGCAATCCAATGCACCTAAAATTTATCAACGAAAACAATCAATCTCTGCTCTCAAACAGGATGATTCTACAGTATCAGTTTATTTTACCCATTTAAAATCCTTATAGGATGAACTTAATTCTATTATTTCTATTTCTCCATATGTTTGTGGCCATGGTAAGGCCATCATCGAACATCTCTATCAGGATTATGCAATGGAATTCCTCCAAGGACTCCATGATCGTTTTTCCGCTATTCGTAGCCAAATTGCCCTGAAGGAAACGTTCCCTTCTACACAACACATTTATGATAGTTAATATTCCTAAGAATCTCAAACATCGGATCGCGTATCATATTATATTGTTAAGAGATTGAAGAGGGATATGTACCCGAATCCATTACGATGATTGAATGGAAGCGTAATTATGGGAGAGTCTTCCAATCCTTTTCCTTCACTTTGTTGCTTGAGTTTTCTCCATGAGAGGATTTGGAAAATGTAACTGTCAGGAAGGATTGGGGACCATTACCCCTTAATATAGACAGTTTTCCATGGGTTGTTTGTGCAGTTGAAAACTATCACAATTTCTATTTCTGCCCCTCATAGAAATAGAAATTACATAATGGTTTCTACACATTAATTCCATGACAAACATATCCTTAAGCCTACTCATAACTAAATTAGATCACTTAAGTTTAGGCTTCTTATAAATGATAACACACATTTAAATATGTGGTCCCAATTAGAAATTAATCTAACAATCTCCCACTGGACCATATATGTAACCTGATAGATGTGTTTACTTTAGTGAGCTCAGAAATTTGTTATCATGACTTGAGGATATTCGAACAATCTTGTCCATTAACTATATCGATACAGGATCAAAGGGGTCTTTGTTACTTTAATCGTAACTTGACCTATCAATGGTCACGTATACCAACACAGCCAAATGACATAGATCAATCATGGATGCGTAGCATGGAAAGTACATGTAATGTGATCCACACATGCCTATTTCCAACTGGTCCTACTTAATTTTGTTGAGATCAATACTTTTAAATACTTAACAGAGTGTAATAACCCAAATACTTAATTTCTGCAGAAAACAATCTAAGTACATAGATAAAACTTAAGTCCAACATAAAACAGTAATACAAATACAAACCCACTAAATCATAATATCTTCAAATAGAACAACACCCATATGAGTAGTGTGCTCATGAAAGACCTTGGGTGGTAGTCCCTTCGTAAGCGGATCCGCTATCATGGAGTTTGTCCCAATGTGCTCTATAGAAATCTGTCCACTCTGTACTCTTTCTTTTACAACTAGGAACTTGATGTCAATATGCTTCGATTTTGTCGAGCTCCTATTGTTGTTGGAATATAGAACCGCTGACTTATTGTCACAATATAACTTGAGTGGTCTTTCAATACCTTCTAAAATGCGTAGCCCAGTGACAAAATTCCGCAACCATATTCCATGATTTGATGCCTCGTAACATGCTACAAATTCTGCGGCCATGGTGGACGAAGCTACGAGCGTCTGCTTTGCAGACCTCCAAGAAATTGCTCCACCAGCTAACATATAAACATAGCCTGATGTGGATCTCCTACTGTCTTGGCATCCAGAAAAATCGGAGTCGGAATACCCAACGATCTCTAACTGATCCAATCTCCTATATGTCAGCATATATCCCTTTGTTCTCTGTAAATACCTCATAACTCGCTTGGCTGCTTTCCAATGATCTATGCCAGGGTTACTTAAATATCTGCCTAACATTCCAACTATGAACGCAATATCTGGACGCGTACATACTTGTGCATACATTAAACTCCCTACAGCCGAGGCATAAGGAATTTGCTGCATTTCTTTAATTTCAAGACTATTATTCGGGCATTGGCTAAGACTAAACTTGTCTCCCTTAGCGACCGGGGTTTCACCTGGTTTACAATTTTGCATACCAAATCTTTTGAGGACTTTATCGATATAGCCCCTTTGTGATAATCCTAGAATACCCCGAGGACGATCTCGGTGTATCTCGATTCCTAATACAAAGGAAGCATCACCAAGATCTTTCATTTCAAAATTCTTTGATAGAAATCTCTTGGTGTCATGCAATAAGCTTTTATCATTTGTGGAAAGTAATATGTCATCGACATATAAAACCAAGAATATGTGTTTACTCCCACTGAACTTGTGATACACACATTCATCAATGACATTTGTTTCAAAACCATACGAAATAATGACTTGATGAAATTTGAAGTACCATTGACGAGAAGCTTGTTTGAGTCCATAGATGGATTTGGTCAATTTGCATACCATATTCTTTGGGTCTCCTGACACAAAGTTTTCTGGTTGCACCATATAAATTACTTCTTCAATGTCACCATTGAGAAATGCTGTTTTGACATCCATCTGATGTAACTCAAGGTTAAAATGTGCAACAAGCGCCATAATTGTCCTAAAAGAGTCTTTCGTAGAAACCGGAGAGAAAGTTTCTTTAAAGTCAATTCCTTCCTTTTGAGTAAAGCCTTTGGCTACAAGACGTGCCTTATACCTCTCCACATTACCATTTGAATCCCTTTTGGTTTTAAATATCCATTTACAACCTACGGGCTTCACACTAACTGGTAATGAGACAAGTTCCCAAACTTTATTGTCTTGCATAGACTTGTATTCTTCATTCATGGCTTCTATCCATTTATGAGAGTTGGAACTTTGCATGGCTTGACGAAAGTTGATTGGATCATTTTCCAACATTCCACTTTCAACCTCATGTTCCTGGAGATATATGATATAATCATTCGAAATTGCAAGTCTCTTTTCTCTCATGGATCGCCTTAATGGCACAGATTCTTGAGGTTGTTGAGTTTGTTCCTCAGGAACAATTACTTCATCTTCTTGAATAAGGGGTTGAACAACATTGGCTGGTTGAGGATCCAAATTTACATCTTGATAAATTACAGGTATAGGAACCTGCACTTTGTCAAAAGTAGTAGTTGGAATTGGGATTACTCCCTTTTCCTCCTCAAAGACAATGTCTCTAACTTGATTTCTCCCCCCAAACTCAACATCCTCAAAAAACGTTGCAATTCTCGTCTCAAAGATTGACCTACTTGTGGGATCATAAAATTTGTAGCCCCTTGATCGCTCGGCATAGCCAATAAAATAGCTGCTAACAGTTTTTGAGTCCAATTTTCTTTCATGAGGTTTATAAGGTCTCGCCTCAGCAGGACATCCCCACACATGCAAGTGTTTTAGACTAGGCTTTCGCCCAACCCAAAGCTCATAAGGTGTTTTTACAGCCGCTTTAGTTGGCACTCGATTTAAGATATAAGTTGCTGTCTTTAGAGCCTCACCCCAGAGGGATTCTGGTAAAGTAGAGTGACTAATCATACTTCTTACCATATCCTTGAGAGTCCGATTTCGTCTCTCAGATACACCATTCATGCTAGGTGATCCTGGCATGGTGTATTGTGGGACGATTCCACATTCCTCTAGGTATTTAGCAAATGGTCCTGGACGTTGCTCACCTGATCCGTCGTATCTGCCATAGTATTCACCACCACGGTCAGACCTGACACTCTTTATTCGTTTGTTGAGTTGTAACTCAACTTCGGCTTTAAAGTTTTTTAAGACGTCCAGAGACTGTGACTTTTCATGTATAAGAAATAGGTACCCATATCTGGAATAGTCGTCTATGAATGTTATAAAATACTGTTGTCCATTCCAAGATGCTGTAGGGAATGGCCCACATATATCTGTATGAATTAATTCTAAGACGTCTGTAGTCCGATTGGCACCTAATTTCTTCATTTTTGTCTGTTTTCCCTTTATACACTCAACACAAACATCAAAGTCTGAAAAATCAAGGGAGTCCAAAATCCCATCAGACACAAGTCGCTCAACTCTAGATTTAGAGATGTGACCTAGGCGTTTGTGCCATAATGAGGCTGAATTTTCCTTAGTTAATTTACGCTTTGTACCTCGTGATTCCACATGCAAGGTTTCATTATAAAATGAAATAGTTTCTAGCAAATATAGATTATCAAAATCATTTAGTAAACCGGTACCAATAACATTTGAATTAATAGACAAACTAAACTGTTGATTTCCAAAAGAACAACAATATCCAAACTTGTCCAATACAGAAATAGAAACTAAATTCCGTCTAAATGACGGCACAACAAAAGTGTCTTTTAAATCCAAATAGTAACCAGTCTTAAGTAATAATCTAAAATGCCCTATTGCCTTCACTTCCACTGACTTGCCATCACCCACAAAGATACGTCTTTCAGCATCAGTTGGCTCTCGGTAGTTCAGGCAACCCTGCATAGAAACACATATATGAGTAGTAGCACCAGAGTCTACCCACCAAGTGTTTCTTGGTACTGAAGCTAAATTTATCTCAGAACAAACCAAAACAGGAAATGTACCTTTCTTTACACGCCAGGCGGCGTATTTGGGACAATCGTTCTTCTTGTGTCCAGGATCGTTACAAAAGAAACAACCATCCTTCGTTTTCTGTTTCTTTTGCTCCGGACCCTTAGGAGCAGCAACTTCTTTTCCCTTATTCTTCCTTTTGCCCGTATTCTTTGAGGTACTAGCCAGATGAGCACTTTCGGTCCTTTCTTGCTTCAGTCGCTCTTCTTCTTGCACACAAAATGAAATGAGCTCATTGAGAGTCCATTTCTCCTTTTGACAGTTGTAACTGACCTTAAATTGGTTGAATTGTGCAGGAAGCGAGATGAGAACTAAATGCACGAGCAAATCATCAGATAGGTCGAGCTTTAGTGCCTTAAGCTTTGAAGCAAGATGAGACATCTCCATGATGTATTCTCGAACATTACCCTTGCCCTTATATTTCATTGAAATCAAGCTTGCTAAAAGTGTGCTTGTTTCAGCCTTATCGTTTTTAGCAAAACGCTTCTGAATTTCTGAAAGAAACTGACTGGCAATGGTAACATCATCTGTTATTGCCCCCCTGAAAACTTCTGGAATCCCGCGTTTCATGATCATAAGACTTAGCCTGTTGGAACGATCCCATTTTTCAAAGTACGTAAATTCCTCAGGAGTACTTTGTTCAGTGAGATCATTCGATTTCGGCATTCTTAATGCCAAGTCTATGTCCATGCAGCCAAGAACAATTAATATGTTCTCTTTCCAGTCCTTAAAGTTTGTTCCATTTAACATTGGAACGTTGTTCATGTTGGCAGATATTGAAGTAGTAGACATTAAAGCTTAATAGAGAACAAAATAAAACGGATAAACGACTATGTTCACATCAAATAACCAAATAAACAATCTCTAAATCAATTAATTTTATGACAACATCTCAAGATACCTAGCACAACATTAACACCAAGCCTTTGGACTGTGATATTAACTGTAAGTGGTACTCTTGTCGTAATGATCAAACATTGACAATAATTTATGTCAAATAACAAATCTATATTTTAATTGATTTATTATTCACATTAGGTTACCTTGATAATTGTCATGTGTTCATCACTACAAGTGTGTGTGTAATTCTGTCAAGTATTAAACCTTTCTTTGGAACGGTTAATACCTGCATAATATACACATACACGAACATCCCAACATTCCATACAAAACAATCTAAACAAGAGAGGTCACTTTGGTGACATCTTGTTTTAATTCACCCATATTCAGAATGTTAGACAATTGATATTGCATGAAATTAATTAAATTTAAGGACTCCTTAATTTATTAACCATATATATAAAATGAACAAAATTGCTTTAATCATATTACAAATATATATATATATACTTACTGTATGCATATTTCATAAAAAAAATTGTATATATATATGGATGTAATCAAAAGTATTGAATTCATAATCTCTAGCAATTCAATTGTATGGGGCCCACATAATAAAGCCAACAATCCCTTATTTTAAGATCTCCCATTGTTGGCATAGAAGACATTACAGTCCAATAACCCACAAGAAGTAATGCCTCGGCAGGAACATCAGCGAAGTGGGTATTCATATTTCAGCGAAGTGGGTATTTTAAGATCTTACATTTTGTTCATCAGATTCATGCCAATGAATATTCGAATAATATTTATGGCATGAATTAATTATACTATGATACCAATTTCTAACAATAAACATGATACTAAGGCTCTGATACCACTTGATAGTTAATATTCCTAAGAATCTCAAACATCGGATCGCGTATCATATTATATTGTTAAGAGATTGAAGATGGATATGTACCCGAATCCATTACGATGATTGAACGGAAGCATAATTATGGGAGAGTCTTCCAATCCTTTTCCTTCACTTTGTTGCTTGAGTTTTCTCCATTAGAGGATTTGGAAAATGTAACTGTCAGGAAGGATTGGGGACCATTACCCCTTAATATAGACAGTTTTCCATGGGTTGTTTGTGCAGTTGAAAACTATCACAATTTCTATTTCTGCCCCTCATAGAAATAGAAATTACATAATGGTTTCTACACATTAATTCCATGACAAACATATCCTTAAGCCTACTCATAACTAAATTAGATCACTTAAGTTTAGGCTTCTTATAAATGATAACACACATTTAAATATGTGGTCCCAATTAGAAATTAATCTAACAATTTATTCCCTAGTTCGCCAAGAGGAAAAACAAAAAGAATAAGAGAAATCTCATTAAAACTAATCTAAATAATTATTTACATATGAATAAATAAAAACTTATCCTAACTAAGAATCTGCAAGGATTGGGTTTGTTGATATGGGAGGTTTGACTTGGAATAATGCACATTAAGTAGCTTTAAGAAAAATCTTGGGATTAATTAATAGATACCTAAGACTAGGGGTGTCGTTTGGAACGGAAATTCCGATTCCGACCGATTCCGATCCAAAAAATTCCGATTTTGGCAACTAAATATGCATTCCGAATTTCCGAATTCCGAAATTTTCGAAAAAAATGGGATCGGAATCGGAATTGTTTTTAGAATTCCAAAAATTCCGAAAATTTTTTGAAAATATTCCGAAATTGTATTTTCTGAAACTTTTCCGAAAATATTCCGAAAAATTTCCGAATATATTCCGAAATTGTATTTTCCGAAACTTTTCCGAATATATTCCGAAATATTCCAAAAATTGTGTTCATCCCACATCGAAAAAAACACAAAAAAAAAAAAGAGATGTAATGTGCTTCTATATAAGACCTACAAGTCTCAAGTGAAATTCCATTAAGCTTGAATTCCGAATATTCCGAAAAATTCCGAAAATATTCCGAATATTCCGAAAATTTTCGAATTTGATGAAATTCCGAAAATTCTGAAAATTCTGAAATTTTCGAAATTTCGGAATCAGAAATAATTTTGGAATTTCCGAAATTTCGGAACGGAATTCGGAATGCATTTTTGGCTTCCGAAAGGGGTGTTTCCGATCCATTCCGGCCGAAACACACCCCTACCTAAGACAGGTTATAAGCGCATAAGTTAATTTTCTCTCAACCTAGTTTGGATTCGTGTAGTATTTGGACATAAGCCTGAAGAAAATAGGAATAGAAGTATAAAGTGAGAACCAAAGTTCATGCATGGGACCACGACGTTGTTCTATACTATATATATATTTTTTGATTATTTGTTGTAGTCGTGAATGTTTAATCAATCTTCTGTCAATATACACATAACGTACATGATTCAAGCAACTATGACATGGCCAGCTTTCGTGCCCAAATTCGTTTTAACTGTGAAGTTTGTGTTTTTTCTCCTCTTCACCTTGAATTGTACGTAGGCGGTGACTTAATTACTATGGAAAACAAATTGTTAGTGGAAGGTTAAATATTTTGAAAAATAAAGAAGGTTAAAACCCCTTTCAAGCAGGTATTAAATGTCTCGACAGAGAGAGTGTTTCCGAAAGAAAAAAAAATTCAAGCTTTTATTAGGATATGAAAAAAAAAATCCATAACAATACTCATTCTGGAATTTACCTTTTTTTATCCTGGTAGAATTTGAACATGGCACTAAAGAGGAAGGATAAATGATTTCTAATAATAAAGATTTTTTTTTCCCTCTCTTGTGGGAAAAGTATACTCTTGTCAATTACAATTTTAGCAAAATGGGAGTACGAAATAAAATTGCGTAGCGTTGTTTGCCATCCTTAAATAATGGAATCCTCAAGAGTACTAGCTCAAGTACCCATAGCAAATTTGTATCTGATGAGCCTAAAATGTAAGTCTAAAATTGATAAAATAATCATACTTTTATGCGGAAAATATACGGATCTTGAATCTAATACATCTTAAGATCTATCAAATATTGAAATTAAATGCGTACTGTTGTTTGCCATTGCATTGAGAGTGATAAGAATAGAAAACCCCTTGATAAATCAAACCTTCGAATGACTTCTTCTTCTTTCTGTCTCTCAATATGCACAAAGCCAAATACTGTAAATTGAACGTTCCTTCCAAGGGGAAGTTTTGTGCCTTTTATAGAGGAAAGAAGGGCCATGTGAATAACTGCCTTTTAAGAAACTGTTCCATCATGGATCATGCGAAAAATGTTAGTCTAAAATTGATAAAATAATCATACTTTCATGTGGAAAATATACGGATCTTGAATCTAATACATCTTAAGATCTATCAAATATTGAAATTAAATGCATACCGTTGTTTGCCATTACATTGAGAGTGATAAGAATCAAAAACCCCTTGATAAATCAAACCTTTGAATGACTTCTAATTCTTTCTGTCTCTCAATATGCACAAAACCAAATACTGTAAATTGATGAACGCTCCTTCGAAGGGGAAGTTTTGTGCCTTTTATAGAGGAAAGAAGGGCCATGTGAATAACTGCCTTTTAAGAAACCGTTCCATCATGGTTTTCTATATTCTCCCAATTAGTTATTTATTTATTCATATTAACTTAGGCATATTTTCCTATTGGCTAGTAAACATAGTGGAATCCAACCTAAATAGGAGACTAGTGGGCCACTAATATAGGACTAAAAGTCCCGTGAAATCACATTCTCCCACTTGATTCACTAAGTTGATTATAATGCAATGTTTAGTTGTAATAAAATATGCATTTTTTTTTAAATATTTGACCTTGTTGGATTCCACATATAAACCTTTGACACGTGATCAAGAATTCCTGAAAAACTAGCCCATAAGCCCAATTAAAAAGATACTGTAATATTATGATTAGCTTTGACTATTAATGTGAGTCATAGGGGTTGTACAACATCTATGTCATACTCCATTCTATGTACCACGCTATTAATAACCTTTACTAACCTAGTCTATTATGCCAAAATACCCCTGTAATTTATCTTGTTAAGACATTTCCTGTTTATCAAATAACCAAACATAATATGTTCACACATAATTGAAAACAGGAAACAGATATTAACAAGCTATCGCTGCGTAAAAGCGTCAAGTACACAACAACTGAAATATTCATCATTATACATATCAAGGATTACTCAAAAGACCCATCCTAATAACATGTTCTTTATATGTCTTTGGAGGTAATCCTTTAGTCAATGGATCATCAACCATAAGAGTGGTACTTAAATTCTCAATTAGCACTTGTTGTTTCTGGACTCTTTCTCTAATAACCAAGTACTTAAGTTACATGTGTTTGGAACCACTAGAGTACTTCCCATTCTTGGAGAAGAAAATTGTTGCGGTATTGTCACAATAAAGTTTCAGCAGCCTGGCAATGGAGTCAACAACACCAAGTCCTGAAATAAAATAGCATGACTCGTGGCTTAAAAGCATGCCACAAACTCAGCCTTCATCGTGGATGAAGCAATAATGAACTGCTTCACACCCTTCCACGAGATTGCCCCACCTGGTAGCAGAAACACAAAGCCTGATGTGGACTTTCTGCTATCTAAGTAACCAACAAAATCCGAGTATGAGTACCCGATTACTTCTAACTGATTTGATCTCCTATATGTGAGCATATAATCCTTCGACCCTTAAAGATATCGCATAACCTTCTTCGCTGCTTTCCAGTGTTCCATTCCTGGGTTACTTTGATATCTACCTAGCATTCCAACTGCAAAACTAATATTTGGTCTGGTACAAGTCTGAGCATACATCAAGCTCCCCACAGCTGATGCATATGAAACTTTCTTCATTTGATCATTTTCTAAGTCATTCCTAGGGCACTGACTTTCATTTAACTTAGCACCTTTCATGATTGGTGCATCACTGACTAAACATAACTGCATATTAAATCTTTCCAAGACTTGATTGATATAACCTTTCTGAGAAAGTCCTTGCAATCCTTGAGATCGATCCCTAAAGATCTCTATGCCAATGACATAGGATGCCTCACCCATATCAACCATCTTAAAGCTCTTGGCGAGACACTCCTTGGTTTGGTGCAACAAACCAAGCTCACTACTGGCTAGCAAAATGTCATCCACGTACAAAATAAAAAAGATAAAATTGCTCACACTGACCTTCAGATATATACACTGATCAACAGTGTTTTTCTTATATCCAAAAGCAGTAATGATATCATTAAACCTTATATACCATTGTCTGGAAGCTTGTTTAAGACCGTAAATGGATTTCTTTAATTTGCAAGCCAATTGTTCTTTCCCTTTCTTTGTGAACCCTTCAGGTTGCTCCATGTAGATACCCCCATCCAAATTTTCATTCAAAAAAACGGTTTTCACATCCATTTGATGTAACTCTAAGTCATAATGAGCTACCAGTGCCATTATAATTCTTAGTGAGTCCTTTTTAGATACAGGAGAGAAGGTCTTTCTATAGTCAATGCCTATTTTCTGAGTGAAATCTTTAACCACAAGTCTAGCATAATATCGTTCAATATTACTTTTAACATCGCAATTAGTCTTGAAGACCCATTTACATCCAACTTTCTTACAATTATTAAGCAATTCGACGAGATCCCAGACACCATTCTGGTCCATCGATTTCACTCTTCATTCATAGCATCGATCCATTTACTAGAATTATCACTTTCTATGGCTTGTGAAAATGAAACCGGATCCTTGTTAATCCCAATATCAAAATTGGATTCTTGTAGATACACCACATAATCATCTGAAATGACAGGTCTCCTTTCCCTCTGAGATCTTCTCAGAATTATCGGTTGTGGTGGTTCTACATTATTTTCAATGGCAATACCCCCATGAAGTGGTGAATCATTTCCATTATGTTGTTCGTTTACCTTAACTGGTTGAGTAGGTTGAGGAACAACAATTTCTCGAGGAGAAAAGGGTGGTGGGATATCCACTCTTATTTACTCGAGATTTACTTTTCTTGATTCATCACTCCCAATAATTTTGCCATTCTCTAAGAATCTAGCATTACCGATTTCCACTAGCCTCGTACTATGGTTAGGGCAATAAAATTTGTACTCTTTGGACTTATCTAGATAACCAATGAAATATCCAGATATTGTCCTTGAAACTTTTTCTCATGTGGATTGAAGATCCTTGCTTCTGCTGGACAACCCCAAACATGTAAATATCTCAAACTAGGCTTCCTACCAGTCCACAACACGAAAGGAGTTGTCGGGACCGCTTTACCAGGAACCCTGTTCAAGATATACATTACAGTCTTTAATGTTTTACCCCACAATGAATCAGGTACAGTTGAAAAATTCATCATGCTCCTAACCATATCTAAAAGAGTACGATTACACCTTTCAGCAACTCCATTCTGTTGTGGCGTACCTAGCATTGTGTATTGAGCACAAATACCACGCTTTTCAAGAAATTTGGAAAATGGGCCAGGATTTTGGCTCGTCTCATTATAGCTACCATAGAACTCACCACCTCTATCAGTCCTCACTATTTTAACATTTCTATCTATCTCTCGATCTCAGCAATGAACACCTCAAGGATGTCAACGGTCTAAGACTTTTCATGTATTAGATATACATAACCATAGCGAGAAAGATCATCTATAAAGGTCATAAAGTACCGCTCTCCAGCAAAACATAGAATGAAGAGTGGTCCACAAATATCTATATGAATTATCTTAAGAAGCTTAGTACTTCTTGTGGCACCTTTCTTAGTGTGTTTGGTTTGCTTTCCCTTAATGCAATCCACAGTCACTTCAAAATCAGTGAAGTCTAGATTATCTAAAATCTCAATGTTCACTAATCTCTCAATTATATCCCTGGAGATATACCCCAGTCGCCTATGCCACAAGATTGAAGACTTTTCATTCATTAGGCCACGTTTTGAACCAAAATTCGAATGCAGGGCTATTAAAGATTGTGCAAACTCATGATTCAAGGAAATTTTATACAAACCGTCACATAAAATATCAGAACCAACTACAACTGAATTAAACAATAAATTGAGTTTTGCACAACCAAATAAAGCTGAATATCGAGTAGCATACAACTTAGACAAATAAACTAAATTCCTAGAAATTGAAGGTACATAGAAAGTGTCCATAAGATCCATCTGATGACCCGTCTCTAAGAGTAGGCGGTAGGTTCCAACAGCTACCGCTTCCGCTTTGAGACGGTTCCCCATATAAACAAATCTTTCACTGTCCTTTGGCTTCCGGGTGGGAAGGAATCCCTACATCGAATTTGTTATGTGAGTCTTGGCCCTAGAGTCAATCCACCAAGTATTAAAAGGAACTTCAGCAAGATTTGATTCATAATATACAAAAGAAAGATTTATACCTCTCCTTTCGAACCAAGCTCTACGCTTGCTGCAGTCTTTCTTTGCATGTCCCTTTTTACAACAGAAGTAACATTTGATAGTGAACTTTCCACGGCCCTGGCTACTTTTCCCAGGTTCATCTCTTTTCTTTAGTAGAAATCTCTTTCCTTTTACAAACTTTTCTTTCTTTTTAGCTCCTTGATTTACAACCAGCACAAAGTGGGATCCTTCTTGTCTCAGTCTCACTTCCTCTTGAATGCACATACCAGTCAGCTCATTCAAATTTCACTTATCTTTTGTGAGTGTTATAGTGAATTTTGAATGGGATGAACTGAGGAGGGAGTGAGTTGAGAATAAACTGCACCAAAAAGGATTCATCCACTTGCATTCCTAGTGCAAAAAGTTTTGCAGCTTTGTCAGTCATATAGACGATATGTTCTTGAACTCCTCTATTACCATCATATTTGATAGTAGTTAACTCTGCCATAAGTGTGCATGTAAGTGACTTATCTGCTGATTAAAACGTTATTTGACAACAGTCAATAGCTCCAATGATCTATTAGTTTGAGGGAGAGAGGTCTTGATGTTATTAGCCATGGTCATCCTCATACACATAAGACTGAGTTAGTTCTACCTCTCCCAGTTTTCAAAGTATCAATCAGTTCTGCAGTACTATCAGTAGTAACTTCCTCAGGTTTTTCAGTCAAAAGTGTCATGTCGAGATCTAACACACCTAGTGTGAATTGGATTTGTTCATACCATTCTGAGAAGTTTGACCCATTGAGAGTCAGAATGCTAATGCATGAGAGTGCAACGAAGTGGGAATAGTCACTGAAATAAAATAAGATAATGCTTACGTTAAGGCCTTGAGTCTATCCATCATATAGAATTATAAATTATAAATAGATGAACTATTTATATCACATCGGTTCCACCTTTAGGTGAACACCTTAGCATATCTAGTGTTCATTCTATATGTGCAAAATATGTCACATCCGTCCCAGGAATTCATAATTTTATCATGCATATTTGTAATTTGGGAGTTTATCAATGTTAGTTGATAATGGTGATGAGGTTGACAGTGAGTCAACGGTAAGATGTTAGTGAAGACACGTGAACATGGCAGTTCATATTGCATGGGCAAGAGTAAATGGCATTTATATGATTTAAATGTTATTCGACTTTATCTGGTATTCCTGTGAATAGTAATTATGCCTGTGTAGTATGATTCTGGTATTGGCTACTTTAGTATATCATGTTGAGAACTGTGGTGAGAACGTGAGTGATACGTTAATTTAAAAGGTAGGTTGTGTAGAGATTCCACATAACTTAGTTTTTGGACGTAATTTTTGGACCCAAACGAAACTTAGTCGGAACCTTTTGGAATTTATAATTTTTACTCGTAAAAGCATAAAATGAACGTGTGCGACGTTTCATGGGTTAATTAGAAGTTTTGAGAACTCGCGGGGTGGTAAACGTAATTTCCAGAGAGTTTTTCTATAAATAGGTGGGGAGTGAGATTTCATTTCTCACAAACCTCACAAATATCTAGAGAGAGGAGAGAGAAGGGAGATTTGGTGGCCACAGGCTTTGCGACGCCGATCGACGACCGTTCGTCCGTCAGATTTTCTCCAGATTTCATATTTGAACTCGTGGAGGTAAGACCTACGTTTTGATAGTAATTAGGCCACGTTTCGCAAACTTTTCCGAAAAATCTAATTTTTAGAAATTGGGAGAAATCAGGTAAAACTCGTAGGAATCGCGTATAATTTGGAATCCGACGTTTATTCGGGCCCCTAGTCGATCCTTCAAAGTTTCGGAGAGATCGCACGCGGTATGAATTCTAGATCTATGATTTTATGAAATTTTCATGTTTTGAATGTCGATTTTGAGATTTTGGATCCGCATGTGTTAATTAGGCCCGTTAATTATGCACGTTAAATTATGAGAAAAGCATGTATAAAACTATTTATGTGAGCATGTTATGTGCCTACTTGGGTCAAAGGGGAGTTTGGTGCAAATTCATCCGGGGTAAGCTCCTCGAACCTTGAAGATTGGAATTTTGATTGTGATTGTGATAGAATTGGAATTTCGGTTGTGTCTGGATTGGAGGTGGGCCCAACCAGGACACGGTACCTGGTATGGAGGAAGGTCCAACCAGTGTACGAGATGCGTGGGAGAGGTGGGCCTCCTACGGCATCGATCGGATGAATGCGTACCACTCACCCTAGAGACTATTTCTATGTGTCTTAGATGCTTAAACCATGAATATTGTCATATATCATACATTTGGAATTGTGCACTCATCATATAGCTGAGCAGTGGAGATGTACTCCATTGCAGGTAAGAATAAAGACAAGAAGAAGCATGAGGAGTGAGGCCGTTGAGGAACGCAGGGGAATCACCTTTGTATATGTTTTTGTTTTAAATCCTCAACTTGTGTAAGGATTGGGAAATTGTAATATGGTGTAATAAGACCATGGATTAGAATTCGTAGCACGTTGTAATATAATCTGAACTTGGATTTAGTACTTGTAATCCCTAGTAAACGCTCTTGTATTTATGTTTTTGAATGGTGGAATGGAGTGGATAAATGTTGGTTTGGAGTTGGGAGAACCTTGAGTGGAAAAGTTGGGGTTTTGGGTTTTGCTGACAGAAATCAGTCGACTGGTTTTCGATCCAGTCGACTGGATCACTGTGTCGAATTGGTTACTGCTTGTTTCGTCTAAGATTCAGTCGACTGGGTTGAGAAAACAGTCGACTGGATGGAGCCCCAGGCAATGTCATTCTGCTGGACTAGGGTACCAGTCGACTGGACATTTTCAGTCGACTGATAATTTTAGGCACCTGTCAACTGGGTCCCCGACACAGTCGATTGGATGGGCTGTTATATTTTAAAACCTTTCTGTTTGAGATCACCAGTCGACCGGACCCTCAATCAATCGACTGGACCTCTATTTTCAAAACTGTTTTCTTTTGATCGAATTCAATTGGCCAAAACTTTTTATAACTCTGATTCTATTGAATTTTTCAACTCAGAGGGTAATGTTTCCTAAAGTTTTAAATTACTCAGGGTTGTTTTAAAGTTCTTTCCACTGCGTATAGTTATACGATGTTTAAATGAGCCTTGGTGGCATGCCATGTGTCCTATTTCCACGCGTAGTGGGATGGGTCGTGACAAAATATTATCACTTATATAGGTCTAATGTAATTTATGCCACCTACTAGTTAGTTATGTTACCTTTGGGTATCCAATTCTACACTACTAAGTTACACAAATTACATTACCCTATCTAGTTCATAGTCAGTTGAAAGTGACTCTCCTTTGGGTTAGTTGATTCGTGTTCAATATTGCATTCTTGACTTCTTGATTTTACTCTTATTGGACGCGAATTACCTAGTAAATCGGGAGGGTTAATAGATAATTTTTGCTTGTATTGCCCTTGGTTGGTTGTCATTTATTGCTAATAAAAACCTCTTCCTTGTAGTGTTTGGCGACTTGTCCGAAGTGGGATCCGTTCCTGTATGGCCTTCATTAGGTAGAAAAGGGCAAGGAATGACCTTCAGCAGAAGCGGATCGATCCGGTCGGTCAATGCGGATCGGTTCATGTATTTAGAGGAACCTAGTACCAGAATCAACAAAAATGGATTGATCTGAACCCAAAGGACGGATCGATCCGCGATCTTAAGAAAACATTCTACGATAAGAATCCTGAGATGGATCGATCCGGATCCAAAGGCCGGATCGATCTGCGACTTCCCGAGTAGATACCAAATGCCCAGATGAAAGGCAGATCGATCCAGAGTTTTGCCTGGGATCGATCCGCCGCTACTGTTGTTGCCTTTGTTTTTATTTATAAGTTTGCCATTTTGTAAGGGTGGGTATATATAGTTAGAGATAGTTGTATATTGGGAGTTAGTTTTTATTAATTTGGAGTCTGAGTATAAACCTCTCTCTCTCTCTCTCTCTCTCTCTCTCTCTCTTAGGTCTCCTCTTCCATCTTATTTATTTCTATCATCTACCACCATAGTTGTGTAATGAGTTCTAAAGAGAGAAGATTCTAGTTGTATTGAATACTTTGAAGCTTTGCTTGGATTTCTTTGGAGTTATTTATATGGTATTTATGAAGAGTTCTCTAAGTTGGTATAATCTCTCTTTCCCCCCTCTTTAATGTTAATGTCTCTATGGTTATGAGTAGCTAGATAATGTAGGTTGGGATCATAAACCCACCATTGGACCCATGCGTGTTTTAATGTCGGATTTCCATGTTTTGTAGCATTTCTAGGATTCATGTGTGCAAGGTTTGATTTTCTAAGACTTCACTTACAATGTCAAGCATTATAGGTTGTTCAATCCTTGGATTTCAACATAGCATCATGTATTCTATAAAAACCTTTATCTAGTATGTTGGTTACCCACCATATGTTTGATAGTTGGTCTCAATAAACTTTTCTACTCTAGAATGTGCTACAACCATGAATCCTCTTGTTAATTGGTCCAAGGTGGGGGGAATGCTCCCCAACCTCGATTTCTTCATTTGAGAAACCCCAATCTCTACCTAATCTTGTCTTTAATCAAAGCTTACTGCTTACTTTGAAATTAGTTGTTGTAGCATAATTAGTACTAACTGAAAACTCACCCATAGTCGAAAAGTCTTAATCTTACTTCTTAGTTTGTTAATTACTCCTCGCATTGTAATTGGTTATTAAGCGCCTATCAAGTATTGTCGCATTCTAATCCATGTGGTCTTGACACCCTACTACCATCGTACTACGTTTTTAATAGGGTTAACAAGAACTTGATTTTGACGTAATCATTAGCCCCAATCTCCTAACTATGATTGCTATACAGAATATTATTGTCTTTTCTATCATCCTTAATGACTAGTCTTTCATGTAATTCTATATTCATAAGGCTCACTAACCTAGGTCACTTTGGTGACTACCAAATTAATAAACCCTGATGATGCCAAAAATTGGTAAGAGTAAAGTAGAGCAATTTAAGGAGAGAGAGAGAGTGAGAGACTATTTTTTGTATGTGGTTCGGCCCTGTTAATGAAGGTACCTACGTCCACGGGTGTGTCTGAGCACGTTCACTAGCAGATCACCGGCGGGCCTGGTGAGCCAACAAAGAGGGGCGGCACTACCAGTAATACCGGCCGGGTGTATGCGTATAATGGTGAATTATAGAGGCGCTGTGTAGACTACAGAATTGGCCGCCCCCTCAATGGGGGGTGAGTGGTCTCTTTTATAGATGCAAGAGACCTACTCATACATGGATAAGGAAATATAATCCTATTAGGGTATGATTGACACCAATCAAGTAAGCTTCCTAATTGTATTAGGATTTATTGACATTAATTGTGGGAGTTTCCCAATTGGATTAGGAAATAGATGCACTTTCCATTAGTCTTCTAGCTTGAGTAGGAAACTGCCCATAATTTTGGGCGTATCAGCTGCCCCCCATTTCCAAGATTGGTCAGATGCTATATCGGGGCAAGTTTGGAAATCAGTTTGATGTTACTTGCCACTGTCTGAGTACTTGTAGAAGCTGCCTCGGGGCTTTTGAGCCTGATGAGTCCTCGGGAACTGACTGAGAGGTGAGACCCAGCCTAGCTCGGGACCTTTAGTTGCTCGGGAACTGACCGGGAGTTGAGACCCGGCCTTCTTCGGAGTCTTTGAATGCTCGGGAAGTGACCGAGAGTTGAGACTCGGCCTACTTCGGAGTCTTTTTTGCTTGAGTTAGCTCCCAAGATGGTTATCTTCTGCCCGTAAACCTTCGTCAAGGCTGTGGGTAGAAGGATTTTACCATGTTGGACAAGCCGACCTAAAGCGCATTACTCTAGGGTCCTTTTTACTGTTAACTCCCCAGGATGGTTGTCTTCTGCCTGGCCAGCCTTCGTCAAGACTGTTGGGAGAAGAGCTTGACCATGTTGGTGGAGCTGACCTAAATCACGTTGCTTTAGGGTCCTTTTACTCCTCTATCGTCGGCCAACCTAAGAGATTTTAGTCACCTCTATCGTCGGTCTGGACCAAAGTTTAGTTAATGTCTCTGAGTACTGTAGGTGCTCGGGTTGTCCAAGATTTTGACTTGGTTATCTGCGAGGCCTGTAAATACCCGGTGTGATTACCTGTTTAGTTCACTGCGCCATCTTGCCCCCCAAGCTTTCGCTAAGACGAGGGTCTTACAGAGGCTATGATCTGTAGGTAACCGACCTGGAACATGGTGGTTGCAGGGTCTTTTGAAGCTTGCCATCATCAGCCACCTAGGAGGTTTGCCTCCATCGTCGGCTGGACCTAAGCGAAGCCGGTGCCTCGGGCGTGACCCCGAGGTCTTTGGTGCCTGGGTTCGGAGCCCGAGGTCTTTTAGCGCCTGAGTTCGGAGCTCGAGGTCTTTTTAGTGCCTCGGGGTTAGGCCCGAGGTCTTTGGATGCCTCGGGGTTAGGCCCGAGGTCTTTTTATATGCCTCGGGGTTAGGCCCGAGGTCTTTGGATGCTTCGGGATTAGGCCCGAAGTCTTTGGATCAGCTCTCTGACAATCGGTGGTGCCTCACGTAGTGATCAGGCAAGTATCGTTGTAGTCGGGCTCATCTAGAATGATGGAGACAGGGGGTCGGATCAGGATCATCGGGCTCCTAATTTTTATGTGCTGAAGGCAAAGCCGGAACTGCTTGATCCTGACCGATGTGAACTGGAGGTCGGGTCGGGACTGCCGAACCATGCCTGTTGTGAGCTGGAGATCCGGTCGGGGCTGCCTGACCCGGACTGCTGTGAACCGGTGGTCGGGTCAGGATTGCCGGACTCAGACCTCTGTGAACTAGAAGAACTGTAAGAACTCCCGGGCTGATCTCGCTTTCGCTTACTTCTGGAAGACTCGTTGCTTTCTTGCCCGGTGTATTTGGTCTTCAGAAACTCTTCAGTGTCAATATATTTTCCAACCCTCTCAGAGAGCTCAACCAAAGTTTCCGGTCGGTTTCTGTGGAACGACGCGGCGCACTTGGTGTGTTGAACTCCCGAGCAGAAGGCTATGATGGCGATTGTCTCGTTGAAATTGCGGATTTGAAGCTTCTGTTGGTTGAACCGGTCGGTGAACTCCTTAAGGGACTCATTATTCCGTTGTCTGACTGTTAGTATTTGCATGTCTGGCTTAGGCCGCTCATGCATACCGGCGAACTGGTTGATGAAATGCTTGCTGAGTTGTTTGAAACTGCAGACCGACCGGGGCTCCAAGGAGTAGAACCACTGCATGGTCGGGCCTTTCAAAGTGCTGGGGAAGGCTAGGCAGTGTAGCTCATCGGAGTTGGTGGCTAGGGCCATCTGAGCCTTATAGGTTCGGACGTGGTCGATCGGGCTTCCCGAGCCGTTGTATGAATCTAGCCGAGGCTGCTTGAATTTGCGCGGGCTAGAGAACCTCGTGATCTGGCTGGAGAATGGTGACTCTGTCTCGGTATTGGCTTGATTCGGAACACAGTTTTGACCAAGCTTTTTGGCCACTCCGTCGATCTGTTTCTTCAAGTCCTTGATTCGGGCTTCCACTCCTTCCCGACCGGTATCTGAGGAGCTGGTCGGGTTGGTGGAAGAGGCTTCTTCATGGCAGGGTGTTGTCCTTTGGGATCGGGCTCGGCTATGACTCCGGGTAACCGTTCGCCTAGGGACGACTTGGCTCTTGACCGAGTGACCCTGGACTGATTCCCGGGCCATACGCTCCTGCCTTTCCTCTCGGGCAGCACGCCCACTGTTGATGTCTCTGGCATACTCAACATGGGACAGGTTGGCTTGGGTTTGTTGTCGGGTCAAGATCGGTTCTCGACCGTACACAATGTTCCCGGGTCGTTTCCCGGCCACTGGAGGATTGCTTTGCTGGGCTAGCAGTGCTTCGATCTGTTGCTGGATTTGACGCTGGCCCTCCAAGAGTTGTGTGAGGGTTGCGGTGATTTGCTCATATGTCGGGACTGCTGCAGTCGACGCCGGGGCCGAAGGAACATCCCGGTCGGACTGCTGCGCAGCCTTCTTTGGTGGCATATTGATCAGTCAAGAATTTGTTGATGAGAAGAATTGTCGTTTCCCACAGACGGCGCCAAACTGATGATGCCAAAAATTGGTAAGAGTAAAGTAGAGCAATTTAAGGAGAGAGAGAGAGTGAGAGACTATTTTTTGTATGTGGTTCGGCCTTGTTAATGAAGGTACCTACGTCCACGGGTGTGTCTGAGCACGTTCACTAGCAGATCACCGGCGGGCCTGGTGAGCCAACAAAGAGGGGCGGCACTACCAGTAATACCGGCCAGGTGTATGCGTATAATGGTGAATTATAGAGGCGCTGTGTAGATTACAGAATTGGCCGCCCCCTCAATGGGGGGTGAGTGGTCTCTTTTATAGATGCAAGAGACCTACTCATACATGGATAAGGAAATATAATCCTATTAGGGTGTGATTGACACCAATCAAGTAAGCTTCCTAATTGTATTAGGATTGATTGACATTAATTGTGGGAGTTTCCCAATTGGATTAGGAAATAGATGCACTTTCCATTAGTCTTCTAGCTTGAGTAGGAAACTGCCCATAATTTTGGGCGTATCAAACCCTATGAAATAAAACTAACCAACAACATTCTCTACATTTTATTAGAGTTATTATCTAATTGCTAAAATTGTCATTTATTTACTTAATCACTTTCATGATAAAATGATAAATTTAAAATTTTCTTTTATGTGATTATAAATCTATTCAATGACTAGAAATTAGCAATAACTCTAAATTTTATGTAAAATAGATAAAACATAAATTTATTTTTAACAAAATAATTTTATCAAAAAATTTAACCACATTCATTTTTGTCTAAAAAACCAATTATGTAAGCTGAATATGAATCATGTTTGGCATTTAATACCATATACAGTTAATCTTGTATGGTAATGTAAACTAGAATTTCAATTACATAAGGAATCTCATACCTAATATCACTTATGGCATGGATAAGCAATAGATGCAAGTTATACGCAATATGAATAGTATGTATATCGGGGCCGGCCCTGAGGGGAAGCGGCACACGCGGCCGCTTAGGGCCCACCTTTAGGCAGGGCCCACTCTTAAAAATATTAACTCAAATTTATTATTTAAGTAATCAATAAGTAATATTTATAATATTTATGCTAATATATAGAGGGCCTCCATTTAGAAGTTCGAGTAGGGCCCTCAAAATCTCAGGGCCGACCCTGATGTATATACATGTACATGTAATGTATATATATGAACAAGCTTTGATTTGAGTTTTGTGTATACCAGTAATCATTGCTCAATTATATTACTACTACAAAATAATATATATTCACAAGTGTTTGAATACAAAAGCACTGACGCTTAAATATTTGCAAGGCAATATACAAAAACATGTGCAATGTAAACTTGCCCTTGATAATCACAATAACATGCAAAACAAATCTCTCATTAACCATATCCGTATGGAAGTCAGCAAATTAAAGATCCATACAATGCATATATACAGAATATGTGTAAATACAGTGGCCTCCACATTAGGTTACAATTAACAACGGAAAATTAATTCGTCTTAAAGTTTCAATCCAAGATGTATTGATTCAAAACAAGTGCTATGATACCAACTGTAAGTTTAAAATTAATAAAATAATCATACTTAATTTCATGTAGAAATATACGGATCTTGAATCTAATACATCTCAAGATTTATTAAATACTGAAATTAAATGTGTACCGTTGTTTGCCATTACATTGAGAGTGACAAGAATCGAAAACCCCTTGAAAAATCAAACCTTCAAATGACTTCTTCTTCTCTCTGTCTCTCAATATGCACAAAACCAAATACTGTAAATTGATGGACGTTCCTTCTAAGGGGAAGTTTTGTGCCTTTTATAGAGGAGAGAAGGGCAATGTGAATAACTGTCTTTTAAGAAACCGTTCCATCATGATTTTTTATATTCTCCCGATTAGTTATTTATCTATTCATATTAACTTAGACATATTTTCTTATTAATTGGCTAATAAATATAGTGGAATCCAACCTAAATAAAAGACTAGTGGGCCACTAATATAGGACTAAAAGTCTCGTGAAATAACATAAAAGTCATTCGAACAATTGATGTTTCCACTCCTCTGTTGTGATTCGATCTGTTGCTTTTCCTTAGAAAATGTTTTCTGCCATAATTTTTTTTTTAAAAAAAAAGAAATTAAATTTTCTAATTCATCAATAGTAGTTGATAAACTGGGCTTGCTTCCCACCTGAAAGCAAGCTAGGCAAATGAAAAACCTGTTGGTTTGTCTTTAAAATGGTACAAAACCAATCCAAAAAAAAAAAAAAGAAGGAAAAACAAACAAGAAGATTGGAACCTCTAATGGCCGTGCAACGTTATCAATTCCAATTTCCAAGTATATATACTTAAAAGGAAGTCAAAGATAAAGACATGCATGGTTCTTTAATAAAATTGGCAAATAATGTCTTTAATCAACTGCCAAACATTTAGAATCGTTATGTGACAAAATAAAACTTAAGCCCATTGCATTCGATCTGATAGCTCAACTACGTACAGACATATAATTTCATTAGTCAAATGGTAGTAATTGTCCTACATTTTCATGGACCCCACATAAGCTGCAAACTACATGTACAGGACCAATTGATTTAGCAGTGTTTGGGATCGAAGTACAGCAATTTTTTGCTAGCAAATTAACATAGTGTGAATTAAGTCTCAAGGCCCCATGGGTTTTCTGATCTTTGACCATAAACAAATTTACGCAATGTCCAGTGCTGTCTTCAGTTGTCGTGCTTGCATGTGTCAGTCTTACATAACACACACACACACATATATATATATATACACACAGTTGGCTACATTTGCAGCTACTGTTCAGTGGCTAATTAATTTTAATCCTGCATAGAGTGATCTGTTTCTATAATATATATATATATATATATGTGCAACAACGTACTACAGCCATTCTGTCATGTTATTTCTGTAATTAACATCCCCATTTATTTTATTTTATTTTATAAGGATCCTAGATGTATTATATTGTCTTGTGCATCAACTTTCTCTACATATGCTCCAAACACTTGGTAGGGGCCATACTCAACAATGGTAGTATCATTTCCTTTTATGTTACTTAAGTATTGTTTTCTCTATGGCTGATTGTGTGCCTTTCTTTTTTTTTTTTTTTTCTTTTTTTTTCCTTAGGATATAGTATGTGACTGCATGTGAGCCATATTTTAAATTAGTGCATCTCAAAGTTATTGACCTGTTGATTGATCGAAGCTACCTGTCAAATTAGCTGAGTTTGGTAACAGAGCATTATTGATTGTTTTGAGTCTAAGCTGCGTTGGGTGACTAGATTTAATTTTTGTGTAGCTTTTGGTAAAACAAATTAAATAGACATATCACATAGGTGATGAAAAAGTTGAAACGAATAAAATAATTTTTAGGATTAAATACATTTTACATTCTTGTAGTTTGTCACATGTGTCAGTTTAGTTCCTGTAATTTATAAACTGTCATTTTAATTTCTATAGTTTTATAAGTGTGTCAAATAAGTCCAATAAGTCATCTAGCGATGAATGATTTTGTCCACGAAAGTAAAAAAAAAATTGTCACAAAAAAATGTTTGAGTGACTAAAATGACACACATAAAACTACAATGACTAAAATAACACTTTCTAAACTACAGAGACCAAATTAACTCAAAAGACAAACTATGACTCTATGAGGGTCATGTAAAATGTAGTTACACCAAATGGTTTTGTAGGTCACTAATTGGTGTAATCGTAATAGTCAGGTAGATGCCTTTTGTAAATTGAAAAATTGGGAATTCAAATAAAGTTTTTATTAGGAAGTTTTATTACTATTTTGAAACGGGCAAACTCGTTCATCTAATCAAACCACTTGACACATTGTAAGAAATGTTTGTACAATAGGTACAAAGGTTCCTTATCATAGTTATAAATGTTTCTTACCGTACATAGTAAGGTTTTTTTTATCATGGGTAAAAAGCTCCTTACGACCATAGATACCAAAGTTCTTTATCATGGGTACAAAGTCCCCTTACTATAAGTACAAAGTTGTCATGACCCATTCCGCTAAGCGCAGAAATAGGACGCGTGGCACACCACCGAGGCTCAACCAATTCTATTAACATAATAACAGCGGAATAAAATAAGTAGATTTCATAAAAATCAGAGTAAAAAGATTTTCCCATTTAAAATACTTAAAGAACCAGTTCATTTTAAAAATAGCAATTTAGTCAATCGCGTCAGGTCCCCAGTCGACTGCTTTGGCCATTGCAAAGACTCAGAATCTCAGCAACTCAATCTAGTCGACTGCCCTCCAAGTTCAATCGACTGTGGCATCAATCTTTCAGTCAACTGGTACTTGTTCAGTCGACTGAACTTAATCGAGTAGAATGCCATATTTTTCGAACATTTTTCCAGTCGACTGTTTTGCAAACCAATCGACTAGTTTTCTAAAACAGGGAAGGAATTTTCGTTTAAACAGTGGGTCCAGTCGACTGTGGTCCCAGTCCAATCGACTGTTTTCCCCTGATGCTGCTGCACATACTGCACAATTACTCGCTCCAAAACTTAACAACTCTCCACCAAGATTTAGTATACGTGAAACTCAACCCAAAGTAATACTAGTTCTATTACAATATCTTAAAAGTATAATTACTAACATTTTACGAGTTACAATGTTACGGATCCATTTCAAGGTTTAAGATAAAACATGCTTCCAATTCTCGGAAGAAACTCATATTATATCTTTGGAATGGGAAACAAAAACATATACAAGGACATTCTCGATGTCCCCTCGTTCTCACTCTTCATGCTTCTTCTTGCCTTTCTTTTTTTCACATGCAATAGAGTAAATCTCTACTGCTCAACTATATGCTGAGTGCACAATTCTACACATATGTTTATATGACAATTCATACTTTAAAATATCAAAACACGTCAAAATAGTTGTCACGCCCCGACGTAGCATAAATAAGGAAAGCGTTAATTTCCTTTATGGACCCGTAGGTCGCGACAGTTTGAAGGATCGATTCCGTCCCAAACGTCGAACAACAAAACAATAATCAGAGTAGAGCAATCAAAGCTTACAAATATTTTTCTAACTTATTACATATTACAACACGAGGTCAACTAAGGCACAAGCCGCCTTAAAACAAAATACTAACTAATGTCTATTACAGTCATCCTTATTACAAAATTCCGTTTAACTTAAAACATATAACAGTAAACTCTTCATCAGATAGTTGTTCTCAGTTTGCATAGTCGTAATGTTCAGCTTGATCATAACCTGAAAAACCTGAACACGAATGTCCAGGACGCATCAACGTCGTCAGCTTCAAGAAGCTGGTGAGTATTAATGTCACACCCCAACCCGCCCCAGCAGGCTAGGACATGTGTAACAAAGAAGTTACCCAAAACAAAACACCCCTTATTAGCCATAAAATAAGAGTTAAACATAGGAAAATGGATTTATTAGCTTAAACCGGACTAAGGGTAAAATTGTCATTAATAAAATATAGTCAAATTTTATATCAAAAGATAGCCCTTTGAGTCTCGGTTCCAACGCAAAAAACGGCGCGCGAATACGAATTTTCTAGAAAGAGTTATGTCCGTTTCCATAAAAGTCGACAGGCCAAAAATAGACCTGCGGATTTTGCAGATCAAATTTCTACACCAATTTTCCGTGTTTAAAAGTTAAAAACATAACCAAAACCAAATTACTCATACAAACCCATTGTCACCCAATACCAACTAATCCACTAACGTATCCATGACACCTGGAAACTAAAAAGATATTAACTAGTTTATTACAAAATTCTTACACTAACTGGACTCAATTTCCAAAAATATAAAACATGAGTTTCAAATTACAAATTAAATAATCAACTTCCAAGTTGTCCAGAACTCCGTGGTTTAACACTTCTCACCATGATGCTCATCTGAACCTGCGTGTTCATTAGCCACAAAATTGACTGAGCTTTCGCTCAGTGAGTACGTGGTACTAATCATGCAATTGGAGTATTTAATGAATCATAACACCAATTAAACATCACAACAATAAATGGTCGCAGGTGTGTCAAGTAATCAACCACCATCGTTCTGAACCCCTGATTCCGGGCCATTCTCACTTTTTCCGTCGCATATAGCGAAATCACTCATTCTCTCGTGACCGTAGTCATTTCGTTGTGTGGTCGTCACCACGTCCCCTTTTCTCTGAGGACTTCATCATCATCCCCCTTTTCTCTGAGGAATGGGCGTCCCTTATATACGGACTAAATAATGGTGATTATCAATTGACACCCTTTGACCCAAATAAGCACATAAGCAACTCAACATGTCAACATGGCAATTATAACATTTTAGACATGTTAAATAATAATTTATCACATGCTTTTCTACTTAATCATAAATTAAGCATTCTAAACATTTAATAACAATTAAAAGACATTAAACATCCAATTTTGGGATTAGGACACTCACCTCACGAATAGGTCCAAATAAAGCCTAGAAATCCTAACTTCCTTCGCAAAACTATCTCTAGTTACTCCCAATGATATCCCTACATATATAAATCATATATATGTATCACCCCTTAAAATGGGTCGCAGAAAAACATTACCAAAACTGAAAAAGAAAGACATAGAAATAATCCTCTAACCTCCACGAATCCGAATATGGCTTTGGTTCGCGAAATAGAGGTCTTTTTTGACGAAAACACGACAACGTGAAACTTTTTCTTCTTCTTTTTTTTTTTCTTCCTTGGAGCTCTCTGCGTCTCTCTAATGTGTTTCCATCCTTGTTTTTTTTTAATGAGTCATAACCGAGTCACTGTATACACATCTAATGTGATTTTATTTCAACTTAATCATATTTTCATTTATAACCCCTAAATTTTCTAAGTTCTATTATGAAACTCCCTTCGAATATTATATTAACTACCCCAATATCTAAGTGGGTCGATAACTATGTCATGTGTGGGCCCTAATTGTGGCCCCAAATATTATATGAAGACACTAATTAGCCTACCAATTATGCCACGTATCCAATTACGCCCTCACAAGGCTATCCAAACTGGTCCCATAAAGGAACATGAACAATAATAGAACATTAAAGCACTTAACATTTTATCAATTAAATAATCATATGGCATCAACATATATTATAATGTACACATTTATATTTACATGTCTACCATTTAATAACAGAAATGCAACTAAGTGCAATTTATTTAATCTGGACCTCCCGTGGGTCCCACTTCATATCTATCAAATTGTGCCCTTTATCAAGCACTTATCACATCGGGGTGACTGAAACTCACCCAAATCATCACATGCAATTAATTATATTAATTAATGCTTGCAAAAATAAATATTACTACCTTTTTCCGGGTACGGGTATTACAATTAAAAACATAACTTTGAATGTAAAGCATATTCATTTACCTCTTTACATTTCTCATTTAATCCAATATTAAAACAAGAAGTTCATTTTAAGAAACAACCACAATATTATTTGAAAGGTGAAATTCACATATATGTGACCGTGTATGAGAACAATGCACCATCTCATCTTACCGACTCTTTTCTCTCGACAAAGCCCAACAACCCACAATCACACACTGGTATCTCTGAAACGCTAAGATAGCCACACTTTAGCACAGGGGTGCCAGGGAATGTCCAGTTTGCCTCACACTTTGGTCCGGGGTACCAGGGAGTGTCCAATGCCTCACACTTTGACTACCTAATCCGCCATGCAAATATCGGAGGAACCTTCACGCAGTATCCATGTCACACCCGTTCCAAAAATTTCATGGTTTTAATATGCATATTTAGATTTTGTGGATTATCAATGTTAGTTGATAATGGTGGATTGAGGTTGACTGTGAGTCAACGGTAAAGTGTCAGTGAGGACACGGGAACATGGTATCTCATATTGCATTGACATGAGTAAATGACATTTATGTGATTTAAATGTTATTTGGCTTTATCTGGTATTTTGTGAATAGTAATTTTTATACCTGTGTTGGTAATTTCTGGTAATTGTGATATTGTTATATATCATTTTGAGAACTGTGGTGAGAACGTGAGTGCCACGTTAACTAAAAAGGTAGGTTGTGTAGAGATTTCACTGAATATAGTTTTCGGACGTTATTTTGGACCCAAACGAGACTTAGTCAAAAACTTTTGAAAATTCTAATTTTCACTCGTAAAGGCCTAAAATGGATGTGTGCGACGTTTCAGGATTTAATTAGAAGTTTTGAGAAACTTGTGGGGAGGTAAACTTAATTCCCCGAAAGTTTGTCTATAAATAGATTAGGATGAGATTTCATTCTCATCCAACCTTTTTCCAAATATCTAGAGAGAGGAGAGAGAAGGGAGATTTGGTTGCCACGGGCTTTGCGACGCCGATCGACGACCGTTCGTCCGTCAGATTTTCTCCAGATTTCAGATTTGAACTTGTGGAGGTAAGATCTACGTTTTGATACCACTTAGGTCATGTTTGGCCAAGTTTTGTAAAAATCTTAATTTTGGACTTTTGGGAAAAACAGGTATAAACTTGTAGGAATCGTACCAAATTCGAAATCCGACGTTTATTTAGCCTCCTAGTCGATCCTTCAAAGTTTGGGGGAAATCGCACGAGGTATGAAGTTCTAACTTGTGAAATATAGGGAAATACATGTTTTATATTTCGACGACGAAATTGTGATCTGGGCAAAATCCATGTGTTAATTGTAGGCCCGTTAATTATGCACGCGCTAAATTGTGAAAAGCATGTCTAAATTTATGCGAGCACGTGAAGTTGTCTATGTGGGTCAAAGGGGAGTCTTATACAATTTCATGCCGGAGTAAGCTTCTCGATGTTTGAGAATTTAGTAGCGACGGCTACTGTGCATGGTTGATAGACTTGGACTTGCCATGGCACTTGTGGATACAATGGTTGATAGACTTGGACTTGCCATTGGTATCGCGGTTTAAGGCTTGGACTTGCCGCTACCGGATGAATGCGTATTTTTCTTCCTAGAGACTATTGTATGATTTATGAGATTAAAGCATGTTTCATCATATATTGTACATGTTAGACTTGTACGCTCAGCATATAGCTGAGCAGTGGAGATGTACTCCATTGCAGGTAAGAAGAAGGATAAGAAGAAGCGCGATGAGTGAGGCCGATGAACGCCGGGGATAACACTTGTATATGTTTTTGTTTTAAATCCTAAACTTGTGTAAGGTTTGGTAATATGTTGTAATAGAACCATAGATTAGTCCTGCAGTACTGTAATCGTGTAATTGAATGTCTGTAGTTATGTTTTGAATGTTAAAAATCAGTTATGGTTGTGTTTGTGGTTGGTGTGGAGAAGCATGAGTTGTTAATATTTCATTACAGGCTGCCCAGCAGGGGAGCAGTCGACTGGACCCAGGATCAGTCGACTGGATCTCGTGGGATTGAGACACTGAAAGTCTATAGTAAGAGAAGCAGTCGACTGGATCCTTGATCAGTCGACTGAGGCACTGTAGATTTTAGCTACTGATCCAAATAGTAACCAATGCAGTCGACTGGGTTCCCTGATCAGTCGACTGAACCCCTGATGAGCAATGTTAAATTTTAGTTCTGCATAACACAGTCGACTGGGGTTCCCTGAGCAGTCGACTGGACCTCTTTGCAGTATGTTGTATTTTTGGTTCTGCTTAACTCAGTCGACGGAGCAGTCGACTGGACCCTAGTGCAGTCGACTGGGCAGTCGACTGAACCTCTGTTTTCAAAACTACTTTCTTTGAATGTGTTTTCAATGGCCAAAACTTTTTATAACTCTGATTTCAAGGTATTTTACAAACGCAGAGGGGAACGTTTCCTAAGTTTTAAATTACCAGGGTTGTTTTATAGAAGTTCTTTCCGCTGCGTATTATTAGATGATGCTTGGTTGAGCCTTGGTGGCGTGCCACGTGTCCTATTTCCACGCGTAGTGGGATGGGTCGTGACAATCCAGACTCAAGTATCACGGAGTGTCCGTAGGCCACACTTTAGCACTTCCATGGGTGCCAGGGAATCTCCAAGTTCGACTTCACACACTTTGACGCTACCATGGTCGTCAGGGAGTGTCCAATTTTGCCACCGTCGCATTTCAAAGACACCCTCTCCAATTACAGATTAATTATGGAAATGTCTGATTAAAATTAGATGCACATGCAGATTGTTACAATAGTCTCCAGGGTGAGAGATACGCATTCATCCGTTAATAAAATTATAAAAAAATATTGTGGAGGGCTTTCTCCCAACCACTCATCCTAGTGTTCTGGCAGGGTGTTCTCCCAAACCATGCACTGTAGCCGTCGCTATACCATGCACTGTAGCTATTGCTACAGTTAAATCCTCAAACATCGAGGTGCTTACCCCCAGAATGAAATTGTACCAAACTCCATTCGACCCACATAACACATAGCATGCTCACATAAATAGGTATACAAGTTTTTCTTGCATTTTCACGTGCGTAATTAACGGGCCTAATTTATACATGAATTTTGCCCAGATCCTAAATATCAAACTAGATATTTAAAACATGAAAATCTCTTATAAATCATTGGTCTAAAATTCATACCTCGAGCTACGGTTCTATAATCTCAGGGGAAGTACTAGAAGTTCGATTCTACGCCGGATCTCTGATTACAAGCGATTCCTACAAGTATTTACATGCTTTTATCATATTTCTAAAATTAGGATATTTGTAAAATTTAGCCAAACATTGCCTAAGTGGTATCAAAATGTAGCTCTTACCTCAAAGAGCCCGCATATGAAATTTGGTTGAAAATAAGTGGGCAGAAGTCCGTCGATTCGCATCGTGAAACTCGAAGAAATAAATCTCCCTCTCTCTCTCTCTCTCTCTCTCTCTCTCTCGGATTTTGAAGACATTTATGAAAATATCTTAAGACTTTCTATTTATAATCACGACTCTTAGAAATTACGTTTACCTCCCAACGAGTTCTCAAATCTTCCAATTATCTCCAAAAACGTCTAAGTTATTGATTCACGAGTGAAAATCAATATTCCACAAAAGTTTTCGTTTAAGTTCCGTTTGAGTCCGTAATTACATTCTGAAAACTATTTTCGTGGAATTTATAGATAACCTAACTTTTATGTAACGTATCACTTACGTTTTCACTATAAGGTTTAAAATGATCGTAACCGAGATCAAAACTATCATAAAGTGTCTAAAACAGGTAAAATCTACTATTCATAATTACCAGATAACATCAAATAACATTTAAGTTATATACATACCATTTAGTTATGTCAATGCTCCACAATTTACCAACTTCCCGTGTCCTTGATTGACACTCCACGTTGACTCACAGTCAACTTGATCATCTCAATTATTAATCAACATTAATAATTCAAGAAATCAAATGTGCATTTAAAAATGAATGCACTTATTCCATGACGTGTGCGACAAAAGTTTTCTTATTACGGGTAAAACCATAAGTGGTTTTGGTTTGGTACTAACATTTTTTTTTAATAAAAGTACAACATTTTCTTACCAGGTATAAACATTTTTTTAAAAGGGTACAAAATTTATTACCTATGTAGTTGGTACAAACATTTGTTAGAAACGATACAAATATTTCTTAGTTTGGTACAAAATTATTTATTATCAATTGTATTAAAATATTATTATTATGTTATTGCTTGGAAAATTCATGCTTTGGAGATGAGACTTATTCAAGTTGTTACTTTTTTTTTTTGGGCTGAAATTGACCAGAGAGCCGCGTGTGAAGGTCGTCACATCAGGTAATTTTAAATCTTTGCTATTGTTGAGTGGAGTAAACTATTGAATAGGTGACATAAACATTGCCATTTTCGGACACTGTCTTAGCAAACATAATAAACTACCTATTGCTAAAATTAACAAAACTGAATTGTCAAAAAATCAGTTTGGTTCAGTGAAATCTCATAGTATATGATGTATGCTTAAAAGTTTTTTCATCATCCTAAGAAATTAATTGAAATGTCTTGAGTCAAATCCGTAAGATCTGAAACCATTTTATGAATGCTATATTGCTACACTTTCAGCAGCTGCCCAACCCAACGCTGAGAATCATTCAAAACTTTCAGTCTTTGAAAAGCCAACTAAATCAAAGTATGAAACCATCAGAGACTTTATTGGCAATTTGGAATTGCCCAAAGTCAAATAAGCAAGAGCTGTTGATTTCTCATCAATCAACTTGAGAAACTGTACCACCACCCAAACAAACTATTGACTTTAAGGCTTTATTTGGTTCACAAATTTTTTGTTGGCTCACGGATTTGGTGAGAAAAAAGAGAGGGGAAATGTTTTTCTTTTTCCTCTCTTTTCTCTCATGAAATGCATGAATTAAACAAAGCTTAAGCAAAAAGCACTTCAGGTCACGTTTGTTGGGTGGAACTGGGCGAGACTTAACTAATAGCTCGTTTTAATTAAATAATCCGTTCTTTGGATCCCCTTAAACACGGAGAGACTAATAGTTCATTTTAACTAAATAGTCTCTCATACTCGGGGACCTATTGAATTAAAATGGATTGAGAGAGCAGCCCCTTGGCTGCCAAATATTGCCTAGTATTCAAAAACCCACTAACAAGGAAATATATATCCTATCCTATCAACATCAGGTCACCATCTCCTTTCCTCCACCATCAACCTAAACCAACCAAGTATTCCACATAAAACTGCATATATTATAATATGTATATATACATATTGCAATATATATATATATATATGTATGCATAAACTTTTGAACTTAAAATAATCAAGGGTGACGACATTAACATAAGAAAGAAAAAAAAAAAATCCCCTCCCTATCTCCATCTTCATTAATCTTCATCTTCATCAAATTAACACAGCCCAATTTTTATGTTTTTTTTGCTGTGTCCTTGTTAACATATCTCACAGTCAGACGTCGGTCCAACCAAAAAGGGCATGGACAGATTGGTTAAGCCAGATGTGAAGGAAGTTTACCTGGTCTTCACCAGAGGCCAAAAGTGCCAAACCACTTTCAGATTAACCAATCTCATGCACACCATGTCTGTAGCCGTCTCTCTCACCACCACCAATCCATCACTCTTCTCTTTCGCACAGTCCCGGCCCTTCACTATCCTCCCACCTCTCTCCACCTCATCGTTCACTCTCTCCCTCTCTCAACCGTCTGATCACCCGCCTCTCTCTACCCCGGCTCTCGACACCATCTTCGTCCGATCAACCATGCTCCCTACCGGTAAAGCTCATCAGGATGATCTCAGCCGCATGTTCTCCATATCTGGCCCACACATCTTCAAAGATGCCACCATCCCTATCTCCTTAGTGGGTCCCCACGTCGTCGAGTTCCTTCTCTCCCCTTCTCCCAAAACCTTAGAAGAAGTCGCTTTTCTTTTACCAAAAGCAATCTCTTGTTGTGATGAATCCCAAGTCACATCATTACTCAGTACTGCTATTTTGAATGGAAACACATACTTTGTGCCGAGTCTAATCGATGCAGGGGCGGATCTCAACAGAAGGGACACGGATGGACGGTCAGTGATGTCCCTAGCTATTCGATCTGGAAATATCAAAGTTGTTCAGATTTTGATCGATTCTGGTTATAAAATGGACAATTCAATGGATCTTTTTTTGCACGAATCAGCCGCAATGGAAAGACTTGACTTGGTTGAGATTCTGTGTCTGGGTTGTCGAGATCTCGATTTGAATTCAGTTGATTCAAAAGGTCAAACCGCTCTTCATGTCGCGGCATTTCGCGGTAATCTTGAAATGATTGAGTTCCTTCTTCTGGCTGGAGTGGACAGTGATGTGGCCGACTCCAATGGGTGGACCCCACTTCATTGTGCCTCGAGCGAGGGGCATGAAAGAGTTGCAAAAAGTTTGTTGGATTGTTCAACATACGTGAAATACGCGGTAACTAAAGATGGTAAGACCGCGTTTGGACTTGCAGTCGAAAACGGTCACTCCCACTTATACGATGTTTTGCATTTGGGGGATGTGTTGCATAGATCGGCTAGAGTGGATGATGTTCATGGGATGAAGAGTAGTTTAGCGGAAGGGGCGGAAGTGAACGGTAGGGATCAGAATGGGTGGACCCCATTGCATAGGGCCGCGTTCAAGGGCCGGATGGAATGTGTGAAGCTCTTGCTTAACCATGGTGCTCTGGTTGATGCTGTTGATGATGATGGTTACACACCATTTCATCGCGCGGTTGAGACCGGTCATGTGGAGGTTGCTCTGTGTTTGGTTGCTCATGGGGCTAGAGCTAATGTGAAGGGTGTTAGTAATTTGGTTAATTTCAATTTGGATTGTATGAAGAACCAAACTAATTTGCTTGTTACCCCTTTGTGTCAAGAGAAAGAAAGAACTTGAAGCTGATCAATGTGTGTATATAAGTTGAGGTTTGTATCTATCTATATATATCTGTATACTATGAGAGTCATGAACGGGGTTTAATTTGTTCCGCTCTCACAAACAGGTTGTGTAATTCAAATCTGATGAGGCCATGTGACCGTAGAATCTTTTAATTTAGTGTCATGTATATTATGAGGATTCGGAACTAACAATCCAATGAAAATGTAATGAGGTTTTGTTTGGATGATAAATGTTTTTAAGTTCTGATGCTATTCACTTTGTAAATCTTTCCTGAGGTACCAGAGATTTGTTTAAGCAAAAATTCAATTTTCTCTGCAGAGTGCAACTTTTCTTTCTTTCTTTTCTTTTCTCTATATTTTTTTTTTCCTCCTAATTTGTAGTAGACTGACTTAGAGACTTGAGTGATTGAAAATGTCCAATAGGCCACTACATACCTCCTACTCTCCAAGCCAAAAATAAGAAGAAAATAAATTTCAAATAAATTTCTCTCTAACCCATAAGCGACAAGACTTCCTTGTTCCAAAATAAGTGTCCATATCTCTTTTTTTGGATGTCCTAAAATAAGTGTCCACTTTTCTAAATTGATATATAATTTTGGAGGACATAATCTCCATTATTTGTCTTAACCTAACCTGTGATTGGTAAGCAGTACGCGCAACTCATGTAACAATTTCCGTTAGTTTAAGTCAGCAGCGTTAGATTTTGGGTCTGATTTAAATGAATTTTTGAAGTTCAAGTGTTCGATTGAATAAAAAAAAATGTATATCTATCCAATTGAAAATACGGGTATAACATAAGTGTAAAGTGTAATTAGGCCTAAAAATTATAAATGTGCTCAGCAAAGGCTAAGCCAAGTTGATAAAAATGCTCTCCTTACCACGCTTATACCAAGGATTGAACCTTGTCCCCTCTCCCAAGAAAAAAAGAAAAGTGTTAATGTGCTAGAAAATATGGATTTGATTTGTTAGGGCATATGGGTCGCAAACGGGGGCCGGTCTATCCAAGAAACACTTCATCTGAATTGTTGTTGGGCTTTCCTAATTGAATTTGAGGGGATTTTAAACGGGCTTGGACCTATTGATATTGGAATAATAAACCGAGCCCAAAAACCTTTTTTGGTCAGCTCTGATGATGCACTTCTAGTTCAAATCATTGGAATTCGTCACGTCACGTGCGAGACAGTGCATAGCCGCACTCCTTTGCCTTGACACGCTGGCAATCCGTGCCCTACCCACACCGACCAATCAGAACAAACCTCTCCAACTCGCCAAAACCCTATATATATATATATATATTATTCTCTCTCATCTCACAAAACATAAATTCTCCTTTTCGATCTGTGTAAACTCTCTTCTCAATCGCGATTTTTAGGGTTTTCATCAGTCACCAGGCGAATACGAAGATGAGTTCTACAGGAACGACCAAAGGCGGTAGAGGAAAGCCAAAGGCAACCAAATCTGTCTCCAGATCTTCCAAGGCCGGTCTCCAGTTCCCCGTCGGCCGAATCGCCCGTTTTCTCAAAGCAGGCAAGTACGCCGAGCGAGTCGGTGCCGGCGCCCCTGTTTACCTCTCCGCCGTTCTCGAATACCTCGCCGCTGAGGTACCATTTTTTTTTTTGAAAAAAAATCGTTGATGTTTTATGTCCTTCGTTTGATTTCCAAGAAATTGTTGGAAATTTCTCGTATTCTTGAATGAACCCTAGAAGTTGAAAACTTTCCTCGATTGAGCGTAATACAGTGTGCTAAGGTCGAAGATATTGTTTGCTTTTAAATTTCTTATTGTATTTGTCTGATTGTGCTGTTTGTTTCTGTCTTTGAAGGTTCTTGAACTTGCGGGGAATGCTGCGAGGGACAACAAGAAGAATAGGATTGTTCCGAGGCACATACAGCTTGCTGTGAGGAACGATGAGGAGCTGAGCAAGCTTTTGGGGACGGTTACTATTGCAAACGGTGGTGTTTTGCCCAACATTCATCAGAATCTGCTGCCAAAGAAGGTTGGGAAAGGAAAGGGCGAGATAGGATCTGCGTCTCAAGAGTTTTAGGTTTTCCATTTGTGGAGATATGAATGAAGTGTTTAATATTGGTCAATGATGGAGTCATACAGATCTGGTTCTATTTTGGTTTGTAATATGTCTTCTGATCCCTTAAATCCTTAGTTTTGGGAATTTTGATTGAATATACAATATCTATAACAAGCTTCGTTGTGGTATTGTTTTGGTTCTTCTTGTAAATTTACTGATGGTCTTCACTTCATTTTTTTTTTTCATCTCTCTCGTCTCCCTTAATTATGTACTTTTTTACATTACAGTGTTGCTTCTTTACATTGTAGGAAGGTTTATGTTAGTTATTCCAAAGAAAAAGGAACTGCTGGTGTTTTGTGGATGACAGGATTAGATGAACAAAACTCGAAGAGAAATGTTGAATGTTGCTATATGGGTGCGTATTCTATTTGAGATTTGTGAATATTTTGAGTTGTCCTTTTTTGGTTCATGCTTCCCAGTCATCACACTTCATAAATTGTTGGAGGTTTTCACTTTCTGAGCATGTTGATGAGGATGTGTCATGTGTGTTGTTGTGCTAGGTGGGTTTGTTCTTGGTTTTGGTTCATTGTTTGTTAAATTTTCCTAAATGCATTTCATGTTTCTTATCTATTTTCTATGTTGGAAGTTTATTTTATGATCAGGTTTTGAATGTTCAATAAATCTGCATTCTGTTACCTGGAGATTTGGGTGAAGATGATCAAAATTAGAAATGCTGTTTGTTTGACCCAGCTTATTTTGTCTATTGAAGACCCTCTAGTTAGGGTTTGGACCACTTGGTAGTATTTCTAGATGGAATCTCTGAGACAGGTTGCAGTTGGTGTGTGTTGGCATTTTCCTATTTTGTATTGTAGTGTCTTCTGTGTTCTAAGATTTCCATTGTTGCCTAGTCTGTATATTGTTTGTGTCTTTGTCAAATTTTATATGCTTGATGTATTTCACTGAAACTTTTTGAAGTTGTACATGCTGAAATGTTGATGCATGAACAACACAGGAGCTTAGTGATAACTTTTTTGGTTATTCTGTGTCTGAATCCATGGTGTGTAAGTTGAACATATTATTTGTGCAGTCAGGTTCTGTTGAGGTTTTATCTGCCTCGTAAATCTGTTTATGGTTCTTGCAGAATGGCATCTGTATTGTTTTTGACTGAATTGTAAATGCCAGTTTGCCCTTGTGCAGGGAATGTACTGCAGCCTGCAGGTGGTGATACCCTTTGTTTTCAGTTTAGCTTAGCTGGTTTGATATATACAAAGTATGTATGTACTTGTACTTGCTCGAAAGCACAGTTTATGTGCAGTATTGCACTACATGTAATTATATTTTCATCTGTGTGTATTCGGTTATTGTCTGGTCTAAGATGAGAGGTCGTTCCAGTTAACTTTCTCTAATTATCTCTTTGTGTAGATCAATATTAGGAATGCTGTGTCAACAAACACTTGGGCCTACCCTTTTGAATAGTGTAATAGAGTATCTGCCTTTGAGTATTCTAGCTTCTCAGCCACCGAGAAGGGAAGATAATGAAACCAACTGTCATTGCAATTAACGTCCCTTAATCACCTGCTTCTGTAGCTTTATGTTAATTATGGCTGTGCCAACATTTGGGCCAACCGTTTGTGATAGTCTAGGTGGTGTTGAGTACACTACCTTCTCAGCCACAGAGAAGGGAGGAAATGAAAAACTAAAAGCTGTAAATTTGAATCTTAGTTTTTAGTTGTAAGAAAGTGTTCTAAACATCCAACTTAATAAACAAGCAAAGATTTTTTTTTTTTTTTTTTTAAATTTAAAAATATTCTAAAAATTGCTTCTAGGCAAGAATTAATTTGTCTTGAAAGTTTTTATCTTGCATGACTTTTCACCCTTGCAATATTTGTTGCTCCCTTTGAATTTACAATGCATCTGTATATTCTGTATATTTGCATTTCTTTTGGCCCCTCTTATGTCTAGGATAATTGTGATTTCCATTTCCGTACTTGTCAAAGGTTCATCAGTTTTAGAACTAGTTGTTGACTTGGTGATTCCTGCTCATAGATCAGGGTGTTCCAATTTACATATTTGCTAATTGCTACTCTCCTATTTTCTGTACTGCTTGACGAATATTGAGCTCGAGGTGATTTATATAGCTGCATAGAGAACACCCTTCACCTATAGATCTGGTTACTGCAAAGCATTGTTGGTTGAAATTTAAAAGGAATCGCTGAAGATTGTAAACTTAACAGTGGGAGCTGAGACATTCCTGCATTTTTACTATCAAAGTGTGGACCATTCTACTAGGTTATAATCCTCCTGGTATCATCAAAAACATTGTTAAACATGGATGGGTGCTTCTTTCTCTTTGAACTCCTATGCTAACGAACGAGAATGGATCGATAGTGTCATTATATTAGCCTCTTTGAACTTGAGTTGTCCTATGAATGCCAGAATTTTCATCATTAATGTGGACGATCATATTTCTGAGATATTTGAACTCATTATGTGACCTATGGGGGGGTATCTTATGTGGGATTTCACTTGCACTGAAATTTCAGTAGGTATATTTTCTAGTTTGTGTTTTTTTTTGGCAACTATGGAGTCTGATTTTTGTAATTCAAAAGTGCTTCATCTCGCTGAATGATTTTGTTTCACGGGGGTTGTCCTATTTATATACAATGTTATGTATTTCACTTGGTTTCCTGTTGCAGATTTCTTCTCCCTCCTCCAGCCTGAAGACTCCGAACCAAGGTTTGACGGTCCTCTCCTTGTTTCTAGTTATTTTGATGGACTTAATAAGTTGGGCAATGTGATGAGTGGTCGTTTATTTCTTCATTTGGATCATTATTCTGCTATATGTAATAACTTGTTGCTTGTCATTTTAAGGAGTATATGCTAAGGGGCCGTGCACTTCTTTGGAAGTATGAAGGACGTTGGTAATCCATGTTTGCATTTTTCTGTTACTCTTGGGGCGTTTGCCAGTGATGACAAAGTTGAAAATAATTTTTGATAGATCAGGGAGTTTCTGAGATATTTTACTTATTTTTCGAAGGTTCATCAGCTTTTAGAACTAGTTGGTGCTTCCTGCTGATAGATCAGGGAGTTCCAATTTACTTAGGCTTAGTTTGGCCCCCCTTTTGGTGCTTCTCCTTTTTTAAAGTACAATTTCATGTTCATTCATTTGGTAACTAGTTTATGCGCTTTGTAAAAATTGAACTAAGGGCTTTTTTGGGGGAGCTTTTAAAAGCTCTAGAATGGAGCTTTTAAAAGCTCAAGGTGGCTTTTTGGTTTCATGATATATTTTTGAAGAGTAGTATGTCACTTGTACAAAATTATCAAATAACTTAGTAGTAAATTTCATAAGCTCCTTTTAAAAAGCCACATGGGGGCCAAACTAAGCCTTAGTATTTGCTAATTGCAGCTCTCCTGTTTTTTCCTGTATTGCTTGGTAAAGACGCAGCTCAAGGTGATTTATACAAAACCAAACCAAACCTTTCACCAAGAGGTTCGGTTACTGAAAATACAACTACGAAGAAAATACATTTCACCAAGAGGTTCGGTTACTGAAAATCATTGTTTGTCAAAAATTGTAAGGAATTGGCGAATTGCTGAAGATGGTCAAATTAACTTGTGGGAGCTGGGGCATTCCTGCCTTCTTATTATCAATTTTTTGTTTTATTTTATTTTTCACTTATATATATTTTAGCCACCATGTGGGTTTTGAATTGTATATGATTAGAAATGTGATGCTTGACACTCGGCTTCTGTATTAGAAAATTCAACATTTTAATCCTTCTTTGAAACCTTTAGAGTACACATTTTTACATGGTAAGCTTTAACTAAACTGAAGCATTTGCCTGGTTCTTGGTGTTACTGAATTTCTTTAGGGATCTACTTAATTTCAATCTGACATATTTCTATTGCTCAACTTTTGCTAACATGTCATCTAGGCTAAAGTACTTCTTGAAAGATTCTTTAGGTGTTAACATTTGCTGCTTAATGGCTTATTTAGATGAGGGTTTATCTGATTCTTGAGTCTCTCTAATGAATATTTTAATTTACAAGTACCTCATCTCTAACCTTTTGTTTCACCGGGGTTGTACTGTTTTACTGTTTTTATACGTTGTCATGTATTTCACTTGGCTTTCTGTTGCAGATGTCTCCTCCCTTCACCAGTCTGAAGACTGTGAACCAAGGTTATAACCGTTCTGTTTGATTGACTTAATGAGTGGGGCAATGTAATGACTTCGTTTTTTTTTGTTCTTTCTACATTTGGATCATAATTCTCCCATTTAATATTTGTTTGTTTGTTTTCTTGTCTTTTTAACGAGGATATGCTTGGGGGCAGTGCACTTCTTCAGGAGGTAGAGCCGTAGAGCGCTCGGTTTGCATGCAAGAGGTACTGGTTTCGATCCCCTCCATTTCCAAGGACTTCTGGTTTTGTTTCATGTCTTGTGAAGGACAGATGGAGATGTTTTTGACAATGCGATATTTCACTATGCATATTCATCGTATTCTTTAAATTGATCAACACCCACTTCTATATCAGCTAGAATTTTCTGGTTGATGTTCAATCGTCCCTTTGAATGGGTTTTGATGCCAAGAAGATCACCAAGGCCAAGACATTTGAGTGGTTCACACTTGTGTCTGGATTTTTAGTGCTTTTGTTATAGTGCTAAACTGCTAATATCTATATATATCTACTATACTATAAGAACGAATAAGCTAGCACGTCAAAAAATATTAACTTCCTCTTTTGCCCTTTACTACACCATAATTACTTGTACATCTATTTGCACGTCGTAAGGATATAATTTTACACATCAGGCTGCTGAAAGTCTCCCATTTTTTAAATCTCGATATATTCATAAGTGCTCCCTTTCCAAATGTAACTGCTAGATAGAATACACTGCCTTTGTGCTTGAGGTACGGGTTTGGATGCTATAGTTGGCTTCCCAACAGTAGTATGGTGCAGAATTCCTTTCCAATGACTATAATAACTCAGAAGTGAATAGGTGTACTACGAAGTACAATAGTGTTTGGACAAATGAACTTAATATAAAAAATGGAAAGGACGTGTGAGTTGTGGGAGGGTAAATTGGTCATTTTAGACAAATAATTACATTTACATCCGTATTTGAAATTTTCTTTAATATAATAATGATGTTTCAATCAATAATTGTGTCTAATTATATTTGGGTTAATAATTTTTGGGATATTTATTAATCACTTAAAAAAATGGCTATTTTAGTGGTTATTTAGGAATTGGTAATTAATATTTACAATTTGGTCAACTTCTTATCTCAAATGAGGTTGCAATCATCAATCTTATGCCTAATTACATTTGGGTCAACAATTTTTTGAATATTTATTATTTACTTAAAAAATAAAAAAGTAGCTATTTAAGGATTGGTCACTAATATTTACAATTTGGTCAACTTCTTCTCTCAAATTTAGGATTCATACATTGTAATATGTGTAATTGCATTTGGATTACTAAGTTTTGGGAGATTTATTATTCACTTAAAATAAAGAAGGTCCAAAAAAGTGGCTATTTTAGTGGCTATTTAAGAATTGGTCACTAATATATATATTTTGGTCAACTTATTCTTTAAAATTTAGGATTCATATATTGTAATATGTGTAATTGCATTTGGATTACTAAGTTTTGGGAGATTTATTATTCACTTAAAATAAAGAAGGTCCAAAAAAGTGGCTATTTTAGTGGCTATTTAAGAATTGGTCACTAATATATATATTTTGGTCAACTTATTCTTTAAAATTTAGGATTCATATATTGTAATATGTGTAATTACATTTGGATGAGCAAGTTATTGGATTTTTATACTTCACTTCAAAAAATGTTAAATAAAGTGGCTATTTATGAATTGACCACTAATATTTACATTTTAGTCAACTTCTTCCCTCAAATTTAGGATTTATAGATTATAATATGTATAATTACATTTGGATCAACATTCTGTTGCATCTGTATGATTCACATCTTTGCTTCGAATATCAATTAAGATTTACAAACACATTCATGTCCTTTTTTTTAAGGGGAAATATCCTACTTGTGTCATATATTTTTAGTGGTGATTTATTAGGTATCTAAACTACTCATTTACAAGATAGTCATAATTATCAACTTCTTCCGTAGGAAGAATTTTAGATAAATTAGCTATATTTACAATTTCTTATTTAACCGTTTTAACATCTTATTATATGCATTTAACAATCATTTAACCACATAAAACGACACAATTAAATTTTGCGAGCAATGCGTTGGATTCCAACTAGTGTATATATATATATATATGTGTATTGATGTTTGTGATTGTGTACAGTGGGGTAGTTCTCAAGTTGTCCTGTATGTTGATACCTTGTCTATTAATTCTAACCGCATTAGGTTCCTTTGGGCAGCCTATGTGTTGAGAAATCCCCAAGTTGCTAATGCTGTTTTGTGAGCAGCTCCCTTGATGCATAAAAAGTCAAGATCAGTGGCTTAAAATAACAGTGGGTGTCAAAAAGGTGCATTCAAGGTTCTTATACGTGTAATGCTGTGCTTTTCAAATTATAATTTCAAATTCACATTCAAATGATCTGGCAATAAGTTCACTGGAATTGATTAGATGATGTAGATGTGATCCTATCATATCGCTCTCACATCATTTGAAATATGATTTTAAAATTAGAATTTGGGAAGTATAGCATTACTCTTCATATTCCTGCCCGGCTGCCCCTGATCAACCTTAGTGTAATTTGGCTATTGTATGTATGTCAGATACATTGATTTCTTCTGTCATATAATGTACTATTCTTTGGAAAATCCTATGTTGTGTTAGACTTCTTTTTTTTTTTTTTGGTCCTCTGCGACTTAGGGATCAATTCCAATTGTCATTTTATCGGAGTAGAATAGGGGCAAAAGTCGAGCACGTGCATCGACCCTACAACACACGCATAGAGCTGGACATTGTCATTTTAGTCTATGTAATTTTAATTGGGTTAATTTGAGTTTTGAAGTTTTAAATTGAAGCAATTTGATCTAAATGTTTAGTTCTGTGAGACAAATTAACAGAATTTACTCATATTATTCATTGTTGCACTTTTTAAGGGAAAAATGGTACAAGTGTACAACACCAATCTCCTAACCCGCTTATTAGCATAATTGTGCATAACAGTGGATGTGGGTATTTCTGTCAATTTTTCTCACAGAAGTCTTTGAAATAAATTGCTTTAATTGGAAACTGTAGAGACCAAATTGACCCAATTAAAACTATATGGACTAAAATAACACAAGAACCAAACTTTTAGGGATATTTTTTGTATTTTTATGTCGTCCATCAATTTTTTAATGGATAAATACATCCAATTTAATTAATTAATTAATTAAAAAAAATTTCGATTTTGACAGGCCTGTGCATTACCTTAGTAATATTTATAAGTGGTCAACAAAATTGAAACGCAACACTTTTAAGTATGAATAAAGATTGGGACACACCTAAAGATAACTTTTGAGACACAATTTAAGAGATGTGTCTACATCTCTCCTGTGATGTCACTGGACCCCATTGACATAGGAGAGAGAGAGAGAGACATCTCTTGGGTTGTATCCCAAAAGTTGTGTCTTTGGGTGTGTCTCAAGTATTACCCTTTGAATATTCAAATTGTATAGAATAATATTGAAAATTATTAACAATAATTTTAAAATTTAAAAGTCATAAATTAAATTAAAACCTATGATCAACTTTTGTTATTAATATTTGCTGCAAATGTTTTAAGAAACTAATACACTGAGTTTCAATTGTATACAATATTGAGCAAAAATACGATTAACGAATAATTAAAAGAATATGAACAATAGGTTTAATATCAATATTTGCTATTAAAGAATTTGAGGACAATTTAAAAATATGAAGAAACAATTAACAAAATATCAACAATAGGTTTAAAATTTTAAAATTTAAAATTAAATTAGATTTATAAGCATGTATGTGTAAATTATTTTTATAGGCATGTGTTAAAATAAGTAACACCTTTATATTGTTTTGACATACTGGAATTTCTTTGTAAGATCACTACGTCGTATTTTCTTTTTAGAAGGTTATAAAATTATTTATTTTTTTAATTTGATCTAAGATTTGAGCAGTCAATTTAGTATGGATTTAGTTCAAGGATTATAGAACATTTTAGGGATTTTTGAACAGATTTAAGTTTTGATGGTTTTTATTTTATTTTTCATTATAGGTAGTGTTTGCAATTTGAAGTGGTAGTAGACAATTTATAAATGAATTTAATTACAAACGTTTTACTTGAATATAATTATTTGTATGAAATGGTACCGAACAGCAAATAATCGGAATATAGTAGATTGAATTCTAATTCTGAAATGACACCAACCACAAAATAATGGCCATAAAGTTGACCTAAATATAATTAGCAGCGGAATTGGCCTGATTTGTGGCTTGGGAATCCGTTGGCATTAAATGCTGTCACAAGCAAATTAGAGAGAGAGAGTGATCCTTGTTAAGGGGTGTGTGCTATGTGTCCAGCAATAATCCAAGTAAGGATTAGTATTAACAAAGATTCTCTAAAGAGGATTACCTCTCTTTATTAAAGAGATGACCTCTGTTTTGGCCGTTGGATTGCGTTTAAAAACTGTAAACTGCCATTAATGAAAACACGATCCGACGGCCAAAACAGAGGTCCTATCTTTAATAAAGAAAGGGCGTCCTCTTTATAGCCTGACTGTTAGTATTAAAAATAAAATTTAGTATATTACGAGTAGTAATTTTCTCTTTTTTCCGTATTAAAAAAAAATGCTATGTTTTCTAAATTTTTATTCTAAAAATGCTTTTCAAATGTTGTGGCAGTGAGGCCAGGTCTATTACAGTGAGACCGGTTAAATTTTGATTGGAAGTTGTTTATCTGACCCCACTGTCACATTATTTGAGAATCACTTTTAGGATAAAAATTTAGGAAGCATATCATTACTCAAAAAAAAAAAATGTACTCCCTCCATCCTATTTCATGTGTCAATCTTTCCTTTTTTAAATGTCCCAAAACTAATGTCTATTTTCATAATTTTGTATTTACTTTTCAAACTTATCCTTATTGATTTTGAAAATGGCCAACAAAAAATAAAAGGGAACAAAAAAAAAATAATAGGGGTAATTTTGGAATAATTGCACTTATTTCAAGCAATGATTATGTTTCTTGAAAAAGTTAGTATATCAAAGATGGACATATAAAATAGGACGGAGGGATCTTTGAAATTGTAGTGCTCAAAGTTTTATTTAATACTTCCAGACTTTTATACGGTTATACCTGGGGCAGTATTGTATGACTTATTCTATTAAGACCCCCAATGTAGATTAAGAGGCTGTGTGGAATTGATGCAGATATGATGAAAAAAAAAAATCTACAGTAAATTTTCGAAAAAACAGGAAATCTTTTGATTTAAGCTATTTTTTAATTTTAAAGTGCATTCGATTATATTTCATATTTTTTGCTTAATGAATTCAAATCTCATTTTATTGTTGGTCTTCAATACACTACTACTGTCCACGTACTCTGTAGAGCACATTTGTTGAGACATGTTTTGGACTCTAATTGGGCAAAGGTAATGTTATGTTTTTCAAATAGTTTGTCAATTATGTCACTTGCAACATATGTGGTATTATTAATCACCATTAGAACATAAAATACAATGATTAAGTTATTTAAAAACCTGTTAACACACAAATCTAAAAAAAAAAAAGGGGTCAAACAGTAGTTTATTCAACTTGGGAATAAGGAAAAGTAACATTTTTACCAAAAAGAAAAAAGAGATAATTAATTTTCAATCACTTTTTTGTGGGATAAGTAAGAGTCAATCAATTATGATATATTTTTTTATTATTTTAGAAGGATAAAATTACATCAAAAATTTATCGAGAGCAATTCACCAAAAGGTGGCAGGGACACCATTTAGTTAGGTTTTGATATGTTTTTAGTTTTTTTCACTTAAAATATATATGTATATTTTTAAAATTATAAAAGTAATTAATTGGCTCTTATTTATCTCACAAACACAGAAATTTAAATTAATTTTTTTTAAAAGAAAAAGAAAAAAAAAAAAAAAGAGAGAGAGAGAGAGAGAGAGAGAATAAGATAAAGGGAACATTCATGTGAAAGTATGACTTGTTCCTCTTCTTTATCTTTGATTTTTGACGAAGACAATTGCTGGTTGGTAGTAGTAAGAAATAAGCCTTGTATACGCGCCCCTTGGCGCGTGTGCTAATTTCCAATTCAATTGCATTACCATTTAGAAATTGAATACTTTCTTCTTTCTTGCTTCTATCTCGGCGTTTGCTAGTGCAGACTCTACTCTCATTGTTGTTTCCATAATAGGCGTCTGTCTCTGTCTGTAAAATCGTGTAATGGGGGGAGAGGTTGGTTTTTGACTCTTGAGCGCACGTGAATGGAGGAGGAATACAAAAAAGTCGTTCTTTTAAATTTACTGCTACTACGAACTACTACTCCCTAGCCAGAGCTAAAGAAAGAAAGACAGACAGACGGTGTCCGTTTTCGGTGGCAATCAAAAGTTTAAAAACAAACAAACAAAATATAGACGGTGTCCGTTTTCGGTGGGCACCGGACCACACCACCACTCCCAACTTTGGGGCTCGGACCCACCTGCTTTTTTCTAGGGTTCTAATTTCTTCTTCTTCTTCTTCTTCTTCTTCTGTTGTTGATTGATACTACTAATTTGATATCTACTCTTTAAAAAAGTAGTTCTTTTTATTTTTTTATTTTTTATTGTATCGCAATTGTTTGAATTTTGATGGCTTCGAGGCCGTGGCTCTCTCCGTCTCCGACCTATCGTGCCTTGGAGACCTATTGGGACACCGACGAAGACGCCCCTGGTCCCCGCTGCGCCCACACTCTCACTGCCGTCGCCCCCACTGACTCTCACGGCCCCCGCCTCATCCTCTTTGGCGGCGTCACCACCATCGAGGGTGGCACCTCCAACTCCGCCCCCGGCATCAGTATGTTTCATTTCTCTCTCTCTCTCTCTCTCTCTCTCTATATATATATATATATACACACACACATCCGCACAGAACCGAGGGAGTCTCATTTTGGGAGAACTTCTGTTTACAGCGTTGGATACAATTTTTAGTGTGTGAAATTACTTCAGTAACGGCTGTAACAGAAGGCTCATTCTGTTAAAATGGGGACTCCCTAGTAAGAAGGCTGTAACAGTTTTTAAAAATGAAATGAGGACTCCCTCGCAAGAAGGCTGTAACAGAAGTCTTCATTTTGTTAAAATGAAGACTCCCTCATTTATGGGTTCTGTCATATATGTATAAATCAATATATGACCGACCACCATGTTTAGTTACCTCAACTCAGAGTTGTTACTGATGTATTGTTGGATATTTCTGTTTTTAAGGGCTAGAGAGAGTGAATAATTCTGTTCATTCCTATGATGTTCTCACTAGAAAATGGACCAGGTATGTTGTTTGATTCTTCAATTCTAGGTGTTTGATATTAGTTCTGTAAATATGAATGTTGACTGTACTGATACTTTTTTTTTTTTTTTTTTGCTTAGAATCCGACCAGCCGGCGACCCTCCATCTCCAAGGGCTGCGCATGCCGCCGCTGCAGTTGGCACTATGGTTGTGTTTCAGGTGATATTTTTAAAGAGTATTTATTTATTTATTTATTTTTTAAAGTATGAGTTGAGTTTTTATTTTGTTTTCATGGATTGATATTATACTGCTAGGGTGGCATAGGTCCAGCTGGGCATTCAACGGATGATCTCTATGTTCTTGACTTGTCCAAAGACAAATCCAGGTGGCACAGGTGAGATTCAAGAAACGGTCATAAGCTGTTTTTGTTTATTACCATTTTTTTTTTAAAAATTTTGACTTGGTCAGTGAATTTCAAATGTAGAATTGTTGTTCAAGGACAGGGTCCTGGGCCTCGATATGGCCATGTGATGGACTTGGTGGCCCAAAGATACCTTGTCACTGTAAGTGGCAATGATGGTGAGACCTTTTGCTCTGTTACAACTTTTTCACTTAAATTTATTTATCACATGTTAAATTTTGTAGTTGGTTAAATGTATGAAAGTCGTTAAGTCGGGTAATTTTATGAACCCGAGCATATACATTATCGTGTTCTTACCAAACACCTTATAAATGAACAAAGGTTAATAAGTGACGTCCTTAGATTACAAAGAGGTTGATGAAATGATGGTATGAATGACCTTCATGGATTTGAGGACTTAACCATAAGTACACTCCCAAATTCTTATGGAGTTTGACTGTGTATTATGATTCGTAGGGACGATACAAAAGTTGGCTTATCTTTAAACCCATTGAATCTCTAGTTTTCAGTAGATAAAAGCTTGTGTCAGCTATATTCTAACCTTACTTGGTCTAGCATTTGTTAATGAGTGCATATATACGCACTACGTCACAATACTTCATGTCTTCTCTAGGGAAGAGAGTGCTCTCAGATGCTTGGGCTTTGGATACTGCTCAGAAACCATATGCATGGCAGAGGCTTAATCCAGAAGGTGACAGACCTTCTGCTAGAGTGTGAGTATATATATATATATACGGTGTTCACATTGTTGACTATAAATTCTCTATCTCTCTGTATTATGATTTAAATCTTCTTCCTCTCAGTTCAAAATTATGGATATTTGTATGCTTTTGATAAACATTATTTGCTGTAGGTATGCAACAGCCAGTGCCCGCTCGGATGGAATGATTTTGTTGTGTGGTGGAAGAGACGCCTCAAACACGGTATATTTCATCTTTCTTTTGGAGACCTAAATCAATAATTATTAAATTTGATAACATTGGGCATCTACAGAGGATTGCTGTATTGTTAGTGTTTAAAGTTTGGAACGCTTCCAAGTTTTAACTATGATAGAAGTTAGAAAGTTGTTTGCTTGTTGCCAAACTCATATCTAAATTTGTTGGCATGGTTTTAATGGAGATGTTAACATCATTTTGCGTGTGATATTTACATTGTTCACATAGATTTTCTGTTTTCACAATTCTGTCTGTGAACAATACAAGGCCTTTTTATTTTTTCTGCTGAATTTTTTGGTTATCTAATCCTCAACCAGACTGAGTTCATATTAAATACATGGTAAAGGAGAATGGTACATTTAATTAATTTAGATCCCCTTATAGTTTAAACTGCCGACAAAAGGTATTCGGTCACTGATTCTTTTGACTTTAATTGCACTTGCATGGCTGTTTAATGCCAACTGTATACTTCATTTTAGAGATGTGTAGAAGTTTAAGTTTTTTATAATTCCTTGTATAACACTCTAGGATATCTATAATCTATCTACCTATTTGTAATCTATAATCTATATCAATAATCTATAATATATATATATATATAAGTGCACCGATCCCCTTAAGTGTTTTGAACTTTTATCAATCGGTGCACTTTTACTTTAAGTGATTTTCTTAGAGTTTTAATAAGTTTGGTATGCCAAAAAATTTTTTTGGTCCGTCCATAAGAGTCCTAATATTGAATATCATCAACAATACAAGTGTACCAGCCCCCATTTCCCTAAAAAAAATTACTAACCGTGGGTTACAATTTCTGCCATTATTACTTCTTTTACATAATGAGTCCTATCATGTTTCTATGAATTAAGAGTCCTAATAAAATAAAATTGTCTTTTAATTGGACATTTGTGTTAAGCTTGAATCCTAATGTCATTGAAACTTGATGAAATAATGCATTTCCATCTTCATGAGTCCTAATGTTGATGAACTAACGAGTCCTATAAGATATAAACTTTAATTGATTTAAAAAAAAAAAAGATATTAGGTGATTGACCCCTCAATATTAGGTATATTAGCCAAATATCCATACGATCTAGCCATTTTTAATAAGTTTCTCGCCACTTTTTCAAATTGGTGAAAAATCCCTCGCTAATTTTGTAATTCAACAAAAAGCCTCTTGTTTTTCTGGGCAAAAAAATGGCAAACACAATATTATTTGTCAACTTTAAATCACCATAATTTTGTCTTTTTGGCATTTTTTTTTCTTCATGTATTTGGTCAAGATCTACGTATTGGACTTGAAAAATTGCACCAAAAAGTGTAATTTGGAAGTTGGACGTGGCGTACTTGGTGTGTTGAACTCCTGAGCAGAAGTCTATAATAGCGGGGGTTTCATCAAGATCATAGATTCCGAGCTTCTCTTGATTAAATCGGTCGGTGAATTCCTTGAGGGTCTCATCATTCCTTTGTCTAACTGTCAGTAGCTACATGTCAAGCTTTGGCCGTTCATGTATATCGATGAAATGGTCGATGAGCTGCTTGCTGAATTGCTTGAAACTACAGACCGATCGGGCCTTCAAGGAGTAGAACCATTGGGCGGTTGGGCCTTTCAAAGTGCTGAGGAAAGCCAGGCAGTTCAGTTCGTTGGCTTTGGTGGTCAGGGTCATTTGAGCCTTGTAGGTTCGGACGTGGTCGACCGAGTTTCCCGAGCCGTTATAAGAATCTAGGCGAGGCTGCTTGAACTTTCGTGGGATGACAAACCTCGTGATTAGGCTAGAGAACGGTGACTCTGTCTCGGTATTGACATGGTCCTGAGTAGCTTTCTGGCCTAGCTCTTTGGCCACTCCGTCAATCTGTTTCTGCAACTCCTTGATACGGGCCACCACTCCTTCCCGACCGGTATCCGGGGGGTTGGTCAGGTCGGTGGAAGAAGCTTCTTCTTCATGGCTGTGTGCTGTCCTCTGGGATCGGGCTCGGCTATGACTCCGGCTGATTGTGTGCCCAAGGCCACCTCGGCTCTTGACCGAGTGACCCTGGACTGATTCCCGGGCCATATGCTCTTGTCTCTCCTCTTGGGCAGCACGGCTATCGCCAATGTCTGTGACACCCTCAATGCGGGACAGGTTCGCTCGAGCACGTTGTCTAGTCAAGATTGGTTCCCGACCGTACGCAATGTACCCGGGTTGTTTCCCGGCAACTGGAGAGTTGCTTTGTTGGGCTAGCAGGGCTTCAATCTGCTGCTGGGTTTGACGCTGGATCTTTAAGAGTTGTGTAAGGGTTGCGGTGATCTGCTCCGGTGTCAGGACCACCGGGGCCGGCGGGATAGCCCGGCCGGCCCGCTGAGCAGCCTTCTTACCTTCTTCAGATGCATGATTATCAGCTAAGAGATTTGTTCTTCGAGAAATCTGTCGATTCCCACATACGGCGCCAAGCTGATGATGCCAAAATTTGGTTAAAGTAAATTAAAGCAGATTAAGGAGAGAGAGAGAGTGAGAGACTGGTTTTTTGTATGTGGTTCGGCCCTTTTAATGAAGGAACCTACGTCCACGTGTGTGTCTGAGCACATTCACTATACTGTAAAAAGCCAGGGACCTGTGGTGAACCAACAATGGTTTGGAGCTACCGTAGGTCGCCCGGGCGTGTTGATGACTGCTATAGGGGTGTTATGTAGACTGAAAAGATGATCCATTTCTATGGGGGTGAGGGGTCTCTTGTATAGATGTAAGAGACCCACTACTACATGGATAAGGAAATATAATCCAATTAGGATTGATTGACATTAATTGTAGGGGTTTCCTAATTGGATTAGGAAACAAAGTGCTCTTTCCATTAGTCTTCTAACTTGATTAGGAAACAGCCTGGGATATTCTGGAGCGTGCCTCGCGGCCTGGCTTGACTGTGCCTGTATGGACCGTGCTTGCGCGGTCTTCCCGACCTGTTGGTCGGGTCGTGGATGAACCGCTCGGGAGGCCTCGGGTAGACCAAACCGCTCGTGCTGATGCTTATCCGTGGAATTGTGCATGATTTGACCGGGACAGGGACCGGCTGTTGAGTTAAACTGCTCGGCCATAGGATATGGCCAATTTTGGGCGTGTCAGGTTTTAATTGCTATTTGAATTTTCTATAGTTTTAATTGTAATGCATTATTTATACGGACCATTTTATAGAAGTGAGGAACACTTCAAAAGCTATAAATGTGCAAATAAGGAGGTTAAAAGGACGGTTAGAGTTGTTAAAATGGAAGCCTATGACGCCTTCTACACCAAAGCTAGACACTAGAGAGGGAGAAAAATGTATTTATAATCTTGCTAAGTCGAGAGAAAGGAAAACAAGAGACATTAATCAGGTTAAGTGTATAAAAAGCGATGACTCTAGGGTATTATTGAACAACGAAGAGATTAAGGAAAGATGGAAGAGCTATTTTGAGAAGTTGTTGAATGAAAAACATATGGATAACACAATTGAAGAAGAAACTGGAAGTTACGATGAAACTAGAGAATACAGATTCTATCGGAGAATAAGGAAGTTTGTGGTGGAATTTGCTTTGAAGATGATGAAACCTAACAAGGCCTTAGGACCAGATGGGATTCCCATTGAGGTTTGGAAATGCTTGGGAGATGTGGGGGCATCTTGGCTTACAAAAGTTTTTAATAGGATTTTAATGACTACAAAAATGCCTGATGAGTGGAGGAAGAGCATCCTAGTGCCTATATATAAGAATAAAGGAGATGTACAACAATGCAACAACTATAGAGGTATTAAGTTGATGAACCATACTATGAAGCTATGGGAGAGAGTGATGGAGCATCCCTTAAAAGGCGCAACATCAATGTCAGAAAATCAGTTTGGATTTATGCTTGGGAGATCAACTATGGAAGCAATTTATTTACTTAGGAGACTAATGGAAAAGTATAGAGAGAATAAAAAAGATCTACATATGGTTTTTATTGATTTAGAGAAAGCTTATGATAGAGTGCCTAGAGATTTAATTTGGTGGGTGCTAGAGAAGAAGGGAGTGACCAAGGGATATATTGACGTGGTGAAGGATATGTATGATGAAGCGGTTACTACAATTGGATCACCAGCCGGAGAAACAAGCGAATTCCCAATTACCGTAGGCCTGCACCAGGGGTCGGCCTTGAGCCCTTATTTGTTCACCCTAATTATGGATGAATTGACTAGACACATTCAAGATGAGGTCCCATGGTGTATGTTGTTTGCAGATGATATTGTCTTGGTTGATGAGACTAAAAGGGGACTCAACACTAAACTGAAAGCTTGGAGAGAAGCACTGGAGACTAAGGGGCTAAAGATAAGTAGGACGAAAACAGAATACATGGAATGTACTTTTAGCAACAGTGGAAGTAGAGATAATGAAGCAGTGAAGATCGAAGATCAGGAGATCCCAAAGAAGGAACACTTTCGCTATCTAGGTTCAATGATTAGTAGAGACGGAGAGATTGGTGATGACGTGACCCATAAAATTAAAGTGGGCTGTCTTAAGTGGAGGAGTGCTTCTGGAGTATTATGTGACCGGAGAATACCAGCAAAATTGAAAGGAAAATTTTATAGGACAGCTATTAGGCCAGCTATGCTCTACGGGACAGAGTGTTGGGCAACTAAGAAACAACACATTAGCAAAGTGAGTATAGCTGAGATGAGGATACTAAGATGGATGTGTGGTTAGACTAGGAAAGATAGAATTAGAAATGAGTACATCCGAGAGACTGTAGGAGTGACACATATTGAGGATAAGTTGAGGGAGAATAGACTTAGATGGTTCAGCCATGTGCAACGAAGACCTGTAGATGCACCTGTGCGAAAGAGTGATAAGATCGTAGTGCCTGGAATGGTTAGAGGGAGAGGCAGACCTAGACTGACTTGGGAATATGTAGTGCAACAAGATATGAATATATATAATTTAAATGAGCATATAGCCCTTGATCGTGCAGAATGGAGAAAAAGGATTCATACAGCCGACACCAATTGATTGGGACACAAGGCTTGGTTTGGTTTGTAATTTAGAGCAACCAATATGTTATGTTGGAAATTCAAATAGCGTGACATTTTGATTTAGGCTTGCTTTCATTGGAATTCATTTTTTACAAAGTTAATAATTTAGAGTAGCCAATATGTTATGTTGGAAATTCAAAGAGTGACATTTTTACCTAGACTCGCCTTCATTGAATTCATCCAGGGCTAATATTTTTGGCCAATTTTAAAATTTTCATCCAGCTTCACTTTAGTACGAAAAATGTACCTTTTTTCTTTTCTTTTATCACTCAAATTTGTATAGGGTTTCAATTGCTATTTGAGTCTATTATTTTAACTGTAATACGTTATTTATATGGACCATTTTATAAAGTTAATAATTTAAAGCAGTCATATGTTATGTTGGAAATTCAAATAGCGTGACTCTGTCACCTAGGCTCGCCTTTCAAATAGTGTGATATTTTCACCTAGGCTCGCCTTCATTGAATTCATTAAGGGCTAATTTTTTTCTCAATTTTGGATTTTCATCAGTTTTGATTGAAATCTTAACAGTATCACTTTCGTTTGAAACACATGGGGTTAAGTATCCACTTTTGAAACACATGGGGGTAAAGTGAAAATTGGGCCTAACCACAAAGTGTCAAATGTAGTTAACCCTTTACATATCCAAAGAAAGTATTTATTTATTTAAGAACTTCATTAGTCATCAGCCATATATTAAATCTAAAGAAAGTGAAAGCTTCTCTAAAACTATTTCATTACTTAAGAAAATATTATTTACAGTGATGACATGTATCTTTATATATACAAAGAGACTCTCTCACTCTATAACTGTTTTCTGTCTCTATAACCAGAATGAATTATACTCAAACAGAATTAAACTAATCTTCAAGTCAAGTTGGTGATGCTTCTAGAAAACTCTAGATTTCCTCTATGGCTGTGATCTGCTGTAACAGGCTCATGAGGCTGAGCTCTGTTCCCAGTACAAACTGAGTTTGGGTGAGCTTCCTTAACATCCTCCCACAAAATAATGGCAGGAAGGAGCATTAGTTTGTCCCGAAAATTGAGAAAAGAGGCAGGAGCGAGTCCTTTAGTAAAAATGTCAGCCAGCTGAGCTTTAGAGGAAACAAATGAATGGCAAAATCTTTCTTGAGGACTTTCTCGCGAATGAAATGATAGTCTATCTCTATATGTTTAGTTTTGGCATGAAATACAGGATTTGGAGCTAATGCAAGAGTTGAGACATTATCACAATATAGGGTAGGAATCTGATAAAGAGGGATATGGAGATCATAACATAGCATTTGAATCCACGCTATTTTAGCTGTTGTTGGTGTAAGGGCCTTGTATTCTACTTCAGTGGAGGATCGTGCCACTGTGTGCTTTTTCGTAGAAGCCTATTGAATCGGTTGATCACCCAGAAGAAAAACAAGACCAGTGGTAGATCTGCCATCGCTGGGATCATCAGCCCAGTCAGCATCTGAGTAGGCTGAGTGTTGCAGAGTGGTTTTGGAATAGCATAAGCAACAAGATGGGGTACCCTTTAAATATCTTAAGATCCTCTTAACAGCAGCCCAATGAGTATTAGTGGGACAGTGCATGAATTGGCACACATAGTTGACAGAGAAAGTAATATCTGGACGTGTAAATGTTAAGTATTGCAGAGCACCTACTGTACTGCGATAGAGAGTAGGATCATGAAAAAGAGTACCATCTTCTTTGCTGAGTCTAGAGGCTGTGGCACATGGTGTCTTACATGGTTTGCAGTCAAGCATAGAGGTTTTAGTGAGCAAATCTCGAAGATATTTAGACTGAGAAACTTCTAAACCAGCTGTGGTGTGATGAATTTGAAGTTCCAAAAAATAATTGAGAGGACCTAGATCCTTCATGTCAAATGCTAAACTGAGTTTGGCTGTAAGTGTCACGCCCCAGAACGGCAAAAATAGAGAAAAATAAATTTCCTTTTTGGGTCCAAAGGCAGCGACTGGTGAAGTCACATGATTGTCCAGACCATGCGGTACTAAGCAACAATAAGTAAAAGAGATAACAAGAATGAAATCTAGATTCTGGTTAAAACATAACTTAATGTCAAAAAGAGGTTACTAACTATTACACATCAGAGTCTCGAATCAAAATAAAACACAGCGGAAATACAATTGTCAAGGCAACATATGCCTGATTACAAAAGGTCTGGGAAGCAGTAAAGATAATTAGACTACAGTTTAGCCTAATCTTCAGTTGGCATAAAGGTAGTCCTCGGCGTAGTAGTCCTCTTCTTCCTGACCTCCTTCGGGGTTGTCCTTCGCACTGACATCCTCACCGGCATAGTAGTCCTCACCTACAGGTCCTTCACCTGTGTAGTCATGACCAGGGTGCACTGGAACATAGAAATGTCCAGCGGCATAAACGCCATCAGCTTGATGAAAGCTGAGTGAATTAGATACTAACAAGGTATCAACTATTGAAGTTATTACCAGTTAAACATCATTTAATTCCGTGAGTGTAACTCCTTTAACCATACTGATGATCCGATTACTAACGTCTTACTCATTTTAAGACCGACAATACATTATGATAGAAGAACAGACTCGACAGTAGTTCACTCTTAAAGATACATCATTGCTCCATCCACCGCTTTTAAGAACATATGCGCAGTCCATCGCATGTCATGGATACCACGTCAGTTCATCCCCAACTTTTAAGAACATATACCCAGTTCACCGCACTACAGGGATATAACGCTTTAAGCAACAGTACATCATTCTATGCCACGACTTAGTGACGTCTACCAGTGATCACGGTCCACCGCAGTCCTAGACACCTTCGTCTGTCTACCACTTTTAAGAACGTATGATTAGATCATCTGGCTATCTTAGGGCTATTGGTCCGGTTCACCGCATGTCATAGACACCTTCGTCTGTCTATCGCTTTTAAGAACATATGATCAACCAAAGCCCGCCCACACAAGATTCCCAGATCCTAGCAAACCTACTTAAGTTCAATTCTATCATCGATACATGACAATCCCAATGTGGCCTGACTACTCTGAATGAAACGAACGATAACTCCAAGGGGTTCACAATTATTGCGTTATCTAACGTCACAACCATTATCCGTTAATCTCGTCGTTACTATGATCCTACATCGCATTATCTCGTTATCACGTCTGTATTACAACAATATAGCATGCTGGGCGTACTGAACAGTAAATAAACAACTAAACAGTTATGATATAAACTAAACAAGAATATCAACATTCTGCAACTGCCAATCGATTGGGACAGGGGTCCAATTGATTAGTATAAAAACAGTAACAATCGATTAGTAAAAAGTCCAATCAATTGGATCACATGCCAATCGATTGCTAAAATTGGCAATCGATTGGGATATCAAAGATGGCAATCGATTGGGAAAAGTCTCAATCGATTGGGACTTCATCTTCTTCACAGTGAAGACAGTCCAACAACATATAAACGAGAGACATGATTTCAGCTTCTTCTATTCATCTAAACAAGTCCTAACATCAATCAAATGTTACCACGTGAGTTTAAAACTCACCTTAGGTATTAAGGGTGTGTTTAGGAATGTGTATTGGAAGCTTGAAAGCTTCAATGGCCTCTTCTCTCTCCTCTGTCAGTCTCTTCTCTCTTATTCTCTTTCTTTCTTCTTTCTTTTTTCTCCTGGCCTTCTTCTTCTTCTTCTTCAATCCATGTGAGTGTGTGTGAGTGTATAGATGTATATATATATGTATATATATATGAGTGTATATATATATATATAAAACACACACACAACTCTCCCTCTTACTCTCTCTGATTTCTGGAAACAGAAATATGCCCAAAATAGGCGAGTATATATAGATGGGAAGTGTTCACGTGGCCTTTCCCCAGCCAAGGCAAGAGAATCTACGTAACTGATACCAATCGATTGGCATACAAGGCAATCGATTGGGAAAATTGCCAATCGATTGGTATACATATTATACCAAAGGTAAAGTAAAACTCATACAAGTATAAAGAGAAACATACAAGGTCTTATTCATATAATATATTACAAAAATACAGGGTATTACAGTAAGAGATTTGACATAATTAGAATCATTTCCAGTGATGATAATATCATCAACATACTGTTGGAAGATATGGAAGATTGAGATATGGGAAGATGATGTTGAGATATGGGAAGATATGATTTGAAGAGATTTGGGGAGATTTGATAATATTAGGAAAGATGGTGGGATTTATCATTATTTAGTATTATTGCTTAAGTCATTGATTAGGTCATTATGATGTAAGTCCTATGGGCATTTTAGTCTTTTTCTTTTTAGTGTCTTGCCTATATATAGGGGTCTCTTGTAACCTCTTGGATAATCTCAATATACAATACATTTTCTGTATTATGTTTTTCAACACATACAAAAGTAAGACAGTATAAGAATGGCCCAGCTGTCGAACAAACAAGGAGGTATCAGCAGTGGACTGAGTAAATTGATGTTGGAGCAATTGATTGGTAAAGGTTTGGAACCAGGCCCTAGGGGCTTGTTTGAGGCCATACAAGGCTTTGTGCAACTTACAAACACTATTGGGAGAAGACTGATCAACAAAACCCTGTAGTCTAAGCCTTCTTGCTGGTGATATCCCTTTGCGACCAAACGAGCTTTATATCGAGACAAAGTTCCATCTGCATTGTACTTGAGTTTATAATCCCATTTACAGCCAATGACATTCTTGTCAGGAGAAAGAGGCACCAAAGACCAGGTGCCTTGTTTATGTAAGGATTTGAATTCATCATCCATGGCAGCCCTCCATTCTTTGGACTTAGAAGCCTTAGTATACGAAGTAGGTTAAAAAAGAACTGAGGTAGCGGAATAAGCTTTGGGCTTAACAATACCAGATTTGGATCTGGTCTGCATGGGATGATTATTGGTAGTAGAAGAAACATGAGGCTAAGGTAAAGAAACAGGAATGGATGAAGAGGGAAGGGAATTTGTAATGATGGAAGGAGAAGAAGAAGGCAGAGGAGGTGAAGAAGAGTTAGAAGAGGAAGGAAATGGGATAGGAAGAGGAAGAGGAGGAGGGACTGGAATAATTGATGGAGTTGGGAAACATGAGTAGTAGTAGGTGAAGTAGTAGAGACAGAGGAGGGAGGAAAGCCACTTCTGCAGGTTATTGGGGACAAGAGCTGAGGAAGAGGAAGCTAAGAAAGCCAACTCATTGAATATAGCATGCCTGGAGAGGTAAATCGTGCTGGAAACAGGATCAAAACAGATATACGCCTTGTAGTCATTAGGATAGGCTAAGAAAATACAGGGTTTGGTCTTGGGCTGCAGCTTATGGGTATTAAAAGGAGTAAGAAGAGGGTAGCCAAAGGTTTTTAGGCCTGTGTAATAAGGGATCGAGCCAAATAACACTTCAACAGGAGTCTTATGGTTAATTACCTTGCTAGGTAATCTATTAATAAGAAAAGTAGCAATAGCCAAGGCATGAAACCAATATTTAGGAGGAAGAGAAACAGTAGAGAGGAGAGTAATGCCTGCTTCAACAATATGTCTATGCTTCCTCTCAGCAACACCATTTTGCTGAGAGGTTTTAGGACATGACTTTTGATGCAAAATTCCACTAGAGGAAAGGAGATCCTCGAATTCTTTCTTTTTGTATTCACCTCCTTCATCTGTTCTTAAAATCTTAATTTTGCAATTAAATTGATTTTCAGCATAAGCTTTGAATTGAGAAAATGCAGCATAGTTTTGAGACTTATGAGCAAGGGGATAAATCCAAGTAAATCGACTAAAATCATCCACAAAGGAAACATAATACCGAAAACCATTCAAAGATTCAAAAGGAGCATTTCCCCACAAATCACTGTATACAATCTGTAATGGAGTACAAGAAGTGGTAGAAGAACTGGGAAAAGGGAGTTTGGTCATCTTACCATACAACAAACAATGCTCACACAAAGTATTATTCAACGTATTTACAGAAAAAGGTTCAGAAATTTGTGAAAGGATCTGGTGCATGACAAGATTGGAACTGGGAGTGATATGGATGGGGTAGAGACCATTGCTGCTATGGCCTTGGAAGAGAATATTCTCCGAATGTAGGTCCTGAATATGCAGCATGTCAGCATCAAAAATACATCGACAATCATTATCTTTGCAAAGTTTGTGAACTGACAGTAAGTTAGCAGAAAGAGACGGAACCCAAAGAACATTTTGAAGATTAAAACAATGAGAGTGTGAATGTCTAAACCTAGACAACAAACATCATACGATTATATCCTTTTCTCTACCTAGAATCCATGGTAACTCATACAATAATGTCTGATAATCGTGTAGGGTGTGCTTTTACAAAGCCAAACATCAAGAAAAGCAATATAGGGCTTGATCGGGGTAGTTTGTGCTTGCGATTACCATTGCTTTGTGATTTATGGTTAGAATAGATTTTGGTAGTTATGGTGTTTTGATAATGTTTTATAAAAGTACTTGTAGTGACAGAATAAGATTATCTGAATGGCTGGTTACATACAACAAAAGTAATTTTAAATATCCAAAAGACAATTATGCTATTGATTTGTGTAGCTTTATGCATTGAATGTAAGGTAATATATATATATATATGCATATTTTTGTTTATACATTTTTAATTGAAAACAAAAGTGAATTAGTTCATTAAAAAAGCAAGTATTGAATAAGTAGTATTTATATTGAAAAATTATACATTACTAATGATATGGTAATTGCTAATGCTATTTTTGTTGTTATCGTAGCCATATACCAACTTTAATCAAGTATTGATTTACTTATTAAATTTAATAAATAAGTCTAACTAAACGTTAATTCAACTTGAGCTAGAGACAACCATAAATTTGTTTTAAGTGACTATAGATGTCAATGTACACAATGTAAGCAATAACTTTAAAGAAATGACACGAGTGGCCATCTCTATGCTTTCAAGAGAAAACAAAAACAAAAAAAAAAATTGTTCGTATACATTTATGGTCCGTCTGATAAACTGAAAATGAAGTACTTAAAATTAAGTGTTGAATTTTAAGTACTAAAAATTTTGAAGCGTCTGAAGTTGCAATATTGAAAACAATGTTTCAAGTAATAAAATAAATTGCATTCAATGATTATTTTCAATACAATTTTTTCACTTAAAGTTTTCGGAGTGCTTTTGGCTGCCTTTTCAATTAAGTGGTACATTATCAATTGCACTAAAAGTTTTCATTTTCGCCACTTAATATAGTTATCAAATACAACCTGAGTCTCTTATTGTTGCTGGGATATATATTTCAACTTTTTAGTCTAATCTTTAATCTTTACTCTAGCTCACAAAATTATGAAAATAGTAACCAACGTACGTCATGTTTTCTAAGAAATTAAATCCAAGTTAATGGTGTGTGTGATTAATGAGTATGATTTGTTATTTTATAAACAACACTAAGAATATTGATAATGCAACCTACAATCATCAATCATTTTATTGAATTATGGATTCATAAAAACAAAGCACAAATTATTACGTAGATAAAAAACTGAGACTTTGAGAGACAGGGAAGAAGACCATAATATTAAACTCTTAATGTCTCTTTTGAAAGGGAAAAAAAAAAAAAACAAATATGTAGTTAGACTTACTTTATATTTTAAAATGCAATATTAATAAAATTCCTGATCAATTAATACTTTATTTGAAACAATAAATTAAAAATTAAAAAGAAACTATATAAAACCACTATACTATACGAGTGGAAAAATATGAACCCTTAATATGGAAATGAGATATTTTTTTTAATCTTTCTTTAGAATAATGCTATGCTTCTCAAATTTGAGTTTTAAATTTAACTTTTAAAATACTTTGTCGGTTATACAATATGCAATATTATGTGGTACCATCAAACACTACAACAACATATTCTACAACTTGTTAAGTGTTTGGTCATCACATAATAGTGAAGACATCCCTATTATCTCATTTGATATTTGCCATTTTAATGATTGTTTATTTTATTTTGCATCTTTTATGAGTTTTTGCACTGTGATTATTAATAGAGTAATTATATGCTTCTCGATGTTTGTCTTTGAAATCTTTCATTGTATAATACCTATGAGTTATGACAACTAACATTGTAATTTTGGTTGGTCGTGAAGTTCTCATAACAAACTATTTTCAAGGTTAAAGATATTTATAAATTGTACCAACCACGTGCAACACACGAGTTGTATCACTAGTATGTATAAGTGCACCGATCCCCTCAAGTGTTTTACACTTTTATCAATCGGTGCACTTCTACTTAAGTGATTTTTCTGAGAATTTTAATAAGTTTGGTATGCCACTTTTTTTTGGTCCGTCCCTGACAGTCCTGCTCTTTTTTTTTTTTCCTATGTTCTATTATGTTTTTTTTATTACGTACTAATGGTACAAATTCATTCCAAATTATAGTAAGCAATCCTCCTTTATTATCAGAAAAAGGTCATATTCAAATTGTGCTACCCAAATAATGTATAATGGACCAAAAATGTTGTTCGTTCGGGGGCGTTGTCCTTGAACCCATATACACGTTCATCTTATCCAAACACCCCCCCCCCCCCCCAATAAATAAAAAATAAAAAATCCTGGCTCCGCCCTTGGTCGTGATAAAGAAAGCAACTACTAGTTGGCAGTTAAGAAACACTTGCATAGGCAACGTGAATCAGTTGGGATCTAACGGCTCACAAGTTTGATTGTAATTGAGAGTGTGCTACGAAGTTCAAATATGAATTGTGCAAGTGAAATTAATTTTACTATATGTATGTCGACAATGAACTTTGAGTGTCCATTGTCAGTTAAAAGAACGGTAGTTGAGAAATAGCAGAATGGTTTAAGCTTGGGTGGTAGTTCTGATCATTCCTTGAAGCAATTGGAGCACTTCCAACTTTCTTGAGCTACGCTCAAGACTTGGTGCATCTTCTTTGTTAAATGTTTTGAGTTTTACATTGAGGCTTATTCACTGGAGAGTGGGTTGTTTGAGGCAATTGGTTGTATGTATCTACAGCCACTCGCGGATGCTTATGGTCTGCTCATGCATAGGAGTGGTCAGTGGGAATGGACTCGTGCACCTGGTGTGTCTCCTTCACCAAGGTATCAGCACGCTGCGGTAAGTGTGACTCCACTATGTTACTCGTATCATGTTCCTATATGGTGTGGAAACTTTCTATTCCTGTCTTGAAAATTTTGGTGGTCTTGGCACCATAGGATTGATGATAAAATTGTTTTTTATGGACTTTCTAATGTGGGTTTGACAGAGTGAGTTTATTTATTTAAGTATTCTACTGTCAATTACTAATTAGCTTATTAGCTATTCTGGTTATCAGGTCTTTGTCGGTGCTAGATTGCATGTTACGGGAGGTGTGCTTAGGGGTGGACGGGCAATAGAAGGTGAAGGGGCTGTAACAGGTAATTTTGGGACTCACCATCTGGTCAATTAGTGGCAAGGGTAGTTTTGATAACTTAATTGAAGAAAAAAGAGGATCTAAATTATTTTCGATGGAATTTATGGTTTGAAGTATTGGACACTGCTGCTGGAGCTTGGTTAGATAGAAATGGGCTGATTACTTCCTCACGCACAAGCAGGGGTCCCACTGAGCATGATCCTTCTTTCGAGCTTATGCGACGTTGTCGCCATGCAGCCGCATCTGTTGGTGTTCGGATATACATATATGGTGGTCTGAAAGGAGGTAAAAACCTGTGATTTAGTAGATTCAGTACTTAGATTATTAGCTCAATGTAGAGCAATCTAACACATATTTTGATTTTGCATGAGTTGGAAGAGCAAATTTCCTTCTATTATTTTTTGTATGTCCATGCTCTGGCAATTGGGTTTATGGGTTAGTTCCAGTTGAGAAACATAATAGTGAAAATATATTGTATTGATTAGATTGAGATACGAACTAGGGTTACATAATAGCTCTTTATATAGGCAATACAAGAAAAGTAAAAATACCCAAAAGCCCATAATGACTTCATAGCTTACCTAAGCCCTAACATACTAACTTACATTTCTAACCTCCCAACATCCCCCCTCAAATTGACGGTGGTAATGAAAAATTACAACCGAAGTTCGGAATGAAAATTACAACCGAAACAAGACTGTATCAAGTGACCGACAATGATGATATCAACGAGAATTGGGATTTACAATCCCCAAGATTGGCCAAGCAGGGAAAAACATCCACCAACAACAAGAACAACGAGAAATTATGTATCAACAACGTCCATAATATTGGCCAGGGTGAAATCTACTCACCATCAACAACAAGAAAGTGGGACAATACCCACAACAAAATCACCAAATCTCTGCCCAAGAACAGTTAAACAAAATGTTGTAAAATTTCATCCGAGACTATCGAGTTGATATCCAACAAAACCGAACCAATAAGGTAGCCCAAAGCAATCAACAATCACCAAACAAGGACCAAATATGGTCTTATATCATCAAATAGTATCACCCGAATCAAAAGAAGTGCAGAAGAAGCATCCAAGGATTGTAAATTTCAGAAAATGTTGGGGTTGAAATATAATATTAGAAACATTTAGGGGTTGAGCTATACTTTTTGAAAGGTTTGGAGGAAAAAAAAAAAGAGGCAGCAAGTGGTGTGGGGTGGGGGGACAAGTGTAAGACCCATGTGCTCTCCTCTCTCTCTCTCTTCCCTCAAGTCCCACAACCAAACAAGCCCTAGCTGACACAATACTGCACCAAAAAAACACTTGGGTTGCCTTCACATACTTGAAGACACATGGACTGCACAAACAAACCCAAATCGCACCCCCACAAACCAAATCCAAGCATCAAACAACTCTAAAGTAGACGGAAATTGTAGATCGCAACAATCAGCATCGTTTTTTCCCGAAAAAGATTCGGAAAAAAAAAAAAAAAAAGAAGAAGTCCATTTAGACAGCTTCAAATCGAGTAACGAATATCATAACAATACTCCGCAAGATGAGACGAAGATGTCCATGTATCTTTCGTTGGAAAAGGATGATGTCATGCTGACATCATCACACCAGAAAGTGACATCAGCGTGACAGCATCGTCAGAATGTTGAATGTTGGCGGTGTTCTACATATTCGAAGAGATTGAAGGTCTGGTGAGGATGACAAAGGGACTATATATATATATATATATAATGAGAAACAAAAAGAAAACGAAATCTGGCGAAAAGAAGGTCCAGCGGGTACTAGAGAAAATATATATTGTATTGATTAGATTGAGATACCAACTAAGGTTACATAAGAGCTCTTTATATAGGCAATACAAGAAAAGTAAAATACCAAAAAGCCCATAATGACATCATAGCTTACCTAAGCCCTAACATACTAAATTACATTTCTAACCTCCAACACGTAGTCCTGAGGAAGACACTTTGCTCAGGAAGTCAGGATTAAAGCATGCGAATGAAGTGTAGGAAAATGTTCCAGGCTAGCATAGTACTTTCTATATATTAACTGCCAAACATGTGAATATTTAGGTTTGGTGTCATCTCCGAACATCTAAGCATTTGTTTGGAAGGTCTCTTCTTTAATTCCTTTTCCTTCTAGAAACTCTTTTAGTCAAACCGTTTTGTTCTTAAATTCCAAATTAATCACTACATACTAGTTGACTACTAAAAAATTATTTGTATTCTTAAAAAGAATCTCCACTTTTTTAAGAACTAAAACAGCAATCTGTAGAAGGCGAAATTGAAGGATAATAATGTTGACTACAGATGGCAAATTCTTTGTTGTTTCTTCACTTTGTTCAGAAAAGATAATCTACAGTACAAAATAGAAAAATTCCTATTAATCCATTGACTTAGAAATATACCCTGAAAAGTCGATTACTCTTTATTGGGACTCCGATCAACACTAGGCTTCATACCATCATCTAGTCCTCCATCTTTAGTCTCTCCTTTTTATCTGGTATGTCGAATGGTAAAATTTTATTTTTGGTGCAGATATGCTGTTAGGTGATTTTCTCGTTGCAGAAGATTCACCATTTCAGTCTGACATTAGTCCTCCTATGTTAACGTCTGAGAGAACCTCAAATGTGACAAGTTCCAGAACTTCAGATGACCGACCTGATATCCCCTCACCTGGAGGCCCGAGGTTTTATTTCATACCCCAATTTCTGCTTTTCATAGGAATTTTGATGTAGGGCAATGTTTGGGATAGTTATCGTCGTTTGGATTAGCTTTTTCACAGATTTTTGAAAAATCTGATTCTGTAAAAGTTCTCTTATTTTTCTGTAAGTGATTATCTTAAAAGCTAACCCATGGCTCTCAGCTGCTTCTAAAAAAATTTTGACACATTTTCATCTTTAGCACCATGGACAAAAAATCAATGGAGAAGCTGGCCGAGGCTTCTGCTGCTGAAGCTGAAGCCGCTAATGCCATCTGGCAAGTTGTGCAGGCCGAAGAAACATCAGTATCAGATGACAACCTGCAAGTTGCAGAGACTACATCAGATGGTAGTGAGAGTGAGGCAGATGTTCGCCTTCACCCTAGAGCTGTATATCCTTTGCGCCTACGTTGTGTACATACATATATACCTGCATGTATGTCATTATATTCAAGCTGCGAAATCACACTGTTTTATATGCTACAGGTCGTAGTTGCTAAAGAAGCTGTAAGGAATCTGGGTGGGATGGTAAGGCAGTTATCATTGGATCAATTTGAAAATGAAAGTAGGCGAATGATTCCCTTGCAGAATGACCTGTCAAATCCTACCAAAAGGTTTACGAGACAGAGATCTCCTCAAGGGTTGCATAAGAAGGCAAGCATTACCAGACTCTTATTCTCTGTTTAGTTTGTGGATGTAGAGAAGGAAAAGAGAATGCAAAGAAGAACTAGTTCCCTTGTAGTTTCCTTTATGCTTAAATAACATTAAAAGTGAAAAGCGTCAAAACATAATGGTAACTCAAGAAAAAAAAAAAAAGGTGAAATGACTCACAAAATTCAAAATTTTAATTTGTTTCTTACCATATTCCTATTTCCTTATAACCAAACAAAGAAAAGTGTTTTACTTAATGTTTTTCTTTTTCCTTTCCCTCACTAAATCCACAAACCAAACAGAACATTAGTGTTCCTTTATTTTTTACGAGGGCTGTTGTTTCAGATTTTTTTAAAAAAATTGGTTCTTTTTAGGTTAGTGATTTTGAGGTGTTTATCTTTATCATTTTTTTTTCTTGCAGATTATTTCTACTTTGCTCAGGCCTCGGAACTGGGAAGCTCCTGTCAATAGGAGATTTTTCCTCGATTCTTATGAAGTGGGTGAGCTTTGCTATGCTGCTGAACAAATCTTCATGCATGAGCCGACAGTTCTTCAGTTAAAAGCTCCTGTCAAAGTATTTGGTGATCTTCATGGACAGTTTGGTGATCTAATGCGGCTATTTGATGAATATGGATTTCCTTCCCCTGCAGGGGACATAACGTAAGCTTGATTTTAGAAGGCTTGCAATTCTTAAATTTCCTAGCATGGAATACTTCTAGGATAAGTTGTGACATATGTTCATACGTCTTGAACTTTCTCTTCCATTATAGAACCCTATAATTTCAAGCAAAATAGCAAATATCTCAGTTATTTTACTATGTTTTGAAGAGGAAAATTTTGGATGAAGGGGATTTTTTTTATTTTTTATTTTTTATTTTTAATTTGGTCCCAAAGGAATCTCCATGACGTCTAACACAGTTTCTTGCAAGAAATTTTTGTAACTTAAAAAATATTTGGTAATCCGTAGTTATAGAAAATCAATGTTTATCAATACATTTTTCTTGATAAGTATTCTTTGTCAATATATGTGCATGTATTATGATTGTTATAAATTAGACTGTATAAGCATACATAACATACCTAACATATATACTTCAGCTATAATCGAGGTATGTATACGTATCTTATTTTTTTTAAAGGTTTTTTGTAGAGCCATGCCTATCATATAGTATCCATATATCATATCTGTTTCCATGCTTCATATTACTTGTGTGTGTCTTTCTGATTGTTCTTGCTTTTATTGGCCCCATATGTGAATGCTTCTATCTATTTATTTCTCACTAGATATCAAGAGTCCCAACAACCAGATTTATAAATCCTTTCATTGAATCTTTTTAAAAGCCTTTTTCTTTTTTTTTTAACATTTCAGGTATATTGATTATTTGTTTTTGGGTGATTATGTTGATCGAGGACAGCACAGCTTGGAGACGATCACCTTGCTGCTTGCTCTAAAGGCAAACTTCTGCTTAAGAGTATTTCAGTACTTTATTCAATCTGTTCTTTTATATGACCATATTTTCCTCATGTTATGACTTTCAGATTCAGTATCCTGAGAATGTTCACTTGATCCGTGGGAATCACGAGGCTGCCGATATAAATGCACTCTTTGGGTTTCGAATTGAATGCATTGAGAGACTGGTATGAATAAACATGCAAACAGTTCTCCTGTTAAGGTTTTGAATGTGCTAACAACATTTATATATATAACATATTCAGGGACAGAATGATGGGATTTGGGCGTGGACGCGTTTCAATCAACTTTTCAATTATCTTCCACTCGCTGCACTTATTGAGAAAAAAATTATATGTATGCATGGTGGCATAGGGAGGTCAATACATTCGGTAGAACAGATAGAGAAACTTGAAAGGCCCATAACAATGGATGCTGGATCCATAATTTTAATGGATCTTCTATGGTACATTTTAGCCCATTTGTAATTTTAAAGTTTCCATTAAATCTTGCCTACATTGTCTTTAATGTTTTGAACAGGTCTGATCCCACGGAAAATGATAGTGTGGAGGGTTTGCGACCCAATGCAAGAGGACCTGGTCTTGTCACTTTTGGGGTATGCATGTTATAATCTAGTATATATACTCGGAAATAGAAATGTTCATTTCTTGTAGTTAAAATTAGAAGTGCAGAATAAATAATTTGAATGGACGCTCGCTAACCATGATTGTTGATGAAATTTTACCGTGGATAGTGGATACACTTGCAGCCCTACTATCAACACCATAACTTGTCATTGCTTGCAGCCTGACCGGGTCACAGACTTCTGCAAGAAAAACAAATTACAACTCATTGTAAGAGCCCACGAATGCGTTATGGATGGCTTTGAACGGTTTGCTCAGGGGCAGTTGATCACTCTTTTTTCTGCAACCAACTATTGTGGTATGCATCGACAACTTTTGAGTTTTCTTCTTTTCTTACAGTTGTATGTATGCAATCTAATTGGGGAAATGCATTCAGGGACTGCAAACAATGCAGGAGCAATACTTGTTGTTGGCAGGGGGTTAGTTGTGGTTCCAAAATTGATTCATCCATTGCCACCCCTTCAGTCACCGGAGACTTCTCCGGAACATTTCTTGGAAGACAGATGGATGCAGGTGAGCTTTCTTTAGATGTCTGCATTTGCTATGCGGTAGCTGACACTTTAGGCGTCGTTTTGTTCATGTATATAGTGAAAGATAGTAAGAAAACACTCATCTCTTTATTTGGTTGATAAGAAAAACAAGGACAAGAAAATAGAGTGAAATTTTTTTTTTGAATTTTGTGAGTTACTTCTCTTCCTCTTTTCTTTAGTGCTTACTCCCTCTGTCCCAATTTAAAAGTCCTTTGTTACATTTTTTTAAGTCCCAATTTAAAAGTTCTCATTGAAAAGTCAATGTACTTTAAGGGCAAAGTTTCCAAGATTACCCTTCATTATATAATTCTCACTTTTCATTTTGAAGTGACACCGAAATTTTAAAAAGAAGGCAATAATGGAAAGTTGAAAAATTTACCACAATAAAATAAACCTCCTTTAATAGTTGAAATTCCAAAAAGGTTCCTTAATTTGGGCCTGAAGGAGTGTATTATATTTTGTAAATTTCAATTTATAATGATATTCAAAAACATTTAGGAAAATAATAGGAAATTAGTTTTCCTTCTCTATATTCCCAAATTCGAACCCCAACGAGAAAACAGCAAATTTGTCTAGCTTGCTCAGAATTGTGTCTGCTTGTTTGTGGTTCATGCAGGAACTTAACATTCAAAGGCCGCCAACTCCTACTAGAGGTCACCCACAGCCAGACCTTGATCGGAACTCGCTCGCTTATATTTGATGGCTCTTCTTCATTGATTGCCCGAAAATCTTGAGTTTCTAAGGTCGCATGAACGTACCCAAATTCAGTAGGAATCATAAAATCGACCTTCTCTGTCGGCCTATAGTAACACATGAAATTTCATGAACAGTTCTAGTAAAGGAGGCTTGTCTAGCGTACGCTCAGCTTGAGTAGTGTAGAAAAAAATAGTCTTTGGTATTGGTGATCATACTTTTCCAAAAGTGCTTGTGCAGTATTTGTACAATTGCCAAATGAGTGTGTTCCCTAGTGCCCAAACACAGCTTGTAATTTTTGGGGAGGGGGTCAGTTAGATTGTATGTATTATAATATAGAGGCTAATATAGATTACATGTATCTTTATCCAAGTGGCATTATATTATTTTGATGATGTAAATGAAGTTCATCTTTTAATAATAGTACTCTATGACTATTTTATTTATTTTTATTTTTATTTTTTACCTCAAGTGCATGTGCAATAAGAACTTCACAGGAAAAGAAAGGAAAAAAATTGAAAAAGTTATGGTTCTGTTTTGTAAGTGTTACATACATCATCAATCTGAATCAATTGCGACTATTGTTTCTATTTTGAAAGCGGTACATAGATTATCAATTTAAATCAATTGTAACCGTTGTTTATTTTGGTTTATTTTCCAAAATAAGGCAGCAGTACCCTTATTTTGATAGGGACTCCAAAAGTAAACTATGTAGTTAACAACTAATCCCACATTAAACATATATTCATTAATTACATAAAATAACTGAGAATTTCAAAATAAAAAATGTTAAGCTCATCAGCGAAGTTGTTCTTAACCAGTTAGTTAATCTTAGAAAACAAATTTCGTTGGCTAAGCACAACAGAAACAAGCCGTGCCTGGTGGGTTTCCACTTTACATCCTCTTTCGGCCAAAAGGGGAAATCTGAGTTACATAGTCAACCCACTTGATAGCGTAACTTCAGCCGTGTTTTTTGTGGTTAGGGATGACTATTTTTTTTTTTTTTTTTTTGAGCAGCTTAGCTTAGAAGAAGGATCCATGGTTGATAAGTACAACCGCAGGTATGTGCATCCTCGCTTCCATCCATTGAACTTGTTCCGAGTTGTTAAAAACCAGTGGGCTTCACTCCTCGAGCTGCAGCTTTAATGGGCTGAGATACCAAACAATCAAGAATGGATGGTAATAGCACACAATGTGGGGCATTCGTAGAGAGCATTTTTTCTCACCTAAGCCTCCAGTGGGTGACATGTGTACCATTCCAATAATTATGTTGATAATACATGGGCAAAATGGGAATGGAATGATACACGTCATCTACTGGAGGCTTGGGTGAGCAAAAAATGCTCCCCTCATACATAATGTTCTCAAATGATTTACTTAAATTAAAGATTTTATTGGAACCCGTTCGACTTAACAGGAGAAAGAACCCCATCGATAATCGTACATAGAACAACAATTATAGAGAAATCTAAAACAGAGAATGTGTTGGTTTCCATTGTGGTAACTAGTAAGATTTTTTTTTCCCCCTTCAAAAGACTAGAAATATGATATATCTTAGCAAGAAATTATACGAGGGAGGGAGGATAGGGGGGCTTGAATCCACACCAAAGGAGTGCCAAACTATACACAAGTAGAAAAGTATAATTCATAGCTGGAATGCAACAAAGAACACTTACCGGGCCCGTCAGACGAGAAATGCTCACTGGGTATTCACCTAGTCTGCAACATGAAAAGTTTGTTTGAATCCCACAACACTCTCATGGACCCAAGTTTTGTTTCAGCATCTGCAAATGAGGTGCCAGTGGCTTCACATGGGTGAGGAAGCCTTGCCCATCTCTCGGCCTTAAGCTCCATAACATCCACAACAGAAATCAGTGATTCCCCCAACTTTCTTCCATACCATTTGCCTTGTGCCTGATACACCTTTCCCTTACCAACCTCTTCCCCTCTCCCATCTAAAAGCACCACATACTGACCCGGTTCACATTGCACAATTTCCGAAGGGACAACATCGATGAACTCCGCAACTGCAGTTTCAAGATTTTCACTACTACTATTTCTCAGTGTGCTTTCCACAACGCCACTCTGATGGGTCCCTCTCACAGAAATGTCCCCAACAAGACTCTCGGGTGACTCGCAATAAGGCACAAGCCCTGAGCCGCCTTCTTTTTCTAGAAAAGCACTCTCCCCTTCAGTTGGTGGACGGGTATCCTTAGACGCCCGGGCTAGCCTCGCTTTTCGATTATTCAGCCTGTTGTTAACATGGAGGAACCAAAACAAGAAAATCAGTCCCCATTTGAAAAGAAACCCATCAAAGAGAAAGGAAAAATATGAGATATTCACAAGTTATAGAAGCAAATTAGGTTTTGCAGCATAGAGCTTACATTGCACACATAAAGGGAAAACAAGAACACAAAATAAAGATTGCTTCAAGTTTCATTTCTTCTGCTCTCTGTTTCAGTTCTAACCTTATTTATCAAAAGTAGACCAGCCATCACCCCGTTTAGATGGTCGTCTTTGGGCTAACGAGTTCAACCCAACCAGCTGATCCATCTGGTACTCAAAATGATCACCATTCGTAAATCATTATAAGTGGCGCTTCCATCTAATCAGCCCAGTTATGAATTCAAAGTTTAATTCCTCCCAACCATGTGTTTTAATAAATATTCTGAAGACTTGCAAGTGCAATTAAATTGAAACCAGGACCGGTGCCGGTGGACTGACCGCTTTGCCGAAACAAGCCAATCTGGTACGACTCTAATAACAATAGTTTCAAAATTAGTAGAGTTGGTTGGAGCAAGTCTTGGGTACAAATGTCAACTAGCATAAGACAAGAGAATTCAGGATCCAAATTTTCGGGTAAATTGCATTAAACTCTCCTTAGGAATACCATAATTACAAGGACCTCCCTCGTATTGTTGAACTAATTAAAGTACGCTGACAAAAGGCGTTAATAAGATACATCACAATAGCATTATTCTTCAGAGAACATTTTGAAGAATTTCCTAAAAACATCCATATAAGAGATGTCGGGTTAAGAGTGTCCAAGTACCCAGAAGACTCAACAATAAGTATCCTCCTTGGCCACAACTAACCCAGGCAAAAAATTTCTCACTCCCCTTCGCTCTCAAACTAAAACCTAGCCCCCATCCATCCATCCTAGTGAGTTTTTCAGAAAAGGTCATACAGAGCAAAAATTAGACACAATTTTTAAGAGAGAATCAAGCAGAAAATCCACCACCACCACCTGTCCACCACCATTTCACTTTTTAACACTAAAGCTCAATAAAAACCCACAATTGACCAAGGTAAAATTTCTAACACTAAAATCACAATAGGAAGGCCCAGAGCACTATCACCTCTCTCTCAAAAAACCTAGTCACCATCCATCACTTCTAGAGTTCTAGTGGGTTTTCAAGAAAAGGTCAGAGAGCAAAATTATTAATAGGATCTAAAGAGATAAGCAAGCAGAAAACCCACCACCACCATCTCATTTCTTTAAGCTAAAGCTGAACAACAAATCAACCCCTCAGTGAGTATTCTGGGGTAGGAAAAGAGAGGAGAGAAAGCGCACGCGCACACACACACACACACACACAAAGAAAGAACTAAGAGAAAGCAAGAGATGGTAGAGTGAAGAAAAAGGAACTTACAGCAGTCAGTGACAGCAAATGCACCTAAAAGGAATAAAACCTACGCATTCACTGGGCAAAACATTGTTCAATTCCCTTATTTTTGAAAAATAAAAAATAAATAATCTAAGCATCTCTTTTCCTAAAAAGGCCTGACAATATATACCAAGAGAACACTTACTCCAATACTTTAAGATCGTTAAAAACCAATGAAGACCACTTACCTAGGGAAAGCTATTCTGTGCATCTATGAGCAATTTATTTCTGGAAAGGGAGACTTGCACCGTTAAGAAAAGACCCAAGAAAAGGCTGTAACTATGAATAGACGTCGGACTGCTTCTGAAAGGTTCAAGCTCAGTCAAGCTCATCTCTAAGCTAAACGAAACAATCCAAAGCTCAGGCTTTAGCTCCAGGCTAAGTTGTTTAGCAAGCCAAGCTTAATCTTTTTGCCTGCTTGTTCTAGAAGGCTCAGTTAAAGCAGCAGTGAAATTTACTGAGGGCGTAATCAGGTATATACTCACCCTAGCTAAGAGAGGCATAGTGATCAAAAAAAAAAAAATAAGGGCAAAAATTGGCAATGGAAGGAAAAAATTGTAAAACTATGGAGTATGTACTAAAGCAGCAATCTTACCAATTTTTTAGCTGGGAAGTTGTCACCTCAGAACCCTGAAAGGAAAAACATGGAATTGCTAAGCGAAGAAAACACATTTAAATGTCATGAAAAAGATAAAGAGAATATATATTTAAATAATTAATAAATTAAAATCCATTCACATACATGAACACTTAATTTATCAGCCCATGACTGAACCAAAGCTGCATGACGTTGCATGTCAGGATCATCAACGAGGGCCATCTCGATTAGGGATACTTGTTTTGCATTCATTATACTCCGCTTCCTTTTTCTTTGCTGCTTCTCTTCACTCTGAACTGTTTCAACTTTTTCCTCTTTAACTCCTCCAAACCCACTTTCTTTAATGTTCTCACTTGATTTTGTGAATTCAACGTTCTCCATTTGATCAACAGAATTCTTTTCTCGCGTAGTACTCGAATCTGACCCACTTGTTTCAATGTTCTCGATGTCTCTGTCAATCTCTCTCAAACCTCCAGCGGCAATGCCACCACCTATATCTTCCCTCTTCTCTCTCCTCCCTTTATCATCAACCTGACCTATATAGTTGCTCCTGACATAGAACTGGTCCACTTCTTGAAAAGCTGAGTTCTCTGACATGCCCTCTTTCAGGTTACTGCTTCTGTTAGTAAGATCTGGAGCTACCTAGAGGGAATTGACTATCAATTCTCAAAGTGCCATACTATAAAACTACCCAAAAAAAATTGCTTCATAGCCAATCCTATACGGTGGGACTCGTGTCATTATTATTGTCATATTACCCATGTTGGTCCAAATTAACTAACCTAGTAACCTACCCCCCAAAAAATCACCAAAATTCGTGTTTTATAGCCACCAGTATAGTCTTGTACCATGAATTTAACACAACCTTCAGTCAACTTCCATAAACTTGTTTGACCAAAATTCAAGTGAAATCCAGCTAGCTTATATGATCATAAAATGTGAGGAAAATTAAATGAATGACCAGCATTCACCTGAGGTTGTTTGCTGATCCTGAATTTTGGCAACTTATCCCCATTTACCTTAACCTCAAATTAGCTTATTTTGCTTTCCTATATTTCATCGGGCAGCATATTTTGATCACGTTGAGTTTGACACAAAATCAAAATTTCATCGGACTATTAATAAGGAAAAGGGAAAAGATATTTCCGCAGTGAAGGAAGAAAAAATGGAATCAATAGATAAGCAATTAAAGAGTTTACATGAAGTCGATTTACTTCAAATTCAGCGGGAGTCATTTGTGATTCTAACTGATTAAAGAAGACCCTGCAATTAAAAATAAATAGCTCGTATCATAAAACTTTTCTTAAATATAACAAACTATGATGCAACACTTTATAAATAGAAACAAAGACATCTAACAGTTCTGAAACATAAATTGCAAAATGGATAAACGTGAACATGTAGATGCCAAAAATCCTGTTTATACATGTACAATATTGGCATAGATGGGTAACTTTATGAACAGAATCCCTATCTGAAAGATAAACCATTAGCAGGCTATAAAAGACTATATCAATAGGATTCTACGAAACACTCTCATTATACTTGCAATGAGCTCTACCACAATCAACATACTCTCTGGCAAACTTGTGAAGACACATTCACCAAGAGAATACGTTAGGTCCACATGAGTTGTCAGCTTTTCCAGAGAATATACCCAGCAGACAAGTCTAGACTAGGGATAAATTCTAATGTTAAATACGAAGAGAACATTAATATAATAGCCTAATCAGTTCCTAATCATGCTGCAATAACACAGACGTGCAATTAATAATTATAACTTAAAAATCATTTTCAAGCAACTCGAAATAGCTTTTCTGGAAAATATAGTTACAAGAAAAGGAAATCGCACAGTTTATACTTAAATCACCTTAAGAGCTGTACATCATCTTCATTTAAGTAAGTGGGAATTAAAGATTCTGCATGACTCAACAAGGAACCTACACATTCAAGTCAGTAGTGATCAGGAAGGCAGTGTATACATACATATATACATATATATATGTAGTTTTGTCAACAATTGCATAATCAAGCATAAGAGAGAAATTTACGTAGGTTCCTGCTAACAACGGCAGCTTTTTCATTGTCAGAAGTGACTGAAACCCCATCAGATAATTTAGGCAGCTTCTGTTGCAAGCACTTGAGAAAATAGTTAAGGAAAAGGTCCTTCTCCTCTGTGGATTAAAATTTGAAACAAAGAGCTTGATGAGGATCAAGAAAGCAATGGTGTGACACAGCTCAAAGTTGAAGAGCACATGGAAAAAGATCTTGGGCGAAACACTGACCTTTACAGATGCCTGGAACAAAACAATGAAGATTGGCTATTACTTTGACCAATAATGAAGTTCTCTGATGGGCATAGGAAGCCGGGGTCGTGTTACTGGGAGTCAAAGTGGATCCTGAATTGGTAGTGTTAAATGGATCTAAAATCCATCCTGCTGCCACAAAGGGGTCATATTCGAGAGTAACGTCTTCTTCCCAAATCGGAAGATTAGATGAACACCAATTAGACAAGAAGTCTCCATGTGGGAGTGTAAAAATTGCAGTCAAGACTTCTGTCTGAAAGGGCATAACAGTGACAGTCACAATCCTCATTAAAAAAGCTTTTTAAAGCAAATACTACGCAGATCCAAAATGAGGCAGCAGTTCTTAACAAGAAATGCACCAATTCAATTTTTCACAAAATTTCTTTCCATTTAGTCGCAAAGAGTAAACTGTAAAAGCAACCTTGAAAAGCAGCTAAATAAGATATCAGAAAATAGAATGATGAAATCAAAACAACTACACGGATTAAGCATAAAGTCATGGTCATTAAAGGTATTAATGACAAGCTTACAAAGTAAGTTGTGATGTAAGGTCGAAAATTTGAATCATCAGAGAAGATATCAGCCAGACGCATCGCATTGAGCTGCAAAAGCCCCGTAGGGTAAGTCTTATCAGAGCAAGCACTAAGCTGTTTGGGATCTCTATTGAAGATGGTATTCAGTAGCTCAAGAACCTGCATCACAACAATTGCACTAAAACCAATCAGCTTGAAAGTTAAATCAGGCCACCTAGATGGACAAGATTTGATTCTTGGGGAGGGGGGAACATCTATACAGGGGTTCGGGAGTAGCGCCCCCGGCCCATTTTTTCCGTAGAAATACCACAATTTCGGGTTTTAAAATTGCGTGGTTGTTCACATATTAAAGACAAACAAATCTCAGCATTAACTCTTTTCAAAAAAAGTGTTTTGATATGCTTAATTTCTTTTCTTTTTCATTAGCTTCACTTGTAAAATAAAGAACTTTTAGCATTTTCAAAGGGATATCTATAAGGGTTTAAATACTCTGAGCCAATTGACTAAATAAGACGTTTATTTGGATAAAATTAGGAATTTTAAGGATCGAAGTAAAATTTCTGAATTTAGAAGGGGTAAATTAAAAAAATTAGGAGTGGCAAAAGTGCATATATTATAAAATTTAAAGGGTAAACAATAAACTTGAAAAATTGAGAGGGGGATAATAAAAAATTAAATGGGGTGTAAAAATACTTTTGAAAATTTGAGGGGGGGCACGTGCCCCCACTGGCCCACACATCCCTCCACCCCTGTACATGTATGAGGGAATGTTGAATGAAAATAGGCAGATCATGAGAAAGAAACATAGTGCAGGACTGCCAACAATCATGCGGTAAAGAATGTTGCTAAACCCAGTTACTCATAAGCACTATGATAATGTTACTGGCTATTAATTGCTGAAAACAGAAAATTAACAAGTGTATCCTTAATTATGTGCAGTTGATAATGAACAATTTGTTAGAATCCCAAAAATAAATTCCCTATGCTGAATGGTAAAAATTTTATAAAATGATACACACTTAGTGAAAGGTGATTTTATCTTTTAACGAGACACTCAATGATCACTAACAAAAAGAACACAGCATGAGAACTAACCTCCAATGCAACCGACTTTGCCAAATTCAAGATCCGGGGAGTGCTAGCAACCTCATCCAGGTAAGTAACGCTTTCTTCACAGAGATGTAAAAGCTGCAAAAAGATTTCTGGCTGGCTCAGCGAATAAGTTCCATTCCGAAGAAGTATTACAGAGAATAGTAATGGGGCATTCCCAAGCATCTCAAGCCTCCAGCAAATACAAAAGACTGTGTCCATCACTTGGAAGTTGGACTTACAATTGATAGAACTTTAGACTTCATTCTAGATATAGCAGCCAAGATTGATTTGGACTCTCTAAACACTGGTGCAATGTTTAAGCTCAAAATGGCTCGAGCTAGCAAAAGAATGCCACCTTTGCCGCACAACTCCTGAATTAACAAAGTTTAATCCAAAAGACAAAATTTAACTAATAGAGGTCAGGAATTTAAGATTCATGGCATGAGAATAAAGATGCTTATATAGTTCAAAATAAGATAAACAAACAAAAAATAAATATAGAAGGACAATAAACCGTAAATATTAGGCCCAAGAATATCCAGTCTAGATTGTTCCGCAGAGCATAAAGATCTACCAATGCTCTGCAAAGACAAGTAGAATCACACCTTATGCCATATTGGCTCTCAAAAAGAGAATAGTTCTTACAAAAATTGATGCACTATAACAAGTTCACCTAATCACTGTTAAGTTCATGCTCCATTTTCCAATTCTTTCAGTCAAACCAACGAAGGGCCAACACGTTTAGGCCATCCAAAAAGATCCAAACTTTGGGATTTTGGATCGCAGGAAGTTTAAGTCAACTGCAAATCCAGCGGGCACACCAGATAGAGGCAAGTTTACCCCAAGACTTCCCTTCCACTTCGGGGATGAAACTAATGTTTTTTTTTCCCCTTGTTGCAACATACAGAATAAATTGAGGACATCTTCAGAAAGCCTTTAATTCAAAAAAAATGAAGTACAAGTGTCCTAAGCTCAAAACCTTATTCTTGACAAGGCGCTCTCGGAACATTTTTTGCTGACACAATGACTGAAGAAACTGCAAAGAAGCCTCGCACTGCTGGAAGAGATGAGTCAATGATTCTTCAGCGGTAAAATCTGTATATAGAGTTGACAGCATGATCTGAATAAACTTGATATCCACACAAACCGCTGCAAAAGCTGCATCCATAAATATATCGACCTGTCATAGAAAGATCCATGATGAACCATGGGCAACATGTTCTTTTCCAGCATAAATTAATAATCGCACGTATTTTACTAACTAGAAAAACCAGAAAAAAGCAATGGCTTAACTGCTGGATAACAAAAAGCAGGACAACCAAGCGGATCTTAAATATGCAAATGAGTAGCTTTGAAGACTACTACACTGCCGATTACCTTGGGATGAGCAAGCAAGACGTGAGCAAGATCTGGCCATTGTGAAGAAATACATCCGCTTAACAGATATAGACTGCAGGCTATCAGTGTTGAATGCACAGGGGGTATAGGACTTAAAGAGTGATATTCCTACGTCACATAATGCAAGCCTCAGTACAGATAAGTAATCCAGAAATCATGCCATAGAGGAGAGGTTAGATGGAACCTGTCTATAACTGCCAAGAGCAATAAGCAAACAAAAGATTAGATCGAGAAGTTGTTCTGATACTTTTACATCATCAAGCAGAATCTGCAAGGAAAACATTCAAAAAATCAATATGATTTGGTTTAGGCTTAAAAAGAATTACTCCATAAGGCCATACATATTCTAGAAACTTTGAGGAACAGAGAGATGAAGAATATCCCAGGAAACAAAACACTCACAAGGATACGTGGGATAGATATTTAAGAAACAAACTCATGAACCAGCCCAAATAATTCAACACATCCAAATTATGTCTCCTTTCAAATAGCTTCAATAACCAATAAATGAGGAGTAAGCATCTCTAATGCCAGAGTGAACTTTTTTAACATCTTTTAAGGAAGAACTATAAAAATGAAAATAACAATAATAATAATCCACGCATATTACCTATTTAAAATAAAAAATAAAAAAAAACCATGCATGTCAATCCAATATACCATTCAAACCCGATTAAAAGATTTAGTCAAATACCACAAACCTTCCTTGAGGTTTTTCATTATATCACGACCTCCCTTAAAATGAAAAAGTTTATTGCAGCAATCTCCCCTTCCGTTCACATCCGCCAATGCAAGGAGGTGGAATCTTATGACGTTAGCAGATAAACAAGGCTAAATGATTATTCTCATTTTTTTTACTGTTTACCTACAATACCCTTACTAGTTGGATTGAACACGTGCAAATACACTTGTTATTGATATCTTATACCAATTTGCCTTCATTAAATTCAAGTGCAACCTATATTTTGAATGAACTAAACAATAAATCAGTGCACTTATATTTCAGTTTTAAATGATTATTTTTAAACAAGGGTAAAATAGTAAATTAACATGTCCAACTATCACTGTCAATAAATTCTCGCTGATAAGGGTGATCACTGATATTTTTTTAAAATACAAGGGACAAGGTAGCTAGTGATAGATTGAAAACCTTGGCAAAACATTACAGTATGAAAGAAGGACAGGGGATCGCCCTTCCAAGCATTACGGGTAAGCTCACTATTGAATCAAACTCAGAACTGACCATCAAAACAATCAGATGCTGAGAACCAAAAGGCCATTTCTTAATTTGCAGTGAAAATAAAGAGTAGATTTCAATAGATCCCCCAATGCCAATTGCATGTGGAGTATACAAATAAGAAAAAATAAATAAATTTAAAAAAGGTAGATTTACTTTGCTTTCTTATTTTTCACTCTGCCCTTATTTCATTAATTCACAAACATAAATCTACCCACCGCAAACCAACTGGTCACTCAAGAAACTCTAAAGTTCCAACTAAAAGCGGAACCACCACACACACCCACACAAAATAAGAATTAAGCAAACTTGTGCTAACCAGCTCAAGTTTGGAATGCCTAGGTGCAAGATCACACAATGAATGCAAGAGCCGAAATCCACATAACAAGTATCTGAGCAGAGCTTCGTCTCTTTCACATGATATAAGCTTTGCGATAAGATGCAAAGGAAGATATCTTGCTAGTTTCTCCACATCAATCTGAAACATTAAGCAACTAATTCAGGAAACAAAATCACACAACAAAGTTGATGATAACAATTAGAAATCACAACCATCAAATAAGTACCAACCTGTATGGGTGACCCATTTTCAGTAACACAATGAAGTGTATTAGTTTCAGATTCCCTGATAAGCTTACTAAGCTCTTGAGAGCTCAGTCCATGCAATTCTTTCACTACTGAGGTTATGTCGATGACCTATCAAAAGCAGAATGAAATTTAAAAAAAATAAAAAATAAAAGGGGGGGGGGGGGGGGGGGGGGGGGGGTGAAGAAAATAGAGTGCCAATGAAGTCCACAGAAACAGAACTGACTAGAATATTACTAAAACAAATGCAGTGGCTAATCAGAGAAAGATTCGAAAATTCATGAAAGAGTGTTAAGCAGTCACATAAGTTGTTGATGAATATTTTACTGTAAACCATCATTCAACAATCAATGTATCATCCTAGAATAAGAGTCAGCCAGCTAATCAAGTCAAAACTACTTCAATCTGAGAGGATATACAGGTGGAGTGCAGAGCGGAATTCAAATTCGCACCACAAAATCAAATTATCTATTTCTAGCTATTTTCTATTACTTCTGTGGGACACTCTTATATAAAAGGGCAAACCCAGTGCACGAGACTCCCAACACTATAGGGCTTGCACCACTTAGCTATCCCTCCTATATATGTTTGTGCACTCAAAGCAAATTGAACACTTTTCCTAGCCCAATGTGTGAGAGGAAGATCGGTAGCTGTATCACTATAAAGATTTCACAAACCAAACATTGACCTATCTCCTTTGATTGTCAAGAGTTTGAGAATAAAATTTTGGTAACTCCACGTTGTAGTATGCTCTTTAGAGCATATAGAAACATGCACAGGATTTACAGAAACAAAAATGGACTCAAGTGTTGTTGTAAGACTGGGACTAGAGCTGCAATCAAACAGACATCATATATGTATGCATTTTGGTCGGTGATAGTTAAGGCACTCGTGTGCATGAATAAATGAAAAACATGTTTGACGGTTTACAAGTACATAAATCAAATTTAAAACCAAATGGAAATACAACCATTTATATATGCAACGGTTAAACAAATTATTTCGCCAAACAAATAAAGACATACTGTGTGAGGAGGAGAAGAACCTTAAGTTTGAGAGTTATAGTGATGAAAACTTAGTAAATGGAAAGGAAATAAGGAGAAAAATGGACTGAAAAAACCGGGCATTAACTAAACAGACACACTAACTAAAATGGCAGTCCAGACTAGAATACACAGGTGATTGTGCAAGTGCGCCGTTCCAACCACTACTATGTGCATTCACACTTGCGCAACTTCACATTCTTTTTGGCTCCACTATCAAGCTCTTCCACACAATGATGACATAAATTCTAGTAGAATTGACTTTATCTAGTTCAAAATAGTCGGTTTTAGGTGAGATTTGTGAAGTTAATTACATTGTGTTTGCACCCATATTTTACAATATGGAATATATCCAAAAAGGGTAGACTGACTGCATGTTATTTTCGAATGTAAGTTTGTTGCAGACGATTGCGAAGTACGATTATCAAGAGAGAGAAACTCCTCACTGTTGTTACTTGATGGTTATCTAGTATTAGTGGGGAGTTCAATTATGGGGAAGTTATCCACTAGGGGAAATGATTGGGAAGTTGCATGATTCCTGCATCTATCTAGTCACAAGTTCAGTAACTTTGAAGTCTCCTTCCCCTCCAAGACAACTACGACTGACTGTCTTGTCTACGTCTTTTCCAAGCTTCTAGCATTATGTGTTTTTATGCGATCATATCTCGATTGTATGACAGTACCTTTAGTTTACTCTTTGTATGCGCAACCATGTTCCTTGTTCAATTTGAATTTCTACATATCATCATCCAACTTGCAATTTAGGTTCTCCATAAATCAGTTGGTTAATTTTGAAGTCCTCTACATACGAGGCAATTGCAACCTCAATGGGAATCAAATGTGATTATGGAAAGGAATCAAATAATTGTCTTAGACGCTTAGGAAATAATCAAATAATTATCTTAGGAAATAGAGTAACTAAACTTTAGGAAATAATTATCCTTCATGTTGATTTAAGCTTTTACGGAATAATTATCTCTTCGGGCTATTTATCTTTAGGGAAGTTTATCACAAGGTGTCCTATTTAAGAGTATTTTATCTTTCTTTTTTTAAATAAGATGGTAAGACCATGGAATCCACAGTTATCAAAATAAATTGAGTTTGTGTGAGCCTTTGTGGCATCCCCTCTCTCTCTCTCTCTCTCTCTCTCTCTCTCTCTCTCTCTCTCTCTCTCTCTCTCTCTCTCTCTCTCTCTCAGTTTGTGTGAGCCTATGTGGCATCCCTCTCTCTCTCTCTCTCTCTCTCTCTCTCTCTCTGTTGCATTCAGCATCAACTGGTCTCTCTCTCTCTGTTGCATTCAGCATCAACTGGTGTTGGAGTCCAAAGTTCCTTCTCATCGATTCCTCTCGTATCACCATGCTTACCAACGCCGAATTAAACTTCAGATATGAAGTCCTATTCCAAACTCATGAACAACTATCAACTAGAGTGGCCCCCATAGAGGTTATGCTAGCCCAACTAACAGCTGCGTTGGACAGTTCATAGATTCTGGGTCAACATCCAAGGAAAGTGAAACGATTACAAAGATTGGTTCAACTTCGTTTTGCGCTCCTCACCCACCAATGGTAGAGCATGTTCTTCCACTCCCAACTAATCAACCACCACCAGAACTTTGCCGATTATGTGAAGTGTACGAGAGAGTAAGATGGTTGTTATTCGCCCTTTCTTCGCTACTAGTAAGCCTGACTCCAATGTTGCCACTAGTCAGCCCAACATCAAGCATTACAACAAACTTAATCATCAAGGAGATATTTTTCTTAAACAAGTGCAGTAGTGCACTGTAGTGACAAGTTATGTTTTCTAGTGATTAATAAAGCTGTGAAGAAATTTGTTGTGGAAATTTAATCACACGTCGTGCCTTATCATGTGACATGGGATACCTCTATTCAAATACGGGATGATATGGGATGACCTTTGATCGCACTCCCAACTCGCCGGAATCGAGTTTTTTCAACTGGGGAGAAATGACGAGAATCAAACGTGGTTATGGAAAGGGGAATCAAATAATCATCTTAGAAAATAATCACTTATCTTAGGAAATAGAGTAATTTGAATTTTCGAAATAATTATCTTTTATATTGATTTTACAGTTTAGCAATTATATCCTCTAAGGAATAATTATCTATTAGGGATATTTATCTTTTAGAAAATATATCAGTTAGGAAAGTGTACGAATTAGGAGTATTTTATGTTTTTATAAGTAAGGTGGTAAGATCATGTATTTCACAGTTTTTAGAATGAAATGAGTTTGTGCAAGCCTGTGTAGCATCCCCTAATTCTCTCTCTCTCTCTCTCTCTCTCTCTCTCTCTCTCTCTCTCTCTCCAATGAATTCAGCATCAGGAAAGGTCATCCTTACTTCCCAACAATCGTCTAATTCTTCATAAACCATGTATAGGGACATAGTTTTGTACCGTTAAGGTTTTCGTACAAAGCCCCTACCACAGTCGGGCACCACTAATTTATTTTTGCCAAACACACAGTCATCCGAACACAATTAATCCAATTACCAAATTTACCTCCCAACAACCTGAGTTAACTTAACTAGTTTACCACTTGTTTTCACTTTCAAAATGATGGAATCCACCTGTAGAGTCACACACAACATCACAACCATGATTTTGAGAATACAATCTCCACGGCTAATTGTATTGCATGTACCTCCTATTAGGCTATTACACTACCAAGTAGTTCAAAACTCAAATCAACTCATTCTAAATGGAGTACTACTCACTTGAAGCTCAGTGCCGCTCGAGGGTTCTTCCTTAGCATGACTCATACTTTGTAACCTACAGTCAATGCCACCAAAAAAAAAATAATAATAATAAAATTGCACATCATATAAAAATTATGGAACAGAACATAATCACACACGTATAAACACAAATATCCATAGACATGCATAAACATGTGTGTTCAGGGGCGGAGCTACAGCTAGTTCAGGGAGGGCACGTGCCACCTCTCAACTTTTTAAAATCGTGTATCTGCATTCGTTATGTATTCTATACTTTAAACATTTGTGCCGCCACTAAAATTTTAATTTGTCCCTTTTAAACTAAGAAATCTCACTTTAGCCCTTAAATTTTTCCAATGTTCTTAAAATCACTAGGTGGTAGGTGGGCGGTGGAGGGGGGGGCCTAGTAGGCGAAGAATTAATTTTTAAAACAAAATTAATAATATAGAGACAATTATATAAACAAAACTCACATTACCAACAAACTAAATTTCTAATTCATTCTTCTCCATATCATCAAATGGACCGAAACTTTTCGGTTTCGTAGTTGACCGAAACGAAACCCCACCACTCCAGGAATCACGAAATGAAGTCGTTTCGGTGGTGTGTTTCGTCCAATGTTTCCAAGGAAACGAGTATTCATGTTCAGAGTGAGAGAGACCCATCCCATGTGAAAACTGAAAAGTAATTGGGTATGAAATTTCAATCAATTTGGAATCAATCAAAAAATTGATGGGGAATGAATAAATGAAAATTGGGGGAAAACCAGAGAGATTCTCTCAAAAATGATGAGAACGATTCTGAGGGTTACCTGGCTGGGTAGTCTCTTCTCCAACAGTCTTCGTCCGATCTGGACTAGTAGGGTTTCCCTTGCAGTCGTCACTCTTCTTCTTCTTGGCCTTCGCTGGAGGCTGGTTGGTCTCTCTCCAGTCTCCTCTCTACTGTATCTCATATAGAGCTGTATTAGTATTAGTGTATTACCGAGTATTACATTATTAAGTGTAAATTACACTTTACACCCTTGTAATTTTGGTGTGATGTCACTTTGGTCCCTATAGTTTCAATTTTATCACTTTAGTTCTTACAGTTTCATTTTAAGTTCAATGTAGTCCATTCCTGAAAATATCCTACATTTTTTGACATATATGGGATATATGATGCACTTGTGAGGTATCGTTACTCGTTAGGGGCATACTGATAAATTTACTTAGAGAAATTACCAATTACACTCATATATTGAACCTAAATTTGTCAAAAATTGTAAGAAAATTTGATGAATGGACTATATTGAACCTAAAATGAAACTGTAAGGATTAAAATGATAAAATTTGAAACTGCAGGGACTAAAGTAAAATGACACCCAAACTGTAAAGGTGCAAAATGTAATTTACCCTTACATTAATTAGATTTTTATTTTAGGTACAGCTATAGTAAACAACTTCTCATATGAGAATGTAGCTTTTAGCCCCTGGATTGAAAGATGGACATGACAATTATATGGACACAACTTGTGCACAAATTTTTGTGCATAACTTTAAAAAATGTGTCTATCTCTCATGTGTCACTATAGGATCCACTGACTTCACAGGAGATAGAGATAGATAGACACATTTTTTTGAATTGTGCACAAGTTATGCCCCAAGTTTTATCCTTAATAGATAGTACTAGATATCATCAGCAATAATTGTACCACATGTTTTTAATTCCACGACTAAAAACTACTTTCTTATATGAAAAGCTACTAATTAGTCTTACCCTTTTAAAATGGCTCATCAATCATTAAAACACAACTCGTGTAGAAGCGGTAAAAGGAGTAGTAAAATACAACTCCATGACAATATGACATCACAAGTTATAACCAAAGGGAAGAGGAGAGAGGATTTATATAATGAGTAATGTTGTACTTATACTAAATTTTACACCTAATAATTATGGTCTTTGATTTCAGTGGATATTCTGTGAGTCCCACATGGATCATACATGAAACCCACAAAAATCAAGAGTCATAATGTATTGAGTATGAAATTTGGTGTGAGGGAAGCATTTTTGTTATATTAGTCGAGCTGGCCAGACCCCAACCCCCAAATGGGAGGTTGTGGGTTCGACTTATGCTAGGAGCATTTGGCTTTAATGCTTAGTTTGGCTCTCACGTGGCTTTTTAAAAGTAATTTATGAAATTTATTATTAAGTTGTTTGATAATTTTGTACAAGTGACACATTACTCTTCAAAAAAATATCATGAAACCAAAAAGCAATCTTGAGCTTTTAAAAGCTCCATTATAGATCTTTTAAAAGCTCCCTCAAAAAAGCTATAAGTTCAATGTTTGCAAAGTTCATAAACTAGTTACCAAATAAATTAATATGAAATTGTGTTTTAAAAAATAAGAAGTCCCAAATGGGGGTCAAGCTAAGCCTAAGTGGGGTATGACCCCCCTTGCGTATGCGTGTGTTTATAAGAAAGATTAATCTTTAAAGTAGGGTATGGCTCCCTTATGTGTGCATGTGTCCTTCGACTCAAAAAAAAAATAGCCAACATAAATAAAAAATTAAAAAAAAAACGCATTAATGATTGTAAATGTAGCAAAATAATTAAAATATTAAATTATCACTCAAAATATCATTTTTTTTTTTTAACAGTTAGAGATATATCCCTTGTCAACTAAAAATTTAATAAAAAGTATCTTCAATATCTGCATTTAATCAAAAGTCTTTGATCTTTGTCAAAAGGACAAAACTGACATGCACCTAAATATTTCCCACATTTTCCCCACTCTCGACCAATTTTCACACACTATGCTTTTGCAGCCATTCATACGGTATGAGCACTGTACCGTATGATATTCTAAATTCAAAAAATATTTTGCAACTTTAAATCTCCATAACTTTTGACATACAACTCCATTTTTCTCAAATTTTATACCGTTGAAATCGTGTCGACGAGAGATACAAAACTAGTATCATTGTTGATATGTTTGAGCAAAAAAAAATCAAAATCTTAAATGCCTTGCGTAACTGTGTGAAAATTGTTTTGTAAAATTTCACAAAAGTAGTTTTGTGAAATTTTACAAAAGTAAGTTTTGTGAAATTTCACAAAACTCTATTTTTTTTTCAAAATTTCTTCAAATTGGAAAAAAAAAATAGTTGCTCAAAACATATCAGCAATGGTACTAGTTTTGTAGCTCTCGTCGACACGATTCTAACGGTATAAAATTTGTAAAAAAAATGGAGTTGTAGATCAAAAGTTATGGAAGGTTAAAGTTTTGAAATATTTTTTAAAATGAGAAATACTGTAGTATAGCCACTCACACGGTGTGAGTGGTTGTGATGTTTGGGCTGCTGCTAGGCCACGCACGCGTGGGCTTGTTCAGCAAAATTGCTGACAGTGATGACATGGACTTTGAACAAATTGCCAAAAACATGGCCACTTTATACTTTTGGCACTTTAACTAAGGATTGAAGTATAATTTTTCCTTCTTTTTTTTCTTTCCCTGTTGGAAATGCTTTACATTTGCATCGTAGGTATAATAGTCTCATCATAAGGTTTAGAAAACAATACAAATACACTCAAATTATTCACAAGTCTTCCTAAAAAACCAAAACCCTAAACCGCTCTCACATTCCATAGTCCAGCCGCTCCACCCCTCACGACAAGGACAGACCCACAGCAATACCCGACAACGGCCAGGTGAGTGATCTTCCCTATTTTTTTTTTCTTCTTCTGGGTTTTGTCTATATTGCCAAAAAAAGAAGCTTATTTTTAACTGTTGGAGTTGCTATTAGCGGACCTGAAGAAGCTTATTCAATGACGGAAAACCACTCAGTAGCCATAGCCAAAACATACCCAGTAAAATCCCAACTCAAATCCACTTCAAAAAATCGAAAACCACCCCAGAATCCAAGTATTGGAAATCATTCAAACCTAACCCACCCAAACCCTTGTTTATTCCATAACATCAATTTCATTTTCCCCAATAGTTCCTCACGATTTCGCCGCCACCCATTCTGTAATATCCCAACATTTTGACTTGTGATAAAATTATCTTAATGTGCATTATATGGTAATGGCATGAACATTTATATGATTTGCATACTTAATCTTATTATTAAGTGATGGAAGGAATTTAAGAGTTGGTAAACTCTTGTTATGTGTTATACATGGCAATCTATTTGGCATTTGCATATTTTGAAAGACATGTAATTATTTAATGTCTTGTATTGGATATATATTTGATGTAAAATGTTGAATTGCTAGACAAGGGCATAAATGATAGGAGCAAAAAGAATACATTTTCCTAACTAGTAGGTGAATTAGCAATTCACGAGAACTATAGGAGCTATTGTGTAATTAGTAAGAAATATGGTAGGTGAAAGTGTAATTTCGGAAATTTGGTAGAATTTTCCTAATCTAGATTAATAAGTTTAATTGAGATTAATTAGCTTAATGATGATTAGTTAACCTAATCAAGGTGCTAGCTTATATTACCTAAGCTGGTAGGTGGTCTAGTAGGTGGTCAAGTAGGAGGTGTTGGGCTATATTTAGCTAAGTCCATGTGTATTCAAGTGGGCAAGAGAGAGAAATGGAAGAATAAGTAGTTAAATAAGATGTACATCTTTTTGGAGGTGCTTGTCTCTATACAAGCAAGTAGGTACAAAGAAGAAAGGAAAAAACAAGAGAGAAAATAAGGAAAACCAAAGGGAAAAAGGTGTTAGGGAGATTTCTATCTCAAATTGAAGCTATACTTGAGAAGCTAAGGGAGTTTGAAAGTGAGCATTATATCTTGTCAATACTATATCCAGAGCAAGGTGAGTAACCTCTATCTTTGAGGAAACTTTTCAAGTAATGAAATTGTGGCATATAAATGATTTATTTTCAATTCATGGATTATGAGCATGCGTGTATATCATGATTGACTATATGTGCAAGAGATAGAAAGGATTATGTGTTGGAAACATGTTCATGTGATTATGTGGTTAAAGAAGCAATTGTTCTATCACTACAAAGAGAAAGCTCCAAAAGGGAGTGTAGAAAAGCCTTCTAAGGCTTGAGTGTTCAATACGCCTTGTATAGGGTATTGGATAGCTCGGAACAAGGATAAAGGGGTGTCATTACGGGCACGAGGTAGTCAAAAGAACAAAAAGCTTTGGAGATAAATACTTATTCACTGAGCTTCAGCTCATGTGGTTATTGAATAACCATTTCAGGTGAAAGGAAAGAGAAGGAGAAAGAGAAGTAGAGAACGAAAGAGGAGAGCAAGTGTTTAATGTGCATATTGTATATGGCGTAGTTGTTGTAGTTTGGAACTAAAGGACTTGTAAATTATGTTGTTAGGTGAGCATGTGTAGAACTTAATGTACAAGACTCTTATGTTCATGAACGAAAGGTTTTGGCAAGTGCTTTTGCTATTTAAGCATGTTTGATTGCTTAGATGCTCATGGCTAGAATCGTGGATAGAAGCTATTTCGATCGATCGAAATACACACTGTTTTAATTGGTTCAAAACGATGACTTTTACGGAAACAAACACAACTTTTTCTGAAATTTTGAAATCGTGCACCGTTTTCAACGTTGGAACCTAGACTCAAACGACTATCTTTTGGTATAAAATCTAACTCAAATTTTCAAATTCCTATTATACCCTTGAGGCTAATCACTTGCAAATGTGGTTTAAATGGGAGTCTAAAACCCCGTTTTGTACGTTATTAACATAGGGTCAGACCTCAGTGACATGTCACGTACCCTCATGCCATACTTATTAGTGGATTTGGGTCGTGACACATTCTGCCACCGTTACCATCTTCAATTCCCAAACCCTAGAACCCAAGTCCACCATCTCCGCCTTCAACGACACTGCCACCTCCGCCTCCTTTCGCTCCGACAGCCGTCTTATCGCTGTCGAGTCCCGCTCTGGCATTGTCCAGGTATTCAACGTCAAGACCCGGTCCCCGCTTCGTCAACTCCGCGGCAACTCCTGTCACGTTCATCTCGCCCACTACCCCTACCGTGATAAGCTCCACCTCTTCTTCGGTGGCAATGACGTCATTGTCAAGTATTTGGATGTTGCATCCGAAACTAAGATTAGTGATCTTCTTGGATATAAAGATTATGTTCAATGCGGTGATGGGTCACCTGCCAGCGACGATATGTTTGTCACCAGGTCTTATGATCATGCTATTAAGGTTTGGGATGTTAGGGTTTCGGGTTCGAGTTCAGTGATGGAGCTGAATCACGGAAAGCCGGTTGAAGATGTAATTTGCTTGCCCTCCAGTGGGTTAATTGCTATAGCGGGTGGGAATGGTGTGAAGATTTGGGATGTGATTGGCGGATGAAGGTTACTGTATTCCATGGAGAGTCATAACAAGACGGTGACTTCGATTTGCGTGGGGCAAATTGGGAAGGACAGTGGTGAAGAAGCTCAACATTATCGAATTTTGAGTGTATCTTTAGATGGGTACATGAAAGTTTTTGATTATGCAAAGTTTAAGATCACCCACTCGATGAGATTCCCTGCGCCTCTTCTGTCAATTGGGTTTTTGCCGGACTGTTTGACTCAGGTGATCGGTACTTCAAATGGGATTGTATATGCTGAGAAGAAAAAAGTGAAGGAAAATGTGGTGTCTGAGTTGGGGGAGTTTGTAGGTTTAAGTTCAATTGGGGAGTCTCAAAAGCGGGTTTTGAGGCCTTCAAATTATAGGTACTTCCATAGAGGCCAAAATGAGAAGCCTTCGGAGGGTGATTATTTTATTATGAGGTCTTAAAAAGATAAAACTAGCTGAGCATGATAAGTTATTGAAGAAGTTTAGCCATAAGGAAGCTTTGGTATCCGCGTTAAGTAGGAAAAATCTAGAGAGTGTTGTGGCTGTAATGGAGGAATTGGTGTCGAGAAAGAAACAATTGGGATGTGTTTCAAATTTGGATGCAGAAGAGATTGGTTTGTTGTTTGGGATTCTTCAAAGGTACTCGACAATGCCTAGATATTCAAGCTTGTTGCATGATGGGTTTGGCAAAGAAAGTTATTGAGATACGGGCCCAAGATGTTAGAGCTTCTAATGTCCTGAAAGGCCATGTTAGAAACCTAAAGCGAGCAGTTGAGGAGGAGATAAGAATACAACAATCATTGCAGGAGATAAAGGGTATTATTTCTCCATTACTGCGGATTGTTGGAAGGAGATGAACAATAGAGCTTATCTGTTGTAGTTCATCGGGTATTTTTGTTAAATGTTCATCTGTTTGGTTTTCTTTCAAGATAAGAAAAGTTTCAAAATTTTGTTTATTCACTAGTTGATGTTTGTTTTCAGTTATTGTAAATTTTGGCTGTTTTTAAGGTGTTTTAAAGTTATGTGCTATCTATCCAAGAAATTCTAGATCAAACTCTTTTTGTTTTGTCAATCATTTGCTTTTTTTCTGCTATATTGTGTTGTGTTTTCAGAAAAAAAATGCAGGCACACTTGAGCAGTATGGTAATTCTTATATGTCTGCATATAGTTATATGTATGTGCATCATTGTGGTTTGGTGTGAAGCCAATCCATCGTTGTATGGGGAAATATGTGCTAAAGCTGAATGGCTTTATTTGTTAGTGCTAGAATACCATTCATGGATACCCTTAGACTTTGTTTGGTTCATGTATTTAGTGAGCGAAGGAAAGGGAAACACTCCTCTTTTTTTGGTCAAAAATAAAGGTCAGAAAAACATGAAGGAAAAGAAAATATCTCGAGAAAAAAATATTTTATCTTGTATTTTCTGAGTCATTTTCCTCTCCTTTTTCCTAAGCTACAACCATATTATTTAATAAGCATGGAAGAAAGCACGAGAAAACCGAAGGGAACTACTTTTCCTTTCCTTTTTTCTTTAGCGATTTGCAAACCAAACAGAGTCTCAAAGTGTTAAATTAGGATATTCTTAGATGGCCATAACATGTTGTTGCAGTGTGTCTGTGGTGGCGTTCTATTTTCCTATAGCATTCCAACCTTCATTATTGGCCTGTGTCATCCATTTTTGTGGGAGTAATGTTATGCTTCCCAAAAGTTCTTCCCAAATGATGTAGCAATGGGGCCAAGTCTAATAAAATGGGACCGGTTGAATTTTGATTGGAAGTTTACCTGCCCACTGTCACATCATTTGGGAAGCACTTTTGGGATAAAAATTTGGAAAGCATAGCATTACACTTTTTGTGGTGGTGCAAATGCAGAAAATATTAAGATCTCATCTGCTACACTGACAACTACACTTTATATTGCTTCTCAGTCTGGTTTTCAGATGTTATACTCCGAAGATTCATCAGGTGAAGGGAAATGGTTTGTTTGGTCATCCTGGATTCAAAAGCTATGATTTTGTGTGTGTGTGTGTGTGTTTTTTTTTTTAAACCTCTAACAAATCTAACCTCTGATCACTTGATCACTTGTAGACATGTAAAGTCTAGTGTTCTACGATGGAGTTTATGGACCTTTCTAATTCTGAAATTTGAATTAAAAAGTGGATGGGTCAAGTTCCAAGTTCATTTCACTTAGACGTGGATTGTTGGTAGCCAAAAATTGTTTCATTTACTATGTATGATTCTCGGAAAACAAAAGAAATGCAATTAAGACAAGAAATCCAACCACGACTTCATGTTTAAATGAAATATTGCTGCCAAAAGAAAAAGTCAAGAGAACTCCAGCAGAAGCATATAAAGCAGTTTGAGCAACTGAAATGGAGTAACCCAAATTTGGTTCCCAAAGCTTAGTTAGTTGTAACACATGCAATGGCTTGTGGTGCCACCAATCACTGCCATAACATGTGGTTCAATTGCTAAGTTATTTGAGAACCAAATTTAGGATTCAAATTTGGAAAGCATGGGATTGTTCATTGAATTGCTATTAGGGCTTAACATACAATAGTTGATTTTTTGGACAAAGTCAATCCAATACTTAAACCCGTAATTGCAAGGTTGCAACCAAGTATATAGCTTCTGCAGTCACTTGGCACAGTTTATGCTTCTATAATTCAATTGCAAAAAATATTTGTTTTTAACTTTTGCTTAACGTACCATTGGAACACCTATGCTAAAATATAACATTTTAGTACATGTAAGAGTGTCTCCAATGCACCTTGTATACTCCATGCTATAGTCAATTATAGCATGAATGTTTTAAAAAAAAAAACCCTCTCAAATTCACCTTTTATCACTCCTCTCAAATTATAACAAATGCTATTTCAGAAAGTGCATTATTTTTGTTGTTTTTTTTTTTTTTTTTAACATTCATGCAATGATTTAATTTTTGCACTCATGTCAATGAACTAGTGTACAAAACACACTACTTCGTATACGACAAGAATAAAAATAGTGCCGGGAAAAAAATTCGGCACAATGCACCATTGGAGCATAAGTGTGAAAATATAGTATTTTGACACTACAGCTATGACAAAATATACGTTTGGCATGTAGCATGGAGGAAATGATATTTTCCGTTGCAGATGCTCTAACAATGCCAAAATATAGACTTAGCATGAAAGAAAACAATATTAACATTTAGCATTGGAGATGCAACCTGGCATTTGTCTCTCTTCAAGATAGATTTCAGTGCGGATTCAAGTTATTCAGGACACTTGCTAGTTGCTACACCCTATTAGCTGGAGATGCCATACACAGTCAATAAACTTCTTTATTTCATAACATAAATATTTAAGGGAACCTTGGTGCAACCAAGTCAAATTTAGACAAAACTACAGTCTAACCAGTTATAATAACTAAAATCTTGTATATAAACTTATAAACACACATCATCATTTCAGAAAACATAAATATCTAGACAGCTTAAACCTCTGTATATCTAATGCTTGCACTTAAGTTACACTATGAAATCATCAGAGCACACAACCAAGTGTTGCAGCTATGCATGGTGTCAAACTGCAATTGAAAACTTCACAAGATTGCTTCAACTGAAGTATCTTTTGCATTCTCAGCTCGTCCAAAAGGGGTTGAAGACAATGTTGGTTCACCAAACGGAAATTCAAGAAGCACTGGCCATGGACTCAATCAGGAGCTGGTAACCTTCTGGCACTGACTTCTGTGTCTGCACACACTCTGCCAATGCAGGAACATCCGCATTGACATCTAGAAACCTGGCCAGTAAAAGCAGAAGGTGAAAATCGGAAATTTGCTTCACAAATGGAAAACTCTTTGCTCTGTCCAGGTGATTTTTCAGTGCTCTCATTGTGACTGGGGTATTCCTATTCTCAATTGGAAATGTTGATGTAAGTGGGCCCTGCATTATTGCAAATATTCACATCATTAGCATTGAAGTAGAATTCAACCACAAACTATAAAGTAACAAACAAAGTCCCAAATCAATTCAAGCGAAACGTCTCTAGTGGATAAGCTACTAAGAACTACCACATGAGAACCTAACATCTAAAACCAACTGCCACTGGTGATCCTTAAGCAATCATATGGCATTATAGAAAATGGTCAAACCAACGAATGGGTCACAGGTGTAATATGTTGATGTTATAATGTAGTGACATTTTGAAAAAAAAAAAAAATGTAAGTTAGAGCCTTCCAATTTGCAAGTGCATGTTGGGTGGTTTTTGAGCCCTGAGAAGTCACGGGTTTTCTTTTTTCTTTTCCGGTCACTAATTCAATTTGCTTCAACTTGCATGGTCACACGTAGAACATGCATTCAATCATGTAACACTGGTAGCGGTCACTAACTTCTGTAATCTACAGAGAACTTGACACAACGCAAAGAGAGCATGCCCTTCTTCCCTGCCCCAAACTGTATATCAGTAATGAGTTCACTTCACTTTTGTTCAGATTCAAGCAAAATGACATCTAAAGCAAACAAACTTATCACAACAGCAGTAATAATAGCCTTAAAACAAAATTCAAATGATTGAATGTCTATACAATATCAACAGTAATAGCATCATATGGTAGGCTAGCAATCACATACACACAAAGAAGAAAAACGAGGATCAATCTTCGGGGCAAAGAGGTAAAAAGCTCCAATGCCTCCATAAGAGCCATGAATAGCACAGTCACAGTTCTATACAGACTAAAATCTCATGAGAAGTTTTTTCAACGTTTGAAAGCAAGTGTCCATATGCTAACCATATCTATGCAAAAAAGCCAACATCAAAGTTCCGGTAAGGGAATAGCAAAAAGCCTGAGCCATGAAGAGAAATGAAGTACCCAAACAAGGGGAAACTGTGAAATTACAGTATACCACCCATTGCCATGGGAAGGAAAAATGATCCTCCAGTGACATAATCAAATTTCAATTGCCAAGAAGCAAGAACTGAACTCTATAGCAGAGGGGGCAGTTAAAGTTTAGCACCCTGTGATCCAAACATACATGAAATGCTTCTGAACACTTGGGACACTTCAGCGGGAAAGCAAGAAGTAAAATCACCTAGACCTCTGCAAACTTGGCAACTCAGGTTTACAAATTTCTCTCAACTCACTAGACAATATTACAAATTGGATCCAAATTTTTCTGGAAAGATCACTGGTTGGAGGACTCTTTCAATCCTCACTACCACCAGTTTTCAGTCACATTAAAGAACCATACAGCTTCAATGAAGCATTGCCAGAGAACCATGATGATTCCCTCCAGGATATGAAATTTATGGAGCCAATTAACCTTCCTTCTATGCTCGACCATTCACTTAGGAGAATTGGTTTGACATTTTTGGAAACCATAAAGACTCTCTTCCAAAAAGAACATACCCCAGTACTTGCGACAAAAGGCCGCCGCCCCAGTTATGCAACGACAGGAGCAAGCGATGTTGAGTTATTCGTTGCCAATCGCTGGTACCATAAATATGGTTTGAATCAAGAAAAATATAGTGAAACCTCAAGTGCAAAAGAATGCCCTTCTGAACTTTAAATGAACTACAAGAGTGACCTACAAGATGTTGAGATGTGCTATTTATTAGCTGACAATTAGTTGTCAATTAGTTATTATGGAGTTGTTAGTTTTTTATTTTTTTTCTTTTATTTGCCTAAGGGCACCTTTGTAATTTCTCCCTTATCAGTGATTAATATAAATAGGCTTGAGACTCTTGGTCTCAATCTAAGCTTGATCAAATATTGCTTTTAACATGGTATCAGAGCCACCACAACCCTAACCCTAACCACCACCTGCGCCAACCCACCACCACCACCAATATGACCTAAGCACTGTTCACGGCACTGTTCACGACACTGTTCACGGCTACTGTTCATCGGCACTGTTCACGGCTACTGTTCATCGGCACTGTTCACGACTACTATTCATCGGCACTGTTCATCGCTACTATTCATTGCAACTTTTTTTCACTTTCATATAGTTATCAACCGCTCCTATTTTGATTGAAGTTTCTTTCTCTCATTTTTTTGGGTTCTTCTATGGACCCTTGATTAGTGATGACTGATATTTCTGCATCCTATACGGTGATTTGAGTTTCTCTTGTGTGCTACGACACCGTTGGTACCGGTTTCTATTCTGTTTTCAGTGATTGTTGCGGGTAATTTTCTTGTGGGCTGATTTACGATGTCGGACGATTCTGAAAGATCCACCGTCAATTCGCAGCCATCTAGAAGTGAGAACATAGTTGTTGCTCACCCTAACAACCCAAACTTTAAGATCACTACTTCCCTCTTCAATGGCCAAAATTTTCTGGCTTGGTCCAAGTCTGCGACCTTGTTTCTTAAAAGCAGAGGAAAGATGGGGTACATCAACGGCCGAAACAAAGCACCAAGCACCGAGGATGCAGCTTATGACAAATGGGAGTTGGAAAATTCCATTGTCATGACATGGTTAGTTTACTCTATGATCCCTGAAATTGGTGAGGGCTTCTTGGACATGGCGACTGCCCAAGATATTTGGGAGACCATGGTTAACACTTATTCCAGAAAGGGCAATCCTTCCCAGACAATTGAGTTGGGACGTAGCTCAGGGGGACGAGGAGAGAATTCTCGTGCTTATCATACAGAGGTTGTTGGTCCCTCCACTGTTGATGATTCATCTCCACCTTCATCCAGTACTTTATCTTCCTCAGAGTTGGAGACTCGTTTGGATACACCTACTACTGCCTCATCATCTTTTGCTCGTTCGGGTAATTTAGCTACTTCAGTGAGTGCATTCAATTCCCAAACTAGTCTTCCTTGGATTATTGATTCCGGGGCATCCGATCATATGACCGGTTCATCTCCTATTTTTTCCGATTATAAACTATGTACAGGTCAGGATAAAATCAGGATTGCTGATGGAACCGTCTCTTCGGTTTCAGGCAAAGGTTTAGTCCGTGTCACTCCCTCGTTGTCTTTATCTTCTGTTTTACATGTTCCTAGCTTTACCACTAACCTCTTATCTATTGGTCGTATCACACGTGATCAAAATTGTAGTGTCACTTTTTTTCCTTCTCATTGTGTGTTTTAGGACCTTATCACGGGAAGGACGATTGGCAGTGGTAGAGAGGAGAATGGTCTTTATATTCTGGAACCACAGGACCGACAACAATTGGCTCATCATACTACTCTCACTGGCTTTACATCTAGTGATATCATGCTCTGGCACAGACGCCTAGGACATCCCTCCTTTGGTCTTCTAAAGCACTTATTTCCTTCTTTGTCATCTAATAAAAATGTTTCCACCTTTCGATGTGAAGATTGTGAACTTGGAAAGCACCACCGTGCTTCCTTTTATCCTAGTAATAATAAGAGTTCTGTTCTTTTTTCTCTTATACATTCAGATGTTTGGGGTGCCTCTCGTGTTGTTGCACTTAAAGGCCATAGGTGGTTTGTCACATTTATAGATGATTTTTCTCGTACTACTTGGGTGTACATGATGAAAGAAAAGAGTGACGTCCATTCAATATTTAAAACCTTTCACAAAATGATTTGTACCCAGTTTGGTGCGGTTGTAAAAATTGTTCGTTCAGACAATGGGGGGGAGTACTTTAAATCTGGTCTTGAGAAGTATTTTTTGGAGAACGGCATAATTCACCAATCTTCTTGCACCAATACTCCACAACAAAATGGAGTTGCGGAGCGCAAGAATCGTCACCTCTTAGACACTGCCAGATCAATGTTATTCTCAGCCCAAGCTCCGAAGTCTTTTTGGGGTGAAGCAGTCTTAACTGCTGCTTATTTAATCAATCGGCTTCCTACTCAAGTTCTTCATAAACAATCACCCGTTGAGGTTCTTTCTAGTCCTTCTGATCTTTTTGCCATTCCTCCTAAGGTCTTTGGTTGTGTCTGTTTCGTTCATAATCATGCTCCCACAAGGGGAAAACTTGATCCTCGAGCTATCAAATGTGTTTTCCTTGGTTACTCTCCCACTCAAAAAGGGTATAAATGTTACCATCCTCCTACTCAAAAGTGGTATGTTTCCATGGATGTCACCTTCTTTGAGGAACAGTCCTATTTCACACCTCAGGCTCCTCTTCAGGGGGAGAAAACAAGTACAGAAGAGTTGCCTGAACTACATGTTCCTAATTTACCTGTGTCTAATCCATTTGAGATATTGAGCACTCTTGATAAGGAGGAAGAGGTAGGAAAAAATGATGGAGAGCAAGAGACTGAGCGAGAGACATTTGTGGAACCCACCATCGAAAAAGAAAAAAATCCAGAGAAAGAGGATATAGTATATCAGAGAAGAACTTGGAGGATGAAAGATAAGACCATTCCTCCTGATCCACCACTCCCGTCTCCTTCTCTTGATGAGGGACCAGGTAATCCTAATTCTCCTACTGCTATTACCGATGATTTAGATATTCCAATTGCTACACGTAAGGGTGTTAGGTCATGTACTCAACATCCCATATCTAAATTTGTCTCATATAGTCGTCTGTCTCCTTCTTACCAAGCCTTTGTATCCAAACTTGCTTCTGTGTCTATCCCTAACCATGTACAGGATGCACTCATTGATCCCAAATGGAAGCATGCTATGATTGAGGAGATGAAAGCTCTCCACAAAAATGGCACTTGAGAATTGGTTGAAATACCTAGAGGGCACAAGACAGTGGGGTGTAAGTGGGTGTTTACAGTCAAGCATAAGGCAGACGGATCTATTGAGAGGTATAAAGCTCGTTTGGTAGCAAAGGGATATACACAGACTTATGGAGTGGATTATGAGGAAACATTTGCTCCAGTTGCTAAAATGAACACTGTAAGAATTCTTTTATCCCTTGCTGCAAATTTAGATTGGCCTCTCCACCAGTTCGATGTTAAAAATGTCTTTCTACACGGGGACTTGGCAGAAGAAGTTTATATGGATATTCCTCCGGGGTTTGAAGACGCCAAAACTAAAGGAAAGGTTTGCAGACTTAAGAAGTCCCTGTATGGACTTAAACAGTCTCCGAGGGCATGGTTCGAAAGGTTTACTCAAGCTATGCTCAAATATGGCTTTCAACAAAGCCAAGGTGATCATACTCTTTTTATCAAACATTCCTCACAAGGGAAAGTAACGGCTCTCATAGTATATGTGGATGATATTGTTCTTACAGGAGACGATGTGGAAGATATACAGGAGTTGAAGAGATACATGGCCAAGGAATTTGAAATAAAAGACTTGGGAAGCCTCAAGTATTTTCTGGGAATTGAGGTAGCAAGAAGCAAACAAGGGATCTTCATCTCCCAGAGAAAATATGTTCTTGATCTCCTGCAAGAAACTGGTATGCTAGGGAGTAAGGCATGTGATACTCCTATGGAAGTTAATCAGAACTTAGGGGATGACACAGATGGAGAAGTGGTTGACAAGGGGAGATATCAGAGATTGGTTGGAAAACTGATTTATCTGTCTCACACTCGCCCTGACATTGCCTTCGCCGTAAGCGTTGTCAGCCAGTTTATGCATGCTCCTCGTGAGTCTCACTATGATGCTGTTCTTCGAATCCTCAGGTATTTGAAATCAGCCCCTGGGAAGGGTTTATTCTTTGGTATACATAATCACCTTCAAGTGGAAGGATATACAGATGCAGATTGGGCAGGTTCAGCTACAGATAGAAGATCTACCTCAGGGTATTGTACCTTTGTTGGAGGAAATCTTGTTACTTGGCGTAGCAAGAAACAACCTGTTGTATCTAGATCTAGTGCCGAGGCAGAATTTCGTACTATGTCTCAGGGAATTTGTGAGTTGTTGTGGATAAAGATTTTATTGAGAGACCTTAATCTTATGCCCCCTGATCCTATGAGACTATACTGTGACAATAAAGCAGCCATCAGTATTGCTCACAACCCAGTACAACATGACCGAACTAAGCATGTGGAGATTGACAGACACTTTATTAAAGAGAAACTGAGTAGTGGTGTGATATGTACTCCGTTTGTGAAATCCAGTGAACAGTTAGCTGATGTTTTCACTAAAGGTCTTGGAAGTAGGCCTCATCATTATATCCTTAGCAAGCTGGACATGAGAGATATCTTCGCAGCAGCTTGAGGGGGAGTGTTGAGATGTGCTATTTATTAGCTGACAATTAGTTGTCAATTAGTTATTATGGAGTTGTTAGTTTTTTATTTTTTTCTTTTATTTGCCTAAGGGCACCTTTGTAATTTCTCCCTTATCAGTGATTAATATAAATAGGGTTGAGACTCTTGGTCTCAATCTAAGCTTGATCAAATATTGCTTTTAACACAAGAGTGAAGAGGCTAGTCTTTTCTCGCAAAAGGGTAACTTAAGAGCTAGTTTTGATAACTGAAGGAAAGAATACGAGTCATATGACTTTCTAAAAGCCCCATTTACTTTGTACAATCTGAAGAAATCCCTTGAAATTTTGCTCCTTCTACACCCCCACCCCCACAAAAGAAAAGATTAGAACCCGAGATTTTTTCAAAGAGAGCCCAATAAACTAAAGATTAACGCCTTTGGTCTCCCCAACCACAAGTTTCTGGATCCACCATTGCTCACAACAACCATTCACAAAAGAGCTTAATTAATTTTCTACAAAGATGTAAAATTAAAGAAAAAAAAAAATTGCAAATACACAGAAGTTTAATTAAACTCGTAAACTGAATGCACCTGGTGATCGAATGCCTTAACTACCACCAAGAAAAAATGTTATCAACTTCCTTTGTATCCTTCCCTCATACAACCATAACCTTCTTCACCCTTGCCAGCTTATAATGAACCTCTCATCATTCAAGAATCACATATGCACCTCCCGAAAAAGTTCTCTAAATAAAACATCTAGAAAGAGAAGCCTAGTTATAATGGACCTCTCTACATCTCCGGAGAAGCAAATGACATATTAACATTCGAGTCTTAGTGAGTTTGCAATAAGCCTATTGACTAAAGAACCAATCGCAGGATAGAAATACTCCTTACAACACTCCAAACCAATGCGAGGAAAGGCCCATTAGTGACGACATTTGACAAAGCACAAAAAGAGGTAGAAAACATCTGTTCATTGATTGACTGGTTCCAAATAAAAAGTGCACTTGGTTACATCAATCAAACAATTATATAGCTAGGATAAAATATAGAGTAAAGATTGGGACACACCCAAAGACACAACTTTTGGGACACAATCCAAAAGATGTGTCTATATCTCTCATGTGATGTCACTGGACCCACAGTGACACAGGAGAGAGAGAGAGACACATCTCTTGAGTTGTGTCCAAAAAGTTGTCTTTGGGTGTGTCCCAAGTATTACACTAAAATATATGAGACAACTAAAGGAAACCACTAGCTTGGCAGAAGGTTGTGGCCCACTATCCATGACTTTTAGATGTTCATAATTTCCGCATTCATCTTATGACTAACATTTTAATGTTTACATTTAAACCTATCACATTAAGCTTTGCCTTATAGAATTTGATTTTGTTTAGTTACATTTTCCGGCTTGTGATTAGCACTGATAATTTCTTGACACCCTATACGTGAATCTCCACATGTAGGAAGCAATTTTCTACTCATTCCTCAAACGTATAAAAGGAATTCTTTTAGAAATACTACAAAAATATCTAGTACACAGTACCACACGCACTCATACATGAAATAGTCTCCACATTTTGTATAGGTAAAGGTATTGCATTCAAAAGGCACCAAACCCATGTATACAACCGGGATACGTCACAACTATATCTATACGAAGAAACTAAAAATCCACCAACTGGTCTAAGAAAATGTAATCCAAAGTCTTCCCCGAGAAGCGCACATCTCTCAACTCCGCGAATCTAGGAAGGGGTAAAGACAGATCGGAAAGCCAAAAAACAACCATCCAACATCCAGTTTGATAAGGATTCCTAAAATAAAATCCAATGCAAATAGCGGAAAAGACTAAACCAAAAAGGCAACATCCATCCCGAAAAGTGGTAAAAATTAACATATAGAACTGATAAAGTTACCGAATAGATCAGAGTATAAGACAGAAAATAGTGAGCCTCATTTCAGCAATTAAAACTTCCCAGTTATTCAAGTACATCCACAACCAGGTTTGTCCAAAATTTAAATCCCATCAAGTTCACTTTAAAGAATAAACACTTCCATTCTACTATTCCCTGTTTAATCTCACCCATGATTTCTGGTTTAATCAATTTTTTGTTTAATGATTCTCGCTGAGGTCCAAAAATAATTCTTATCATTTTTTGTTTCTTCATTCCTATCTTCGGTTTCTTTTAGTAATTCAAATTACGTTGTCAAGCAATGAAGTAATGCGATTGAGAAATAACACAATGGCCATTCACAACATCAACGATTCCGTGAATAGAATAGATATCACAAAACTCTTGACAAGCATGTAAAATTCTAGACAAATCAAATTGTAAATATTCAGACAAATAATCAAAGTTGTAAACTGAATTCAAATAGTAATAGTAATACAATATCTTAACTACCACCAAGGAAGAATCTTAATCTATTTTCTAGGTTGTTCTTAGTTAGGTAATATTACTTTTAGATGATCGTTATCACTTTATTGTTTTCTTAGCCTTTAGTGAAGTAGTTTGGAAGATGAATAAACTCTGAAAATTTTTGGAAGAGTTTGAGCTCTCTCTATACGCCTTTTTCTCTTTCCCTCTCTCTAATTCCTGTATTGGAATGCTGCTCCAGCTCTCTCTTTCCATCTAGTTTTTGGATTCAAATATCTTCTCCTTCTCTTCTCTCCTTTAATTTATCTCTCAATTTACTCTTAGCGCACATCATTATTCACATCAGCAACAATTCGATAATAGAGCTCACACAAAATTCTAAACTAGCAAAATATAAGACAAATCACATTGCAATTATAGGAAGAAAAAATAATCAAAAAGTTGTAAACTTGAGGTACCTGGTGATCGAATATCTTAACAACGACCAAGAAAAAATCATTATCAACTTCCTTTGTATCCTTGACTCCCACAACCACATCCTTCTTCATCCTGGACAACTTTGGATCAACATCTTCCCCAATCTCCATCTCGAACCACCCTTCCTTAAACAACCTAATGCACACATCACTCATCTGAAAAGCCTCGAAATGGACATCGGCACCACCGTCCTCGTTCACCTCCAATTTCACCACGGCCGTGACCCACTCCTTCAAGCCGCTCTGCGCGTGAAGTTCGGCAGCCTGTAATATCTCAGAATTCGACATTGTGTAATCCTTCTTGTTCTGACTAATGGTCTGCGTGAATATAAACCCAACTTTCCTCATCCCCAAACCAATCGCAATCGCCTCCACCAAGTTCTCCTCATCGGGATCGCGCAATAGGATCAAATTCTCTTCAGTGCCCTGCTGAGGCGGCTCGTATATGAAATCCACCTCAACTTTGCCCTCCGGCGACACCGTGCCGTACATGAGTCCACCGCGCTTGACCGCGAACGCGAGCGAGTCATTGACGTAGTGCTGGAACGCGTTGGCGGTGTCGCGGTCGAAGGAGACGAGCTCGCAGTGAGGGTTTTCCTGGCGGGAGACCCGCATTTGCTTGGCGATGAGGTCGTCCATGGTCATCTTCCGGCCGAACGATCCCGCCGGGAGGACCTTGGGTCCGGCGACGGCTCGCTCGCCCTCGTACGCGAGGTAAACCATGGACCCGTGTGCGATACCCAGATTTGAGATTAGGGTTTGAGGGTTGGCCATGTCGGTGAATCGGGCAATTTGATCTGGGGTTTTGGCGAGCAAGAGGTTTTGGTTTGTGGATAGGGTTTGATTGTGAGTTGGGACTCTGAGTTGAGACTCGATTAGGGCTTTGAGTTGGGCAATTGTGATGTGTGGGTTGTCGATGGTCACACGCTCTAACCCATCTCTGCTACGAATTCTGATCATCATTTTTGGCAATCGGCGACTCACCGGAAAAAAGGCGACGAAGGTTGATGAGGAAAGAGAAACAGAGAGTGAGTGTGTGTGTGTGTGTGCGCGTGCGCGCGCGCGTGTGTATAGCCGTAAACCCTGTGATAGATTTGAAGGGAAAGTACTAAGAAGGGTTATTATAGATACAGAATCGAATATATCATCTCATCGGGAAGAACTAAGAAGTAAAGAACAACTCCAGATTCTTGAACAAGAAACCAAACAGTATATATATACACGTACACACACATGTCCTGTATATATATATATATACAGAACACTCTTCGGTTAACTACGCCTTACTTTATTAAGTTAAGGACTTCTTTATCTACAGTTACATGGAATTTTCATTAAGAGTATTATTGTCATTTTATTTATTAAAGTAATGAACTAACAGCTGGAAATAGAAGTTAAGTAAGATCCTTCAGAAGTATTCTGTATATATACATATGTATATGTTTGTATATAAACCTAGTTTCTGGAGGAGTAGAAAAGTACAAATATAGTACACGGTGGAAACACAAAGTTATATACGGCTTAATTGCACTTTACAACTTTATATTATACTCGTGTTTTCAATTTGATAGATATTCTTTTTTTATTTTCAATTAAACACTTTAACTTCAGAATTTCATTCAATTAGGCCCAAAGTCTGCTGCCATTGGCTTAAATTAATGAAAATTGTCACACTAATTGCGCATAATGCTTATCTGTCACAGGCTAGGTTAAGGCAATCGAAGAAGATTGTAAATGACGTGAAAATGATGTCATTTGGGATCTAATTGAATGTAATTTTGGATCTAATTGAATGTAATTTGGGATCTAATTTGGGATCTACGGCATCGACCGGATGAATGCGTACCACTCACCCTAGAGACTATTTCTATGTGTTTTAGATGCTTAAATCATGAACTGTCATATGAGCATACATTTAGAATTGTACGCTCAGCATATAGCTAAGTAGTGGAGATGTACTCCATTGCAGGTAAGAATAAAGACAAGAAGAATCGTGAGGAGTGAGGCCGAGGAACGCCGGGGGAACCACAATTGTATATGCTTTTGTTTTTAAATCCTAAACTGGTGTAAGGATTGGTAAATTGGTAATATGTTGTAATAGAACCATAGATTAGTTTCACAGTATTGTAATCTTGTAATTGAACATCTGTGATTATGTTTCAAATGTTGAATCAGTTGTGGTTGTATTGGTGTTGGGTTTGGAGAAGCATGTGTTAGTATTTTTCATCACAGGCTGCCCAACAGGGGAGCAGTCGACTGGACCCAGGATCAGTCGACTGGATCCCGTGTATTTGAGACACTGAAAGTGAATAGTAAGAGTAGCAGTTGACTGGACCCATTTAGCAGTCGACTGAACACTGTTGATTTTTGGCTACTGCTTCTATTAATGGCAAAACTAGTCGACTGGGTCCCTAGATCAGTCGACTGGACTCCCTTTGTTAATTGTGGCATTTTAGTTCTGCCTAACACAGTCGACTGGAGGAAGAGATCAGTCGACTGAGATACTGTAGATTTTAGCTACTAATCCGAATAGTAACCAGTGCAGTCGACTGGGTTCCCTGATCAGTCGACTAGACCTCTGTTGAGGATTTAGGGTTTTAGTTTCTGCCAGGCACAGTCGACTGGGCAGTCGACTGGACCTCTGTATTTTCAAATGGATTTTGTGAACACTTTCTAATTGGGCAAAACCTTTTTGTAACTTTGATTTCTAATGGATTTTTCAACTCAGAGGGCAATGTTTCCTAAAGTTTTAAAATACCGAGGGTTGTTTTAAAATTCTTTCCGCTGCGTATCGTTAGATGATGTTTGGATGAGCCTTTGTGGCGTGCCACGTGTCCTATTTCCACGCGTAGTGGGATGGGTCGTGACAAATAACTTCAATAGTTGATACCTTGTTAGTATCTAACTTACTCAGCTTTCATTAAGCTGACGGCATTTATGCCGCTGGACATTTCTATGTTCCAGCGCACCCTGGTTATAATTATATAGGTGAAGGACATGGGGGCAAGGACTACTGTGATGCTGATGATGCTCATGTGGAGGATTACCCCAACGAAGGTCAGACGAAAGAGGATTATGCCAATGACTACCTCTACGCCCATTAAACATTAGGCTAAACTGTAGTTTAATTATCCTTTATGTTTTTAGACCTTTTTGTAATCAGACATATGTTGCCTTAACGTTTGTGTTTCCGTTATGTTCTATTTTGATTCGAGACTCTGATTGTAATAGCTAGTAACTTCTTCTTGACATTAAGTTATGTTTTAACAAGAACATAGATTATATTTTGTTATCTCTTTATCCTTCTGTTGTTTAGTACTGCGTGGTGTGGACAATTATGTGACTTCACCAGTCCCTACCTTTGGACCCAAAAATGAAATTTATTTTTCTCTATTTTTGTCATTCCGGGGTGTGACATGAGTGTTGTCTCTGTTATGGCTTCATTGATTGCATTGGTATGTTACTTGCGCAATATAAAAATATTAAGTGAAATTTTTCTTAATATTTTTAAAGTGAATTTTTTCAAAATTTTAAGTGAAGTTTATCTTATTTTGTTAAATGAAATGTCAGCTCCAGTGAAATTTGCAAAAACCGAGTGCAATGAGTTAATGTGAAATTTCTCTTACAATTAAAAAAAAGAGAGTAATATTTGAGGCACTAACAACTTTCACTAACACTTACTAACACACTCTATCTCTCTCCTAGTAGTACTGCGGGGTCCACTACTTAGCTATATGCTGAGCGTACAATTCTAAATGTATGCTCATATGACAGTTCATGATTTAAGCATCTAAAACACATAGAAATAGTCTCTAGGGTGAGTGGTACGCATTCATCCGGTCGATGCCGTAGGAGGCCCACCTCTCCCACGCATCTCGTACACTGGTTGGGCCTTCCTCCATACCAGGTTCCGTGTCCTGGTTGGGCCCACCTCCAATCCAGACACAACCAAAATTCCAATTCCATCACAATCACAATCCTCAAGGTTCAAGGAGCTTACTCCGGATGAATTTGCACCAAACTCCCCTTTGACCCAAGTAGACACATAACATGCTCACATAAACAGTTATACGTGCTTTTCTCATAAATTTACTGTTGGGTTTGTGCCCTCAAACCATTACTTTATATAGGAGACATTGATATTTTAATATATGGATATCAGCTTTACATTTTGTTATGTATGTTTCTTTCATGAGATGATTGTTATCCTTAAGTATCATAGTAAGTAATGCGTGTATGTATGAGATACATACAAGTGAGATATGAATTGCTATTCTTTGTTACTTAGAACATGTCACAGTGGATGTTGAGACTAGGATATCTCATCAGGTTTACACTGTAGCATGATTAACTACCATTGGATGGAGTGATCAATCTCAATCACTAGAGTGTAACGCTTAGTTAATATGCTAGTGCTTATAGTGCATTGACGGACCTGAGCTTTCCTATTGACACTCAAGGCTGTCAATCAATCGATAGGAACTCATAACTTGTGTAAGGTACGTGTTCTCAATCTTGAGACGATTATGAACACAGACTGTGGATATGACTGCTTTGACTTACCAATCAGTGAGGTCTATAGAAGATCAACACCTGGGTATCTTGGGTATGTCATATTCATAGGGTTGTGAACATATATTGTCAAGACAGAATCTGCCCTCTGTTTCAGAGTAAGCATTCCCTTGAGAATGTCACCAAGTCGATTACTGAGTACTGCAGTCTTGTTGATAAGAGTTATCAACATGTTTGGTAATCATGAGAGGTGAATGGGGCTCAAGGAATTCAAGAAGTAATCATGATTCAGGTTGACAGTAACAGTTATCCGACTACCTGAATATGATTACGAATGCTGAAGGTAGAGGGACATTAGTACAACATACAAGTCTAGTTATCGCTTCGGATATGTTCTTTTGCGTTGGAGTTCAGTTATCGTTTTATAGTGGAGTAAACGTTAACTGACCAGTTAGTTAGTTTGCTGATCAAAGAGTTTGGTCACGGTAATTAACAAACTGGTGTGAGCCAACAATTAAGAGCCTAGGAGGTCCCACTCTTAGCTCCGCCAGGATACTTGGAAAGATACATGAGGAAGTTGTCAAGACAAGTTCGATCGATCGAAGGATGTTCGATCGATTGAAGTCTTGGAAGTCTCGGTCGATCGAGAATGGTTCGATCGATCGAAGGTTCGATCGATCGAAGGTCTTCGATCGCTCGAAGTCTAGGTCGGTTCTGGGAATCTATAAATAGGGCAGTTGCGTTCTGGAAAAGAAGTTCGTCGTTTTGAACGTCAGAAGCTGCAGAAACTGTTTTAGAGCACCAAACCTTCTCCTTCCTCTCCATTAGAGTTCCCACCAACCCTACTCCTTCCTGCGAGCATCCATAGGAGTCATAAGAGTGAAGGCCATCTAGTGGAAGCTGCTGGAAGTTCAAGAAAATCAGAATTGGGTTCAAGACACTATGGTATAACTCTTGTCCCCTCTTGTGCGCATCTATGGAATTAACGAGTAGTAGATCCTGGGCTACCAGTCAGTTATTATAACTGAATCTTTTCCGCTGCGCGTTTAAAATAATAATAAACCTATGTTTTCCTTCAATTGGTATCAGAGCCACGCTTGTTTGGATCTATAGATGCGTTTTGGAACACTAGTTTTGATTTGCATGTTGATTTTAGAACTGGTTTCGAAACTACATCGTCGCAGATCTATTTCTGCAGTGTTATCGCAGCAGAGTACAAATCTGTGAATGCATTGGATGCAAGGCCGGTTCGATCGATCGAACATGTTTCGAGCGATCGAACATCCTCTGTACTCGAGCGGTCGAACAGGTTTCGAGCGATCGAACATTAATATGTTCGATCGATCGAATGACATTCGATCGATCGAGACAGATTCTTTGTCAGGTTCTCTGTTTCACAGTTTTAAAGTGCTTTGAAATGAAAAGCTTTAATTTTAAAAGTATTCTGTAATTTTTTAAATCATTCTGTGAAATAGAATGTTCAACCGATTGAACAGTGTTCAATCGATCGAAGGTTCGAGCGATCGAACGGCCTTCGATCGATCGAACTGTGACATAGAAGTAAGATGTTGTTTTTAAGTTCTAATTCAGTATGTAAAGAGTTTATATACTGTGTGAATCAATTAAGTATTCCAATATTACATATATTTGTTATGTATGTGTGGATGCGTGTACGACTAACCCTTTTGCAACTAGTTTAGTCACTATCTCCCATGGCACCAAGTCTTTTAAATTTTGTATTTAAACTGTTTGAGATTGGTGCATGTTGTAATTTAAGTTTGGTTTGGTTTTAAGGCATATGTAAAGGGCGCTGCGACTTCAATCCTACGAAAAGGAAAGTCGCACCGGTTTCCCTAGCCTTTTATTTTGTTGTTGCTATTTCTATTTCTAGATAAATTGTAAGCTTCGAAAGAAGCATAGGACAAATGTAATAGAATTAGAAAATCCATGAAGATGGAGTCAGGAGCCATTGTCCATGAAGATGGAGCTGGAGGCGATCAAACAAAAAAGGAGGTTCTATGGAGATAGAGCCATGGGAGATAGAGGCATTGTTTGGATGTCTTTATTTTCAATTTTAGTTTTTGTTTTATGTGCTTGGTTATGATTTACATTTAATTATATTGTTACTACTTGCATGCACGTAAAACAAGTTTTCTAAAATAAGATTCAAAAACTATTTTTTAACGCATTAGTAAACATTGGATGTTTATGGGTAATGTATAAAAATAAATTTTTCTAAAAAGCAAAATCCTTAATTTACCAAATCTAGTGGGAGATGGTCTTATTTATTGACACCCACGATCTTCCATTAACGGTTCACTGTAAGATGAGTAGTGCATTCTGTGTCACCTCGTCAGGGGTGATCATTCCATACGGAGGGTGCATTACTTATTGGTTACTAGATGTGAACTTCTTTTGATAGGATCAATCAGACGTGTTAGAGGGTGACCACCACACGGAGGCGCTACTTGAGACGGTTGTGATTGGATCTTAGTTAATGGTACACACTAGCTAAGCTATGGATAAGGGATCCCACACGGGGCATTGTTCAGAAACTTAGAGATCAAAAGGGATCGGGAGTCATAACTTGTTTTTGCAAGAGTTGCATAGCGGACAAGTCTTGATTAATCGAAAAATAGAAAATTGACCTCCACACGGAGGCTTTATTCTTTTGTTTCAATATTCCGGCGACTTTATTTTAAAATAAGAGTTTTAAAGATTCTTTTATTTCAAACTGTCAAAACCTGATATCCATATTTATTTTGTTTGTTTGATTTTCAGTAATCATAATGTCTGGATCTGCATTTAGTCCACTTGCCACCATACTCACTCAAAACAAGTTAACTTGAAACAACTACACTGAATGGAAACGTAACCTTGACATCGTGTTAACTGCGGAGGATCACATATATGTCCTCACCACCCCATGCCCCGAAGAACCCGCGGCAAATGCTTCGGCAGCTGCCAGACGCGAGTTCGACAAATGGAAGAAGTTGAATGGAATGACTCGTTGCTATATTCTGGCCTCAATGGCTGGTGTGTTGCAACACCAATTCCAATCAAATGATTCTGCCAGTGACATTATCACATCCCTGAAAAAGATGTTTGGGGAGCATGGCAGGCTTGCCAGACAGGTAGCCATGCAAAAGATAATGAGTGCAAAGATGTCGGAAGGGACTCCAGTCAAGGAACATGTTTTAAAAATGATTGGTTATTTAAACGAGCTGGAGACCCTAGGTGCCAACATCGATGCACAGACCCAAGTTGATATGATCCTCAATTCGCTATCGCCTTCATTCGCTCAATTTAAACTTAACTATAATATGAATCAAATGAATTTTTCAATGAGCGAATTGATGAGTTCTCTTTTGGCAGCGGAAGGGGTGATCAAACCTGGGGTCAACGTTTTGAACGTTGAGAAAAGCGCTTCCTCTTCCCGATCTACACCGAAAGGAAAGAAAGGGAAGAAGAAGGCTGGTACTGGTGGTCCAAGTGTTGGACCGGCCCCTAAGATTGCAAAATCTAAGGGAAAAGGTAAGGGCAAAGGGAAGGTGGGTGGCCAAGGCAAAGGAAAGTGTTTCCAATGCGGAGAGAAGGGTTACTGGAAGAGGAACTATCCAGAATTCTTAGCTACAAGAGTTCAAGGTATGATTGAATCACATGTGATTGAAGTAAGTTTTATTACAGATACTTCAAACACTTGGTGCATTGATTCTGGTGCGACTAACCATATCTGTAATTCATTGCAGGGGTTCAGATCAACCAGGAGGTGCAGTGATGGGGAAATCGTACTTACTCTAGGTTCTAGCGCAACCGTTTCTGCGGTTGCTATAGGAGTCGTAGTTTTAGAATTTCTAGACAATAAAGTTTTGATTTTATCAGATGTACTTTACGTCCCTTCAATGAGACGTAATTTAATTTCAGTTTCTAATTTATCGAATAATGGTTATTCTTTTCATTTTGGAACTGAAGTTGTGATTAAAAGAAATAGTTCTTTTATATGTTCTGGTGTTAAATCAAATGGTTTGTATGTGATTACTCCCAATATTTCTAAAGATTCTTGCTTGGAACTTAATAACTCAATGGTAACTATACCATCTAAAAGAAAAGAACCTTCCACTAATCCAACAAGGCTTTGGCACATGAGGCTTGGCCATATCAATCTAAATAGGATTGGCAGACTAGTCAAAGAGGGGATCTTAGGCGATTTGGTTCTCGAACCAATGGAAGTCTGTGAGTCTTGTTTAGAGGGTAAGATGACCAAAAGGCCCTTTCCCGCAAAGGGCAATAGGACTAATGCATTGTTGGAATTAGTTCATACTGATGTGTATGGACCAATAAATATTAGAGCAAGGGGTGGTTATGAGTATTTCATAACATTTACCGATGACCACTCTAGGTATGGATATGTGTACCTAATGCAGCACAAGTCTGAAGCCTTTTAAAAGTTCAAAGAGTTTAGGGCTGAAGTGGAGAAGCAATTGGGCTCACATATCAAAGCCATTCGATCTGATCGAGGTGGCGAGTACCTCTCTAATAAGTTTATTGATCACCTCGTACAGAATGGGATTCTGTCACAGTTGACTGCACCTGGCACGCCTCAGCAGAATGGTGTAGCTGAGAGAAGGAACCGGACTCTTTTAGACATGACTAGGTCAATGATGAGTTATTCAGAGTTGCCATTATTCCTTTGGGGTTATGCTTTGGAAACCGCTGCATACATACTAAATCTAGTGCCAAGTAAATCTGTTCCCAGGACACCACGGGAGATGTGGATTGGGCGCAAGCCTTTTTTGCAACATCTCCGGATATGGGGGGTGTCCGGCACATGTGCTGAAAGGAAAGATGAGCAAGTTAGATTCTAGATCAGAAGTATGTTATTTTGTAGGGTATCCAAAGGGTACTTATGGATGGTATTTTTATGATCCAAGAGAACAGAAAGTGTTTGTTAGTACAAATGTTGTTTTCTTAGAGGATGATTATATCATGAACCATAAACCTAAGGGAAGGATAGATCTGAGAGAAATAGAAGGAGAGCCCTCAGTCCAACCCGCAGTTGATAACGATGTAAATCAAGAAAATACCACTTCTTCACCCATTTATGCACTGGTACCTCGTCGTAGTGGGAGGATTATCAGCCAGCCTGATAGATACATGTTCTTAGGAGAAGTTTTTGAAGCTGTCTCCATAGAATCTGAATATGATTCTACCACATACGAAGAGGCAATGACTGATGTTGATTCAGAACATTGGGTTAAAGCTATGAAGGCTGAATTAGAATCTATGGATTCTAATCAGGTCTGGGATCTTGTAGAACTTCCAGCCAATATTAAACCCATTGGTTGTAAGTGGGTCTACAAGAGGAAAAGAGCATCTGATGGAAAGGTTGAGACCTTTAAGGCTAGGCTTGTAGCGAAAGGTTATACTCAGAGGGATGGCATTGACTATGAGGAAACCTTCTCGCCGGTAGCCATGCTCAAGTCCATCAGAATACTCTTATCCATTGCTGCATGCCTAGATTATGAGATCTGGTAGATGGACGTCAAGACTGCATTCTTAAATGGAAATCTTGAGGAGGACATCTATATGCAACAACCAGAAGGGTTCATAGCTGGTCGGAAAGGTAACTTGGTATGCAAGCTGCAAAAGTCCATTTATGGGCTTAAGCAGGCATCCAGGAGTTGGAACATCCGATTTGACCAAGCGGTCAAGTCGTTTGGTTTCATACAGAATCTGGATGAACCTTGTGTATACAAGAAATGTGAAGGGAAAGTGATGGCCTTTCTTGTGCTTTACGTTGACGATATTCTACTCATTGGGAATGATGTAGCGGCATTGTCAACGGTCAAGGTTTGGCTAGCTAGTACTTTCGATATGAAGGATCTAGGAGAGGCGAGCTATATTCTTGGGATAAAGCTCTTTCGGGATCGCAAGCGAAAGATAATGGGATTGTCTCAAGCTGGTTATATCGATAAGGTGCTAACTAAGTTTTCAATGGATAATTCGAAGAAAGGTTTGTTACCTTTCAGGCATGGTTTAGCGTTCTCCAAGGACCAGTGTCCCAAGACACAGGAGGAGAGGAATCGCATGGCAGGAATTCCATATGCTTCGGCAGTTGGAAGTCTCATGTATGCGATGTTATGCACTAGACTAGATATCTGTTTTGTCGTTGGCATGGTTAGCAGATATCAATCGAATCCAGGTCCAGAGCACTGGACAGCCGTTAAGCACATTCTTAAGTACTTGAGAAGGACTAAAGATTACATGCTTATGTACGGCGGTAATGAGTTAATTCCAGTTGGATATACTGACTCGGACTTTATGTCAGATAAAGATTCGAGGAAGTCAACATCCGGACATCTCTTTACCTTGGGAGGTGGTGCTGTTAGTTGGAGGAGCATTAAGCAGAAATGCATTGCAGACTCAACTACAGAAGCTGAGTATGTGGCTGCTTGTGAAGCCGCAAAGGAAGCTGTTTGGCTCAAGAAGTTCCTTATGGAGCTCGAGGTGGTACCGGAGTCATTGTCACCTATTACGCTTTATTGTGATAATAGTGGGGCAGTGGCTCAGTCCAAGGAGCCAAGGAACCACGGAAAAGGGAAGCACGTAGAGTGAAAATATCATCTTATCCGATATATTGTTCAACGTGGAGATGTGACTGTCACCAAGATTGCCACCGTTGACAATCTTGCTGATCCGTTTACAAAGGCTTTGCCACAGAAGGTCTTTGATCATCATCTAGATAGTCTAGGTCTCAGATGTAATCCTGTATGGTTGTGAGTGCAAGTGGGAGTTTGTTGGTTTTGTGCCCTCAAACCATTACTTTATATAGGAGACATTGACATTTTAATATATGGATATCAGCTTTACATTTTGTTATGTATGTTTCTTTCATGAGATGATTGTTATCCTTAAGTATCATAGTACGTAATGCGTGTATGTATGAGATACATACAAGTGAGATACGAATTGCTATTCTTTGTTACTTAGAACATGTCACAGTGGATGTTGAGACTAGGATATCTCATCAGGTTTACACTGTAGCATGATTAACTACCATTGGATGGAGTGATCAATCTCAATCACTAGAGTGTAACTCTTAGTTAATATGCTAGTGCTTATAGTGCATTGACGGACCTGAGCTTTCCTATTGACACTCAAGGCTGTCAATCAGTCGATAGGAACTCATAACTTGTGTAAGGTACGTGTTCTCAATCTTGAGACGATTATGAACATAGACTGTGGATATGACTGCTTTGACTTACCAATCAGTGAGGTCTATAAAAGATCAACACCTGGGTATCTTGGGTATGTCATATTCATAGGGTTGTGAACATATATTGTCAAGACAGAATCTGCCCTCTGTTTCAGAGTAAGCATTCCCTTGAGAATGTCACCAAGTCGATTACTGAGTACTGCAGTCTTGTTGATAAGAGTTATCAACATGTTTGGTAATCATGAGAGGTGAATGGGGCTCAAGGAATTCAAGAAGTAATCATGATTCAGGTTGACAGTAACAGTTATCCGACTACCTGAATATGATTACGAATGCTGAAGGTAGAGGGACATTAGTACAACATACAAGTCTAGTTATCGCTTCGGATATGTTCTTTTGCGTTGGAGTTCAGTTATCGTTTTATAGTGGAGTAAACGTTAACTGACCAGTTAGTTAGTTTGCTGATCAAAGAGTTTGGTCACGGTAATTAACAAACTGGTGTGAGCCAACAATTAAGAGCCTAGGAGGTCCCACTCTTAGCTCCGCCAGGATACTTGGAAAGATACATGATGAAGTTGTCAAGACAAGTTCGATCGATCGAAGGATGTTCGATCGATTGAAGTCTTGGAAGTCTCGATCGATCGAGAATGGTTCGATCGATCGAAGGTTCGATCGATCGAAGGTCTTCGATCGCTCGAAGTCTAGGTCGGTTCTGGGAATCTATAAATAGGGCAGCTGTGTTCTGGAAAAGAAGTTCGTCGTTTTGAACGTCAGAAGCTGTAGAAACTGTTTTAGAGCACCAAACATTTTCCTTCCTCTCCATTAGGGTTCCCACCAACCCTACTCCTTCCTGCGAGCATCCATAGGAGTCATAAGAGTGAAGGCCATCTAGTGGAAGCTGCTGGAAGTTCAAGAAAATCAGAATTGGGTTCAAGACACTAAGGTATAACTCTTGTCCCCTCTTGTGCGCATCTATGGAATTAACGAGTAGTAGATCTTGGGCTGCCAATCAGTTATTATAACTGAATCTTTTCCGCTGCGCGTTTAAAATAATAATAAACCTATGTTTTCCTTCATTTACTTGCATAATTAACGGGCCTAACTAAGACATGAATTTCGCCCGGATCCAAGAATATCAAAGTTGATGTTCAAAACATGAAAATTCCATATATTTCATAGATCTAGAATTCATACCTCGTGCGAATCTCTTCAAACTTTGAGGGATTGTCTAGGGAGCTAATTAATCGTCGGATTTCAAATTTAGGACAATTCCTACAAGTTTTACTGGGTTTTCCCCAAAAGTCTAGAATTAAGATTTTTACAAAAATTGGCCAAACACGGCCTAAGTAGTATCAAAACGTAGGTCTTACCTCCACGAGTTCGAATATGAAATCTGGAGAAAATCTGACGGACGAACGGTCGTCGATCGGCGGCGCAAAGCCCGTGGCAACAATCTCTCTTTCTCTCTCCTCTTTCTCTAGATATTTTGAAATGTTTGGATGAGAATGAATCTCATCCACCACTATTTATAGGCAAACTTTTCGAAAATTGCGTTTACCTCCCCACGAGTTCTCAAAGCTTCTAATTAGCTCTCGAAACTTTGCACATGTCCATTTTATAACTTTATGAGTGAAAATTATAAATTTCAAGTGTTTTCAACAAAGTCTCGTTTGGGTCCAAAATAACGTCCGAAAACTAAATTATGTGAAATCTCTACACAACTTACCTTTTATTTCACGTGTCACTCACGTTCTCACCACAGTTCTCAAAATGATATATATCAATATCGGAAAAAAAAATCAGAAATTATACTACACAGGTATAATTCACTATTCATAAAATACCAGAAAAGTTAAATAACATTTAAATCACATAAATGCCATTTAACCGTGCCAATGCAAAATGGACTATCATATTCCCGTGTCCTTACTGACACCTTACCGTTGACCCACAGTCAACCTCATCTCAACCCAATTATCAAATAACATTGATATACTCACAACTTTCCAATTATGTATGATAAAACTATGAAATTTTGGAATGGGCGTGACAACTCTTCCCTCCAAAAAGGAAGTTTGTCCCCAAACTTATACCATCTTCTCAAGTCACCAAGATTTCACACAAGTACTTCAAACATTTGCCTCATACACAAACCAATCACGTTACTGAGAAGTCACAGTCTCACGAGGAAAATAAATCCTCAGGCTCTTAAGGAAAATAAATCCTCAGAGCCTCCGTCTCAATCTGATAGGAGATTCAAACAGAATCCTAGCAATACTCCGAAGCATCTCGATAGATAAGAATATCAATACCTGAGTGAAACTTACCCAATAGTCATACCTGACATTAACTCACCTCACGTCATCACAACGTCAACTCATGTATCATCTCATCGTACGTGTCACATTTCCTTTCCAGAATTCAAAAGTTTCATCACAATACCCAACCCAAGGAAATAATTCATCTCTCATTCACCTATCTTGCTTTTCGACTAAAAGTCGTTGACAACACGTTTTAGCTGGTGCACAATCATACACAATTCTTCATCCCGAGGTGAACCACAACTGAGTACTATCACACATATATACCCCGTCGATAAGTCAATGCTTCAATCAATTGTTTCACACACTATAGATTCAATCTCTTACTCTGCTAATCACCAAACCACTTGCAGCGCTATAACGCATATCAAACGATTCCCAAGTTCTTATCAATTTCCAATCCTTCTTTCCTAATAAATCCATATCATGGCAACTACAGTTGAAATGACTATCACATAATCGGTAGTGCATTATACTAGTACTCTCTCTCTCTGTCTCTACTAATTCTTATCATTCCATTCCGGTTTTACCAACCTCGTACTATACTCCCATCACTTGTGCCTCGTAAGGTATCAATCAAATTCTCTATTGAAAATTTCACACCATTTCACTCGTTCGAGTCTATACATGTCCCAATTCACTTACAGTGAGGTCAAACACATTCGTCGTTCATCGCTCCCAAGTTTGTACTCGATCTATCGTCAATTAACATAGAAGGTTACCCCTAACATTCACTTTAAAATGTTTAACAAAGTCCAATACATTTCTCATTCAGGTTTTAAAACAACTATTTTGAAATCTCACATAATACCTCATCTCTTTCTCAACACCACCACCCCAATATCCATTGTAACGAATATCATTGTTAATCAAAATTTGACTTAACCAATCATGCACGTACCACATAGTTTATCAAACATATCCTCTTGTTCAGAACATACCCTGTTTCTGTCACAATCCGTTGATCATTCACAATCCATCATGTTTACCTAGTGTACTCACACTCTGAGCCAATCACTTTTCTTTCGAAGATCTCAACTACAATGTAGTCCATTCTCATATCAGTCTAGGTAGATCCACTACCGTTTATGTAGTTTACAACTCTATACGTCTCTGGTGTTTCACTTTCACCTTAGCACAAATCCATATCGATCACACTTCTGTATCTTAACTCTCACCGAGTTCCTGACAACCGTTCACACTAAGCATATATTATTCGTATAACATCTCAAGGCACCATACATTATTCCGACATCCAATGTTTCATAACCGTAGTCGAATCCGACTCAAATTCCAATTTAAACTCTCTAGTCCTTTATTTATGCTATCCGGGTCTCCAGTCCATTATTCATGGATAACCTATTGCTAACATCATTAATACAATCCCCACATACAATCTGAGGATAAGCCGATAATTAAATATCCCCACAAAGTACTATAGCATCACTGTGTTCAATAAATTCTATATCGATTTCCAATTCACATACCTTTCACGACAATACCCCAAGGTAAATTCTCACTCTGGTCACCAATGCCAAACGATTCCTAACTGTCATCTTTCAAGTGCTTCACACTTTGCGAATCTCATTAAGTTCTTGATTGATCAAAGCCTCAAATCATTCATTACCTCATGTTACTCCAATACTTTAATCAAAGTCGAGCTCCCTTTGGAACAATACTCACGACCACTCCTTTAAGGTCATAACTTCCAATTAGCCAAATTCAGGTACACGACATTTCACCAACTCCTTTAGAATTCCTAAGTTCACGATCTGCCCACATAGAACTCATTCGTTTGATAACCATCGTTATGTCCCAATCACAAGGCATACCATATCCTTCCACGATACCCGTCTTCCAAGGTCTACTTGGTACCTAATCACAAGTATTAAAACAAATTTTCTTACTCAATGAAAGTTTTATTTTAAAACATTTTAAACACTTTAAAATTTTCTTAGGGTGAAATTCGACATTCTCAAAATCCTCCAACCTTGTTGGAATTCAAGACAACTGTGATAGCTTTCCATTGCATCCACCACTGTACTCTATCAGCCTCACACTATCATATCTGTTAACGTACTCAACGTACTACCAAGTTTTCATTCCACTCAACTGTCCCCGTTCATTTACTCATTAAAGCTTCATTTCCTCGATTTATATTTTCACTTTTCTATATTGACTTACCCAAAGTCTCTCTACCCGTCTATCGTTCCCACAACCGCTCTTGTTCATTATCGTAATACCCGTTGTACTCTAGCGTCCTGCTGATAGTATCTTATGTTAAATATTCAACGATATTTTAAAAGCATTCAAAGGAAAGATTTTTAGTTTTATTTTGAAAATACGTTAAAAATCCAGGTTTGAAATCGCCTGTACTTCACCCCTTTGTGATAACCACCTTCACGACAAGCTTCTTATCAAAGTACTCTCATCCCCATGATATCCAAATATCCACTCGATTTCTCTGAGTTTCTTATCACGTTCCGTAATTCACACTTATCTTTTATTCCCCGTCTCCTAATCTTACTCCCTTTATTCTATCTCTTCCGACAACCCCCGACAAAACATCAAGGAATCTTATTACTTTGCATTTTTGTCCATTTACTCTCCATCAACCTTTCCATGGAATTTCTCTATCAAGATCCTCTTATCCTTATGTTATCGAATTATCAATTTGATTCCTCTGAACTTCTGCCCCTTTTGATCAATTTCCTTCACCTATTATTTCTGGTCTCGTCTTCTTACTTCCTTTATTCCATTTCCTTTGGGGAACCATCTCAAAACACCAACGAAATTTCATTACTATGCATGTCCATTCTTTTGTTTCTCACCAAGACCTCTACAATTTCTCCTCCGACCTATGTCGTCCTTCAACATCAGTCATCATCCTCATTGTTGCATTTTTACGGGCATAACCAACGAGTCTAGGAAACCACTCTAGAAGTCTCATCATCTCATCAGTTAACCTTCGACTATCTATAGGCTCAAACTGTTCACTCATATTCTATCATTTCCATTCATAATTCTCATCTTAGGTCAACCTTCAAATCTCAACAATTTCCTTTATACTATTAACTCAATAGCATTTGTTACAAATCCCTACACTGCATCTGTATTTGTTATAGTGCTACGACTATTTGAAACCAGGTTCAGTTGAGAGATTCCTCAACAACCACAATACTGATAACCCGTAGAGATATTGCCCAATCCCCAATACATTCCACAAGATAGGTTGAGAGATTCCTCAACCGTCCAATACATACCATATACCGCACAATAAGTTGAAAGATTCTTCAACTACCCAATACACACCGTATATACCGTAAGATACATCATAAGATAACCTCGTACGATTGTACCGTAGGTTAACACCGTAAGATAAGGTGAGAGATTCCTCACCGGTCCCATACACGACTAATACATACTGTTGAACTATTTTTCTGTCATAAACCCCAACTGGTCATCCCTTTTCTCTCGCATCATGACGTGCATCCCATGTCTGACGTATAACTTTTATCAAGTACTTCTAGTCTCACAACTCAACCACAACACTCACTTTCATTCTCTAGGTGAACTATACGGAAATCTTTTCTGACGTTTACTACTCGACTTCGTTCTCGGTAAGATCTCCCAAAGGACACTCGTCACTATCGTTGAAAACATCCACCGATTCAATCAAATCTATTTTCTTTTGGCTTAGAAATTTCATTGTTCATCAATACCAAAATATCATCTTTCCCTCTTGCCACAACACGCGGTCTATTATAACACATGAAAACGTCATCTCATCATACAACTCCACATCTGTATGATTCAACCGATTCACGAATGCATAAATACTATGCATGTATGACAATAACATAATCATGTGTGTATAACAACATACCATATGCATCAAACATCTCTACAATATGTGGATGCAATCTAGAACATGTGATAATTCACTCAACACTCCACTCGTCATCGAACGTTCCCAAAGTTTTGTTACCTATTGCTCTGATACCAATAAATGTCACGACCCATCCCACTGCGCGTGGAAATAGGACACGTGGCACGCCACCAAGGCTCATCCAAACATCATCTAACGATACGCAGCGGAAAGAACTTTAAAACAACCCTGGGTATTTTAAAACTTTAGGAAACATTGCCCTCTGAGTTGAAAAATCCATTGGAAATCAAAGTTACAAAAAGGTTTTGCCCAATTAGAAAGTGTTCACAAAATCCATTTGAAAATACAGAGGTCCAGTCGACTGCCCAGTCGACTATAATAGGGTCCAGTCGACTGTGCCTGGCAGAAACTAAAACCCTAAATCCTTAACAGAGGTCCAGTCAACTGATCAGGGAACCCAGTCGACTGCACTGGTTACTATTCGGATCAGTAGCTAAAATCTACAGTATCTCAGTCGACTGATCTCTTCCTCCAGTCGACTGTGTTAGGCAGAACTAAAATGCCACAATTAACAAAGGGAGTCCAGTCGACTGATCTGGGGACCCAGTCGACTGGTTTTGCCATTAATAGAAGCAGTAGCCAAAAATCAACAGTGTTCAGGTGACTGCTAAATGGGTCCAGTCGACTGCTACTCTTACTATTCACTTTCAGTGTCTCAAATACACGGGATCCAGTCTACTGATTCTGGGTCCAGTCGACTGCTCCCCTGCTGGGCAGCCTGTGATGAAAAATACTAACACATGCTTCTCCAAACCCAACATCAATACAACCACAACTGATTCAAAATTTGAAACATAATCACAGATGTTCAATTACAATATTACAATACTGTGAAACTAATCTATGGTTCCATTACAACATATTACCAATTTACCAATCCTTACACCAGTTTAGGATTTAAAAACAAAAGCATATACAATTGTGGTTCCCCCGGCGTTCCTCGGCCTCACTCCTCACGATTCTTCTTGTCTTTCTTCTTACCTGTAATGGAGTACATCTCCACTACTTAGCTATATGCTGAGCGTACAATTCTAAATGTATGCTCATATGACAGTTCATGATTTAAGCATCTAAAACACATAGAAATAGTCTCTAGGGTGAGTGGTACGCATTCATCCGGTCGATGCCGTAAGAGGCCCACCTCTCCCACGCATCTCGTACACTGGTTGGGCCTTCCTCCATACCAGGTACCGTGTCTTGGTTGGGCCCACCTCCAATCCAGACACAACCAAAATTCCAATTCCATCACAATCACAATCCTCAAGGTTCAAGGAGCTTACTCCGGATGAATTTGCACCAAACTCCTCTTTGACCCAAGTAGACACATAACATGCTTACATAAACAGTTATACGTGCTTTTCTCATAAATTTATGTGCATAATTAACGGGCCTAACTAAGACATAAATTTCACCCGGATCCAAGAATATCAAAGTTGATGTTCAAAACATGAAAATCCATATATTTCATAGATCTAGAATTCATACCTCGTGCGAATCTCTTCAAACTTTGAGGGATTGTCTAGGGAGCTAATTAATCGTCGGATTTCAAATTTAGGACGATTCCTACAAGTTTTACTGGGTTTTCCCCAAAAGTCTAGAATTAAGATTTTTACCAAAATTGGCCAAACACGGCCTAAGTAGTATCAAAACGTAGGTCTTACCCCCACGAGTTCGAATATGAAATCTGGAGAAAATCTGACGGACGAACGGTCGTCGATCGGCGGCGCAAAGCCCGTGGTAACAATCTCTCTTTCTCTCTCCTCTCTCTCTAGATATTTTGAAATGTTTGGATGAGAATGAATCTCATCCACCACTATATATAGGCAAACTTTTCAAAAATTGCGTTTACCTCCCCACGAGTTCTCAAAGCTTCTAATTAGCTCTCGAAACTTCGCACACGTCCATTTTATAACTTTACGAGTGAAAATTATAAATTTCAGGAGTTTTCAACAAAGTCTCATTTGGGTCCAAAATAACGTCCGAAAACTAAATTATGTAAAATCTCTACACAACCCACCTTTTATTTCACGTGTCACTCACGTTCCCACCACAGTTCTCAAAATGATATATATCAATATCAGAAAAAAAATCAGAAATTATACTACACAGGTATAATTCACTATTCATAAAATACCAGAAAAGTTAAATAACATTTAAATCACATAAATGCCATTTAACCGTGCCAATGCGAAATGGACTATCATATTCCCGTGTCCTTACTGACACCTTACCGTTGACCCACAGTCAACCTCATCTCAATCCAATTATCAAATAACATTGATATACTCAGAACTTTCCAATTATGTATGATAAAACTATGAAATTTTGGAACGGGTGTGACATTATTACAAGTTATGAACGATAAACAATTAAATTCCATTGAGGGTATCTTTTCTTTAATCAAACTGATTATCCGATTACTAGCTTCGTACTAAATTAAGACCGGCAACACATTCTGATAGAACAATAGACTCAACAGTAGTTCACTTCTAAAGATACACCATTGCTTCGTCCACCACTTTTGAGAACATATGCACAGTCCATCCGCATGTCATGGACATCACGTCAGTCCATCCCCAGCTTTTAAGAACATATGACCTATTCACCACACTACAGGAATTTAACGCTTTAAGGAATAGTACATCATTCTAATGCCACGACTTAACGTCATCTACCAGTGATCACGGTCCACCGCAAGTCATAGACACCTTCGTCTGTCTACCGCTTTTAAGAATATATGATTAAATCTGTCACAGCCCGGTCCCACAATGGCGGAACCAGAGCCCGTGGCACTCCACCGAGGCTAAACCAATTCATTCACGCTCCCAAAAATTTGCTTGAAGAACACACGCAGCGGAATAAAGTCATTTTGAAAACTAAATGTCCAGTCGACTGATCCTCAGACCCAGTCGACTGATCCTGGTCCAGCAGAAAGTTGGGTTTTAAAACACCATCCAGTCGACTGCTTTCTACACCCAGTCGACTGGGGCTTCAAAACTTCAGTCGACTGATACAGTCCGGTCGACTGAAGTCCAGCCTGAACAAAATATATGAATTGAAAACATGATCCAGTCTGTGTCGAGGACCCAGTCGACTGATCCTCAAATAAAAGGTGCAGTGAGTTGCTGAAAACAGAGGCTCCAGTCGACTGTTTTCTCAACCAGTCGACTGATTTGTGACAGATTCTCATTCTGCAGAGTTTTCTAAGTTTAAAAGCTTTTGAATTCGAACGGCGATCAAACGCACACTTCCAAAAGTACTCCAAAGCAATTCTAACTGTATTAACATATTACCGAAGCACAATTACAACATGTTACTAACTATTACAACGTTTTAGATTCATTCTAACATACCAAGTTAAACATAACTAAAAACCATAAAAATTCTTATTACAACATTCCTATTTTCCCAAAACTACAAGATTAACGTTCAAGTTGCCTTCTAAAAGAACTCCCAACCCACGTGCTCACTTCTGTGATTCCTCGCCAACATTTACACATGCAATGGTTATTTGAATAACCACACATATTTTAATTTGTTTAAGCTAATGCTTAATGAATAAATCAACATATGTACATGAATGATAAACATGTCCGCATTCACATCTCTACATTTCATACTAGTCGCCGGAGACTCACGTGCCCGTCCATATTCCCAATCCGCGACTCCTCGCCAATAAGTCCACGCGAAAGGGTAAGACCCACGATTCTTCTCTTCAATCGTGCGACCTTAATGCCTATATCGGCTCCACAAAATGGCACGGTGACCACGTGCTCCTTCTGACCCAAATAAGCAACTTAACATGCTCAAATACATATCACCATGCTCGCGGTAATCAAAATATTTCATCGTGTTATTGGGCCTACTTATCAATATAAATGCCCAATATGAACTACACAATATATCTCTAAGGATTAATACATGCTATTCAAACATAACATGAATACATGTCAAGGAACCATTCCAAAAACATAGTTGAATCACTCACCTCCGAATAACGCTCCTATAATTCAATCTGAAGAAAACCCGTGCACAAAGAACGTGCAGAAGTCCGTCTAGTACAATTCCTATGAATCAAAATTCCATTTATCAATTTTTATGAAAAATTCTAGAAAACAACTTTTCGGAAAACTTGGCTAAACAAGTCCCAACATATATCAAAACGAAGCTCTTACCCCGAGGAGCTCGAATATGAAATATGGAAGAAAACAAACTGACGGAAGGTCGTCGTTTGGCGTCGCAAAGCTTGAAGCAACAAAATCTCCCTCTAGCCCCCTTTTGGCCTCCTCTAGGAATTTAGGTTAAGACTTATGAAAATATCTCAACCATCTATATCTATATATAGGCAAGACTATTGGGAATTACGTTTACCTCCCCACGAGTTTTCCAAACTCCTAATTAGTCTCTGAAACTTTCTATACAGCTTATTCATAGCTTTACGAGTGAAAACTCAAAATTATAAAAGTTTTTGACTAAGTTTCGTTTGGTCGCTAAAACGCGAATTTCTACCTGACGTTTCCGAAGTTGCTAATTAGCCTACCAAATTAATAGCGTGTTCATTCGTCCTCACCAGGATACTAAATCTAACGACAGATATAAATTCTAAAACAGAAATTAATACAGATATTGAAATACACAGGTAAACATTTATTTTCAGATAAACATTTAAAGTGTTCCACAGTGACCGTCTCATACTCGGAGAGACAACACAACAACAAATTCTCAATCACCACAGTTTCAAAGGGTTCTCTAATACAGACACCCAAATCAACTCGTGAGTCAAAACTCACCCAAACATGTGTCATAAGACACCCCACATCACATTATCATGCATGACAATGTAATGCAAAAGCAATAACACAAATACAGGTGTTATAAAATCATCTGGCTATCTTAGGGCTACTTGGTCCGGTCCACCGCTTTTAAGAAGATATGCACAGTTTACCACTTTTAAGAACATATCATGACCAAGGCCCGCCAACGTAAGATTCCGGAATCCTGAACAAACTTACTTAAGTTCAACACTAATATCGATACATGACAATGCCATGTGGCCTGAATACATTGATTGAAATGAACAAAAACCCAAACGGTTCACGACTAATATGTTATCTAACGTAAGAAGCATTATCCAATAATCTTAACGTCACTACTATCCTACGTCGCATTATGTCATTATCATATATGTATTACATGTGGGGGATTCAGAACATTATATAAACAACTAAACAGTTATAATATAAACTAAACAAGAATATCAACATTCTGTAACTGCCAATCAATTGGGACAAAGGTCCAAACGATTGGTATAATAATAGTAACAATCAATTGGGGAAAAGTCCAATCGATTGGATCACTTCCATACCAATCGATTGCTAACTTTGGCAATTGATTGAGGTATCTACAATGGAAATCAATTGGGTTATGAAAAATGGCAATTGATTGGGATCCCAATCAATTGGGACTTCATCTTCTTCACAATGAAGACAGTATAGTAGTATAAAACGGGCAAAATATGATTTAAACGTCTTTTCTTCATCTAAACAAGCCCCAACACATCAATATAATGCTACCAAGTGAGTTTAGAACTCACCTTAGGTTTCTAGGGGGTATTTGGGTGTGTGTGTATTGAAGTTTGGGCTTCAATGGCTCTTCCCCCCCCCCCCCCCCCCCCCCCCCCCCATTTTCTCTCTCTCTCTCTCTCTCCTTTCTTTATTTATCTTTTCTTCTTTCACTTTCTTTCGTCTGGTCTCCTTCTTCTTCTCTTATTCTCATTCAGTCCATATGTGTCCGTGTGAGTGTGGGTGTATATATGTGTTTTTATATATATGATGCTTATTCTCATTCAGTCCATATATATGTATACAACACATACACATGCTCCCTCTTTCACTCTCTGATTTTTGAAATATAAAATGGGCGAAAATGGTCACATATATAGGGGGAAAAGTGTTCACGTGGACAAACCCCAGCTAAAGCAAAAGAATCTGTCCAGCTGCTGCCAATTGATTGGGGTAGGTAGTAAATGATCCAATCGATTGGTGTTTGGTATTAATGACTCTAATCAATTGAGATGGAGTCCAATGGATTGGGTCCATGTGGTAGGTACAAAAGTGGTAAGTGATTGGTATAAGATTCTAATCGATTGGTATCCAAGGTATGGAAATCAATTGGGACATGAGTCCAATCGATTGGCATACATAATACACCAAAGGCAAAGTTAAACTCATACAAGTATTAAAAGGATAATACAAGGTCTTATTCATATAATTACATTACAAAAATGCAGGGTATTACAACTCATGATATCACAATCAACATAAAAAAAACCACTAAGGTTTAACAAGTACCTTAGCTACAAAAAACCAAAACTTTCACAAACCATCATCTTAAGTGAAAATTTCACTGATCTTAATAGAATTTAAAGTTATAATTGTTCACTTAAATTTGCAACTTCACTGAAGATTGTGTAACAACCTTGGTGTTGTGGGCGGGCTGTTGTAGGTGCCTTTGTGGCTACAGTAAGTGTTGGCAGTCTGCACACTATGGAAAGTTTTTCCCATATCGCTTGGGTATGGAAAAATAATGTGCTATATATGTGTGGTTCCAAGTCTCTCTAGTAAGAGGCCTTTTAGGCAGTGGCCCAAGAACAAAACTGTGAGGGCGTGGACCCAAAATAGACACTATCTTACTGAGCGAGACTTGGGTCGTGACAGAATGGTATCAGAGCTAGACCCAACTAGAAGTGTGCGAATGCGGACGTTGGGCCCTAAGGGGGATGGAATGTAACGACCTTAGTGCTGTGGGCGTGTTGCTGTAGGTGCCTTTGTGGTTGCAGTAAGTGCTAGCAGCCTCCATACTATGGGAAGTTTGTTCATATCACTTGGATGTGGAAAAGTAATGTGCTATATATGTGTGGTTCCAAGTCTCCTTTGTAAGAGGCATTTTAGGTAGTAACCCAAAATTGTGAGGGTGTGGACCTAAAACAGACAATATCTTATTGAGCGAGACTTAGGTCGTGACAAATTGCCTTTACACTTAGCAAAATAAGTGAAGTTTCATATAAAATATGTAAATTAATTATGCAACTAACAAACTTCATAGCTGGTGATGATCACCTTAGATGGTGGGCACTAGAGTTCCTTACGGCGGCAACTACATTCGAATCTAGATCTAAATCTGTATCTTGACAAGTGATGTAGTGTCACGCCCCGACGTAGCATAAATATGGAAAGCGTTTAATTTCTTTTATGGACCCGTAGGTCGCGACAGTTTGAAGGATCGATTCCGCCCCAAACGTCGAACAACATAAAACCATAAAATCAGAGTAGAGCAATCAAGGCTTATAAAATTTTTCTAACTTAATAAAAATTACAGCACGGGTCATCTAAAGGCACATACCGCCTTGAAACAAGACAATAACTTAATGTCTATTACAGTCATCCTTATTACAAAACAGTTTATACTTAAAACACATGAAAGTAAATTCTATTCCCAGCAGTTGTTTCTCAATTTGCATAGTCATAGTGCTCAGCCTGATCATAACCTGAAAGACCTGAACACGAATGTCCAGGACGCATCAACGTCGTCAGCTTCAAGAAGCTAGTGAGTATTAAATACATAACTTTGAATGTAAAACATATTCATTTACCTTTTTACATTTTTCATTTAATCCAATAATAAAGCAATGAGTTCATTTTAGGAAACAAGCACAATATTATTTAAAAGATATAATTCTCGTATATGTGACCGTGTATGTGAACAATGCACCATCTCATCTTACCGACTCTTTTCTCTCGACAAAACCCAACAACCCACCATCACACACCGGTATCTTTGAAACGCTAAGATAGCCACACTTTAGCACAGGGGTGCCAGGGAATGTTCAATTTGCCTCACACTTTGGTCCGGGGTACCAGGGAGTGCCCATTGCCTCACACTTTGACTACCTAATCTGCCATGCAAATACCGGAGGAACCCTCACGCAGTATCCAGACTCGGGTATCAGGGAGTATCCGTAGGCCACACTTTAGCACTTCCATGGGTGCCAGGGAATGTCCAAGTTTGGCTTCACACACTTTGATGCTACCATGGTTGTCAGGGAGTGTCCAATTTTGCCACCGTCACATTTCAAAGACACCCTCGCTGCAATCTCAATCACAACACACTTTGGTACTCACTTACCAGGGATTGTCCACATCACATTCTCAACCGCACTCACTATGCCACACTGACCATTACTCTTTTCCAAACTGACCAACATTCACACTCACCATACATGTACGACTGACACCACATGTATGTCATGAAACTTTAAAACATGAGGCAATTCGCTGATTTATGCAAACGACACGCGCACGGGAATTGATAAGTCACAATACAACATTTTAATCGTCCAAACATAACCATTTAAGATTCTGATTTAATAAATTTCCCAAACGGGGCTTTAACAGTTCATAAAATACCACCCAAACAGTTCCTTATCACAAAACAAGCAGAAACTAGAAACTGCCAGAAGTCGCTCGCGCGGGCCGCTCGCGCGACCTGCCCATTTTTCTTTTTATTTTAAAAACCTTTTCTTTCTGCCTGAAATCAGCCACCTCGTGCGCGCTGGCCGCTCGCGCGAAAGATCGCTCGCGCGGGCCGCTCGAGCGACCTGCCCACTTTTCTTTTTATTTTAAAAACCTTTTCTTTCTGCCTGAAATCAGCCACCTCGCGCGCGCGAGTGGTTGCTCGCGCTGGGGTCGCTCCACCGATCTGCCTATTTTTCATTTTCTTTATAAAACTTTTCTGTCCGCTTGAAACCACGCGGCTCGCGCGCGCGGGTCGCTCGCGTGAGGGGTCGCTCACGCGGGCCGCTCGCGAGCGACCCCTCGCGCGACCCTCACTCGCAAGATGAAGCAGATGCTTCGTCTTCCTCGCTGGTTTTCCCCCTATTTTCAGTTAAGGGGCCATTTTGACCCTTTTTGCAAACCTGAAGCATATATGCCATATAATATATGGATCTCTTCGGTTTTTCAAAAGGATTATGAATTCATGGTCAATTTCACAAGATTTCAATCGTAGCTCACGAATTTTATGAAAATTCAAAACATGTCAAAACTTCAAATCTAATGTACTTTCTCCTATGAAAGAATTAAACTCTAATTCTACAACCATATACTCTACATATTATAATCTTTCATATTTCATTCTAAAAACGAATTTTGGTTAAGTTTTGGAAATTCATGTTTTTCAAGCTATGAACTTCAAACGTTAAATCATCAATGGTGTTCATAATTCAAATACACAAATCAGTAAATCAATAGTGAATTACATTCTGAGTGAGTTAGAAATACTCACTGATATCAAAGAGAAGTAGTGATTGTTGAGAAAGAAATATAAGAACTAGAATTAAGAATCTCCAATTGCAACTTGACTATGGAGATTGAAGCTTCACTTCTAGAATTCAGAATTTAAACTCTCCAGCTCTCTCTGAATTTCTCTCTATATGTTTATCAAAAATGTGCAGATTGTGAAGTGTGTATGAGCTTATAAAGACCTCTCAATCTTGGGCTCCAAGAACTCTCAAGTTCACTCAACAAAAGGATTTACTTTCTATTTAACTAAATACTATAATACACAGATATACATACGTATAGAGTTTATATAACTCTCAGATTAAGCCAAAGGCCAAGTAGGTGTATAGGAGCTAACTTGAAGTTGTTTGGGAAATCCAACTTATGGGCACAACTAAACACACACAAGATGCAATTAACCAAACAAGGCACAAGCCAAATGTCTAGGAATCACTTAGGTTGTTTGGATAAAAACAACTTATAGCACTAGGTACACACACAATTCGGAAGCATTACCCAAACAAGCCTAGTAATGATTGGGGGGGATTACCAAACTGTGGGAAAATTAACGCGGCGCGGACAGTTTTAGAATATAACTGGTATTTTTCGGGCGTAGTGATCACCACAAAAAAAATACAGAAAATTCATTTTAATGTAAGAAATGGTTTTCTGGTTTTATAAAAAAAACAGTTTGAGTTGAAAGAAGATATTTCCTCCGTTTTGAAATACAGTTTTGAAATCCAACACTGGTATTACTAAATTTATAAAATTATAGTTTGGCCCGAAAAGAATTTTCATAGCAATTAAAACAAAGATTAAAGTTCAACACATGGGAATAGCAATTACATAAGACCAGAAATACAGATTAAATATGGAAATACCCAATTACAATTAAATGAAAAAAAAATGCAGGTTGCTACACCCTTCCTCCCTTAAACAGGATTTCGCCCCCGAAATCAAGACTAACTAGTCCTGAAACAACTCCGGGTACTTCTTTCTCATATCGGCTTCGACTTCCCGTGAGGCTTCATTCTCGTCATGGTGATTCCACTGAACCTTCACTAACGGGATATCCTCATTTCTCAACTTCTTAATACTTTGATCGAGAATCTTCACAGGTCTCTCGTTGTAAGAAATGTTATGACTCATCTCAATATCGTCATAACTAACCACGTGCGAGGGATCCCGTATGTACTTTCTCCGCATACTCACATGAAATACATGGTGAACCCCAGACATCTTCGGTGGTAGCGCGAGTCGATAAGCCACTTTCCCGAAACGTTCCAAAATCTCGAACGGTCCGATGAAACGTGGAGCTAACTTACCTCTCTTGAGACCAAAACGTACCACTCCTCGGGTCGGTGAAACCTTAAGGAGTACGTGATCTCCGATACTAAATTCCAAATCTTTCCGGCGTTGATCAGCATAACTCTTATACCTGCTTTGAGCGGTTCTCATCCTTTCCTTGACCAATGAAATCTTTTTGTTGGTGTCTCTAACCAAATCTGGTCCCAACAACTCTGTGTCTCCCACCTCTGCCCAACACAACGGAGAACGACATGGTCGTCCGTACAATGCTTCGAACGGAGCCATACCGATACTCGTGTGATAACTGTTGTTATAGGCAAATTCGACCAAAGGCAAGTGTGTCTCCCAAGATTTTTTGAAATCAATAACACAAGCCCTAAGCATATCCTCCATCAATTCCTACCTTCCATTCTGTCGGATCTTTCTCTGACATCTTCACGAACCATGTCTGAAACTTCTCAATTTTTTTCTGAGCTCCAATAATGCGGTTGATAAGAACGGGTTGTAGGATAAGACATCCAAAAAGTTATCCTTTCCATTTCTCAGCATTCTGCACATCAAATTCTGCCAACGTCTCTAACGCTCGCCATTCTCTAATCATTAAGGCGGCGATCCTCTCACGAGTCTGCCGACTTAAAGCATTAGCAACCACATTAGCTTTACCAGGGTGGTATTCTAATGTGAAGTCGTAATCTTTGATCAGCTCCATCCATCTGCGCTGCCTTATGTTCAACTCTTTCTGTGTGAACAAATATTTCAAACTCTTGTGATCGGAGAACAAATCAAACTTCTCACCGTAGAGATAGTGCCTCCAAATCTTGAGTGCAAACACTACTGCCGCCAACTCCAAATCATGAATGGGATAGTTCAACTCATTCAGCTTCAACTGTCTAGATCCATAGGCGATAACTCTACCATCTTGCATAAGTACACACCCCGATCTTTGATATGACGCATCACTGAAGATAGTGAACTTCTCCTCAAGCTTGGGTATAGCTAGTACCGGCGCGGTAGTGAGTCTCTCTTTCAACTCTAGAAAGGTGCGCTCATGCTTCTCTGTCCACTCGAACTTCAAATTCTTCTTCGTCAACCCAGTCAAAGGTGCAGCTATTTTAGAGAATCCCTCAACAAATCTTCTGTAATAGCCTGCGAGTCCAAGAAAACTTCGAACCTCTGTAGGGTTGCTCGACCTAACCCAGTTTGACACAGCATCGGTCTTGGACGAATCCACGAAAATTCCTTGAGATGACACCTTGTGTCCCAAAAATTTTACTTCTTGCAACCAGAACTCATACTTACTGAACTTGTCATACAAGTGGTGGTCCTTGAGCGTCTGCATCGCAATCCGTAGATGTTGTTTGTGTTCTTCTCCCGACTTAGAATAGATCAAAATATCATCAATAAAGACTATGATAAACTGATCTAAATAAGGCTTGAACACTCTGATAATCAAATCCATAAACACTGCCGGGGCATTCGTCATTCCAAACAGCATCACCAAAAATTCATAATGACCATATCGGGTTCTGAAAGCAGTCTTAGGTATGTCTTCCATCCGTACCCTCAACTGATGGTATCCCGACCTAAGGTCTATCTTGGAAAATGACGTAGCTCCTTGTAGTTGATCAAACAAATCGTCAATCCGCGGTAAGGGATACTTGTTCTTGATAGTCGCGCAGTTCAGTTCTCTGTAATCGATATATAACCTGAGCATCCCATCCTGCTTCTTCACAAATAACACCGGTGCTCCCCAAGGCGATGTACTTGGACGTACAAATCCTAGGTTCTCGAGCTCTTGAACTTGTTCCTTCAATTCCAGCAGTTCGGCGGGGGCCATTCTGTAGGGAACCTTGGTGATCGGTACGGTACCCGGTATAAGCTCAATACTGAACTCTATACTTCTCTCGGGCGGTAAACCAAAAATGTCTTGAAATACTTCTTCGAAGTCCTTGACTACAGGTATAGACGATATTGTCGCTTCTGTACTGACGACTTCAATGTTAGCCAAACATCTTGTGAGGAACATATCTCCCGAAGGATTACATTGAAAATCAAAGGGTTGATTCTCATTATCGGGGAATGTAATTCTCTTCCTCGCACAATCCAACTTCACTTGATTCTGAGAGAGCCAATCTATTCCTAGGATTATGTCGAACTCCTTCATTGATAGGACAATCAACCTTGCCGGGATTTTACGGTCTCCTAGCCGTAAAGGATAATCCTTGTACACGTGTCCTAATCTTACTGCAGCTCCTAATGGCAAGGTAGCCCTCAAAGCTTTCTCTAAACGATGAGGTAAGATACCTAATCTCCGAATTGTATTAACAGATATGAACGAAAGAGCAGCACTCATATCAAATAAAACTTTAACTTGGGAGTTAAACAAAGTCAATGTACCTTCCACGGCTTGCTGATCAGATTGAGCTTCTCCATAATCTTCTTCTTCATAAATAGTTCCGTCATATCCAGCAGCATCAGGAATGACATCATTCAAGCGAGTCTGATTCTGTTGACCATACGTCACTTGCTTAAGGGCAGTACAGAACTTGCTGATGTGACCTGGTTCACCACAGTTGTAACAGACTATATTTTGATGAGTGATACGCTTAGGTGCCTTGCAATTTCGAGCCAAATGGCTGGGGGTGCCGCAGTTAAAGCATCGTGTCACCCTCGTGGGTAAAGCACATCTTTTAGCAAAATGCCCGGTCATCTGGCAGTTGAAACAAACCTGAAGTTTGGTTTTCCATTTCTTCTTCTCCGCTTTCTGTGCATTCTTCTTCTTACGGAGGTGACTCAAACTGCCGTGTTTCATCCATTGGGTCTCATTGCAATCATACCAACTGTGACCTGGTAGCTTGCAATTAGCACAGAGGCTGGTTGCCCTGCTTGTACCCTTGTTCTCAACGGGAGTCACCATTTCTTGGAACTTCCTCTTGCCTTGTTGTAGCTCAGATGATTTCGCAAGGAAAATCTCATATAGATGATCTCCTAATTGACCTACGGTGATTCTATTACCCACCTCCCAAAAGCTCCGAATAAGTGACTCGACCAAACTGGTGGGGTCGACTTCTGGGGATAACAATTGGGATTGCCCGCTTGGTTGGTTCTCGGTTGCCTGAGACGACTTGGCCATCTATGCTCCTACACGCACCCTAACGGGTTAATACCACTATGTAATATATTCGTATTACAGCATAAACATATAACAAAATCCAAGTATACATATTACACCAAACACGTATTCGTACAATGACTGTCTAATAGCAGGGAGGTCGTATTCTTATTCTCCTTCCAAGCTCTAGGCCATGGGCTAAGCTGACTGTTCCGAGATTTGACTCAGGAAGTTCGTCAGTGTCTAAGCTATTTATGAGGGTTTTGGCTTACCTCATCTTCTTAGAAACTCGGCTACTATCTGCCTATAGGGTACTCATATGTCATAACCAACTTGGCTAAATTCTAAATAGATGTACCCGAGGTTATCTGGTGACTGCTAACATTGTTGTCGATGTGACAAAATATGCACAATCGCCTCTACGATGAAACTAACCTGGATTACGAGTTCTAAACTATGAACAATCGGTGCTAATCCACTAAAATCTGGAACCTGGTTGTTCGGTAAATCTAAATTGGGTAAATCAGACACGACTTAATCTTGATCGTATGGCTTAGTAAAAACTTAAAGCTAGTCTATGTCACTAATATGTGGCGTGAATAACCGAGCCTAGTCAAACTAGATAACCTGGCTCTGATACCACTAAATCCTGTCATGCCTCGACGTAGCATAAATATGGAAAGCGTTTAATTTCCTTTATGGACCCGTAGGTCGCGACAGTTTGAAGGATCGATTCCGTCTCAAATGTCGAACAACATAAAACAATAAAATCAGAGTAGAGCAATCAAGGCTTATAAAATTTTTCTAACTTAATAAATATTACAGCACGGGTCATCTAAAGGCACATACCGCCTTGAAACAAGATAATAACTTAATGTCTATTACAGTCATCCTTATTACAAAACAGTTTATACTTAAAACACATGAAAGTAAATTCTATTCCCAGCAGTTGTTTCTCAATTTGCATAGTCATAGTGCTCAGCCTGATCATAACCTGAAAGACCTGAACACGAATGTCCAGGACGCATCAACGTTGTCAGCTTCAAGAAGCTGGTGAGTAATAAAAACATAACTTTGAATGTAAAACATATTCATTTACCTTTTTACATTTTTCATTTAATCCAATAATAAAGCAATGAGTTCATTTTAGGAAACAAGCACAATATTATTTAAAAGATATAATTCTCGTATATGTGACCGTGTATGAGAACAATGCACCATCTCATCTTACCGACTCTTTTCTCTCGATAAAACCCAACAATCCACCATCATACACCGGTATCTTTGAAACGCTAAGATAGCCACACTTTAGCACAGGGGTGCTAGGGAATGTCCAGTTTGCCTCACACTTTGGTCCGGGGTACCAGGGAGTGCCCATTGCCTCACACTTTGACTACCTAATCCGCCATGCAAATACCGGAGGAACCCTCACACAGTATCCAGACTCGGGTATCAGGGAGTGTCCGTAGGCCACACTTTAGCACTTCCATGGGTGCCAGGGAATGTCCAAGTTCGGCTTCACACACTTTGACGCTACCATGGTCATCAGGGAGTGTCCAATTTTGCCACCGTCGCATTTCAAAGACACCCTCGCCGCAATCTCAATCACAACACACTTTGGTACTCACTTACCAGGGAGTGTCCACATCACATTCTCAACCGCACTCACTATGCCACACTGACCATTACTCTTTTCCAAACTGACCAACATTCACACTCACCATCAGCGGCGGATCCAGGAATCTCAATCAGGGGGGGCTGTGTAAGAACTTAGAGTCACACGGGGTTCGGGGACAACGCCCCCGAGGTAAATTTTTTTGGATTTATTTGTAATTAAGCCAATATATAACATATAATAAGGTTTTTTTAATCAATTTTTGGGAGAATGAAGTATAATTGGGCCAACATAATACATATGAAATTATTTATTTAAGCCTAACTAATATTTTTTGGGGGGCTATATAATAAGTTTAATTATTTGGGGGGGGGGAAAGCTTAATAAAATTTGAAAATTTACCTAAATTACATGTATAAAAGTGCAATTTCCCAAAACCTAGGGGTGGCCACTGCCCCCCCTTGCCCCCCCTACATCCGCCTCTGCTCACCATGCATGTACGACTGACACCACATGTATGTCATGAAACTTTAAAACATGAGGCAATTCGCTGATTTATGCAAACGACACGCGCACGGGAATTGGTAAGTCACAATACAACGTTTTAATCGTCCAAACATAACCATTTAAGATTCTGATTTAATAAATTTCCCAAACGGGGCTTTAACAGTTCATAAAATACCACCCAAACAGTTCCTTATCACAAAACAAGCAGAAACTAGAAACTGCCAGAAGTCGCGCGCGCGAGCCGCTCGCGCGATCTGCCCATTTTTCTTTTTATTTTAAAAACCTTTTCTTTCTGCCTGAAATCAGCCACCTCGCGCGCGCGGGCCGCTCGCGCGAAAGGTCGCTCGCGCGACCTGCCCATTTTTCTTTTTATTTTTAAAAACCTTTTCTTTCTGCCTGAAATCAGCCACCTCGCACGCGCGGGTCGCTCGCTCGAGTGGTTGCTCGCGCTGGGGTTGCTCCTCCGATCTGCCTATTTTTCATTTTCTTTATAAAACTTTTCTGTCCGCCTGAAACCACGCGGCTCGGGCGCGTGGGTCGCTTGCGCGGGCCGCTCGCGCGACCCTCGCTTGCAAGATGAAGCAGAGGCTTCGTCTCCCTCGTTGGTTTTCCCCCTGTTTTCTGTTTAAGGGTCCATTTTGACCCATTTTGCAAACCCGAAGCATATATGCCATATAATATATGGATCTCTTCGGTTTTTCACAAGGATTATGAATTCATGGTCAATTTCACAAGATTTCAATCGTAGCTCACGAATTTTATGAAAATTCAAAACATGTCAAAACTTCAAATCTAATATACTTTCTCCTATGAACGAATTAAACTCTAATTCTACAACCATATACTCTACATATTATAATCTTTCATATTTCATTCTAAAAATGAATTTTGGTTAAGTTTTGAAAATTCATGTTTTTCAAGCTATGAACTTCAAACGTTAAATCATCAATGGTGTTCCTAATTCAAATACACAAATCAGTAAATCAATAGTGAATTACATTCTGAGTGAGTTAGAAATACTCACTGATATCAAAGAGAAGTAGTGATTGTTGAGAAAGAAATATAAGAACAAGAATTAAGAATCTCCAATTGCAACTTGACTATGGGGATTGAAGCTTCACTTCTAGAATTCAGAATTTAAACTCTCTAGCTCTCTCTGAATTTCTCTCTATATGTTTATAAAAAATGTGCAGATTGTGAAGTGTGTATGAGCTTATAAAGACCTCTCAATCTTGGGCTCCAAGAACTCTCAAGTTCACTCAACAAAAGGATTTACTTTCTAATTAGCTAAATACTATAATACACAGATATACATACGTATAGAGTTTATATAACTTTCAGATTAAGCCAAAGGCCAAGTAGGTGTATAGGAGCTAACTTGAAGTTGTTTGGGAAATCCAACTTATGGGCACAACTAAACACACACAAGATGCAATTAACCAAACAAGGCACAAGCCAAATGTCTAGGAATCACTTAGATTGTTTGGATAAATACAACTTATAGCACTAGGTTCACACACAATTCGGAAGCATTACCCAAACAAGCCTAGTAATGATTGGGGGAGATTCCCAAACTGTTGGCAAATTAACGCGGTGCAGACAGTTTTAGAATATAACTGGTATTTTTCGGGCGTAGTGATCATCACAAAAAAGTACAGAAAATTCATTTTAATGTAAGAAATGGTTTTCTGGTTTTATAAAAAAATAGTTTGAGTTGAAAGAAGATATTTCCTCCGTTTTGAAATACAGTTTTGAAATCCAACACTGGTATTACTAAATTTATAAAATTATAGTTTGGCCCCAAAAGAATTTTAATAACAATTAAAACAAAGATTAAAGTTCAACACATGGGAATAGCAATTACATAAGACCAGAAATACAGATTAAATATGGAAATACCCAATTACAATTAAATGAAAAAAAAAATGCAGGTTGCTACATGTAGATCTAGATCTAAAACTGGATCTTGATCAATGCCGGAGATGGTGACGATGCATGGTGGTGCTTGGTGATGATGGCGACGCTGGTGGTGGCGGCTATGGCAATGGGATGCTCAGTAGCTATGACAGAGGGCGGTGGCAGTGGATCGATGGTGGTAGTAGAGATGGAGATTTGTGTGTCTATAGATCGGTGATGGTGGCTGTGGTGGTGGATCGAAGGTGGTGATGCAGAGAGAGAGAGAGAGAGAGAGAGAGAGAGAGAGAGAGAGAGAATGGAAGGCGTTGGTGGTAGCTATGGCAGACGGTTTGGCGGAGGATCAATGGTGGTAGTGATGGTGGAGTGCGCGCGCGCGCGAGAGAGAGAGAGAGAGAGAGAGAGAGAGAGAGAGAGAGAGAGAGAGAAGAAAACATACTGTGAGGGGTTGGGGTAGTTTGGGAAGAATAAATATGAGAGTTATATCTAGGGATGTAGCAAAATATAAGATTTAAAATTATGGACTTTTTAATAAACTAAAAACCAAAATGGAGTTTAAATCCTTGGTAGTTGGTTATATGGATTTTCCATTTCACTTTTAGTCACCGTGGTTTCAATTGTGTAATTAGGTTCCTGAAATTTTTAAATAGAAGCAATATGGTCCAAACATTCCATTCTGTCGAAAAATTTGACAGATATCACCCACTGCTATGCATATTTATGCTGATAAGTAGGTTTAGAGATTGGTGGTGTTCCATTTTGCCCCTACAAAGTGTGACAGTGCAGAGTATGTGAGTAAATTCTGTCAATTTTTCTCATAGAATTATACATTGGGATCACATTGCTTACATATATTTAAAAACTTCAGGTACCAAATACACGCAATTGATACTACATTAGGGGTGTAAGTAAAAAACTGAAAACCGACAACTGACCCAACAACTGACCAAAAAATCAATTGGTCGATTTTTTTAAATATATGTTCAAGCCGAAATTGATTGAATGCTTTGAAAACCGACCCGACCATCACTACTGGTTGTTTTTTTTTTTTTTTTTTAAAGAAAAAATGAAAATAAAAAAATGATCGAAATCGACTGCTTACAGACCTATATACGACATGGACTAGTATGAGACAGGACAGACATTAGAAACACATTACTTCTATTTAAAAATTCCAAGGAATAATTTAACACAATTGATGCTACAAGGACCAAACTTTAAGTGTCTATTTTGTAATTACGCTTACGATCTATCGTTTTCACCTTTGGGAACAACATAATCAATACATGAAGTTTGGGCTTTTCTCTTTGAACTCTTAACTATGCAAGTGTGTTCTATTAATGTATTGGGCTCAATCTGGCCCAAGTAAGGTCAACCATCAGTTGGAGTTCTAGGTAGGTAGTAAATATTGGATATAACATGTATATCATGTAGAAATTTAACCCTTTTTATATATTTTAAATTTTTGTTTAGTTGGGAGGAGTGTTTATTAAGTCGGGAAAGATTCATCTAGAAATAGGGGTCAGGTGTATCCATAAATTTTTTTTATTGGTTTGAGATACCACATTACAATATATATAACCGTTGCATTTAACCTTATTTGATTAGAAAGTGGATTTCAAAAAACTAATAATAATAATAATAAAAGAATAACAAGAATCATTCCAATCCAAGCATGTCCCTTAGGGGAAAAAGTGTTTTGAGGTTTAGGATGTATCATAAATGGTGCTAATTTTCAGTTTTCAAAAGTAAGGTGATTTTTATAAAAATAAAGTGGGTTTTAAAGTTATAATCAATTTTTTTTTTAGCTGAACAAGTTTTAAAGTTACAATCATTTGGCACCAAAAGTGATGCCAAAGTGTTGTAATTTGGATGTATTTATATATCTATTTTTTTTTTTTGAGGAGAATATTTATACATCTTAAACCACTAGAATGTATCATAAAAGATTAGTATATCTTTATATTAGGTATGTAATTATTGTCATACCTATTGTCAATGAACAATGTTGAAATGGTCCCATCATTATTATCAGTGAATCCACTATTACAGCATTTGAGATGAGAATTTAAAATTAAAATTTTAAAAACATTATATTACTCTTTTTATTTTGTTCCTATGGCATAGGATGGTTCTTTGTTGCTAAAATTTATTACTCCATAGTATTTTTTTATTTTTATAGTAGTAACAAAGGAACGACGAGTAATGTTAAGTAGGGGTGTACGCGGTCGGTTTCGGTCGGTTTTTAGTGTATTTTAAAACCGACCAATAGGTTCGGTTTCGGTCGGTTTTGTGGTTTCGGTCGGTTTTTCGGTCGATTTTAGCTTGTACATGCATTTTATAAACCGACCAATCGGTTTTTTGGTCGGTCGGTTTCGGTCGGTTTTCGATTTTTCAGTTTTTTTGTTCACCCCTAATGTTAAGAGATCCAACTGATGAAGTCCTACCATTTGAAATTTGAATAGTAGCTTTCGGAGGGAGTCCAAGGAATTTGTGGGCCTCGTGGCCTTGTAAGTGGGGCCCACATTGCGATATTTGACCTTGGTTAGTAGTGTCTTGGTTACCCCAAACATTTTATTTAGGGAAAATTGCAAATTATATCCCCATAATTTGAGAGTTATGACAATTTAGTCATTATAGTTTTAATTTTAGTAATTTATACCCTATAGTTTAGAAATTATACAAAATTCACCCAATTACAAAAAATCAAGGGCACAATGGGAATTTCACGTTATTTCTAGCCAAAAATGACCACATGTGCAGGGGCAAACACATGAGTGTAATTCAAGCGGAGCAAGAGCTTATATGGGGGTTCTGAAGCAGCAACCCAACTCGAATTAATTTACTGTAAGATATTATCATATTATAAGCTTTAAGTGTATCAAATTGTTTAAAAGATTATAAGTTATTTATGGATAGATAAGTTGTACAAAAAAATCACATAGAATTGTACTATTTCTATAATTATATCCATAAAAAATTAAAAACAAAAAAATAAATAAAGTGATATTCCCTAGAACTCTGTATAAGCTTCTGCTCCCACTGAACTACACCTCTGGGTCTGCCCCAGTACATGGAGTCATTTTTGGCTTGAAATGATATGATATTCCCATTATGCCCTTGTTGTAATTGGGTAAATTTTACACAATTTTAAATTATAGAGTGCAAATTACTAAAAATAAAACTATAAAGATCAAACTGTCACAACCCTCAAACTATAAGGGTATAATTTGCATCTTACACTTTTCTTTATCAGGTCAATGAGAGCTCAAAAGTACCCAAATATATACGTCATGCGTGTGTATATATTTTTTTTTTGCTAAACGGCATACGTGTGTATATCGATGTTGAACCAAATGATCTAATCCTGGCCGCTCCTTCGCTCAGTTAACACATCCACAGAGACATATCCCCTTCCTCTCATCTCATTTAGCACTGGCTTGTCTCACCTCAAATGACTACACTGCACTCTAATTTGATTAGTCACCTCACGTATTTGGGGAGTAAATATTGGATATCAAGGGGTGTACAAGGACCGAACGTAATCGAACCGATTGATTGGTCGATTTTTTAAAAATTATTTTAAGTTGAAAGTTGAACCTAATTGATCGAACTCGACCAAAAAGATTGATTCGGTTGTTTTTTAAACACAAAAAATCGAAGAAAAAAAAATTCGACCGATGAACACCCCTAGATGGCTAGATATCACGGTGATACAACATCACTAAATATAACCTACTAATACATTTAGTGATTACGTTTAGGTGGATAATGATTCTCCTAGAAATAGGGGGTAAATCCTTACCAACACAGGAGTCTTATTGGATTGGGATACCATGTCACACAAATAACCGTGACATTGAATATTTTTTCCTATTTGGAAAAGCCCAAAGCTAGGGGTGTAAACGGTATGGTTCGGTCATTTCTTGCCGTGCTTGAAAACCGACCAAACATGGTTGGTTCGGTCAATTTTATCGATTTTTTTTCTAGTTGGTCAGTCTGCCGATTTTTTCCCACCCCTACCCCCAAAATGCTTCAGTTTAAGTCTAACTTATGGGTTATATTAATGAGAGTATTTTTGCTCGCCCAAAAAATGGTTCACCAATGCTCACCCAAGCATCTCATTGGCCAATGCAGTAGGTCCCAGGATTAATGTTTAATCATGAGTCCCACTGCATTTTAATCATGGGTCCCATGATGCTTGGGTGAGCATTGGTGAACTATTTTTTGAGAGAGCAAAAGTATTTTCTATATTAATATATGCCTAATGACAGATGTTAAGAAGTTAAAAATAGCCTAAACTAAAAATAGGTAAATGGAGACTTACAACTCACCTACACAACAAGTGGGTCTTCCTTGTTTTCTTTCTATTTAAAGCTCTTTAACATGTGCTATTAGAATGATTTGACAAAGAACTAGATTTAAGAGGATTATTAAACTAAGCGTAGACTTCTTCTGTGCACACAAATACCTAAAAACAATTAGAACTAGTTATTTATCTGGGCAAGAGAATTGGTTCTTGGGGTCCCCGATACCCTCTTAGAGCAACTGCAGTGTGGGTGGTTTTTTTTTTTTTTTTTGTAGTATAAACTTAGACTAGGTACTAATACAATAAGAGAAGGTCTCGCAATAATGTCAAATAGCTGACTACGTTTGTATCTGAGAGGGTTGGCAATCAGTTAACCGACTGAGAGGGTCGACTTTGTCTTTGCCGACTCTATTTGGGTCGGTCAAGAAAAAGCCGTTTGTTGGAGAGTCAAGCTATGCCATTTATAGTGCATAATAAGAAGTTTAGTGAAATAGTAAAAATTAGATTTGACTACTATATACTTAGTTAATTTGACTACTATATACTTAGTTAATTTGTGGTTGAAGGTACACCGTTGAAAAGTTTCGTATAATATCTACCCTAAATTCCCCAACATCCACTACCCAAGAAGACGCTATAGTAAAAAATTTGAAACGAGTGGCCGTTTGAAGTTCAGTGCTTCGAAGTTCCAAAACCAACTTTCAATGCAACAAAATAATACTCTACTTAGACCATCTTCAACAATAGCAGCACACCATTGCACCAAAATTATTTATCGTGCCATGTCAGCAACATGAGCTCCAAAGGGAGCATCAAACAGCAACAGCAACTTTGCTGTCCTTGTCAATTGCAGCAACTTTGCTACATTTGCCTATTGCATCAAATCTATTTTTTTAGAATAAAAAATGTGGGGGAGAGAGAGAGGGTGGTTGGATAATTAAAAGTGATTAGAAAGTTTGAATATAAAAAGATAGAAAACTAAAAATATATTAAAATAATCAACATTTAGTGTATTCTTTGGAGGACATGTGTGTGATTCATGAGACAAATATAAATTCTTGCATCAAATGATTCATTTGACGTGTAAATTTTGCCTACTCGTTTGCAGATGCTCTAAACAACCACCAAATTCAAATCACTTCATTACAATTTACTTCCCCCTGAAACGAGAGAGAGAGAGAGAGAGAGAGATGACGGGAATGGTGATGCTGACGAACGGTGGTGGGAAGGTGGGAACAAAACGAGCTGACGAGGAAGAACAGAACCAGCTCTCCCTCGTCGCATTCCTCTTGGCAGCTCTGAGAAAATCAATGGTCTCTTGCCGTATCGATCGACAAGAGGAAGTGATATCCACCGTTCAAAACATGGAAATCGGGTGGCCCACGAACGTCCAACACATCACCCACGTCACATTTGATCGATTCAATGGGTTTCTGGGTCTTCCTGTTGAGTTCCAGGTTGAAATCCCCTGTAGAGTCCCCAGTGCCAGGTCTTTCCCTATCTCTTTCTTTTTCTCTTTAATTTCAGATTCTTGAAATGGGTTTTTTTAAAAAAAAAAAAAAACAACTTATAATGGGTCATAATAAAACTAGTTATGTCTGTGATGTGTTTTGTGTAATTGTGTGAGAGAGATCTTCATGGTGAGCTTAGATTTAGCTTATGAAGTTGTTGAAAATAAAAATCTTGAAATGGGTTTTCCTTAATGATGGCTTATTATGCTACTAATGTGATTTCTTTCAATGATTTTGGTGATCTCTTTGTGTGTTTGTGTAATTGTGCAAAAGAGATCTTCATGTGAGCTTAGATTTAACTCGCAAAATTGTTCAAGACCACTTCTTTTGTCCTCCATTTCTCTTTTCCGACCATTTTTGGAGCTAGTATGTAGTATAATTGTGTGTGTGTGTATATGCTGGTGATGAACTCCAACCTTGGTTGGCTACATCTTCACAACATAGCTGATCTTGGTTTTCTAGTTGGAGATGTATGATCAAAATAGGGGATTTTAAGGAGAAATTTTGGTATACCCATGTGGCAAACTGGTACCTGAACCAATAGTAATTATAGTATTGGCTTATTTGGATGGGACCTACATGTAGACAGTGTATGTTCCACCCAAATGAGTTATTCTTATTGGCTATAGCGTACCATGCGGTACCCGGAAGGTATTCAAAAGCTTTTCTTTAAATTGGTGTTTTGGCCTCTTTTTTTCCTTCTTGTTGGAGGCTATACTAGAAAATAGGAGTAATTGTATAGCTAGAGCTATGTTTGCTTTTGGTTGCTGAGAAGATGTTGAAGACAAAGGAAGAAGTTCAACTTTTATATTTGAATTATTTATCTGTTTGGCTAATTGCAAAATAAAGTCTCAATTAAGGGCTTTACATGCTCTCTCTCTCCCTCAAACCAATATCAGATTCAGATGCAACATCACTGTCAGAATTAAATTTCTCTAATGGAGGTTTGTGGAGAATAGACTCTTACTAAATTTTCTATTGAAAGAATACAACTAACGCATTAGTTTTTTTTTGGCAAGGCTATAGTGAGCAACATCTCATATGAGAAATCAGCTTTTGGCTAAGGGCTAAAAGCTGCTTTCTCATATGAAAAGTTGCTCTAGCACTTTGTTGAACTTATAAATTGGGGTTCAATCATAACTAAGAGTTAGGGTGCTTGATAAATTCATTTATGTGACTATTAGGGTTTGGTGTGTTGTTTTGGGATATTAAATGTTTAATGTGGTTTCTTTCTCTTTTTTAGGTAGATGTTTAATGTGGTTTGTATCATGGGGTGTTTTAGTACTATTATGAATTAATGAGCAATTAATGGGCCAACCTCCATTTACCCTCAATATCTTATTGTATTTTCACTTCTTGCCTTTTGGGATTTCTCATTAATGGGGTGTTTTAGTACTATTATGAATTTATGAGCAATTAATGGGCAACCTCCTTTTACCCTCAATATCTTATTGTATTTTCACTTCTTGCCTTTTGGGATTTCTCACTAATGCCCTATCTTTATTTCTTTCGGAGAAATTATTCCGTGTGACAGCCTCTATGATTTCATCATTAATGTGGGACCCACAAAATACTGAACTTGTAGCGAACAACATTTCTCTCATTTTAACCCTTGGTCAAGATTAATATGGAGTACTTTTTAGTTGTTTGAATGCCATTTGATGAAATGAATGCTAACAACATTTCATGGGACCAAAATGAAGATGTTTTTCTTTTAAGGAGAATGATCAATATGATTTCTTTCTTCATTTTTTTTCTTGAAAATTAGATTCCACGTCTTCAATCCCAATTTAATACTTCTCTTATTTAGTATTCGAAACTTTATTCGTTAAATGGTCAAAACATTTTAGTATTGCAACTGAGCTCTTAATGAAAATCAAAGCCACCCCTAATTTCTGATTTTGTTGCAGATCTTTAAATGAGGTAAAAAATGAAAGATGTTGGGCATTAGTGAGGAACACTGAGACTAGGAGAGAGAAAGTGAATATACATCAAAGAAATGAGGGCAAAATAAGGTTTGTGTAAGACTTTAATTGATAAAAACTATCATGCAGAAATAACTTTAATTGCCAAGATCTTGAATATGACACACCTCAAGAATTCACATATAAATTTACATACCATCATTCGCCATTGAAGTTGGTAGAGACGGAATTGGAACCCTTTAGATTGAACTTTATTCTAGGCTTCTCCTTCTTCTCTCTGTCTCTCAATTATGCACACCCTTATTTCTGTAATTGATTGAATGATTAACTTTCAAGGGGTAGAGTGTACCTTTTATAGAGGAGAGAAGAGGGGCTTTTAATGACTGTCATAATGACAGTCTTGGAATATGTAACGTATTTCATAATTATCTTGGAATATGAAAAGTCCCTTATTTAATAATTGTTGAAAGATGAACCATTCAATCATTAGTTCTCCCAACAATCATAATACATATATATACATTAACTGGGATAATTTTCTATTGACTAAATAGTTGGTGGAGTCCAACTAACATAGTAGGCTAGTGGGCCACATTTTATAGGACTTTTAAAAGTCACATAGGAACTTACATTCTCCCACTTGGTCCACTAGGCCGATTATGATATTTAACTTAGTTGGATTCCACATATAAAACTTTAATACGTGATCACTAATTTTTGAAATTAGCCAATACTCCCAATCTTTAAGATACTGTCATACTAAGATTAGCATAGACTTTCAATGTAAGTCATAGCGGTTATACAACATTTGTGTTGTATTCTCTTCTATGTACCACACCATTAATAATCTTTACTAACCTTAGTCTATTATACCGAAATGCCCATGTAATGTGTCTTGTTAAGACATTTCCTGTTTATGAAACAACCAAACATAATTTGTGCACACACAATTGAAAACAGGAAACAAACAGAAACAAACTTTAATTGCGCATAAGTGTCAATTACACTACAACTGAAATATCCATCATTATTGATTACTCAAAAGACCCATCCTTACAACATGTTCCTTATATGTCTTTGGAGGTAATCCCTCAGTCAATGGATCATCAATCATAAGAATAATGCTCAAATTTTCAATTGACACTTATTGTTTCAGGACTCTTTCTCTAACAACCAAGTACTTATGTTCCATGTGCTTGGAACCACTAGAGTATTTTCCATTCTTAGAGAAGAAAACTGCTGCGGTATTGTCACAATAAATTTTCATCAGCTTGGTAATAGAGTCAACAACACAAGTCCTGAAGTAAAATTCTGTAACCATAAAGCATGACTTGTGGCCTCAAAACATGCAACAAACTCGGCCTCTATCGTGGATGAAGCAATTATGGACTGCTTCACACTTTTCCACGAGATTGCTCCACCAGCTAGCAAAAACACAAAACATGATGTGGACTTTTTGCTATCTAAACAACCACCAAAATCCGAGTGTGAGTACTCGATCACTTCTAACTGATCTGATCTCCTATATGTGAGTATATAATCCTTCGTCCCTTGAAGATATCACATAACCTTCTTCGCTGCTTTCCAGTGTTCCATTCCTAGATTACTTTGATATCTACCTAACATTCCAACTGCAAAGCTAATATTCGGTCTGGTACAAGTCTGAGCATACATTAAACTCCCCACAGCTGATGCATATGAAAGTTTCTTCATTTGTTCCTTTTCTAAGCCATTCCTAGGGCACTGACTTTCATTTAACTTGTCACCTTTCATGATTGGTGCATCACTGACCGAACACAACTGCAAAATAAATCTTTCCAAAACTCGACTGATATAACCTTTCTGAGACAGTCGTAGCAATCCTCGAGATCGATCTCTAAAGATCTCTATGCCAATGACATAGGTTGCCTCACCCATATTAACCATCTTAAAGCACTTGGCAAGATACTCCTTGGTTTTGTGCAACAAATCAAGATTACTACTTGCTAACAAAATATCATCTACATTGTTGAGATTGTTTGTCCCACATCGGGGACTTATAACCTAGCTACTCAATATTTAAGTTCAAGGGGCTACTCCACCCATTGCCAATTGATTTTGGGTTGGATGCTCCAATTCAACATGGTATCAGAGCAGGTTATTGTTGGGCCAATTTGTCCACGTGTGCTCCACGTCACCCTATCTCAGTAATCCACGTGTTTGGCTCTCAGTCATGCCACACGTGCGGGGGCGTGTTGAGATTGTCTGTCCCACATCGGAGACTTATAACCTAGCTACTCAATATATAAGTTCAAGGGGCTACTCCACCTACTGCCAATTGGTTTTGGGTTGGATGCTCCAATTCAACATACATACAGAACCAAAAAGATAAACTTGCTCCCACTGATCTTCAGATATATACACTGATCAACAGTGTTTTCCTTAAATTCAAAAGTAGTAATGGTATCGTTAAACCTTATATACCATTGTTTGGAAGCTTGTTTAAGACCGTATATGGATTTTTTTAATTTGCAAGCCAAATGTTCTTTTCCTTTCTTTGCGAACCCTTCAGGTTGTTCTATGTAGATATCCTCATCCAAATTTTCATTCAAAAAGGCGGTTTTCACATCCATTTGATGTAACTCTAGATCATAATGAGCTATAAGTGACATGATAATTCTAAGCGAGTCCTTCTTAGATATTAGAGAGAAGGTCTCTTTATAATCAATGACCTCTTTCTGAGTGAAACCTTTAGCCACAAGTCTGGCCTTATATCTCTCAGTTAGGAATGGCAACGGGGTGGAGTGGAGTAGGAGTCGCCATTCTCCAACTCCACTCCGCTTATACATATGGTACTCTAACTCCACTCCACTCCACTCCACTCCTACACATAAGGTATACCAACTCCTACTCCATTTAAAACTACGCACTCCTACTCCACTCTATCTCACTCTTACTCCATTTACGAATTTATAAATCAATTAAAAAATCAACAAAAAAGCCTACAATCCAATGACTTCGCAACAAAAAAAATATTTGAACCATAAAATATTACATCATACCAAAAAGCACTTTGTAAAAATTGAAGTGTGTCTCTGTAAACCAACGTATTGCTTGTATATATAGGTGATGCAATTAGTAAAATGTGTAGAATAGTAAGGGTAGTTTAATAATTGCGGAGTATAATTGGGTCGGAGTCGGAGTTTAGGGGGTCCTACCAACTCCACTCCTACTCCCGTAGGAGTTTACTTTGCTCATACCAACTCCACTCCTATGTAGTTTTATTGAACTCCAACTCCTTACCAATACGAGCGGAATGGAGCGGGTTACCGGCAGAGCGGGGGAAATTGCCATCCCTACTCTCAGTATTGCCTTTAGCATCGCGCTTGGTCTTAAAGACACATTTACAGCCGACTTTCTTACAATTATTAGGCAATTCGACGAGATCCCAGACACCATTGTGATTCATCGATTTCAACTCTTCATTCATAGCATCGATCCATTTACGAGAATTATCACTTTCTATGGCTTGTGAAAATGAAACCGGATCCTTGTTAATCCCAATATCAAATTCAGATTCTTGTTGATACACCACATAATCATCTGAATTGACAGGTCTCCTTTCTCCCTGAGATCTCCTCAAAACTGCCGGTTGTGGTGTATTACATTTATTTTTAATGGCAATATCCTCATGAAGTGGTGAATCATTTTCATTATATTGTTCATTTCCCTCAACTGGTTGAATAGCTTGAGAAACAACAATTTCTCGAGAAGGAATGGGTGGTACGATATCCACTCTTAGTTCCTCGAGATTTACCTTTCTTGATTCATCACTCCTACTAACTTTGCCATTATCTAAGAATCTGTCATTACCGGTTTCCACAATCCTCGTACTATGGTTAAGACAATATTGGTACCCTTTGGACTTATCCGGATAACCAATGAAATATCCAAATATGGTCCTTGAATCTAACTTTTTCTCATGTGGATTGAAGATCCTTGCTTTTGCTGGACAACCCCAAACATGTAAATGTCTCAAACTAGGCTTCCTACCAGTCCACAACTCGAAAGGAGTTGTTGGGGCTGCCTTACTAGGAACCCTGTTCAAAATATACATTACAGTCTTTAATGCTTCACCCCACAATGAATCAGGTACAAATGTACAATTGAAAAACTCATCATACTCCTAAGTCCTCTAACCATATCCAAAAGAGTACGATTACGCCTTTCAGCAACTCCATTCTGTTGTGGCGTACCTGGCATTGTGTATTGAGCACAAATGCCATGCTTTTCAAGAAATTTGGCATTGTGTATGGGCCAGGATTTTGATCCGTCTCATCATATCTACCATAGAACTCACCACTTCGATCAGACCTCACTATTTTAACCTTTCTATCTAACTGCCTCTCGACCTCAATAATGAACACCTCAAGGATCTCAACGGCCTGAGACTTTTCATGTATTAGATATACATAACCATAGCGAGAAAAATTAGCTATAAAGGTGATAAAATACCTTTCTCCAGCAAAACATGGAATGGAGAGTGGTCCACAAATATCTGTATGATTATCTCAAGAAGCTTAGTACTTCTTGAGGCACCTTTCTTAGTGTGTTTGGTTTGCTTTCCCTTAATGCAATCCATACATACTTCAAAATCAGTGAAGTCTAGGTGATCCAAAATACCAGTCTTCACCAATCTCTCAATTCTATTCTTGGAGATATGCCCCAGTCTTTTATGCCACAAGATTGAAGAGTTTTCATTAATTAGCCCTCGTTTTGAACCAACATTCGAATGCAGGGCTATTAAAAATTATGCAAACTCACGATTCAAGGAAATTTTATATAAACCATCATATAAAATAACAGAACCAACAATAATAGAGTTAAACATTAAACTGAGTTTTGCACAACTGAATAAAACAAAATATCCAGCAACATCTAATCTGGATTAAGAAATTAAATTCATAGAAATCGAAGGTACATAAAAAGTGTCCATAAGATCCATCTGATGACCTGTCTCCAAGAGTAAGCGATAGGTTCCAACAGCTACCACTTCCGCTTTGAGACGGTTCCCCATATAGACGAATAGTTCACTTTCCTTCGGGTTCCGGGTTGTAAGAAATCTCTGCATTGAATTTGTTATGCGAGTTGATGCCCCAGAGTCAATCCACCAAGTATTAGAAGGAACTTCAACAAGATTTAATTCATAACATACAAAAGAAAGATTGATACCTCTCTTTTCGAACCAAACTTTACGCTTGCTGCAGTCCTTGTTCACATGTCCTTTCTTGCGACAAAAGCCCTGATTACTTTTCCCAAGTCCATCTCCTTTCTTTGGTAGAATTCTCTTTTCTTTCACAAACTTTCCTTTCTTTTTGGCTCCTTGAGTTACAACCAGCACAGAATGGGGTCCTTCTTGCCTTAATCTCACTTCCTCTTGAATACACATGCTAGTCAGCTCATTCAAATTCCACTTGTCTTTATGAGTATTATAGTGAATTTTGAATGGGCCGAAGTGAGGAAGGAGTGAATTTAGAATAAACTGTACTAAGAAGGTTTCATCCACTTGCATTCCTAGTGCTCGAAGTTTTGCAGCTTTGTCAGTCATACAGAGGATATGTTCTTGAACTCCTCTATTATCATCATACTTATCTGCTGATTTGAAAAGTTCTTTAACAACAGTCAAGATTTCCAATGCGCTATTAGTTTGAGGAATTGAGATTTTGATATTATTAGCCATGGTCATCCTCATAAACATAAGACTGAGTCTTTTTGATCTTTAATTTCCCAGGTTTTCATAGTGTCAACCTGTACTGTAGTACTGTTAGCAGCAATTTCCTCAGTTTTTTTCAGCCAAAAGTGCCATGTCAAGATCTAACACACCCAATGTGAATTGGACTTGTTCATACCATTTCGAAATATTTGACCCATTAAAAGTTGGAATGCTAGATGCATGAGAGTGCAACGAAGTGGGAACAATCACTGAAATAGGACAATGCTCACGTTAAGGCCTTGAGTCTATCTTTGATATAAAATTATAAATTCTAAACAGATGAACTATTGATATCACTATGGTTTCTCTTTTGGGTGAAACCGTAGCATATCTAGTGTCCACTCTATAGGTGCAAAATGTTATATCTATATAGGTCTAATATAATTTATGTTACCAAATAGTTAGTCATGTTACCTTTGGGTATCCAATTCTACACTACTAAGTAACACAAATTACATTACCCTATCCACTTCATAGTTAGTTGAAAGTGACTTTCCTTTGGGCTAGTCCCAATCTCCCAACTATGATTGCCATTGAGAATATTATTGTCTTTTATGTCACCCTTATTTGACTAATCTTTAATGTAGTTTTATTATATTCATAAGGCTCACTAACCTGAGTCACTTTGGCGACTACCAAGTTAATAAACCCTATGAAAATAAAACTAACCAACAATATTCTCTGACCTTTTATTAGAGTTATTTATTTAATTGCTAAAGTCATCGTTTATTAATTCAATTACTAATTTAATGAAAATAATAGTAATTTCTAATTTTTTCTTTTATGTAATTGAATTTTCTGTTCAATAACTACTTTGAGCAATAACTCTAAAATTGTATATTCTCTATCACTTCTATTAGAGTTATTATTTAATTGTTAAAATTTGTCATTTATTTACTTAATCATTTTCATAATAAAATATTAACTGTAAATTTTCTTTTATGTGATTTAAAACTTTTCAATGACAAAAATTAACAATAACTCTTAATTTCATATGAAACAAATGAAATCTTGAGCTGTATGTTTCAACCAATATACAAATCACAACACAATAAGATTTGTGAAACAAATTAAGAATTGATAACCAACCTGAGTATCATATATGCATAATTGATGTGAATAATCTAGATATTAATTTAATAATGTTTAGGATCTAGTATTATGCACAGTAACCCAATCATGATTTATGATCTAAAAGATCCAAAGGAATTTGAATCACATTTGGTGTCTGACACCAAGTTACAGCCAAAAGCCGATTCTATAGAAGCCATTATATAAGAATCTGGAAAAATAAGATGTTAATTTTGAACGTGGTTTGAGAAACACTTTTACTTCTGGAAGACTCTAATCATATGGTCTACATGTATTTCCACAATTGATTCCAAAACTGACATTATAATTTATACATTACTGTCACTTTACAACTCGTTGAACCAAACGGTAAATATGTGGTAAATCATACGCAGAAATTTACATCGAAGGGATCTCCGACAGTGCACAAAATATTCGAGATAAAATTGTATTATAAGATGCATATATTCAAAACCTTGGCTCTGATACCAACTGTAAGACTTTCATGATAAAAACTATCATGCGGAAACTTTAATTGGCAAGATCTTGAATACGACACACCTCAAGAATTCACATATAAATTTACATACCGTTATTCGCCATTGAAATTGGTAGAGACGGAATTGGAACCCCTTAGATTGAACTTTATTCTAGGCTTCTCCTTCTTCTCTCTGTCTCTCAATTATGCACACCCTTATTTCTGTAATTGATTGAATGATTAACTTTCAAAGGGTAGAGTGTACCTTTTATAGATAAGAGAAGAGGGCATTTTAATGACTGTCATAATGACGGTCTTGGAATATGTAATGACTTTCATAATTATCTTGGAATATGAAACGTCCCTTATTTAATAATTGTTGAAAGATGAACCATTCAATCATTAGTTCTCCCAACAATCAACATATATATAGAAGACTAGTTGGCCACGTTTTATAGGACTTTTAAAAGTCATATAGGAACTTACAGTTTGCCCTTAATTTATTTCCTAAAATCTTGTGTGGTATGCTAACTTGTGATAATCCAATTTTGCAGTGCCAGTGTGTTTGGTGTCTCGGCGGAGTCAATGCAGTGTGCTTACGATTCAAGAGGCAATAGTGTTCCTACAATTCTGTTGCTAATGCAAGAGAGGTTGTACTCACAAGGAGGTCTAAAGGTACAAGTACCATTTAAATGCACAGCATAATTTGTTTTGCTGTTTAGTTTAGTCATCAGTGGTTATTACTTTGATCTTTACGAGTTATTACGTTGGGTTCATGTATTTTGAAAAGAAATGGAAAAAATAAAGGAAAGCGAGAAGGAGAAACTACTTTCCTGGTGTTTTCCGCCACGCTAAAAACCAAAAAAATATAGACATTATCAAACGTAATAAGAAATCAAAATAAACTAAAGCAAGGAAAATGACGTGTGAAATTAATTAATTAATTAATTTTAATCTATTTTCTTATTATTTTATGTTCTTCATACTTTACTCATTGTTTTCCTCACACTCTGTCCAGTTGCGGATTTAGAGAAGGAAAATGAAATGTCCAAGAAAGAAAACTACTTCCTTCTGTTTCCTCCATGCTTAAATATAGCATTAAGAACTCTCACTATGTGATACTATCTCAAGAAAAAAAGAATGGAAGTGACTCGGTAAATATTTTCTCAAATTGTCAATACATTTTGTTTTGTTTTGTTTTGTTTTTTTTTTTTTTTTTCCATATTTTACACATGATTTGTCTTATTAAACCAGACAACGAATATGTTTCCTCTTTTCATGTACCTTCCTAAATCAATGAACCAGCGAACCGAGGCATTGATGTATTTTGCATGGTTTTGTAGGCAGAAGGAATTTTCCGTATAAACCCAGAGAACAGCGAGGAAGAGCATGTCAGAAACCAGCTGAACCGAGGCATAGTGCCCGATGACATTGAAGTCCATTGTTTGGCGGGTCTCATTAAAGCCTGGTTTCGAGAGCTTCCTTGTGGGGTGTTAGATGGCCTCTCCCCTGAACAAGTTTTGCAATGCAATGTTGAGGAAGAGTCTGTTGAGCTCGTGAAGCAGCTAATGCCAACCGAGGCAGCTTTGCTCAACTGGGCGATTGATCTTATGGCAGACGTTGTTGAGCAAGAGGAATCCAACAAAATGAATGCAAGAAATATTGCAATGGTCTTTGCTCCAAACATGACTCAGGTAAATCAGTAAACCTCATTTTGTACTGTTACGTCTTGTTTGGCCGTTCCATGAATTGGCTCATTTCACAATTCCTGAAACATTTTAAATACAGGATCCATTAGCTTGAAATGGGTTATTTGGGAAATTCATCGTGTTTCTTCATATGTGGATCATTCCTAGGCTATCTTTAAATGGTGTAACTAGTAATGTGCACACTAACAATTTTAAGCACAACCCTCCTACAAAACTACCATTTGCTCAATGTCATCATTCAATATGATATATTTCTACACTCAAAGTTTTTTGTTGTGCAAATGAGGCCATTCAAACTTATGGGGCACGCAAACATGAATTAGATATATCTCAGAAAGTATCACAGTTTCTAGTATCGTTATGTCCTGTTTGGCCATTCCATGAATTTGAATAGATTAGGCGCATTCCCAACTTGTAGAACATGTTAATTCAGAATGAATCCATTTTACTGAACGAGGCTATTGGGAGCGATGGGGACTTCATTATGTCTCTTCCTTTCGTAAAATGATAAAATTGATAGTTTTTTAGCACAACTCTTTTAAATGACTACGATTTCTTCAATACCCATTTCAAAAATTATAAACGAGCCTGATCAAATTTATGGGATGTGGAAAGAGGTCATTAGTCTATTCAAATCAACAAGTTTAAGCTCTTTCCTTTCATTTCCTGATCAGATGTCTGATCCATTGACTGCCCTGATGCACACTGTTCAAGTGATGAACTTTCTCAAGACCCTGATCATAAAAACACTAAGAGAACGAGAAGAGGCTGCAACGGGCTACTCACCGATGTCATCTCGTTCTTCTGATCACCAATCTCATGAGGAATTTGATAGCCACCGTGAGATGGATACCAGCGGAGAATTGAGAGGGCCAGCTTCAGATTATGATGAACATGACCATCACAGCAATACAAGTGAAGAAGAAGAAGATGATGAAGATGAAGTTGAGTCACATAGTGACATCGAAGAATGTTTCTTGAGGAAATTAGATGGGAATGAGAATGAAACAACCATTTTCTTGGAAGAATCAGTAGGAGATTCACAGAGAGAGATTGCGAGTCTCATAGGTGGTTCTAACTATAATGGGGAGTCTGGTTTTTCCTTATCTGATAGCAGAACTGGGATTTCTTGTTTGAGCACAAGTGATGGAGAAGACTCGGGAATTCGAAATGTTGATACTAAAATCCCATCAAAAAGATGTGAAAACACAGATGATGAGGAGATAATAGACAAATTTGTGGAGCCTGCTTTTCGTATGCCTTTGCTTGTTGTCGAGTGAATCTTTTTACCAGAAGTTTCATTTATTGATGATAGGGAGGAAAAAAGAAAAAAGAAAAAAGAAAGAAAAAAAAAAGGTAGCTTGTTTGCAGATTTTGGATTCACTTCTGTAGCCATTGTTGCTTTTCTGTAAATTGATAGTGTTTGAGTTTTGGGCATTGATCAAAGAGGGCATGGGAGTGGCTTGTTTGTGCTTGATTGGAAGTCGGTGTTCAACTTAAGGCTGAACTCAAAATTTGTACTTTTGGATTTGTGCTTGATTGTCATGATTTGAAGAACCAACTGAAAGTGGCTTTGATGTGAATTATGAGAAATGCTATGCTTAATAATGGGTCCTACTATAAAAACAGAATAACTATATAATTAATTTGACATATCGAGTGAAGCTCTTATTTACAGGAATGTCAAGTTGCCACATAAGCCTTTAAATAAATTTTACATATTGACATCTAAGTATTTGGATGGTGATGCTCTAAATAGTATTTTTAGGGATCAAATTTATACATATATATATATATATATGCGTTGGAATTAGGAGATTTGATCCCGGATTTGATTTTGTTATTTATGGTCATGTTGACCACATTTATTTTATTTTATCTCTTTCCTTTTTCTTGTTATCTCTTTTTCTTTTTATTTCTCATTGTAATATTATATAAACTTAGGAACGTACAATAGTAAAACTATTCTTTTCCCAAATCTCTTTATGGTATCAGAGCCACACATACAATCCACCACCACCACCATACCTTCGCCGCAACCCACCACCACCACAGCCTGCGCCGCAATCTCCTCAGCACAACCACACCTTGCCACAACCTCACTCATCTCCCGGCGACCACACCCATTACCCTTAGCCACTGCGCCGCAGGGAAAAATAAATTTCCTTTATGGGTCCATAGGGAATGACGGGTGAATAATCGCATTGTCATCTACTCAAACCAATAAACACCACGATAGGGAGGATGCTATTCATAGAACATATCTTATTAACATTAATCAGAGGCTACAGCGGAAACTATAAAAGGTATGAAAGCAACAGATGCCCAAGTACCAATTATAAAAGTCTACTAAAACTATTACAACAGCTGGCTTATAGTCTCAGGCCTATAATAATAATAACAACAGATATACAAACTAACTATTACAAGCAGCACGTCTTCTTCTCCAAGCCTTCAGCTCCAAACCCGGCAGAACATCAGTCTCTCGTCCTCAAGTCCTGCGAAGCTCTAGACATTGGAATGTCCAGGGCACAAACGCCATCAGCTTTGGATACAAAGCTGAGTGAGTACATTAAACAACACTCCTCACCGTTATTGTTCAGCATCTTAAAATGCGGTTAATCTCTTAACAATGGCGTCTCTCACGGACATAGCAAAGGTCTCATTAAACTGTACATTAATCAAAGGTAACAGGAATAACAGGAAGCATAGTAATGACAAAGACAAGGATCATGGTATAATATCTTATCACATATTCATCAAATCCATGCATGTAACCCATGCAACCACCCATGCATATACCTTTACGTCGGGACGCTGAATCCACGACTGAACATTAATCTCATCATATACGTACTCACATTCATATCTCTATCCATCTCTGTATCCATACATCAATACCATATTACAAATATGTGTCCATACATAGATTCCATAATACCAATCGGAATCACCCGACTAGGTAGTAGGTACTACAATCCTTTGATAGGGTTACCGGTCGTCTACACGGTACCACCTATCTGTAAACGATGGAAGCGGCACAACGGACGTCTTCTACGCTGTGTATATTCTCACTGGTCGACTACACGGTGAAAATACATTAGGGCACTAGCCGGACGTAATCGTCAACGGTACACTGGACGTCTTCAACAGTGCATACGCATTACTGGACGTCTTCAACAGCAAGAGGCGTACTAGGAACTCTAACCGTCCCACGTCCACCCGACTCGTCAGCCGTTGACCCCATGGATCCAAAGTACAATATCTCATTATTCCACATTGAAGCACATATCCCATTTCTCATCATATTCTCTTACCTCTTCACATCACTATCCCATGCATGCTGACACATGTTGTGAAATGCTCATATACTAAGTACAGGAATGCCACATGCTCTGTATTCATCATATCTACTCATTTCTGATTATTAACATGCTGTCGTGTTCCATTCTACTATTCAGTTCAGCAATATTATCATGTAACAATTAAACAGTTCATCTCACAACAGTGTTGCACTATCTCTTAAATTAACAATATCGCATCACGAAAGCATGGATAAACATTTAATCAACTAAACAGTTCATATTATAATCAACAGGAATTAATCATGTTCTGAAAGCTTCGATCGATTGAGGTCCTCTCGATCGATTGAAGTCAACTAAGTTCGATCGATCGAAGTCCATTCGATCGATTGAAGAAACGGAGAGTTCAATCGATCGAAAGCCATTCGATCGCTCGAACATCATCTTCTACCCAGAAACTGGGCAGAGACGAACAAAGGTTTCGGGGTCACAATATATACATTCTAAACTGCATATAATCATCCTACAATCCTTCTTCGAGTGAGTTAATGAAACTCACCTCACTCCGGTGGTCCGGTGGCGGCGTTCCGAGCTCCGCGGCGGCGGTTATGGTGACGGCGAGCTTTCTCTCTATCCTCTCCTTCTCTGTCTCTCTCCTTGTCTCTGTCTTCTCTATCTCTCTCCTTGTCTCTGTCTTCTCTTCCCTTCTTCTTCTTCTTGTTCTCCTTCTCTCTAAGTATATATATATATAACACACATACACACACGGTTATATATATATATATATGTATAGAACACACATACACCCACAAGCTCTCTCTCTCAAACTCTAAACTGCCAAAACACCCACACACACAAAACACACGTATATATATAGGGAAACAAGAAGAGCAGGTGGCAAACACGTATACTGAAAATACAACGTTCGATCGATCGAAGTTAGTTCGATCGATTGAGAACAGGTCGGTTAAGGTTCGATCGATTGAAAGGAGTTCAATCGTTCGGGAAAGGGTCCACATCACAGAATCAGGTCGGCAGAGCTTCGATCGCTTGAAGTAGGTTCGATCGATCGAGAATAACAGAAGTTCAATCGCTTGAGAAGAGTTCGATCGATCGAGAAAGGTTCTTCACCAAAGGTTCACACAAGCATACATGGTCTTATTTATATAACCATGCATCCGAAAATACAGGGTATTACATTATCCACCACTCATCAAAAGATTACGTCCTCGAAATCTGAAGCAGCGGTTCCTATAACTAAAAAGAAATCCATCTCAGAAGATAGAATCTAAAAATGCTCAAGTTCTCGTTTTACGTAAACGATTACCTCAGCGGCCAACGGGTGCAAGTTCTAGACACGCGATACGAAAATATCAACGATCTACGAGTACTAGGGTGACAGCTACCAATCCTCGGGTTTAGATATATAAAATTCGTAAGTCGAACTTCGGGAAAAGGTTCTAGGTAGCACAATCAAATCCTCTCACAACATCTGAAACGGCTAGTCTCTAAACATATGAGGTTCCTCCCTCAGGTCAAACTCTACGGTGTGAGGATTCTATCGACCAAATGTTCTAATCTCATCTAAGTTGTAGCGAAGCGTTGCCGTCTACTCCTGTCTCCAAAGGTACTTCGAACTTTGCTAACGATGTCTCTACTGTATCAACAGTTGGTTGTCTCCCATCTCTGGGCTCCTGGTTATGTTTGTCAGCGTCCTTAGTCGGTCTCTTGTTGTACACAACGTTCTGTGACATCTTTGTTAACTCCAGTGTTGTCACCGTCATTCTTTAGTATGTTGGCTTGAGAGTATCGTGACTCTGGCATCGTAGTAAATGATTTAAACTTACTCATGTGTCTCCAATTTCTCACATACTATTGATATAATCATCTCTCGAGTTTGTACTATCCGTTGAATACTTGTTCTACTTCCACGTACTAATTTAAACAAGTTAGACAATGTTGTATGATTCTGTGAGTCGATCTACTGTATAATATTTCGAAAGGATAAAAGCAACAGGAACTCGGTGTCAAAAAGCAATCTTCCGTGGTACTCGTAATTCTGGTATCGTCTCTGCGTCACTAGTATCCTCTCTTATAGACTTGAAATCTTCTAGTTTGTCGTTACTTGTCAAGGCTATATCTAACAAAAATTGAGATTCCTCATCTCTAATCTCTGTCCAACTTACCAACGGTTGGCGTAGTCTTTTGATAGGGAGGCAATTGACGTCATATAAGGATGCAATTGATGTCTTATGGGGATGCAATAGATGCTATACAGGGATGTAAATGATGTTATATCCATTCTCAGATAACTACTATCAGAGACGACTACTGATTTGTGCCAAATGAATTGTTTGTATATCTACAATTTATGGTGTAGGCTAATCCTCTTACAATCAATCAAACGGATGCCAAAGTTCTAGAAATGTCGGGATCATATATAATACATGATGTAGGTGTTGAGTGTTGTACCTTCTGTCTATCGTCCTTGTCTAAGTTGAGACCAATTATTTGTATGGCGAGTTTGCCCTCGTGATACTTGTTGCGACGGAACATTGTGTTGCATCTCCAGTTCTGGACAAAACTTACGGACATGACCAACTTTACCGCAGTTAAAACACCGTATTCCACATCCATTAGATTTCCTTGATACTCTGCATTCTTGGGAATGGTGTCCTGGTACTCCACAATTGTAGCAGATATCTCGTTCTCTGTGCTGTGTTGGAGTCGCCACTAGTTTTGATTCTTTCTTGTCGGTCTCAAATCTCTTGCGCTTCTGGCGGTTGCCTATGTAACTTCTCTCTGTATTTCCTTGTTGAACTTGGTTAGCAGCCAACACAATCTGACTATCTCTTCCTCTCTGATCCGTTATGAAAAACTGATCGTTCTTTGGAAATGCTTGATCAAAGTGTTGTCCTTCACTAATCTGAGTGTCGTCTTCTAGCTTCGTTGCCATTTCTACCAGAGCTTCGAAAGATTGATCTAAATATCCTATAGTCATATGACGGATATGTGGAACTAGTCCCTGATGATATCTTTTGATTTTCCTTCTTGGGGTATCGATCATATGCGGCGCAAATCGTGATAGCCTCTCGAATTAAGTTGTATATTCTGGCACTGTAAAACTACCTTGGACTAATTGTATGAACTCCATCTCCCTTTTGTTCTTCTCGGATTCTGGAAAGTATTTCTCTAGAAATCGAGTCTTGAATGATTCCCAAGTCATCCTTCCTACAGCTTCTTCACCTATCGTAGCTTTCACTGCGTCCCACCAATCTGCTGCTGAGAATGTCAGTTGAAATATAGCCAAATGTCTTTTCTCAGTGTCAGTACATTCAAGTGTCTCAAATATCAATTCTATCTGGCGAATCCATTGCTCAGCTTGCCATGCTCCCGTTAATCCGGTAAAGGTCTCTGGTTGAAGAGCACAAAATTCCTTTAGTAGCTTGACTCTTGTCTGACGTACTGGTGCTTCATTGCCGATGACGTGATCCGCACGATTGATAACTTGTTCCATGCGACGGATGAAAACTCCAATCATTCCTGTTGGATCTATCTCAGGAGGTACTAATTCAGGTACTCCATTCAGCTGGCCCGGGTTTCCTCGAGTCGTCCTAACCATAACGAGTACTGGTAGTGTTCGATGTCGCTACCTTCAATGAAAATCTATTCGGTCAGACGCATTCTATCTTACAGCTCAAGCAAGAACAAAACATGTGGTAACCAATATATAGTACCACTATATAATACGATCACATTAAGCAATACGGATACCTCACATAAAATAATAATAACCACAAGGTCAGTCTATCTACCAAGTGTACTCCAATATATCTATGCTCAAAACACGGGTTACGAAACTATAGGTTCTACGCGTAACGTCAAATCTAAACATTCTATTCCCATTCTCAGGTTCCAAGCTATGAGTATTGTTCAACTAAAATGTGAGAACACTCAACTAACATGTGGCTCAAGGTAACAGGATAATCTTATCCTAAAACTCTTTCTATTTCTAGATCATACCGACTGTTCCGAGATTGCTTCGGGATTTGTCAGTGTCTAAAATCCAACGGTTCTATATTTATAGGATCTCCACAACCACAACTAATTCTCAACGCATTGTTCTCTGTGAACTCAGCTATCAACAGTTCTAACGATTCTTATCGGCTCTAGCAGTTACTACCTGCTAACGAAACATTCTCAGATGGATTCTTCAAACTTCTCGTCTACATGACAAGATTCCAGTTCTATCTCATCTCAACTAATCCTCATGCTATCGATATTAACTTAGGACTCAGGTTCTAATCACAAAAGACAAGCGGTTAACAACTGAAACCTAGGCTCTGATACCAAAAATCCTGTCATGCCCCGGAGCAGCATAAATAGGGAAAAATAAATTTCCTTTATGGGTCCATAGGGAATGACGGGTGAATAACCGCATTGTCATCTACTCAAACCAATAAACACCACGATAGGGAGGATGCTATTCATAGAACATATCTTATTAACATTAATCAGAGGCTACAGCGGAAACTATAAAAGGTATGAAAGCAACAGATGCCCAAGTACCAATTATAAAAGTCTACTAAAACTATTACAACAGCTGGCTTATAGTCTCAGGCCTATAACAATAATAACAACAGATATACAAACTAACTATTACAAGCAGCACGTCTTCTTCTCCAAGCCTTCAGCTCCAAGCCCAGCAGAACATCAATCTCTCGTCCTCAAGTCCTGCGAAGCTCTAGACATTGGAATGTCCAGGGCACAAACGCCATCAGCTTTGGATAAAAAGCTGAGTGAGTACATTAAACAACACTCCTCACCGTTATTGTTCAGCATCTTAAAATGCGGTTAATCTCTTAACAATGGCGTCTCTCACGGACATAGCAAAGGTCTCATTAAACTGTACATTAATCAAAGGTAACAGGAATAACAGGAAGCATAGTAATGACAAAGACAAGGATCATGGTATAATATCTTATCACATATTCATCAAATCCATGCATGTAACCCATGCAACCACCCATGCATATACCTTTACGTCGGGACGCTGAATCCACGACTGAACATTAATCTCATCATATACGTACTCACATTCATATCTCTATCCATCTCTATATCCATACATCAATACCATATTACAAATCTGTGTCCATACATAGATTCCATAATACTAATCGGAATCACCCGACTAGGTAGTAGGTACTACAATCCTTTGATAGGGTTACCGGTCGTCTACACGGTACCACCTATCTGTAAACGATGGAAGCGGCACAACGGACGTCTTCTACGCTGTGTATATTCTCACTGGTCGACTACACGGTGAAAATACATTAGGGCACTAGCCGGATGTAATCGTCAACGGTACACTGGACGTCTTCAACAGTGCATACGCATTACTGGACGTCTTCAACAGCAAGAGGCGTACTAGGAACTCTAACCGTCCCACGTCCACCCGACTCGTCAGCCGTTGACCCCATGGATCCAAAGTACAATATCTCATTATTCCACATTGAAGAACATATCCCATTTCTCATCATATTCTCTTACCTCTTCACATCACTATCCCATGCATGCTGACACATGTTGTGAAATGCTCATATACTAAGTACAGGAATGCCACATGCCCTGTATTCATCATATCTACTCATTTCTGATTATTAACATGCTGTCGTGTTCCATTCTACTATTCAGTTTAGCAATATTATCATGTAACAATTAAACAGTTCATCTCACAACAGTGTTGCACTATCTCTTAAATTAACAATATCGCATCACGAAAGCATGGATAAACATTTAATCAACTAAACAGTTCATATTATAATCAACAGGAATTAATCATGTTCTGAAAGCTTCGATCGATTGAGGTCCTCTTGATCGATTGAAGTCAACTAAGTTCGATCGATCGAAGTCCATTCGATCGATTGAAGAAACGGAGAGTTCGATCGATCGAAAGCCATTCGATCGCTCGAACATCATCTTCTACCCAGAAACTGGGCAGAGACGAACAAAGGTTTCGGGGTCACAATATATACATTCTAAACTGCATATAATCATCCTACAATCCTTCTTCGAGTGAGTTAATGAAACTCACCTCACTCCGGTGGTCCGGTGGCGGCGTTCCGAGCTCCGCGGTGGCGGTTATGGTGACGGCGAGCTTTCTCTCTATCCTCTCCTTCTCTGTCTCTCTCCTTGTCTCTGTCTTCTCTATCTCTCTCCTTGTCTCTGTCTTCTCTTTCCTTCTTCTTCTTCTTGTTCTCCTTCTCTCTAAGTATATATATATATATATAACACATATACACACACGGTTATATATATATGTATAGAACACACATACACCCACAAGCTCTCTCTCTCAAACTCTAAACTGCCAAAACACCCACACACACAAAACACACGTATATATATAGGGAAACAAGAAGAGCAGGTGGCAAACACGTATGCTGAAAATACAACGTTCGATCGATCGAAGTTAGTTCGATCGATTGAGAACAGGTCGGTTAAGGTTCGATCGATTGAAAGGAGTTCAATTGTTCGGGAAAGGGTCCACATCACAGAATCAGGTCGGCAGAGCTTCGATCGCTTGAAGTAGGTTCGATCGATCGAGAATAACAGAAGTTCAATCGCTCGAGAAGAGTTCGATCGATCGAGAAAGGTTCTTCACCAAAGGTTCACACAAGCATCCAGGGTCTTATTTATATAACCATGCATCCGAAAATACAGGGTATTACAGCCGCAGCCCTAAGGCTTCTCCTTTGTGCGGCGTAGACTCCCTAACCTTTCTGCTTGGTGTTGCAGCCTTTCGGCTGCTCCTGTGCTCTTGTAAGGGCCTGTTTGTGATGTGCTAAAGAGCCCGTATTGTGCTCTCCATCTTTAGTCTGGGTGACCGAGTTTTCGGTTATCCCCACCTTTCGCCGAGTTTCCGGCCGCGACCGAGTTTCCGGTTGCTATTTTTAATTTTTTCTGCCAAATTTTCGGTCGTGCCTGTTGATACTACAAAATCAGCGTGATCATTCCAGCCGTCTCTGTCTTGTTTTTTGGTCACTCTTCACAGCATCATGTCAGATTTTGGTAAGACCGTTGACCTAATTAATCCTGCTTTCCGTTCGAATCTCTCTATGTCTCATCCGAGTCCCGTTCACCGGGTCACTAGTGTTCTACTCAATGGAAAAAATTCCATGCATAGTCTAACTCCCTTCGCCTCTATCTTGGAGGCAAACAGAAAATCGGGTGGTTACTTGGGAAGGAGGTTAAGCCTGCTAAATCGGACGCGAAGTTTGAGGAGTGGATTACAGATAACTGTATTATTCTGGGCTGGATGTTTAATTCGATGGATGAACGGATCTATAATATGATTATGTATCATGATACAGTTCATGGCCTTTGGACAGCTTTGAAGAAGATGTATGATCATGCGCATTCTGACTCGCGTATTTTTGAGCTCTATTAGGATATCTCTCATGCTTACCAAGCTACTTTGGGACTGTCTGTTTCTAACTTCTTTGGATACCTGCAGACTCGGTGGGAAGAGTTAGCTCAGTATGAACCCATCACCGATTTTCCTAATGATGGAGATGTTGAAGTTAAGCGACTTGATTGTCATTGCACCAACCAGTTCTTGATGGGCCTAAAGCCCGAGTACGAGGCCTTCCGCACTCAAATTCTGAATACCATCCCTATGCCCTCTTTATTTGAGGCCTTTGCTACTATTGATGGTGATGAGAGACGTCGTCGCCTACTTTCTGCTCCTGATCCAAGGCCTTCTCCTTCACATGTCCCTGACCAGATGGCCTTTCCTGCTCTTTCTAGTGCTCACCCTGGAGGTAATCGCCCTTACTGCCAGCATTATCATACACCGGGTCACTCAATTGATCATTGTTTCACCCTTCACCCAGAGTTGAAAGGGCAGTTTACTCAGACTCGACCTGCTGGTCGTGGTACTGGTCGCGGCCAGGGAACTCCTCGTACAGGAGCAGTTGTTGAGATGCTGCCTCCTCCACCCGATTATAGTCAGCTTCAGTCTCATATTGCTCAACTTCAGTGACATGTAGGTTTGGTAGCCCCTCCTCCTCTATCATCCACTAGCCCCACAGCTGCCATTGCTGCAGGTACTCCTACTGCTCTTCATGGTAAGTCAGGCCACCCTACTTAGATTCTCGATTCTGGGGCAAATAATCATATAACTGGTGAGCTTTGGGTTTTTTACTTCTCCTGTTACCTCCATTAAACAGTCTGTACGTATCGCAGATGGATCGTTCTTTCCGATCTATAGTCAGGGTGATGCCCGATTATCTTACGACATCATCCTCTCCTCTGTGTACTATGTTCCCAATTTTCCTTTAAATTGCTTTCGGTTAATCGCCTCGTCAAAGATCATAACTGCTCGGTTGTGTTCTTACCTCATTCTTGTTATTTGCTGGACCTAACTACAAAGAAGATTTTTGGTAGGGGTTGAACGGGACGACCTCTACTACTTCGGTGATCCTTCGGTGTCAAGGCCATTCTCCAGTCTTCAAGCTTCCGTGTTACCTGCTTTTAATAATTCTGTTTTCCCTGACTCAAATAAGTATGTGTTTTCCTTTCAAACTTTAGATTTGTGGCATGCTCGTCTAGGCCATGTCAACTTTCAGTATTTATGTTGGTTATTCCCTCAGTTAAATAAAGCTTGTAAGGATTTCCATTTTAAATGTGTGGTGTGTGAATTATCTAAATATACTCGTACTTCTTATATTCCTCGCATGCACCGGGCACCTAGTGCCTTTGATCTTATTCACTCTGATGTGTGGGGTCTTTCCCCTGTCACATCCATGTCACAACACCGATATTATGTTACGTTTATAGATGATTATACACGTTGTACTTGGGGGTTTATCTTATGAAGAAAAAATCTGAAGTTTTATCTCATTTTAAAAATTTTCTTCAAATGATTAAGACCCAATTTCATACTGTTGTTCGTAATATTCAGTCTGATAATGGTAGGGAATATATTATTGATGAGTTTCGGGCTGAACTAAATAAAGAGGGTATTCTTCAACAACTCACTTGTCCTTATACCCCTGAACAAAATGGGGTAGTCGAACGTAAAAACGCCATCTTATGGCCATGGTTAGGTGTCTCCTGCGTGGGATGGATGTTCCTAAGTATTTTTGGCATTTTGCTGTCCTTACTACCACTTACCTAATAAATCGTACTCCTAGCCGTATCCTACAAGGCCAGACCCCTCTTTATGTCCTCAATCCTGGTAGTAAACTCTTTCATGTAGTCCCCCGGGTTTTTGGGTGCACATGTTTTGTTCAAAATCGCAGCCCTACACGCACTAAACTTGATGACAAAGCTGTTCGGTGTGTCTTTCTGGGATATTCTTCCATGTCCAAAGGTTATCGTTGCTATGATCCTGTCACACGCCATTTGTATCATTCTTTAGATGTCACTTTTTTGGGAACAGTTCCATTTTTTACAGGTGGTTCTTCCTCTCTAGAAACTCCACTAGAGCAGGTAGTGGATGATATCTCTGTCCTTCCTCGCCCTGTGCCTATTCTTGATATACCCAGTGACATACCCAGTGACTCTCTGTCTCCGGTAATTACTACTGACCCATTACAGGTGTACTCTCGTCGTCCTCACCCTCCGGACCCCATGCCATCATCTTCTCCGGATCAGGTATCTCATCTCCTCCTTTTGTCTCTAATGTTGCTCCTTCTCGTTATCCTACACGTATTTGTTGCCCTCCTTTATGTTATATTCTTTCAAGTAGTACTAACCATCCAATTTCTAAGTATGTCACTTATCAGGGCTTGTCAAAACAGAAATGAGTGCTCTTCAGAATAATCAAACTTGGGAACTTGTCTCTCTCTCCCGATTGGTGAACAAACAGTTGGCTGTAAGTGGGTCTTCAGTGTTAAGTATTTGGCTGACGGCACCATTGACCGATATAAGGCCCGTCTTGTTGCTAAGGGCTTCACACAGGTTCCGGGTAAAGATTTCGGGGCCACTTTTGCTCTGGTTGCTAAACTGACAACAGTCCGGCTTCTTGTTTCTCTTGCTGCTTTCTATTCTTGTCCTCTTCATCAGCTTGACATCAAGAACGCGTTTCTTAATGATGATTTGTCTAAAGTTAACTATATGGACCCCCTCCTGGTTTTCGGGATCAGGGGGAGTATTCGGGGAAATTTTGTCGCCTCCGAAAATCTCTCTATGGATTGAAGCAGTCTCCCCGTGCATGGTTCAGCCGGTTTAGTGATGTGGTGCTCACTATGGGATTTATTCGCTGCCATTCCGACCATACTTGCTTTATTCGTCGTAATTCCAAAGGGCAATGTATCATTATCTCTGTTTATTTTGACGATATTATTATTACAGACGATGATTCATATGGTATTGTTCAAGTAAAACGGTCTCTTGGAATATCGTTCGACATTAAGGATTTGGGTCCTCTAAGATACTTTCTTGGCATTGAGGTGGCCCGGTCCCGCCAAGGTATTTTGTCACGACCCATCCCACTACGCGTGGAAATAGGACACGTGGCACGCCACCAAGGCTCATCCAAACAATCATATAAATATACGCAGCGGAAAGAACTTTAAAACAATCCTGGGTATTTAAAACTTAGGGAACATTACCCTCTGAGTTTGTAAAATCCATTGAAATCAGAGTTATAAAAAGTTTTGTTCAAAAAAAAGGGTTCACAAGAATCCATTTCAAAAATACAGAGGTTCAGTCGACTGTCCAGTCGACTGTGCTAGGGTCCAGTCGACTGTGCCTGGCAGAAACTAAAACCCTAAATCCTCAACAGAGGTCCAGTCGACTGCCCAGTCGACTGCTTTCTGAAACCAGTCGACTGCTTTTATAGTCTGAGAAGCAGTGGCCAAAATTAACAGTGTTCAGTCGACTGTCCAAGGGGTCAGTCGACTGCTTCTCTTATAATATACTTTCAGTGCCTCAATCCCACGAGGTCCAGTCGACTGACCCTGGGTCCAGTCGACTGCTCCCCTGCTGGGCAGCCTGTGATGGAAATTAACAAGTCCTGCTACTCAATACCAACAACAAACACAACCACAACTGATTTCCAACATATTAAAACATAATTACAGACGTTCAATTACAAGATTACCATATTACAAAGCTAATCCAAGGATCTATTACAACATCTTACCAATCCTTACACAAGTTTCAGGATTTAAAACAAAACAACCAAAAACATATACAAATGATATCCCCGGCGTTCCTTAACGGCCTCACTCATCGCGCTTCTTCTTGTCTTTCTTCTTACCTGCAATGGAGTACATCTCCACTGCTCAGCTATATGCTGAGCGTACAAGTCTAACATGTACAATATATGATGAAACATGCTTTAATCTCATAAATCATACAATAGTCTCTAGGAAGAAAAATACGCATTCATCCGGTAGCGGCAAGTCCAAGCCTTAAACCGCGATACCAATGGCAAGTCCAAGTCTATCAACCATTGTATCCACAAGTGCCATGGCAAGTCCAAGTCTATCAACCATGCACAGTAGTCGTCGCTACTAAATTCTCAAACATCGAGAAGCTTACTCTGGCATGAATTTGTATAAGACTCCCCTTTGACCCACATAGACAACTTAACGTGCTCGCGAAAATTTAGACATGCTTTTCACAATTTAGCGCGTGCATAATTAACGGGCCTACAATTAACACACGGATTTCGCCCGGATCACAATTTCGTCGTCGAAATATAAAACATGTATTTCCCTATATTTCACAAGCTAGAACTTCATACCTCGTGCGATTTTCCCCAAACTTTGAAGGATCGACTAGGAGGCTAAATAAACGTCGGATTTCGAATTTGAGAAAATTCCTACAAGTTTATACCTGTTTTTCCCAAAAGTCTAGAATTAATACTTTTACAAAAATTGGCCAAACATGACCTAAGTGGTATCAAAACGTAGATCTTACCTCCACGAGTTCAAATCTGAAATCTGGAGAAAATCTGACGGACGAACGGTCGTCGATCGGCGTCGCAAAGCCCGTTGGCTCCAAATCTCCTTTCTCTCTCCTCTCTCTAGATATTTATGGAAAGTTTGGATGAGAATGAATCTCATCCTCATCTATTTATAGGCAAAAGTTCTTGAAATTACGCTTACCTCCCCATGAGTTCCTCAAACTTCTAATTAGTTCTCGAAACTTCGCGCACATCCCTTTTATAACTTTACGAGTGAAAACTATAAATTTCAAAAGTTTTCGACTAGGTTTCGTTTGGGTCCAAAATAACGTCCGAAAACTATATTCTGTGGAATCTCTACACAACCTACCTTTTCAATTAACGTATCTCTCACGTTCTCACCACAGTTCTCAAAATGATATAATCAATATCAAAGATTATCAGAATCATACTATACAGGTATAATTACTATTCACAGAAATACCAGATAAGGTCAAATAACATTTAAATCATATAAATGCCATTTACTCATGATTATGCAATATGAACTTTCATGTTCCCGTGTCCTCACTGACACCTCACCGTTGACCACAGTCAACCACTTATCCTCAATTATCATATATAAATGATAATTCATAAAATTTCATATCATGCATGATTAAACTATGAAATTCTGGAACGGGCATGACATATTTCGTTATCCCAACGAAAATATGCCCTTGACCTCCTCCAATATACGAGAATGCTTGGGTGTAGACCTGCTTCTTCTCCTATGGATCCAAATCATAAGTTGACTGCTTAATTGAGAGAGCTCTTACCAGATCCCTTTATATATCAACGGCTTGTAGGTCATCTCATCTATTTGACGAACACAAGACCGGATCTGACTTTTGCTGTTAGTGTCGTGAGTCAATTTATGCACTCACCACATACTTCACATCTTGATGTTGTTTATCATATTCTCCGTTATCTCAAGACTTGTCCTGGTCTTGGTCTTTTCTTTCGGACAGGAGCTCAATCAGATCTCTCATGTTATACTGATGCGGATTATGTAGGCTCAAAGGACGATAGATGCTCTACTTCTGGTTTCTGTACTTTTCGAGGTCGTCCTCTTATCTCCTGGAAAATTAAAAAGCAAGCTGTTGTCTCACGGTCTTCTGTTGAGGCCGAGTACCGTGCGATGGCCCAGGGTTCATGTGAACTCATATGGCTCCGTTCCCTTCTTGGTGAGTTAGGCTTCCCAGTGGTGGACGCATCTACGTTATTTTGTGATAACAAGTCTACAATTATGTTATCATCTGATTCAGTTCTTCATGAGAGAACTAAACATTTAGAGGTCCACATCCATTTCATTCGGGAAAAAGTTCGGTCAGGAGTCATAACACCGAGCTTTGTTCCTTCATCAGATCAGACCGCTGATATGTTCACTATGTTAGTTGGTCCAACACTTCTACACTCGTCTCTTGGCAAGCTTGGTCTCGTCAACATCTTCGTCACAGTTTGAGGGGGAGTGTTGGATTTAGGAGATTTGATCCCGGATTTGATTTTGTTATTTATGGTCATGTTGACCAAGTTTATTTTATTTTATTCTTTCCTTTTTCTTGTTATTTCCTTTCCTTTTTATTTCTCATTGTAATATTATATAAACTTGGGAACGTACAGTGATAAAACTATCCTTTTCCCAAATCTCTTTTATATGTATGTGTGTTTGTGTATATAAGGAAATCGCAAGTTCTACGTATAAAGAGTGGCAAGAAGAGGAAGAAACAAGAAGTACTTTTGTTTTCTAAATTGGGAATTAAACAAAATTGGGAAAAGAATGTGAAGTTTGAGAAGATGATGTAACTACAATTATGAAAAGAAAGTTCTGATATATGGCCATTCCAAACGCACTCTAAATAGTTCTTAACTTAATAATATAGCTATTACACTGTAAAGTGTGTAATGGTCATCTATGTGCCTAGCAGTATTTGTGTACGGAGTACACTTTGGATGGCACACTTTCCTCACACCAATTGTTCCCAAGTTGAATCAATTTCCATCTTTGAAACTAAAGCCTTGATACAGTTACTTTCCATTTAATCTCAACTTAGTGCTCCATTAAGAACACTAATTATTGGGTTAAATCTATTTTATCCCCAATTAGTTCACAAATTGACCCTATGATCAATGTTCTTAGTGGATCTCCCCTTGTAGTTGTGTGTTCCGAGGCCAATCCCAATGATAACTTTTGATTGAAAATGTCTAATATTCCCTTCATTTTGGTCATAACCGCCGTGAGAGTGAGAGTGAGAGTGAGAGTGAGAGTAATGGTGTGTTTGATGACCCAATTAAGTGTTAAAGATGGAAGTTTCAACACTCATTTTGTTTTAGTATCACTTCGCTTAAAAAATAACTAAAAACCTATTGAAAACTCTTTTTAACTATAAAAGTTTTACTAAAAATTATTGAATGCGGTCTATTTCAGTACTGGAAAAAATTGTTTTTAAAACTACAAATTCAATCATTTCAAACTTTCAGTTATTCCATAAAAGATTTATGTCTTAATTAACCTATGAACTATAATCGGTAAAGTAAATTGAGTCTAACCACAAGGAGATAAAATGTATTTAATCCGATAGCTTTGGACGAAAAACTTAGGGCTCGTTTGGTAACGTTGTCGTTTTCTGTTTTCTGTTTTTGTTTTCGTTTTTTAAAAAACGAAAATTGAAAACACGTTTGGTAACCTTTTTGTTTTTTGTTTTTTGTTTTTAAAAAACGTTTTCAAATTTTGGGAAAAAAAATGAAAACAGCAAAGAGTCGTTTTGAGTTTCCTGTTTTTGTTTTTAAAAAAAAAAAAAAAAAAATCAACAATGTTACCAAACAAGATTTTGTTTTTTTTTTTCAAAAAAAAAACCAAAACTGGTTTTCGTTTTTAAAAAACTGAAAACTCAAAACAGGAAACGTTACCATGCGAGCCCTTAACAGTTTCATTTTAGTCACAACCAAATAAGGATAAGTGTCAACTTTGAAACCAAAAAAAGCCAGGGTTTAAAAGTAAAATTTAGTCTAAACAAGAAATGAGTAAAATGTATTTAACCACCATGCGAATCGATTAGATGCTTAGTTTGGTCAAGATGAAATGAGAATACCCCTTTAAAAAAGTGCAATTCAGTGGTTAAAGGAGAAAAATGGGGATTTTACATTCAAACTGCACCCACTTTGCCACTCAATGTTTCAATCCAATTAATGGAAGAAAAAAAGAGAGGGTATTCGTTGTTCATGATCAAGCTTAGCTATATTCTATGTTATTAACTTAATTATTACTCGGACAATCTAAAGCGAACCTATCTTTCTTTCTTTAATTTAATTTATTTTATTATTTTTATTTTTTAGCATTAAACTAAAAGTCACAGTTCAAACAAAACCTAATCATAAAATAACAATCATCAAACACAAAAAGAAAAAGATCGCCACATGATCTAAGCCAAACATTACAAAAAGAAAAACACAAACAACAAAAGCAGCAACACAACAACAATAACAAATGCAAAATAAAGTGAGGCTATCATTTACCCAGTAAATGATTTTATAAATGTACTTGGGAAGTAATTTATATCACATATGGAAAACTTGATACTGAACTGGTCAAACAAATAATTTATTTGAGGACCAACAACAATCCCCTGATAAGTAAATAAATAAATAAATTCCCTTCCGTAACATTCATCTCATCAACAACCAATTAAAAGAAAACTAATATTAGAAGGAAAAAAAAAAAAAAGGAAAGAAGAAGAAAGATCGAGACAAATTAGTATAGCACATCAATAAATTGCCTTGTTAATTCCTCAACTTGACAAAATCCGAAATATTTACAATTACTGAGGGGGAGGGGGAAGAAGCTATATGAACAATTGAGAAAGAGAAGCAGCAAAAAGACAAAATTATTTTGCTTACCTTAAATGTAATTAAAACTGCTAGAAAACTTGTAAAGAGGATATTTAAAGTAAAAAAAACTGCAAAATTAATGAGTATAACTTGTTTCTTCATGAGCTAGATGTTAGACCCCTCCATTGCATGCATGAGTCGAACACACCAACCATTTTCTATAGAATTAATAATAAAAAAAAAAAGAAAAAAAGAAAGTAATTACTCTAAGATGCCAAACAAGCCTCCCAGAAAAGCTTGTTCTTCTCCATCTCATTCATCACCTCCCTAGCTGAATCAACACAAACCATTGATCTTGATCTTGATCTTGATCTTGTATCATCACCACCCCAATCTTTCTTATTAACCTCTTCCTCATCCTTATCATCATCCTCCTGATCACCACCATCAATTTTTACAAAACCCAGATCACCATCATCGTCATGATCAAAGCCATCAAAATATTCCACAATGGGTGCATAATCAGATGAATCCCAGCTGCATGATTGTGCATCATCATCATCTTGATCCCCTACATCCATGTCGTCCACTGTACCCAAATTGAGATGAGAATCAGTCTCTGAATCACCTGTGGCCTCAAATAGAAAGAAAGAAGACACATCAACAACATTCCTTATTCCATCCATGGATCACTATTTACAATTAATTAGTTCGAACATATTATATAGATTTATGGACTATATATATATATATATATATTTTTTTTTTCCATATGTGTGTGAACATTAAGAAAGAAGAAGAAATTAAGAGTGATGTGGCGTGGGCTATCTTGTTTTGACACATAGTTATTAAGGTTGTGGTGGGCTGACATGTTTTGGTTTCTGCACGCCGATATCATGGAGAAATTTTTGTACAACTTCATATATGGTACTACATGTTATGTCTTTGTGGTACCCTCTAACTAATAAAATTACTTTAGTTGGGTGGAAGTCACATGTAGAGTGTGTGGGTTCCATTCAAAGGAACTATTCTTATTCACTACAGGGTTTCACGCAGGCATACCACACAAAAGTACTTCTCGTCATCATGAGACCAAACACTATATTACCCTGAGATAATGAATAATGTTATATTTCTAAAAAAAAATTTCCCAAAAGCATTTTTCTCAACATATGGCAGTGAGCCTTGTTGATTTTGATTGGTTGATGTTGAAGCGGTCTTACCATTATTGAAGAGGGACCCCCACTACCACATGTATTGAAAAATACTTTTTGGGAAAAAAATTTGAGAAGCATAGCATTATTATGGAATAATACTTCACCCACAATTTTCACACAATTTTTTGTTCACAATCCACAAAAGCGTGTCTATATCTCTGCAGTCTGCTCAGGTGCTGTGGAGTTTAGTGACATCACATATGATATAAGATAGAGATAGAGACACTTTAATAAATTGTGAATAAAAAGTTATGCGAAAATTATAGGTGATGTATTATTATTCATTACCCTGGAAAACTGTGATTTGAGTTCATGACCCACGTCACAATATATCTTCTAGAAGAAATAATAATGATGTATGATATAATGACAAATGCAGTCTGTTCTTCTAGAAGCCAAGCCGGTCTTCTTTTACTTACATGCGGCACCATCATTTTAGCCACTACTTTCTTTTCTTTTTAATATATATATATATATATATATATATTGGGTTTCTTTTTTAAAAATAAAATAATATTATATTATTATTCTCAATTCTATATTTCAACATATATGGTAGCAGGCCATATTAAATTATAGTTAGACTATTTAATTTTTTTTAAAAAAAATTATATTAATTAATTAGGTGTTTGTTATCCCACTATCACATGTGATGATTATATGAAATCAAATTAAAATAAAAATTTTAAAATCATGACGTTACTCTTCAATTTTACCCCGGTCCATTTTCAAAGAGAGAGTCGTTCAAGTAATAGCCCTTTTAGTACCAAATACTTTTATTTCGTGGCAGAACTTATTTCCACAATAACCAATTAACAAACAAGAGCTAAAGGTAAGAGTTGTAAGACGTTTTGAAAACAAATAAAACTCCCAAAGTTATTAGTAATATATCCTCAGGCTCAGCTCAAACCTTGACAAAGTTACAAAAGCGTTTGAATTTGTCATTTTGTGACTTGTAGTCCAGTTAGAAGAATCAAAATTTATGACTTCTATGCCTTTCTTCACATCACTTTTTTTTTTTTAGAAATCTAGGCCAAATAAAAGAGACCGACCCCACAGACGAAAGATATGTGTAGAAAAAGCAAATTAATTCAACAGAAATAAAACGTGATAGAAAAATTATAGTAATATATATATATATATATATATCTCACACCTACAACTACAATAGCCGACTTTTCTGAATTAATTAATACAATAGCTGACTTTTAGTGGTAGCATGAAGGGTAATAAACCAGAATTGGGCATGTAAAGCATTAAAGCGTATGGGCTACGAAGCTACGTATTAATTGGACAACTATGACAAATTTAGAACATCTCCCTTCAGAGATCTTACCTCCTGAAAACGACGGCGTTAGTGTCGTACGGGCCCACTCTGTACCAATGTAAAGCATATACTCGTAGTATCTTTGTTTTTGTTTTTGTTTTGTTTTTTGTTTTTTTCTTTTTTCCTTTTCAAAAGTAAGGCATATATTCACAAAACCAAAAAAATCAACCAACAGTTTTTGTTTTTTTTTTTTATAGTAATATTTGGAGCACTACCAATATTCATTAACACTTACTAACACACTTAGGGCCCGTTTGATAAAACTGAAAATTAAGTATTGAAAATTAAGTGCTGAATTTTAAGTACTGAATATATTAAGCGATTGCATTTATAATACTGAAAACAATGTTTCAAGTACTGAAATAGACTGCATTCAATGATTATTTTCAGTAGAAATTTTTCACTTAAAGTTTTCAGTGGATTTTGACTGCTTTTTAAATTGAGTGGTACATTATCAAACGCACTGAAAAGAAATAAGTACTGAAACTTTTCATTTTCAACACTTAATTGGGTTATCAAACACACCCTTAATCCCTCTCCTAGTGGTACTGTTCGCAGTACCACTAGGAGAGAGATTGAGTGTGTGCAGTACCACTAAGAAAGAGATTGAGTGTGTTAGTAAGTGTTAGTGGATGTTGTTAGTACCCCTAACATTGTCCTTTTTTTCCCCTCTATTTTACAAGTGGGAGTCTTGGCACGTGCTGCTAGTTAGATTTTGTAAAATCCCTTAGTATATATATATATATAATAAAATATATTAATATTATCCTTTTTGTTGTAAATATTACAAATTTATGTGTGGCTGTCCACATTTTGTATTAGGTTAGGGATCTAATTGTAAAGTGATATTTATTCACACACCCCTACCTTACCCTATAAATAGGGAGCATATCAATGAGAAAGACTGGCTTGATTCTAGTATTACTTTTCTGCTTTCTCTTATTCTCTCTTTATTGTAACACGTTATCAGCACGATAGCCTCTCAAAACCCTAGATATTGAAAAGAGGTTAGTTTTTTTTCTTTCTCACGATTGAAATCACAGTAAGAAATTTGGATTCCATGGTCCGGATTTGTTTTTCCTCTTACTTGATTTTTTCGCCGACCAAACCCAACCTTCACTTTGATCGTGATACATGATCCATGTGTTGCTAGTGGTCAAACAAATTTTATTGTCATAACTTTGATTATGATTCCATGCTAGTTGCTTGCTGACAAGGCTATTATAGCATAGCCTTTTTCAAATATTACTTTGATTATTTTTTTTGTTTTTTTTTTGTTTTCTCTGTTCATGACATTGATAATCAAACCCAAACATGTAACTTCCATCAGACTCACGGCTCATATATCTTGTGACTGTATTATTTTTTTTTGGGGACTTGATCATCATTCATAAGTGTAGATTTTTGTTTTTATTTTATATTATGTCAATAATTGATAATTTTATATAAATTATATTTTCATTCCATTGTATGGATCAAATCTATGGAATAAAAACATATATTAGAACTTGAAGTTCTATATAAAATAATAGTCCAGACCTGAAGATCTGTGATACATATGAGAACCTGAAGTTCCATATGAATGTAATAATCTAGACCTGAAGATCTGTGATATATGTTTAGAACCTGAAGTTCTATTATTCCAGTTATTGGAAGCTATTTTTTTATTTATGTTTTATTATTCAAATAAAATGGTTAATTGAAACTGGAAGTTTCACATGATATTATCTGAAATCCTGAAGTATTATAATTTTTATCATGCCCAGATTGTATATCTTCTTTAACTGTTTATTCATTTATTTATTTTTCTCCCTTCAGATGTCGAGTCTTACAAAACTTGAATTTAATGCTCTTGCTGTCAATGGAGGGAACTATTTGTCTTGGCAGCTTGATGCCAAACTTCACTTGCAGTCTAAAAGATTGGGTGATGCTATTAAAGAAGGAAATAAAATGTCTCCTGAAGAGAAAGCATCTGCACTTATTTTCTTACGTCACCATATTCATGATGACCTCAAGAACGAATACTTAACTGAGGAAGATCCCTTGAGTCTATGGCAGTCCCTGAAGGACAGGTATAACCACCAGAAGATGGTCATACTTCCCAATGCACATAGCGAGTTTTTGAACTTGAGGTATCAAGATTTTAAGACGGTTTCAGAATATAACTCCACATTATTCAATATTGTTTCTCGTCTTAAATTATGTGGTGAAAAAGTGACTGATGCTCAAATGATCGAAAAGACACTCTCAACCTTCCATGCCTCGAATGTGCTCCTGCAGCAGCAATATCGAGAGCGTAACTTTGCCAAGTATTCAGAATTAGTTACTTGTCTCCTTGTTGCAGAGGAAAATAGTAAGGTTCTAATGAAAAATCATAATGCTAGACCAACTGGAGCCGTGGCATTTCCTGAAGCAAATGCAAACTTTGGCTACCAAAGAGGCCGAGGCAGGGGACGTGGTAGAAATATTAACTTTGGAAGAGATGGCAACCCCAGAAGAGGTGGTCATAATAATCATTCCAAGAGAAGTGGTTATAATAATTTTGGTCCACAAAAGAATGTTAATTTCAAGAACCACAAGAAATGGTCTGCAACTCCTGCCAAAGGTAACAAGGGCACACCTAATATTACAAATGAGCCCAATGATGTTTGTTACAGATGTGGAAAAAATGGACATTGGTCGCGCAATTGTCGTGCGTCCAAGCAAGAGGTGGAACAGTACCAAGCATCTATTAGAACCGCAGAGACAAACTTATTGGAAGAATGGGAAAATAGTGATATCCCATCTGGATACACAATTGGCAACACCCACTTGGATTGTTCAGATTTTTTTCAGGATGAAGATGGAGAGCCTGTCACTAATGAGGCATTCAATATAATGTTAGGAGATCCACCAGCCTCAGTTTAGCTAGCTGGATAATTTCTTTAGTTGGATTATTTTTTTATTTTGCTTATTTGCATGAGATGAATTTTGTTTGGGATATTTGAATAATTATGCGTAGAATAATATTTAATATCGTTCATTGCTTAATTAAATAATTTTTTTTTTACTTTATTTTTCAAGGTATGGATCTTGGGATGCAAAAATGCGAGGATGATATATGCCTGGTCGATAGTGGGACAACCCACACCATACTTAAATGTCAAAAGTTCTTCTCTACACTAGAACTTAATAAACAAAATGTGTCCACTATAGCTGGATCTGCACAAATTATTGAAGGCTCCGGAAGAGCCCATATTTTGTTACCAAATGGTACTCACCTATTTATTCAAAATGCGTTATATTCAAGTAGTTCCCGAAGAAACTTGCTAAGTTTTAAAGATATACGCATGAATGGGTATCATATTGAAACTAAAAATAAAGGTAACAAAGAATTTTTATGCATAATTTCTTATGTTGGAAGCCGGAAGCTTACATTAGAAAAATTCTCTATTTTCTCATTGGGATTATATTACACAACAATTGCGATTGTTGAATCACATACCATTATGAGCCAAAAGCTTAAAGGGAGCTAGAAGCTCAAAGACCCAAGTAATTTAATTCTTTGGCATGATCGTTTGGGTCATCCTGGATCTACAATGTTAAAGAAGATAGTGGATAACTCAAATGGGCATACTCTAGCAAACCAACATTTGATTTTGCCTAGTGGACATCTTTGTATTCCTTGTTCACAAGGAAAACTTATTACTAGACCTTCATTTCTTAAAATTGCTTTTGAGTCACCATCCTTCTTACAAAGGATACAAGGCGATATTTGTGATCCAATTCACCCTGCTAGTGGCCCATTTAGATATTACATGGTCTTATTAGATGCTTCCACTAGATGGTCACATGTATGCCTACCCTCTACACGTAATCTTGCCTTTTCCAGATTACTTGGTCAAATTATCAAACTTAAGGCACATTTTCCGGACCAACCAATTAAGTCTATTCGACTTGACAATGCAGCCGAATTTACCTCTCAAGTTTTTGATGACTATTGTTCATCTATAGGAATTGATGTTGAACATCCTGTCCCACATGTACACACACAAAATGGTTTAGCAGAATCCTTAATTAAACGCCTTCAACTTGTTGCAAGACCTTTGCTTATGCAATCTAGACTTCCTGTTAGTGCATGGGGACATGCTATCTTGCATGCTGAAATGTTACTTAAACTTAGACCCACTTCTTATAATCAATTTTCACCTGCCCAACTTGTGACAGGTCGTCAGCCTAACATTTCACACTTGCGAAAATTTGGTTGTGCAGTACATGTTCCTATTCCACCCCCAAAACGTACTAAGATGGGTCCCCAACGGCGGTTGGGAATTTATGTTGGTTTTAACTCACCTTCTATTATTCGTTTTCTAGAACCATTAACAGGTGATGTATTTACTGCCAGGTTTGCAGATTGCCAATTTGATGAGACAGTTTTCCCGCCGTTAGGGGGAGAAAATGAAATTAATAGCAAACAATTTGTTCCTGAAGAACGGCGTGAATTATCATGGACTACTTCCACTTTGTCTCATCTAGATCCGAGAACTTCTCAATGTGATTATGAGGTAAGGAGAATATTGCATTTACAGGAAATTGCAAACCAATTACCTGATTCATTCAATGATGCAGCTAAGGTGACAAAGTCACATGTGCCAGCTATGAATGCACCTGCTCGAATTAGTGTCCCTGTAGGACGAACTTTGAATACGGCAACAAATGAATCTGTTGCACGACAAAAGCGTGGCAGACCTATAGGTTCCAAAGATTCAGCTCCCCGGAAGCGGAGAGTGAATGAGAAATCATGCCCTAATATAGCTCCCGAAGAAGATGTTCATAGCACTCTAGAAGAGGTTATGTATCAAAAGCCCACTTTCCCTGAAATCTCCGCGGAAGATAATGCCTTAGACAAGGCACTAGTCCCTGAAGAGACTATGACTCAGGTACCTGATAATAGTGAGATCTCAATATTCTATATATTTTCAGGAGAAATGTGGGAGCGCAAGAAATTAGTCATCGATGACATATTTACTTATGCAGTAGCTACTGAAATATCCAAGGGCAATGATGAAAATGATGATACCGAACCACGTAGTATAAATGAATGTCGACAAAGAAATGATTGGCCAAAATGGAAAGAAGCAATTCAAGCAGAATTGGAATCTCTTGAAAAACGTGGTGTATTTGGACCTATAGCACAAACACCAAAGAATGTAAACCCGGTAGGTTTTAAATGGGTGTTTGTGAGAAAAAGAAATGAGAAAAATGATATTGCAAGATATAAGGCACGTCTTGTAGCACAAGGTTTCCTGCAGAAACCTGGGATTGATTATGAAGAAACATACTCCCCAGTTATGGATGCAATCACATTCAGATATTTAATAAGTCTCGCAGTTTCTGAAAAACTAGACATGAGACTCATGGATGTAGTAACTGCATACCTATATGGGGACTTAGACACAGATATTTATATGAAGATTCCTGAAGGATTGGCTTTGCCTGAAGCAAAACCAAGAAGTACGTACTCGATCAAACTAAGACGTGCATTGTACGGTTTGAAACAATCCGGAAGAATGTGGTACAACCGTCTTAGTGAATATCTGTATAAGGAAGGGTATGAAAATAATCCCATTTGTCCATGTGTCTTCATTAAGAAATTTGAAAATGGATTTTCCATAGTCGCAGTTTATGTGGATGATATAAATCTAATTGGGTCTCCAGAAGAGCTTGAAAAAACTGCTAGATATTTAAAGAAAGAGTTTGAAATGAAGGACCTTGGGGAAACAAAATTTTGTCTCGGCCTGCAGCTCGAGAGAAGTACTAGTGGAATATTAGTTCATCAATCAAGCTATACTGAAAAGATGTTGAAGCGCTTTAATATGGACAAATCTCATCCACTAAGTACACCCATGGTCGTCAGGTCCCTAGATGTCAAGAAAGATCCATATCGACCAAAAGAAGAAAATGAAGAAATCCTTGGTCCTGAAGTACCATACATGAGTGCTATTGGTGCACTATTGTACTTGGCTCAAAGTACAAGACCAGACATTGCATTTTCTGTGAATCTGCTTGCAAGATTTAGTTCTTCACCCACCTATAGGCATTGGACTGGAATAAAACACATTTTTCGATACCTTCGTGGGACCATTGATATGGGTTTATTTTATTCATCTGATATATCTAATCATTCCCATTTAGTTGGTTATGCAGATTCAGGTTATATGTCCGACCCTATAAGGGTCGCTCACAAACAGGTTATGTATTTTTGAACAATAATGCAGCTATTTCTTGGCGCTCTACTAAACAAAGTTTAGTAGCTACATCCTCCAACCATTCTGAAATTCTAGCACTCCATGAAGCAAGCCGAGAGTGTGTCTGGCTAAGATCATTAGTCCAACATATACGAAGTAGTTGTCAATTAACTCCAATCGTTGATGAACCGAGTACAATCTATGAAGACAACGCTGCATGTATTGCTCAAATTCAAGGAGGTTTCATCAAAGGAGATCGGGTCAAGCACATTTCACCCAAATTTTTCTTCACACATGAACTTCAAGAGAATCGTGAAATTGAAGTCAAACAGATTCGATCAAGCGATAACCTTGCTGATCTCTTTACTAAGGCATTACCCAAGTCAATTTTTCAGAAATTGGTGTACGGAATTGGCATGCGTCGTCTCAATCATCTGACCAACTGAAGTTTTCTCTAAATGAGGGGGAGTGATCATAAAGTAAGCATCCTAGTAAGCATCCTGAAGTATGCAATGATTTTTAGGCGCGCTGTACTCTTTTTCCTTCGATTAGAGTTTTTTCCCATAGGGTTTTCTCTTATCAAGGTTTTAATGAGGCAGCATTATGCGCATCCACCAAGTTCTTGAAGAACGTTGTACTCTTTTTCCTTTGCTTCGGTTTTTCCCACTGGGTTTTCCTTAGAAAGGTTTTAATGAGGCAACAATCATTTAATGGTGGACATCCAAGGGGGAGTGTTGTAAATATTACAAATTTATGTGTGGCTGTCCACATTTTGTATTAGGTTAGGGATCTAATTGTAAAGTGATATTTATTCACACACCCCTACCTTACCCTATAAATAGGGAGCATATCAATGAGAAAGACTGGCTTGATTCTAGTATTACTTTTCTGCTTTCTCTTATTCTCTCTTTATTGTAACACTTTTCAAATTTTGAGTTACAAATACTTTTTAGTAATAATGATGAAATCACTTTAAGATATTTTAATCAAAATTCAGTGGACCCACTATCACATGTATTTGCAAGCGCAATATTACTCGAAATGAAGTGGCAATTTTCTAATTTAAGTATGAAATTTGATTTAAAAATAATTTAATAGTTGCACAGTTTAATACAATTTTAATGAAAGTCGTTGATAAAATTATTAAACCATTTGGAATTCAATATTTTCTTATCTTAGGTACAATGTTTTGTCATCTAAGCAAAGTCATTATTAAATTATCTAGGTACAATATTTTGTTACTTAAACAAAGTCATGATAGAAACTAGGGAAACTATCACAAAACACTTGTATGAAAAAGATAACAAAATATTGTACCCAAATAATTTTAAAGTGATTTTGCTTAAAGGGAAATGCTATTATGAGCAGCTTCTCATGTGAGAAGGCGGGTTTTAACCGTTAGATGAGCATCTAGCCTTAAGATTCTCTCCAGATTCCTGGGAATCTTAAGGCTAGATGCTCATCCTACGGTTAAAATCCGCCTTCTCATGTGAGAAGCTTCTCACAATAGCATTGCCCTTGCTTAAATAACAAAATATTGTACTTGGATTACAAAACACTGCATCCAATGTAACAAACTATTTGTATGACCAAACCACTTATAGCATCATAGAATTCTCTTCTCTTAAAAATAAACCGAGAAGCCTAGTGTTTGGTACAAAAGAACCACCTCGTGTCACAAAATAGATTGTATCTTACACAAGTCACAAATGATGAGAACATACTGTGGTAATAGTGAATCATGGAGCATGGTATAATATTTAAGGCAAGTCTATAGCGAGTATGTTCTCATATGAGAAGTTGGGTTATGAATATTTAGTCAAAAGATTCTCAAGAATCTAGAGATGCATATATTGTTAGATGCTCATCCAACAGTTAAAACTCGTTTTCTCATATAAGAAACTTCTCGCAATTGACTTATCCCAACTGTCAATTGGAGCAATACCTGTAAAACAAAAAACACTACACTCATCCCAACTGTCAATTGGAAATTGGGAAGTTGAAATTACTAAAATGAACAACTGAATTGAGAAATGTCAAATAGCAAAATTTACTTTAACTTCGCACAAATAACGAAGCAAACTGACTCTTTTATAATATTATACAATATACTACCTTCGTCCCATTTTATGTATCCATCTTGGGGAATCCAGCTATTTAAGGGGACAAAAAGAATCTACACCTACTTTTCACAATTGCCCATAATCATTGCACTTTCTTTTTTTGTTTTGTTTTGGTATTGATTGCAAGGAAGGTTAGTTTGGGAAACTAAGTACAATTTGCATACTAATTTAAGAAAGTGGACAATAATTTTGGGACATCCCAAAAAGGAAAGATGGACACATAAAATGGGACGGATGGAGTAAATAGATATCTCATTTTAGGAAGCTTCTGAAAATAATATCAGGGGCGAATTTAGAAATTTAAGTTGGGGCAATGGGATAGTTGAGTATACGGGGGTTTGAGGGCAGTGTATTTGAGGTAAATTTTTTTGTGGGTCTATTTATACATATTTTTAGTGCAGATGATATAATATAATTCTATAAATGTTAATACAAATACTCAAAAAAATCTTTTCTCCTACTGTATGATATATACATCAAAGTTGCAATTCTTTGGGACCTATTACTATCCAATATTGACACAACCCATCCCGCTACGCGTGGAAATAGAACATGTGGCACGCTACCAAGGCTCCTCCAATTCATTTAAAAGTCATAACAGCGGAAAAGAAATTTAAAAACAACATTCAGAATCCAAAACTTTTGGAAACAATACCTTCTGAGATGTAAAATCCGTATAAAATTGAAAACGTAATTATATTTTGACACAGATGAATTTATGTTAAAAGGGGTCCCAAAGGTACCCTAAGAACCAATCAAAACATTTAAATAATTTTCGAAAGGAGTAGAAAAAGCATTCATGCAGGGGTCATTTCAACCGATCAAATGATCTTTAAGCAAAATTCTCCCCAATTGCTGCAGAATTTTGCTAAGGTTCACTCAACCATCACTTCTTTCACTACTCCAAACTTGTTTACATTATTCTAAACTTCACAAGCTATACCAAGCTTTCAAGAACACTATTGAAACATATTAATCCACGAAAAGAAACAAATAATGGAACAGGCTAAGGCTTGTTTGGATTGATTACAAAAGTACTAACAACATTCATTCGAAACCCGAATTTGACAACTTTAACATTCAAAACATGAACTCAAGAGTTCGGATTCATTTAAGATTAACTACAAGAAGTTTCGTTACATATTACAACATTCCAAATGCATTCCAAGGTTTCCGAGTTACAACAAAACGTAGTCTAGTTCCCTAGAGCATACTTTACAACATTTGAAATGACCAACACAAAAACATGTACAAGAGAATGATCCCCGTTGTCCCCACGACCTCACTCTTCACGCTTCTTTTTGTCTTTCTTCTTATCAACTGCAATGGAGTAAAGCTCCACTGCTCAGCTATATGTTGAATGCACAATTCTAAACATATACTTATATGACAATTCATGCTTTAAGACATCAAGACACATCAAATTAGTATCTAGGGAGAGTGGTAATGTGACGCCCAGCGAAAATAAAGCGTATTTCTATTAAAAAATAAAATGAATTATACTTTGATTCTTTAAAATAAAAATACCAAATTTCTTTAAAACTCCCAGCAGGCCCATATTATCTACGGATCTCCTATATCATCCTTAACCTTATCTCCATTCCAGGCTTCGGTTATCGGCACTGTCTGCATCTAAAAATCAAATCGGGAAGTATACAATATGACAAGAATAATAAAGGCTCAAAAGGATAATGACAATCAAATAAATAGAACGAGATCAAATCAATTGACCAGTCTCACAACCCAACTGCTCACACTACCCAAACACTCATACCAATAGCATCATACTAGGCTCCTCTTGGTCACATAGCAAGAGACACCTCACCTCACCTCACCCGTCTCCAGTACGTCGGTCCCTAAGGCCTATTGGATTGTTGGTAGATGTTCCTTGCTCATGACCCTTTAGTCCCATAGCACTTAGCAATAAAACACATATTCATTGATTTCAAATGAAAGCACAACATAACTGCAAAAAGAGTACACGTAGAGATAACAAAGAAATACTCCTGAGAATTTAGACAGCATATTATACACAACCCGGTACCTATAAATGATGTTGAGTAACTCCCAAACACTTCTCTTCTTCTTCTTCCTCTAACTTTCTCTTAAAAATTCTCTTTGACCTCTATGAAATTTGGTGTAAAAGTAATGAAGCATAGCATCCATATTTATAGGCTAAGCTTCTTGGTGGCCAAAATGAATTGGATGGACACGATTGGTAGCTTAGGTTAGGTAGTCTATTTGGTGGTCGAGATCATTTAGGTTAGGTAGCAATTAAATATTTTGCTTGGTCCCCAAGACGGTTGGATTTGAACTAGGTTAGTTAGGATTCAACTAAATGTGAAAAATACTAAAACTGATATATCTTCTAAACGGAGATTGAAAAATCTTAACTTCCAACACAAATACCAAATCATTTAATCTCACGCAATTTTTCCCAAAAATTATATTTTCAGTGCATGACTTACAAAATTAGAAAAATTACCAAAATACTCCTGTGATCAATTTTCGCTAAAATCGCACACGAAGCCTAAATCGTCAATTTAAACATGGAAATACGGGTTACTATAGGTACATTTCCATCCGGTAAATGAGATTGATGCCGTGGAAGGCCTTTTTCTTACCACGCACCCAGTGCCCTGGCTAGGCCTTCTCCCAACCATGCACCGTGCTATGGCTGGGCCTTCTTCCAAACTAGGCACAACAACTATCAATACCACAATCCCCAAACATCGAGGAGCTTACCCCTGGATGAAATTGCACTAAACCCCCCTTTGACCCACATAGACATATAACATGCTCATATAATCATGTAGACGTGCTTTTATCGCATTTTTGCGTATATAATTAATGGGCCTAATTAATACATGAATTTCGCCCTGATCCAAAATATCAAGTCAGATATCTAAAACATGTAAATTCCCTATAAATCATAGGTCTCGAATTCATACCTCGTGCGACCGTCCTATAACTTTGAAGGATTAACTAGAGGCCCGATTAAACGTTGAATCTCCAATGCCAAGTTAAACCTACAATGTCACGCCCCGACGTAGCATAAATAAGGAAAGCGTTTAATTTTCTTTATGGACCCGTAGGTCGCGACAGTTTGAAGGATCGATTCCGTCCCAAACGTCGAACAACAAAACATAATAATCAGAGTAAAGCAATCAAGGCTTATAAAATTTTCTAACTTATTACATCTTATGATACGGGGTCAACTAAGGCACAGACCGCCTTAAAATAAAACAATAACTTAGTGTCTGTTACAGTCATCCTTATAAAACAAAACAGTTCATAACTTAAAACATATAATCAATAAACGGTTTTCTCATTCCAAAAGCAGCCATTCTCAATTAGCGTAGTCGTACGACTCCTCCTGGTTATAACCTGAAAAGCCTGAACACGAATGTCCAGGACGCATCAACGTCGTCAGCTTCAAGAAGCTGGTGAGTATTAAAAACATGACTTTGAATGTAAAACATACCCATTTACCTTTTTCCATTTTTCAATTTGTATAAATCAATAGTTAAACCGCAGGAAGAATTCATTTATAAAACAACAAGGAATATATTAAAGGTCGTTCATTCATAAAAACAGATACTCGTGTAATGAGACAATGCACCACACTCATCTTGCCGACTCTTTTCTCTCGACAGCCACAAACAACCCACTATCTTACTCCTGGTATCTTTGAAACACTAAGATAGCCACACTTTAGCAACGGGGTGCCAAGGAGTGTCCAGTTTGCCTCACACTTTGGTCCGGGGTACCAGGGAGTGTCCAATGCCTCACACTTTGAATACCCTAACCGCCATGCAAATACCGGGGCAACCCCTCACGCAATATCCAGACTCGAGTATCAGGGAGTGTCCGTAGGCCACACTTTAGCACTACCATGGGTGCCAGGGAGTGTCCAAGTTCGGCTTCACACACTTTAACGCAGGGCCGGCCCTTGGGCCAGCGGTCCAGGCGGCCGCTTGGGACCTCAAAAAATTAGAATTTGTTTGGTCTTGAAATAAGGCCTTGTTTGGCCAAAATTTATGTATTATATATAATATATAAAAATAGGGCCAAAATAAGGCCTAAAAAAAATAGGGCCTTAGATATACATGTATTATATATAAAAAGAGGACCAAAAATAAGGCATTGTTTGGCCAATATACATATATTATATATAAAAATAGGGTAAAATAGGGCCTAAAAAAAATAAGGCCTTGTATATACATGTATTATATATAAAAATAGGACCAAAAAAGGGCCTAAAATTTTTTTTCGCTTAAGGCCTCATGAGAATTTCACAATCTCAGGGCCGGCCCTGCTTTAACGCTTCCATGGGCGTCAGGGAGTGTCCATATTTGCCACCGTCGCATTTCAAAGATACCCTCTCCACAACCACAACTCAAACTCAATCACAACCACAACCACAAACTCAAACTCAATCACAACCACAACCACAAACTCAAACTCATACTCTTTCCACACTACCATTACTCTTTCCACACTGACTGACACCCACATGCATGTACCACTGACCCCACATGTATGTCATGAACCTTAAACATGCGGCAATTTACTGAAATATAAATACAACATGCGTACGGGGATTAATAACTTGCAATACAATGTTTTAATCATTCAAAACATAACCAAATAGAGTTCTGATTAACTAAATATCCCAAACAGAACCTTAACAGTACTAAAAGGTTGAACCAAACAGTCCCTTATCATAAAACAAGCAAAATCAGAATCTGCCAAATATCGCGCGCGCGGGCCGCTCGCGCGAAAAGTCGCTCGCGCGATATGCCTAATTTTCCTTTTTTTTATATAAACTTTTCTGTCTGCCTGGGGAAGCAAGGATCGCGCGCGCAGATCGCTCGCGCGAAGGGTTTCTCGCGCGACCCTCGCTCGCGCGACCTGTCCAATCTTCATTTTTATAATAAAACTCTTTTGTCTGCCTGTGGAAACGAGGATCGCGCGCGCGGGCCGCTCGCGCGAAAGATCGCTCGCGCTGGCCGCTTGCGCGATTCTCGAGCGCGCGATCGTGGCGCGAGATGAAGCAGAGGCTTCATCTTCCCCGCAGAAACTGCTCTGTTTCAGAAAACAGGGTCTAAAATTGACCCATTTCAAATCTGTAAGTATATGGATCATATAGCATATGATTTTCTTCGGTTTTTCACAAGGATTAAGAATCCATTATCAATTTAACACAAATCAATCTAGAACTCTAGAATTTTATGAAATTCCAAAAGATGTCAAAACTTAATTTCTAATATACTTTCTCATTGGGACAAATTAAGGTCTAATACTTTGGGTACAACCTATATGACATGTAATCTATCATATTTATCTACAAAAACAGATTTTGGTGAACTTTGAAAAATTATGATTTTGAAGCTCAAGCTTCCATGAACGAATTTAGCAATGGTGGTTCATGTTTACATACACCCAATCAGTAATTGAATATGACATTACAACCATAGTGAGTTTAGAATACTCACTGAGTTTAAAAGTAGAGAGATTTGTTGAGAAAGATAGCTAATTCAAGAAACCCAAATGAAACTTTAAGCTTGAAGCTATGGAGAAATAAACTTCCTCTCTCTAAAATTGCAGTGGTTAGACTCTCAAGCTCACTCTAACTCTCTGTGTTTCTATGTGTGCAGAATGTGTGAGTGTATGGATGAGAGTGTAACATATATAGAGGATGTATTTGATGAACTTGGAGGCCAAGCAAAATGTTGATTACCCAACAAATTGAATTAGTTTAACTAATTCTCTAATTCCTCCCAATTAGCAGCATAAAAACATATGTATATATATACACTGATATGTGTATAACCCCACAGATGCCCCAAGAGTCAAGTAGGTGCTTAGGGGTCAATGTGGGGGTGTTTGGCAAACCCAGCTTTTGGCACAACAATACACACACACACAAAGCATTGCCAAACAAGGCCTAAGCCAATGATCACTTGCCATTAATAGAAACAAAGCATGAGTCATGTCAAACTTTACGTCATGTCCAAAAACTGTGCAAGTTTAGCACAACGCGGACAGTTTTGAAAGTAAACTGATATTTTGGTGGCGCGGTGTTCACCACAAAAATACAGAAAATTCATTTTAACGTAGGAAGTGATTTTCTGGTTTCATAAAAATACAGCTTGAAATAAAAGGGAACATTTCCACCGTTTTGAAATACAGATTTTGAAATCCACACAGGTATTACTAACTTTTGTAAAAATTGCAATTTGACCCCAATAAAATTCTTAGCTTGCAATAATTCAAGGAATAAAATTTAGAAAATGAGAAATGTAATTTAAATGAAACAGTCAATACCAGATGAAATTAAATATGACAATGCAATTACAAATTAAATACGAAAATGAAATTTAGAATTAAATGGAAATGCAGGTTGTTACATACAAGTACACATGTGTTTTCCCCCAAAATTCTAGGATTAGGAATTTATAAAAATTTAGCCAAACACGGCCTGACAACTATCAAATCGAAGTTCTTACCTTGGGGAGTTCAAATATGAAACTTGGTGAAAAACAAAAGGGCCGAAGTCCGTCGATTTGCGTTAAGAAGCTATAAGCAATAAATCACCTCTTGATTTAGGTTTTGAGAAACTTTGTAAATGAAAATATCTCATACTCTTCTATATATAGGCACGACTGTCAGAAATTATGTTTACCTCCCCACGAGTTCTCCAAACTTCTAATTATCCTCCGAAACATCGCACACGTCCAATTTATTACTTTACGAGTGAAAACTATAAGTTATAGAAGTTTTCGTCCAAGTTCCGTTCGTCGTCGTAATTACGTTCCGAAAACTAATTTCTGTAGAATTTCTAGATAACCTACCTTTTATGAAACGTATCACATGGATTATCTCTAATTTGTTCAAATCGATCCTTAACAAGATCAAATTAACAGAATTTAAACTACACAAGTATATTAGACTATTCACATATACCAGATATTTCAAATAACATTTAAATCAAATAATTGCCATTTAAATCATATCAATGCCTCATGATATTCCAACTGTCGTGTCCTCAATTGACACTCTCTGTTGACTCTCAATCAACCCCAAACACAATTATCAAATGACATTCACAATTCTAAAAAATTGACTTATGCATTTAAAACAAAGGATTTTTCCGGAACGGGTGTGACAAATATAAAGTTATAACTAACAAACGACACCTAAAAATTACAACTAGATGCCATATTTTGATTTATCAAATAGCATATAAGAAAATATAATACTAAATGACACCAAAGGTAGAACAAAATGACACCTTATTAATTCAAATTGAGACAAAAAAAAAATTGAATGTATTATACTTGGATGCCTTGTAGAGTTTGTCAAAACTCAAAAACTAAAAGAAAATAAAGAGTTTCTAAATTTTAGGGGGGACTGAAGTGTAAAAATTTAATTTCTTTTACGGTATATATGCAAATTTTCTAAAATCAAGGGGCGCTTAATCCCCCCTTGCCCCTCAATACATCTGCCCTTGAATAGCAGAACCCTTTTAACATATGTTTTTCAAGTTTTCCCTTTAATATTTCATATGTCCCATATTTAGAGTCTCCTTTGAGAATATTTACTTTTTAAGGAATTTTTTTGATCGTTGTGAATTTTATACCTTTTCATTATTCCTTGAATTCCAAAATTTTAGTGCCACATCAAAGAAAAAGTGGGAAGGATTTTATACAATAAATGATAAACTTAAAAAGTGTGTAGTCAATATAAAGTGACTTTCAAGGGGACTCTTAAAATCATACATCAAAAAATGTAGTCAATGACTCTTAATTTCGGACAGATGGAATTTATAAAATGCTCCATTTTTTTCTTTGATGTGGTACTGAAAATTTTAAATTCAATTGGAACAATATTGGAAAGATGAAAATTTTACAGAATAAAAAATACCCATTAAATAGGTCGTATTCCCAAAAGTGGCTTCTAAATGGAGAAATGAAATTATATTTAAAGAAAAAATGGTTGAAATAGTGGCCAACTTGAAATTTGCGAAACAAGCCTTAGTCCGTCTCACCTTTAAAGTCCACAGTCCACAACTACAACACAAGACAAAACAGTGGCCAATTTATAGATTGAAATTACAAAAAGGACAAAACAAATGGAGAAAGAAAAAAATTCGCCAAATTGATTTCAATTAGCACACTTCCCTTAGTTCCCTATAAAACTCCCTCTTTTAGTATAGTTATTATTATTATTATTATTATAGATAGAAGAAATAAGAAATTCCTTTCAGATATATAAAGTCACTAAGGTGAATACAGCAGGAAAAAAAAAAGATTGAATAAAAAAAAGAAGACAAATTGATTGGAAGCAAAATTCCAAAACTTGCCGAATCTTTCATAACAGAGAGAAGGAAACATCTATAGCAAATTTATTTATTTATTTATGTTGGACATGATCCATAGTATAGAAGATGGACAAAGTTACCCTAAAAAGTTAATTATAGATACTCATTATAGTTAGCGTAATTTTCAATTTTTTGTTTGTAGGTTCAAACATGTGGTTTGGACTAATGTGCAGTCGTTAGTAAATCTATTAAATTTAAGAGGACAGAATGTGCATGAGGGATGTATCTAAAAAAATTTGCTAATCAGGTTGCATCTATATTAATCAACGCAATATTAATACTAGAATTATAAGATTTAATCCCTCATAATGGGTCAAAAAAAGATTTAGTGCATTTGATTTTTTAAACTCTAAAATTCATCCTTAATTGTTAAGAAAATTAAAAAATAGTCCTTTCCCCCAAATCAGGGTATTTTTTATGGACAAGATTATCTTTATCATTAGATATATATTTATGTATACATCATCAACTTAAAATTAGTAATTTCAAATTAATGAGGGCAACAATTAAATACAATTAATGAGGGCAATAATTAAATGCAATTATCTCTCTCTCATCTCACGATCTCTCTCTATATTTCTCTCTCTCTCTCTCCAGAATGGTCAATGAGATTAGGAGACCATCAAAACCCACCACCACCATCAAAACCACAAAACCAAACCTTCTACAGATTAGCAACTATGCTAGTATCATGTTCATGGGCCTCTTCATATCAATTGATGCAACTAGTGTCCTTGAAATGCAATGGGGAGGTGTCAGCATAGACGATTGGTGGAGAAAATGGACCACTTTGCTCATCCCTCTGATGACGCTAATGATCATAAACTTCATCGGGGTCATGGTTGTGGTCGGAGTTTTTGATGCCATCAACAATGGTTACGAATCATGAGGCCCACTATTCGGTAGGCTGTTCTTCACGTTTTGGGTTATAGTCCATCTTTACCCCTTCCTCTAAGGGTTTTTGGGGAAAAAAGATAGGCTTCCCACCATTATTGTGGTTTGGTCAATTTTTCTTGCTTCAATCTTCTCACTTTTGTGGGCTCGGATCAACCCGTTTCTGTCAAGAGGTGGTATCGTATTTTGATTAGTTTGTATATTTGATTTGTGTAGAGGTGTGAGAAATTTTGTTTTGTTTTTTTGTTTTTGTGAGAAATTTGTATTATTAAACGTTTATAAAAATTCTAGATCTAAGAATTTCTCACCAAAAAGTGAGATTGTTATTCTCACTCCAAAATTGAACTAATGCACTCTATGGTACTATTGACACATTTATGCAGTACCATTCTGTCAATAGATTCCAAAAAGTGCATTGGTACAATTATCGTTTTTTTTTTGTAAATTTATTTTTATTTTTATTATTATAGATAAACATACTTCTTTTTCCACTTATCATGAAACATTTTTTGCGGTAGCAACTTCACATGCAACCTTAGCTTGAAACAACTATGGAGCCTGTATTTCCCATTTCGATCATTGAAAATAAACACAGACATTCACATTGGAGGCATAATAGCATACAATATTTGATCTTTAAGACGGTCAACAGAATGAAAATTTGAAGTCCTATATATGAAAGTAAAGAAAAATCCGGAGGGAATAAGTAAAAGAAGTCAAAATTCTCTAACCATTTTTTCCCATGCATCTAGATGAACCAAGAAAATACTCGTAATGGAAGCAATTAAGTTCAGAGTTCAAGCATATCTCTTTTAATAAAGAGAGGTGACCCTCTCTAGAAAATCTTTGAATATATATATATATATATATATATGTGTCTTTGGTGTAGTACTCTGGTGAGCAATGTAGCGTTGCGCAATGCTTCTAATAATCAAACAAACAAACAAATGTAAACAGAAATCCAAATGTTTTCTCAATACATGGAAAAAAAGAGGTCAAGTTATAATGCAGAACATTTCCTCCAAAAAAAAAAAAGTTAATGCAGAACATGGCTCAGAGGAAATGGGATTCGAGAAAATAGAAAAATGCAAGGGATGGAAACACCTTGTTTCATTGAAAAGACCAGATAATAGAAATTATAAATGACTATCTAGAAGGGGCCCTAGGGACTGTTTGGAAAATGCTTCTACGATTCAATCAGCAAAAAAAAAAAGCTGCTTTTGGTTAAAAGTGAGCCAGTCGCAAAATGTTGCAATTCATACACATTTTTCTATAGTGGAATCGTAGAAGCTAGTTTGACAGAGCATATAATTTTAGCTTTTGGACTTTCAGAATTTCTGCTCCAAAAGCAATTGCCAAACAGGGCCATATTCCAGCACCGATCCTACCTTATGGGAATGTAGGCCACCAGCTAAGGCCTCCAAAATATTGGACAATTCAAGGGTCCCCAAATTCTAAGTACTATTAATAATCAATTGAAAGCCTTATGCCTGGAGGGAGGGAAAGAAAATTAAGCATGCATATCCAATTATTTGTGGTTGGGAAACTATTTGTTAATGGAGTATTTCTTTGTTTATTTTTTGAAGCCATTGATCAATTGGGTGGAATTTTGATTCTAATGCTTTCATTTTAATTTTACTTTAGGAGCTACCTTCACATCTTTCAACAGGAAATACTCATTATCTTTCTGGTAGGGTGTCAACAAGATGGAGAAGAAATGTTACAAATTTTAGTGTTCTCTGATATAGTCTTATAGATGAGTGCATAATCTTTTGTTCAGTTTATTGTAAGAGTAATGCTAGAGACACAATACATTGCATAACATAATGCACAACAAGGTTTTAAATACTTGTAACATGTGTTGTGTAAGTGATGCATAGAAAAGTGTGAAAAATTCAAACAACACATAGTACAAGACATTTAAAACCCTATTGTGCTTTGTGTTGTGCCTATAGCATTACTCTTATTGTAAATATCACTTTGTATTTTCAACCAAATCAGTACCTGTCAAAAGGAGAAGGATACTTTCAACTTCATTGTGGTAGTATGTCCCAGACTCCCAGGATAGATGCTTAATTAATTCTGAGTGCAGAGAAACAAAGTGAGAGAAAGACTGTGGTACAGTTTTAAGACCCCAAACACCCTTATTGTTTTGGGCTCAAATTACAATTAATAAATCAACAATTATTAGACTTTGTATGAGGCTTTGTATGGCTCACTGATTTAGTTTGGGAAATAAAAGAAGGTGAAAACAAAAAGAAAAATAAATTCTCTTTTTGTGTTTTCCTCAATGTTAAGATAATTTTACTGTGTTTTCAAATATGTTTATCACTATATTTTCTTGGAGTAATATTTGGGGCACTAACAACATCCACTAACACTTACTAACACACTCTATCTCTCTCCTAGTGGTACTGCGGGACCCGCAGTAACAACATCCACTAACACTTACTAACATACTCTATCTCTCTCCTAGTGGTACTGTGGGACCCGTCCCACAGTACCACTAGGAGAGAGATAGAGTGTGTTAATAAGTGTTAGTGGAAGTTGTTAGTGCCCCTAGCATTGCCCATTTTCTTGTCTTTCATACTTACTTTACTTTCTTTACTCACCGAACAAAGAAAAATATTTTTATCACAAACACCAAAATCTCACAACTTTTGAAACGCTTATAAAGCTCCATAGAATATATATATATATATATGTACAGTCAGCCTCTAAGAAGGGCGCCCTCTTTTTGTTAAAGAGAGGGCTTCTGTTTTGACCGTCGGATCGTATTTAAAAACTGTGAAATGACAACACTGCCCTTAATGAAAACACGATCTGACGGCTAAAACAGAGGCCCTCTCTTTAATAAAGAGAGGGAGTCCTCTTTAGAGAATCTTTGCATATATATATATATATATATATATGTTTTTGTACTAAAAATCCTTTTTGCATTTGGAGATCCAAATGAGGGTCAAAGGATCTTCAATCTTGCACCTTGGTCGGTAATGGGTCACCACTTGGTACTCAAGCCATGGACTCCAGGCTTGGTGTTAGAAGAACTAGAGATGGGAAAAACGGCATTCTGGATTCAAGTACACAGACTACTGCCAGACCAAATCTCAGTAAAGAATGCTAGAGCAATTGGAGAATCCATGGGCAAGGTGCTAGATATTGATCTTGCTGGAGGAGATGCCCCCATATGGGTTAGGGTTATGAGAATCAAGGTGGAATTCGTGACAGAAGCCCCCCCCCCCCCCCCCCCCTAAAAACTGGATTCCTTTGGAAGAGAAAAGACCTTCTAGATGTTTGGATCCAGTTCAGGTATGAGAGACTTTCTGACTTCTGTTTTTCTTGTGGGAGGCTAAGCCATACTTGTAACCTTTGTGGATATGTCTTAAAACATTTGGAGACCAATACCTCAAATCTTAGACAAGGTTCTTTCGCCTATGGGGCCTGACTGAGTGCCGATATTTTGGGGAAAAACATATTGCAGCCCAAGAGGGGAGAAGAGGAGGAACGCCACAAAAGCAGATCTAGGATAACTTTGAATCGGTCCGGTGAGTTGGATCGACGAAAGGGAAAGGAGATGAACATCGCCGGGAAGGAACAGTGGAAAAGTCCAACATCCCAATTCTCAAAACTCTGAAGAGACTGTACATGGCCCTAGTTGGCAACCCCATACTGTTTCACATCAGCCTGGTACTCCCCACTCTCCCGACTACTCAAATTTGTACCAAGGGAAACAATAGATGATAGTCTATCCCTTTTTCAGCACCATGAGATCTCCCATTCTTAGTACCCAAAGGACAGCCCAAGCCCAGTTTTTGCCCCCAACCCAATTTATACCAAGCCCAATACTACAAAGTTTAAAAACCAAATAAGGCCCTTTCCCCATCCTAACTCTTCTCAGCCCAACCTGATCTCTACCTATATAATCCCTCGGCGTAGAAAGGCCCGACATAATCCCCAGGCCAACCAAAAAGCCCTTACCCATACTCAACCAATCCTCCAGCCCAATTCACCCCTTTTTACCTCCAGAATTACTAAAATCCTTGAAATAAATGAGAATGAAACCCCTTCTTCTCACTTAACCAACCCCATTTTAACCCTTTTCTCAGATGAAAAAAAAACGAACCCTTGCTTTAACCTCCATCCCAATGCCTCAAAAAAAAAATCAAAATTCCAATACTCTACCCAACCCCCTCAAAGCCTAACAAGACCCACCCAGAAGCTCGATACCATTATGGATTTCCAAATATCCATACCCCTTGAGAACAGTCTCCCAATCTAAGACACCCAGAATCGAAGCAAGAGGAAATTCGTCCCTCTTCCAGGAACCCGTGGTTCGTATTGCATTGATACCCATGATGTAATGAGACAACCATAAAGTGCTGAGAACTTACAAGAGTATGTTGGAATCACCCTAGCTGAAACCAAAGCTCAACTAATTGCCGAAGAGGAGGGTAAAAGGCCCCATCTCGGCTAATGATTATTCTCTCTTGGAACTGTCGCGGTTTAGCCCGAGCCGCAGCAGTCGTGGAGTTGAGGGCGTTAGTAAGGGAGCACCATCCAGAGTGCATCTTCTTATTAGAAACAAACATCAGCTCAAATCGAATGGCTACTTGTTTGAGGAGTTTGGGTTTTCCTAATTTCTCTCTTATTTCGGCAAAGGGAGTTGCTGGAGGTTTTTGCCTTGCTTGGCAGAATGTCGTGGATATGGTCACTACTATGACGGGGGATTCCTTGCTCACTGCGACTATTTTCTTGGACCCCCCCCCCCCCCCCCCCCCCCCCGACATCGATGAGGTCTTTCAAATCGAATGGTGTATGTGAAGGAAAAACAGATTTAAAATCAATTTTTAACGCGCAGCGGAAAGATTGAGATAATAAAATTTTATTGGTAGCCTATGATCTACTACTCGTTAACTCCATAGATGCGTACTAACAAGAGGGGACAAGAATTTATACCTTAGGTCTTGAACCCAATTCTGATTGTCTTCTTCCTTGATGGTGCAGCAGCCTCCACTAGGTTGTCTTCACCCCTATGACTCCTGCGGATGCCTGCCGAAAGGACTAAGGTTGGTGGGAACCCTAATAGAGAGAAAGAAGAAGGTTTGGGAGCTCTAAAATAGTTTTTGCATCTTCTGGTATGATAAAATGATGAACTCTTTTTTTCTGGACACAACTGCTCGATTTATAGATTCCCAGAACTGACCTAACGTTCGAGCGATCAAAGTGAGTTTGATCGATCGAAACTTCGATCGATTGAGACACTTTCGATCGATCGAACCTATCCAGACTTCAACCGATCGAGATTCCTTCGATTGATTGAACCTGTCTTGACATAATCCTCAAGTGTCTTTCCAAGCATCCTAGCGGAGCTAAGAGTGGGACATCCTAGGCTCTTTATTGTTGGCTCAGACCAGTTTGTTAATTCCCATGATCAAACTCTTTGATCAGCAAATTAACCAACTGATCAGTTAACGTTTACTCCACTATAAAAGGATAACTGAACTCCAACGCAAAATAACATATCCGAAGCGGTAACTAGACTTGTATGGTATACTAATGTCCCTCACCATCAGCATTCATAATCATATTCAGGTAGTCAGATAACTGATACTGTCAACCTGAATCATAATTACTTCTTATATTCCTTGAGTCTCATTCACCTATCATGATTACCAAATATGTTGATAACTACTTATCAACAAGACTGCAGTTCTCAGTAATCAACTTGGTGACATTCTCAAGGGAATGTTTACTCTAGAACAGAGGGTAGATTCTATCTTGAAAATGTATGTTCACAACCCTGTGAAAATGACATACCCAAGATACCCAGGTGTTGATCTTTTATAGATCTCACTGATTGGTCAGTCAAACCAGTCATATCCACAGTCTGTGTTCATAATCATCTCAAGATTGAGAACACGTACCTTATACAAGTTATGAGTTCCTATAGACTGTTGACAGCCTTAAGTGTCAATAGGAAAGCTCAGGTCCGTCAATGCACTATAAGTACTAGCATATTATTAACTAAGAGATAAACTCTAGTGATTGAGATTCATCACTCCATCCAATGGTAGTTAAACATGCTACAGTGTAAACCTGATGATCCAGTCTCATCATTCACTATGACAAGTTCTAAGTATAAAAGAATAGTAATTTGTATCTCACTTGTATGTATCTCATACACACACGAATTACTTACTATGATACTTAAGGATCAAATAATCATCTCATGAAAGAAAACATACACAATGAAATGTAAAACTGATATCCATATATTAAAATGTCAATGTCTCATACATAAAGTAATTGTTTGAGGGTACAAACCCAACAATATGGTCCTCCCTATTGGGGCAAAAAGGCCAGATTTTGGGATAACATGGACAATATTGCAAAGAACGCGACTTATCCTTGGCTTACGCTTGGGGATTTCAATTGTATTATAAATTAAAAGGAAAAAAGAGGTGGAAAACCTTTTTCAGGTTGTTAAAAAAGGGGGCTGGCAGGTTTTATGAGAAACTTTGGTTTTGTTGATTTGGGCTTCACTTGAAACAAGTTTACTTAGGATAATGGTAGAAAGAGGTTGGCCAATATTCGTCAACGTCTTGGTAGGGGTATTGCAAATGCAGAATGGAGGGTCCTTTTTCCAAAAACTACTATTCATCGCCTCCCTATCACTGCCTCCAACCATGCCCCGATTGTCCTTAACATCATTAGTGAACGATGTTGGATCCCCAAATCTTTCAAATTTGATGCGATGTGGATTAGGGACGAGAGTTGTGCTATGGTTGTGGAGAACGTTTGGATCACGACCCCCATGTATGGCTCTCCTTCCTTTCGACTTTGCCAAAAAATTTGAGCAGTTAAGATTGTTCTTCGCCACTGGAACAGAAAGCACTTTGGGAAAGTTCAAAGGATCTTCAAAGATGCTTGTGCCACCATTGAAGCCTTACAATATAGGGACCCTGATTCAGATAACATGGATAAAATTGAGGAGGCAAATTTGGTGCTGGAAGAAAACCTAAAAAGGGAATAAATCCTATGGAAACAGAAGTCTAGGGTCCAACGGGTGAAAGAGGGAGACAGAAACACTCATTTTTTCCATGTTTCCACGATCATCAGAAGGCGAAGAAATGTTCTTGATGCCCTATGTCTTGAAAACAACAAGTGGACCAATGATCAGGTTACTATTTTGAATGCGTTTATTAAAAAATTTCAGTCCACCTTTCAATCCTCCAATCCTATGTTTCCTACTGACCTTGAAGGGTTAGTTCCTAAAATGATGTCTGCAGAGGAAAAATCTCTTCTTTGCCGCATCCCAAAAGAAACTAAAATTAAAGAAGCAAATTTCCAAATCGGATCAACAAAGGCCCCAGGGCTTGATGGGATCTCTGTTATCTTCTACAAATCTTTTTGGCAAATAGTTATCGCGCCCGCCCCGAAGGTGGGGGCGGTCCCCTCGAGGGTCGCGACTGTTTACGCCAAGATGCATGTGTGAGAGAGTGTAAGAAGTGTGTGAAAGTACGTGAAAGTGGAAGTAGAGCCATGTAAAAGTTTAGAGTCGCCACCTAACGTAATCAGGAGTTAGGATCCCTGCAGAGACGATTAGAGTAATCATCTTTGACTTTTGAGAAATAGTTTGAGAAAAGTGGGCCCTTTTAAAAGTGTGACTCTTGATACTCGTGCAAAACCTGAGTTCTTGAAGTCGGTTCAGGGGCTCGATTATGTCGAGGGAAGGTGTTAGGCACCCTCGAGCATCTGTGACACACGATTACTAGTTTTAGTGGTTTTCATGATAATGGGGGCGTAAATAAGAAGTAGTAGAACATATACAAGAAATTGAACTCGAGCGTCCGTGACACGTAGTCACCAATATATATCTCGAATCAAGATAAGTAAAAGATATTTAGAATGCGAGAAAGTATAAGTAGTGGATGGTTATGGTCGCACCCTAGTAAGGGTTGCATATGTATCTCGACTCGAGAATTGGGCCGTACGTAGTTCTATGCTATGTATGTGTGTGAGTGTTTGGTCAATCTAGACCATGAGTGTGAAAAAATAATGTTTTGAGTAAAGTCGATGTAGCTAGGAACTTTAACCTGTACGGTGTAGTCCTAGACTTTAACTTTGAGAAAGTAGTGAGATATGAGAAAGTGTGTTGAGTAAAAGTCGGAGTAGATCGACCATGCGATGGGTTTTTTTTTTGTATTTTTTGTTTTTACAACCTTTTTGTCTTTTTATTTTATGTGCCGGAAGTAAGGGTCAGTGCCCAGTGGTGTAAAAGAGTGTACCGGAAATATGGGTTGGTGCCTAGTGATGTAAAAAAGGGTGATGTAAAAGTTTTACCGGAAGTACGCGCGGGTCGGTGCCCATGATTTGAGAAAGTACCAGAACTAAGGGTCGGTGCCCAGTGCTTTGAATAAGTGCCAGAAGAACGAGTCGGCGCCCATGTGAGTGAGAAAATGCCGGAAGTAAGGGTTGGTGCCCAATGGTGTAAAACAGTGTACCAGAAGTATGGGTTGGTGACCAAGTAATGAAAAAGTGTACCGGAAGTATGGGTCGGTGCCCAATGCTTTTTAAAAGTGCCGGAAGTACGGGTCGGTGCCCAGTGCAAATGGAGAGAAGTATCAACTTTTTGTTTCTCTGATTTTTATCAACGAATATCGATAACAGGAGATAAAAATGCAGTCGGGTAGGTCATTAGATCTCTTCCCGACTGACGCAGGATATAAAGTCCAATCGGGTGGAGTTCGAAGATCTCCTTTCGACTGGCGCATGATATAATAGTTTGATAAAGTTTAGCCAGGTGGGTCATTAGATCTGTAATACCCGTACCCGAAAAATGGTGTTAATATTTATTTTGGCATGCGTTAATTACTCTAATTAATTGCATGTGGTTATTTGGGTAAGTTTCAGTTATCCCGATGTGATAAGTGCTTGAAAAAGGGCACAATTGGCCAGATGTGAAACAGGACCCACGGGAGGTCCAGATTGAATAAATTGCATTGAGTGTATTTATGTGATTAAATGGTAGACATGTAAATGTAAATGTGCACATTAAAATACATGTTGGTGCCATGTGATTATTTAATTGATAAAATGTTGGGTGTTTTAATATTCTTTATTGTTCATGATTATTTTTGGAACAAGTTTGGGTGTCCTTGTGAGAGCGAATAGGGACATGACTCATAATTAATAGGTTAATTAACAACTTTATAAAATATTTGGGACCATGTTTGGGACCCATATGTGATATAGACACATACCTATTTAGATATTGGGGTAATTAATATCATATTTATGGAATTTCATGATACACTTTGGAAGTGGTGGGGGTGTAAATGGAATAAATGAAAAAGTGGTTAGGAGGTGACACCTCAACCCATGACTCATCATTTTCTAAAAAAAAAAGGGAACGTGAATGTGTGCAGTGTGTTTGGCGGCCGGGTGTGTCGATATATATATATATATATATATTATATTAGTTAAATAAATATAAACCAAAAGAAATAAAAAAAATGATAAGAAAGAAACAAAAAGAATACAGAGAGAGAGATGCGAGAGAGTAAAGAGAAAGTGAGGGTTTCAGCTTTGGGATGCCACATCTTCGTCGAATGTTGCCCAAATTGTGATACGAAGTTATATTTGGACTCGTGGGGGTAAGCCTAACCTTATGATATAAGTTAATTTGAGTTTAATCGATAGATTTTTCGTGATCCAAATGGACTGATAACATTTAGTTTACCAAAATTGTGTAGGATTTATATCTGCAGCATAATATAACTCCAATATCAAGTTTAGGGGGGATTTCAAGAGGTGAGTGACATTAATTATGATTTATGGATGGTTTCATGTTTGGGTTCATTTGTGATGTAAAAGCATGTTAAATTAGCTTAATAAAGCTTACTAGTTTATTAATGGGCAAAATTCATGTGGTAAAATTAGGCCCAATTTGATTGTGACAGCACGGTGTAATGAATTATGTGAGCATGTTGAGTTGCTTATTTGGGTCAATGGAATTACTATTTCTATACCACCATGAGGTAATCGATGTGGTGACGACCACGGCCGCCAGAGGCCTATGGGACCGCACGTGAGGCGTGGGTCATAACTAGGTCACGTGGGCTTAGGGAGTGGAGCCGCGGACTAGTTGGTAGCGGTGGAAGTGAACTAGTAGTTGCCGGAGACTATAGTTGGTTGTAATAAAATGAAATTGAGCATGTTTATTATCCATATGCATAATTAATGTTATTCACAAGCATATAGCTTATATATTGTAGTGGTTATTGAATAACCATCGTAGGTGTTCAAGGTGGAGCTCAAAAGAAAAGGAAAGAACTTGGAGAGTGATCGTGGGCGTGGGATTGTAAATAAATTCTGATTTAATAGACTTATGTTTAATAAGTAATTTAGTGGATTATTGTAAACAATTATTTATTTTGATTTGTGTAGTTAAAGGATAGCGGTTTAAATTCTTGTAATATGGGGGACGTGTTATGTTGGTTGATTTAGGGTTATGGTAGTATTTTTGCACCTTGCTTGGGTTTGGTTGGGATGATGAACTCATAGTTATACTCAAAGAGTTCGATATAAATTGGATTTAGTATGTATATTTTCCTTAATTTATTTAATGGTGGGAATGAATCCATGGAGTTCAAGTCTTTGATTATTTAATGTTTTTATATGTTTTAGGGATGAACTTCGTTAAAGTATATTTGGATGTATGTTTGAAAAATCTTTTGAAAAATATTTTAAGAGTGTTGGATTTTTGGGTCAAAACCTTTACTAATGTGTTTTTACGGAACTTTAATGACTTGGGACAAGCCTTGGTGGCGTGCCACGTATCCTAGATTTACATGTGTGAATCCAGGGCGTGACATTTAGTGGTATCAGAGCAATAGGTTAGAGCCTTTGGGGACGAGAGACGAATACGACGCGAAAAAAAAAAAAAAACTTGTATATGTCACTCGTGACACGTAGTTACATGTAGAAGCATACATGTTTATAGTACGTGATTTAAATATTGTTGAGCATGCATATCATATTGCATGCATTCTACATATTATAATATGTGGAGAGATGGTTGGAAACTTCATGGTGGGAAAAGTGGAGTATAAAGGGGGAATGTTTTCCCATATGCTGAATTAATTGAGTTGGAAATGGAGATTGTGAATTCATTAAGGAAAAAAAAAACTGAATTTGGGAATATTTATGGAATTTGGGTTCAGAAATCAAGAGTTGATTTGGTCATCCTGAAATGATTTGGCTGGTATTATCAAGGGCATTGATTTGAAGAACAGTTATCGGGTATTGAGTTATAATTGTGGGTATGGATTTCTTTCCGAATATTATCGGGTATCATTATTTGTGAAGATCATTTCTTATTTTCTATCAAAAAAAAAAATTGGGTATCTGGATTTCTTTATTTACGGTGGGTCTTCTGGTATTCAAATATTATAGTTTGGGGAATTCTGGATTTCTTAAGATTTATATGGGTCTCATGAGCAGATACGGCATTATTGTTATCACTTATTTCTCAATTTATTCGGCAATGATTTTTGGGAGTATTTATTGAGCTCCTTATATATATATATATTCTCTTGGGATTGAGGGTGGAATATTGAGTTTGTCGAGGTGATAAGATATTTGGAGATTTATCCAGTCGCTTGAGTATCTTGGGTTGTTGAGGAATCTCTCAACTTTATTTGGGTTATATCAGCTTGTTGAGGAATCTCTCAATCTTAAACCAATTGGGTGCTATTCTATTGGGCATTATTAGCAATATTATTATTATTTCTATGCGAAGCTGTGATCGACTGTAGATTTGACATTGTAGTTTTTTCATGTTTTGATAATATGTGGGCATTAGTTGGGATCAGTGGTGAAATATATCAACACAGGTTGTGTAAGAAGAAGAGTTATAGTACTCTGAGTATTAGATCAAGATAAATTTTTTTTTATGTTTATAAAGTACGTGATATTTATTTGATACAAGAATAATAGTGGGTTTGATATTGATCAATTAGACAGTTGAAATTATATTCGGTATAAGTTGATTCCTGACAGAATATACCGAGATTGATTGTGTAAGAAAAGGGCTTGAGATAATTGTATGGATTCTATATCAGATTAATATGAAAAGGGAATTGGAGAGGTTGATATGATATTATTGCCGTTTATTGTATTAATGAGAGTTTGTTGGAAATTTTGTGAATAATTGTAATATGAGAAGCCTTGGGTCAGAATTAGAATATGTTCTGTAGCAAGCGAATTTTTTACTGTGTTTCTGAGATAATTCCTGATGTTTGATAGATGAAAAAAAAAGTTGAAATCCTGTTGGCGAGAGAAAAGAAGTAAGAATTTTAAATGACCAGTAAAGTGTTCTCGGGTGTTCAACTTCACAAGAAAAGAGTTTCTATGGATCTGCAAACGATAAAGATCATGATTAAATTGGTAAGGATTTGATAATATGTGGTGTCAGAAGAAAAAGTTGTGATTAATTGATCGAGACTTATTAGTATGCTAGAAGTTTCTAAAAATTAGTTGGTAACTACTGGAGGCTTATTATTATAATTCTATTTTGCTACAAAAATGAGAAGAAAATTTTCAAGAATTAGAGAAATAGACGCGGTTACATCGATTTTGACTACTCCGCTAAAGACCAAGGGATTGGATATTTATAGTGATGCATATTATTTGAATTTGGGGGTGTGTTGATGTAATGCAAGAGGGAATTTGCCAATGTTGGCATATGATTTGGGATTTAGCATCAATTCTTTCTTTTATATTGAAATTTATTGGTAGTACTTGTACATGGAACTAGGTAGAAGTTATACACTGATCGTAGGATTTCAAGTGTTTGTTTACAAGATAAGAGTTGAGTATGCGATCACGCAAGTGATGATAAATAGTGAAGGGTTAAGAATTGAAAGTTTGTTGCTATCCAATAAAAAAAAATGTTAACGTGGTGGTTGGCGGTTGAATTAGAAGTTGATAGACAATTTATTGAATACAGTGAGACCCTAGTACCTTATATGAAGATTTAATTACTGGCTTATTCTAAGAGTGCATGCGAGAATAGTATGGAAGCTCTGAGTGTTGGGCTATTCAAGAATAATGGGTTTGAGATTTGCAATGGTTTGATATTACAGTTACTCTGAAAATCGAGGGTGATCTGACAGCGGCTATTATAGTCCAATTGGTACTATTGAATGAAGTGAAGGAGAGTTAATTTCAAATTTCATCTTTTCTAAAAAAAAATTTGTAACGAGCGTTTAGAAGGAAGACAACTGAACTATGTTGTGATGCATTTTGTGACGGGGTTATTGAGATTGTTGAAAGTCAAGATGGCAGCACAAAAGTAATTGTAGCTAAATGGACTTGGTCAACGTACGTTTATCGATTAAGGCTATCATTCCGTTCGAATTTGCTGGGTTATATATGGAAACGATGGTGGAATTATATGAAGCATTTGATTTTACTAAAGCCTTGTAAGCAGACCGTGAGAAGTAATTGAAATTTTATTACAGCTCCTCATTTGTGAATTGACAGGTAATTTGAATAAGTAACTCAGATTTTGGGAAGATACGTCATATGCTTATGTTTGATCTCAAAAGTGATTAGGGGCAATATTTAGTCACAAGAGAGTTTGAGTATTATAATAATTATCAGTTGGGTATCAGAATGTCGCTTTATCAAGCAGTGCGTGATTAGAAATGTTATTCACTGGGTTAATCAAGCAGAGATGAAATGACAGAAATCGTTGAGATCGAGATAATGTAATTTATTATGGGTAATGGCTACAAATGGCTTAAAATTGTTGTCAAGAGGGTATTGGGAAAATTGAATATCTGGTATGTGAGATTATTTGAAACGATATAAAGTAATTGATACGGTAGGTTTTATCTATCACATAAATTGATTAGTAAATGAAGCCTATTTATGTATTGATATTATTTGTGTCATATGAGTGTGAAATAGTACATAACCGTAAAAGATTGGAAAAGCTTTGTCTGGTAAAGATTATTCAATTCGAATCTTGAATTGGGAAGAGGCTGAGTTTTGAGGGATGAATTATTCTTCTTCCTTGAATTATAATATCCCAGTGGAATTATGCAGTTGAACTATTTGGGCATCCAGAGCATTCTAACTCATGAGGAGTTCTGATTTAAATCTTATATTAAAGAAGTTATGTGTTAACAATGAAGTTATTTCTGGGTAACAGTTTTGGGGTGAACTCACTCCAGTTGAGGAAGTCACGAGAAAAGAAATGGAATTTGAGAGGTATACTGTGGGTACTTACTATGGAAGGTAACGTAAATATGGGGACCAGTCAGTTGCAATTGTGGTCACATCGGTGGGTATAATGTATCTTGTAATCGTGTTATTGTATATGAACCAGTACATGTTCGAGGAGAAATGCTTACATCTATTTCATTCGCAATATGAGAAAAGTTTGGGGACAAACTTCCTAAAAGGGGGGGAGAGTGTAATACCCGTACCCGAAAAATGGTGTTAATATTTATTTTGGCATGCGTTAATTACTCTAATTAATTGCATGTGGTTATTTGGGTAAGTTTCAGTTATCCCGATGTGATAAGTGCTTGAAAAAGGGCACAATTGGCCAGATGTGAAACAGGACCCACGGGAGGTCCAGATTGAATAAATTGCATTGAGTGTATTTATGTGATTAAATGGTAGACATGTAAATGTAAACGTGCACATTAAAATACATGTTGGTGCCATGTGATTATTTAATTGATAAAATGTTGGGTGTTTTAATATTCTTTATTGTTCATGATTATTTTTGGAACCAGTTTGGGTGTCCTTGTGAGAGCGAATAGGGACATGACTCATAATTAATAGGTTAATTAACAACTTTATAAAATATTTGGGACCATGTTTGGGACCCATATGTGATATAGACACATACCTATTTAGATATTGGGGTAATTAATATCATATTTATGGAATTTCATGATACACTTTGGAAGTGGTGGGGGTGTAAATGGAATAAATGAAAAAGTGGTTAGGAGGTGACACCTCAACCCATGACTCATCATTTTCTAAAAAAAAAAGGGAACGTGAATGTGTGCAGTGTGTTTGGCGGCCGGGTGTGTCGATATATATATATATATATTATATTAGTTAAATAAATATAAACCAAAAGAAATAAAAAAAAATGATAAGAAAGAAACAAAAAGAATACAGAGAGAGAGATGCGAGAGAGGAAAGAGAAAGTGAGGGTTTCAGCTTTGGGATGCCACATCTTCGTCGAATGTTGCCCAAATTGTGATACGAAGTTATATTTGGACTCGTGGGGGTAAGCCTAACCTTATGATATAAGTTAATTTGAGTTTAATCGATAGATTTTTCGTGACCCAAATGGACTGATAACATTTAGTTTACCAAAATTGTGTAGGATTTATATCTGCAGCATAATATAACTCCAATATCAAGTTTAGGGGCGATTTCAAGAGGTGAGTGACATTAATTATGATTTATGGATGGTTTCATGTTTGGGTTCATTTGTGATGTAAAAGCATGTTAAATTAGCTTAATAAAGCTTACTAGTTTATTAATGGGCAAAATTCATGTGGTAAAATTAGGCCCAATTTGATTGTGACAGCACGGTGTAATGAATTATGTGAGCATGTTGAGTTGCTTATTTGGGTCAATGGAATTACTATTTCTATACCACCATGAGGTAATCGATGTGGTGACGACCACGGCCGCCAGAGGCCTATGGGACCGCACGTGAGGCGTGGGTCATAACTAGGTCACGTGGGCTTAGGGAGTGGAGCCGCGGACTAGTTGGTAGTGGTGGAAGTGAACTAGTAGTTGCCGGAGACTATAGTTGGTTGTAATAAAATGAAATTGAGCATGTTTATTATCCATATGCATAATTAATGTTATTCACAAGCATATAGCTTATATATTGTAGTGGTTATTGAATAACCATCGTAGGTGTTCAAGGTGGAGCTCAAAAGAAAAGGAAAGAACTTGGAGAGTGATCGTGGGCGTGGGATTGTAAATAAATTCTGATTTAATAGACTTATGTTTAATAAGTAATTTAGTGGATTATTGTAAACAATTATTTATTTTGATTTGTGTAGTTAAAGGATAGCGGTTTAAATTCTTGTAATATGGGGGACGTGTTATGTTGGTTGATTTAGGGTTATGGTAGTATTTTTGCACCTTGCTTGGGTTTGGTTGGGATGATGAACTCATAGTTATACTCAAAGAGTTCGATATAAATTGGATTTAGTATGTATATTTTCCTTAATTTATTTAATGGTGGGAATGAATCCATGGAGTTCAAGTCTTTGATTATTTAATGTTTTTATATGTTTTAGGGATGAACTTCGTTAAAGTATATTTGGATGTATGTTTGAAAAATCTTTTGAAAAATATTTTAAGAGTGTTGGATTTTTGGGTCAAAACCTTTACTAATGTGTTTTTACGGAACTTTAATGACTTGGGACGAGCCTTGGTGGCGTGCCACGTATCCTAGATTTACATGTGTGAATCCGGGGCGTGACAAGATCTCCTTCCGGCTGATATAGTCCAATCGGGTGGAGTTCGAGGCCTCCTTCCAACTGGCACAGGATATAGCAGTTTGATAAAGTTCAGCCAGGTGGGTCATTAGATCTCCTTCCGGCTGACACAGGATATAAAGTCCAATAAGGTGGAGTTCTAGGGTCTCATTTCGATTGGCAAAAAGAAGGCGGAAAATCCGACCAATGGATTTATAGGGAGACCACACCACTAAAGAAAATAAAAGAGAAAGAAAAAAATGCGGAATATTCGACCAGTGGATTTATAGGGAGCCCTAGACCACTAAAAGAAAATAAAAGAGAAAGAAAAAGGTGGAATATTCGACCAGTGGATTTATAGGTAGCCCCAGACTAAGAGAAAATAAAAGAAAAAGAAAAAGGCGAAATATCCGACCAGTGGATTTATAGGGAGCCCATACCACTAAAAGTATGAGCGTGAGGGAATTACCTGTACAAAAGGGGGCAATTGAAACTCAGTCGATGTTGTTGAGAAAGAATCTAGAGCTTTGAAAGGATCGTCACTGAGAAACGTCGCAGAAATAAGTCCAGAAAGCCAGAAGTCGTATTTCGACACAAAATCGACTTGAATGGACATCATAGTTGGATTCGAAAGGGCCGGAATAGTCATAAAGCCATAAGGCGGGTCAGAATGGGTGCGGACTGAGTTGAGCGGGACCCGCGGGGGTTAGAACTAGCCGAGATGGCCTGAAATGGACATATAAAATGCCAAACAGGCCTTAAAAGTTGGAATTGATGAAATCTGAGGTCACCAGTGTGTCCGGAATGGCCAAATTAGCTGGGAACAAATGTTTGTTCATCGATATCCGGACCCAGAGTGGATAAAATTGGGAAAAACTAAAAGTAGTACCCAAGTGCCACATCAACAAGACACGTGGCAGTCAACACCACGTAGCGCGTTCTGATTGGATGGTCAAAGTTGACTGGTTCTTATTATGCGTTGACTGGACATGCTGACTGTGCAATCAAAGACACGTGGCATAATCTAAGTGGCTGGTCAACATGATGACGTGACAGTCATTACCACGTGTCAGTCCCTAATTGGTTGGTCAACCTGACATGACAGTGACGTGACAGTTAATGCCATGTGTCAAATACTGATTGGTTCAGTTAACGCTGACTAACACTGATGTGGTAGACACGTGGCAGATCATTGGACTGCTGACTCAACAGTAGTTGCCACGTGTCAGTATTGGATTGGTTGGTCAACTGCTAAGTCAGCGCTAACTCAGCGCTGATTGTTGGCTGCGCGTGGGCGAGGCGATACGCTGTGCAGCGGCGCGTGCAGCACATGTAGGTCTTTCCAGTGGCCGTTACAGGTGAGGCTGCCGGCGTTAGGATCGTCTGGTCTAGACGATGGGTTTGGTGGTGGTGGTTTCCGGCGAATATGGGTGGAATGTTTACCGAAGGTGTTTCTGTGCTGCGGCGGCGCGTGAGATCTTTTGGCGACGATTGAGGGATCTTGCTGTGTCCTTTGGTGTTTAGACCACCGGGGTTGGCTCCGGTTTGATGAGAGGAAGGTTCTGGTGTGGGCGGTAAGAGAGGCAGATGTGGTTAAGGGCCTGTTTGGCATGTATTTCAGAATCTGTTGGGGTTTAAGGTTTTGTTTGGTTCAGACAGCTTTTCTGGGCTTTCTGGTGGTTTTTGGGAGCCAGGTTTGTGAAGGGGGTTGTGTAAAGTGGCGGTGGTCATGGATTTTTGGTGGTGGTGACAGTGGTGGTGTGATGATGGTGATATAGTTGTGTTTAACAACCAAACAAAGCCTAAGAGTTGGGAGGAATTTTTGTTTCAGCCAAACAGGATCTTAAAGAGGGAGGTTGTCCCTTTTTTTGTTTGTGCATAGGAGAGAACTTTCTTTTTATAGAAAGTTTTTCCAAACCCTACATGGGTTATGATCCCATGTAGGTGGGACGCGGAGGGGTGGCTCCAATTGTTTGATCAGGGTCGTTGATCGATCCGGACTTTGGTTCTTGATATGTTTTAATCTGGACGTCCGATTCAGCCGATTTGAAAAGATCCGAGCTTAGTTTAATGTCATCCTTATATCCATATGGTCGGATCAAAACTTGTATGAAACTCGAAAGCGACTCCGTTTTCTTCATACTATCGACGTTTGCTCAGGATCGTCTAAACTTCAATTGTCGATATCTTTTGATCCGGCAGTCCAATCTTTCTGATTTAAGATGATCTGGGATCGTATTGGCGTTCGCTTTGAATCTGTACGGTTGGATTGAGATTCTCTGTCTTAGAAATGACCGCTTTGCCCCCTATCCTTTCCGATTGAGCTTCGAAACTTCGATTGGACGCCGTTTCTTCTTTTATTGTCTGATTGGACTGATTCAAGTCACAAGATATGTAACACCCATACCCGGAGAACGGGTTAATTATTTGTGTTAATATGCATTAATTAGTAAAATTAGTGTATAAACGGATTAAGGGGAGGCTTGGACTCGCCCATGTAAAAAAAGTGTTCAGAGAGGGACACTAGTTGGAAAAGTCCCCAGTGAGGTGGGACAGGTATTGAAATGGAACCCAGCGAAGGGTAAAATGGTAATTTGCATTTTAAATGATTAAATGCATTTTATGTGTTTACATGAATATGTGTTTACATGCTTTCATATTACATGTTGATATATGTGTAGTGTTGGTGTTATAAGGGTATAAATGAAAAAGATTTAAAATTAGTAGGTGCGATAGCAATTTCACAAGATATATGGGACCCATGTTGGGACCCATACGGAACTTAGACAAACACTTATTAAATAATTGGGTAGTTAATGAAATGTTTGGGGGATTTCATAATAAGAACTTAAGAAAATCCGGGGGTGTAAACGAAAATAGAGGGAATTGGTTGACACCTCATTTGCATGAGATGTTGGTGTGTCACTAGGAGAGTCTATACTCTCAATTCACTCCAGAAACTAAACAAAAGAAAAGATATCACCGAGAGAGGAAGACGAGCTCGAGACGCCGACGTCGTTTTTCCGCCGTTCCGTCGCCGCCGTTCGTCGGATTCGCGAACCGAAGCCGTTTTCGGACTCGTGGAGGTGAGACGAACGTTTCTACACCCTTAATTTCTGTTTAAATTGCTAGATTTTAGTAGCTCGTACTTAACGGTGAGACGTCGTCTACCGAATTCTTGTAGGATTCTTGTTGGGGTAGAAATTGAGGTTCAATTTGGTGAAATTCAGCACTTCTCTAGCTTAATCTTGGGTAAAATCTGTGTATAAGGTGAGTTTTCTAGCCTAAAGATGATTGTGTTTAATATGTTCACGGCTTTAAGTGATTTTAGAGATGTTAATTCATGTTTAGAAGTAATTATATTGTTGGGTTGTGAATTTTATATCAATTGCAAGAGAATTATGTGTTGATACATGTATATGTGCTTATATGTCTATTTGGTAGTCAATGAGCACCGGGGAAATGGTTCATTGTTGGGAGTAATAAGGGTGGTGAAGAGGAAGAATCCGATAAATACGGAAGTCCAAGGAATAGAAGTGGCCACGGGACCAAGGGAGGTCTTCGGGTCTGAATGAACCATATAACCGGTGACTCAGCGACTACGGTTGTGTTTTTATGTGTTAATTATAGCATTGCACGTGTTAAACATTCAGTCATGTTAGAATGCTCACTAAGCAAATTGCTTAAGAAAACCGTTTTCCTATTTCTGTTGTGGTACATAACAACCACCGCAGGTACGGAGCAATACCCGGAGAGAAAGTGACGTGCTCGGGATTGGGAAAGAGAATTAGAGCTTGTAAATATATTTTTAAACTTGTGTTATATGTAACTAGTGACTTGGGTTCCTTAACTTGTGATTTGAAGTCTTGACTTGTGAGTGGGGAGATGGGAGAGATGGGAGAGATAAGGGAGATTTTGGGTTAAAGCATGTGAACTCTCTTCTAACTTGTAGAATGTTGTAAATATTGGTTTCTAAAATGGTTGGTTAGTTCTTAGCTTGCAATTGAGAGGTTTTGTTTTTCCAACTCGTTGTTTGGTGATTTTGGAGTGAAGTTGAAAACACTTATGCGAATTTCCATGTTTAGTTGTTTAAACAAAGGTTATTGTGTTGAGTCGATCCGACAAGTTTATATCATGTCATTAGTGTTGTGGACAAGTTTTGGTTGTGTGTATGATATTGGTTTAGCTTGAGTTCATTCCCAATCAATTCTATGAACTTTAAATGAAAATTGAGTTTCAAAGCTTTAAAGTTTGTTTGATTCAAAAAGAGTTGAGTTCATGAGTGGATTTGATCCAATTCTAGTTGTAGATATGTGGTATATGCTTGGTTTATGTTTAAAAGTGTTTGGAAGTGTGTTTGGAGTTGTTTCCCAAAGTTTCATGAAGTTTGGAGATGGTTTGGATATGTTTGGACTTGAAAAAACATGTTTTAACCAGCAAAAATGACTTCTGGTAAGCCGGATCAATCCCCCTTTTTGCCTTGGATCGATCCGGGCCTTTTTTGAAAGTCTCTGCCAGTTTTTGACAAGTCGGATCGATCCGGATTTAAAGGGCGGATCGATCCGCGTACAAATTCGGCAGCACGTCGCCTTTTACGGAAACGTGCATAACTCTTTCTAGAAAAATCGGATTCGCGCGCCGTTTTTTGCGTTGGAACCGGGACTCAAAGACCTATCTTTTGGTATAAAATTTGCTATACCTTATTAATTACCATTTTACCCTTGGGGGCTATTTTGTAACAATAGAGTTGTTTGATGTCGTTTAACACACGTGTTTCCTTGTAATTCGCATGTTTCTCTATAGATTAATGTATTTGGGCGCTTGTAGCATTGTTACACGTGTCCTAATCCGCACGAGGCGGATTGGGGTGTGACAAGATATCTTCTTTTTTTTCTTCGTATTTCAGTCATTCATGTCCCGTCGGACCTCTGGTGCATCCGGATTGATTTCGATGCACCAAAGCTTCGATCAGAGCCCGATTCTCCATCGGTTATCAGAATTTGATGATTTGAAGTCCTGTGGGCCAGTATTGATTCCTTCTTTGCCCCAGATGTAATCGAATTCTACCTTTGGTTGTTCCAGACTCGATTCTGATCTTGAATTTCGTGTTGAGCTTTGATTCTGGTTAAAAACGTCGTCGATTTATCATAATCGAATCCCGGATTTTGGAACTCTGGTGGATGAGCTGTCATCTCTGTATTGACTTTGTTGACCTCTGGAGTCCCTTAATAGATTTTGGAGCTCCTTCTTTGATTTGAATGCCTAGTGGGCCCCACTGCGATAGTAATTTCTTTTTTTGCCAAGTCAAAATGGGGTGCCTATAATAGTTAAAAAAGATGTGGTGGTCACTGTTAAGAGCTTTTTCTAAGGGGGCTTCCTCCTACAAAACATAAACCACACTAATATTGCGCTTGTTCTTAAGATCCCTAGCCCCTCATCCACCAACCATTTTTGGCCGTTTAGCCTTTGCAATGTTAACTATAAAACTATCTCCAAAATTCTTTTAAATCGCTTTAACCCTCTGTTGGAAAATATCACCTGTCCTCTGCAATTGGCTTTTGTCCCTGGAAGATCAATTCAAGATAATAGCATAGTGGCTCACGAAATGGGAAAGGAGGTCTCATGGCTATGAAATTTGATACGGAAAAGGCCTATGATCGCATCGAATGGCCCTTTGTAATTGCGGTTCTTAAAAATCTTGGTTAGTAGCACTTGGTGCAATTGGGTTGGTCAGTGTATCTCAACGGTATCCTTCTCGGTGCTTATCAATGGACACCCATCTGGCTTCTTTTTTCCTGAGAGAGGCCTTAGGCAAGGAGATCCTCTCTCATCGTTTATTTTCATCATTTGCGCTGATATCTTATCCAAGTTGCTTAACAGGGAAGCGGAGAGGGGTAATTTAAAAGGAATAAAAGCGGGAAGAGGTTATCCTTCGACCAATCATCTTCTTTTTGCCGATGACCCCTTTGTCTTTGGTAAAGCAACCCCGAACGAGGCTGTCACTATCCTGGATTGTATCAGTAAATACAGCCAATGGTAGGGTCAAAAGATTAACTAAGAGAAAACCAAAATCCTTTTCAGCAAGAACATTTTGCCTTGATGTTGCTTTTTCAATCAGACATGAAACAGGTCTAAAAAGTGCCCCTTTGAATGCAGAATACCTGGGGCTGCCTCTGGTTGGTCAAGGCACGAAAAAAGCTATTTTTCTGATATTTGTGAAAAAATCCAAGGCAGAATCCAGGGTTGGAAAGCAAAGATGTTATCACAAGCTGGCCGTGGGACCCTTATCAAGTCTGTTGCCTAAGCAATCCCAATGTACTCTATGTCTTCGTTCTTGATGCCAGTTTCTTTTTGTTCCAAGTTGGACTCCATGTTCCGTCAATTTTGGTGGGGCCATGAAGAGGGAAAAAAGAAGATATGTACAAAAGCGTGGGACTCTTTGTGCCACCCAAATGGCGTAGGGGGTCTTGGTTTCCGCCGTATGAAGGATTTCAACACTGCCCTTATTTCCGAACTTGGGTGGCAGCTGTTAACTCAACCCAAACAACCATGGGTTCAAATCTTCAAAGCTAAATACTTGAAAAATACTCACCTCTTCTAAGCGAGCCTCAAGCAGAACTTTTCTTGGATTTGGCAAGGCATTTGGAAATCCCTTCAGCTTCTAAAGAAAAGGGACTTGTTGGTTAATTGGTCGGGGCGAAGAGACCAGTGTGTGGGATGATCTATGCGTCCCCTCACTCCACGATTTTCAGACCCCAATGTAAGATGTCTATAAAACCTCAGTTTCCTTCTGTAAAAGACTTGATGCTCCCAAATGGGGAAGACTGGAACAGATCTTTGGTTTTTGATACCTTCACAACTGAATCAGTGGAAGCAATCCTTCGCATTAGCCTCCCAACAAGAAGGACCCAAGATAGAGTCGCATGGTTACTCGACAAACAAGGTATCTTTTTTGTCAAATCCCCCTACCTCTCGAGCCTTCATTATAACTTTTCTTCGTCCATCGGCAACTTGGCTTGTAACTGGAAGCTTTTATGGAAGGCCAAAATCCATGAACGCCTTAAGCTTTTCCTTTGGAATATAGTGGCAAAGGCTCTCCCAACAAAAGATCTACTAGGTACTTATTTTTATATTAATGATCCTCAGTGCCTTCTCTGTGGTCATCCTTGTGAGAGTTCAACTCATCTTTTCCAGGATTGTGTGTTTGCCAAATTCATTTGGCATTCGTCACGGTGGCCTCTTGACCTTTCATCTTTTTTCAACAAGGGTATTGAGTTATGGATTAGAGAAATCCTTGAACCTTCAGCAAATATGGGAATTCCTAAGGGGGAGGCCTTAGCTTTCACAAATTTTGCGACTATTGTTATGAACCAAATATGGTCTCTCCGAAACAAGGTTCTCCATGATAAGTGTGATGTTGATATTTCAGCTTGGTCTTCTCATACCAATCAGATCGCTCTAGACCACTGGAAGGCTCAGGAAAAGCTGTGTTACCCCTCTCTTCGTGTGGATCCCTCTTGGAAGCCACCCCCCTTTGGCTGGATAAAAGCAAAATTTGACGTGGCTATTCGTGACGGTTTCTCGACCCTTGCAGTTATCTTCAGGAATGAGCTCTCAAACTGCCTCCACGCCATTGTTGTCCAGGACATGCATATGTCCCCCCTTATGGCTGAAGCTAAAGCCACTAATTTAGCTATCTGTGAAGCCCTCAAGTTGGGCTTCAAATGTGTTATTTTCGAATGTGACTCCCTTATTGTGTGCTCTGCATTGGCTTCAATGGATGCTTCCCCTGATTGGGCCATTGAACATCTCATTTTGGGAGGGAAAGAGTTGCTCTCTGCTTTTTTTTTTTTTGTTGTTGTTGTTGTTGGAATGTTTTTCATATCACTAAATCTGCTAATCAAATAGCTCACAAGCTTGCCAAATGGGCAGCTGAATGTAATTTTTTTGGGCCCGTTTCAATTGATGATCTTCCTCCCTTTGTTTTGGAGGAAAATTCTCAAAAGAACTTTGCGACTGATGTTCCTGTTTCTGTTGTGCAATGATATTTGACCCTCTTCTGAGCAAAAAAAAGAAAAGAAAAGAAAAGAAAGTTGTAAAGAAAGGGTAAATAAGTGACTTTATTTTATCTTTATGATTTGATGTTTTTTCACAAGCGGGGATATACTAACCTCGTTTGTCTCCGCGATTTTGGCGTAAAATCACAAAGCGTCTAGGTTTTTTTTTTGGTTATAACACTTAATTTTAAGGGATCTATGACCAAATGTCCCAAATAATTGAGTTATTTAAATAAATAGAAAATTAGTAGAGAGCGAGTTTGACACACAAAAAAAAAATTTTGGGGATAAATTTTTTTTTTAGATCTTAGTACATCACTACACTGGATTTCACTGTGTGTATGGTCAAGAGTAGATTAAAAAAAAAAAAAAACTAACATACCACCAAGATTGTATGTGTCTAAGAGTAGATAAATATATATATATATATATCGCCAAGAATTTGTGTGGGGTGTGTGTGTGTCCAATGTAGATCAAAAATAAAATAAAAAATTAAATAAATTTGCTCTAATAAATGTACCTCAAAGTGACTACAGAATGGTCTCTAACAACAAATATAATATCAAAATAATATAATAGTATACCACATATGCCTAAATAAACATTTAAGCATATAAGGGTGTTCTTATTAGCATATAATATGAATAATTTTGTATTTTTGCCCATTTTTCGTTAACTTTAACGGGAAAAGTAACTATTTCACTTTAGTCCATACCACAGGGGATATAAGTGATAAAATTTAAAAAATAGGGGGTAACTGATAAAAAGCCTAATCACAGGGGGTGTTTCTGTAATTAACCCATTTTTTTTAGGTGTGTTAAGTGAAAACAGGTTAGAGTTTAGGGGTGTTCGTGTAATTTACCCTAAATACTACCCCAAATTATTCACTTATAACTTGAAGACCAAAACCTAAAATTCACGTATCGAAGAGAGAGAGAGAGAGAGAGAGAGAGAGAATTTCCAGACCCAAATCGGCACCTACTCTGGCGACAACAACGTCAACGGCGACGACTAATTCGGCTACTCCTCCAGGTGAGTTTCCTCTTTGTACCGTTTTGAGTTTTGTCTTCCTCTTGAGAGAGAGAGAGAGAGAGAGAGAGAGAGAGAGATGCCGCGGAGAATATTTGCAGCGCGTCATTTAGGGCATCACACTCACTCACTCACTATTTTGACTGCTAGGAATTTAAAAATTGTAATATGGTTGATATGTGGATTTCACATATAGTGGGTTAAAGTGCTGAAGCTTTCAGAGGCCAAATATTCATACTTAATTTCTTCTTCTTCTCTTAAAACCTTTAGGTTCAAAGGGGATATCTATAAGGATGTAAATATTTGAGCTGAGTCAAATCCTGATATTTATTTGAGCTAACTTAGTTTAAAAGTGGCAAGTTGAAAAATTTTAAATGGGGGCACAAATGCTTTGAAGTATAGATTAGATAACTTAGATAAACGATTTTTAAAAAGTTGAGTGGGGTCAAGTGCCCCCCACCTGAACTAGCTGTAGCTCCGACCTTGATGCCAGTTATCTTATTTGTTTGATTAATGTAAGTCTTACAGGTCCGAGCTAGATTGGACACTAACTTTTTTTTTTTTTGTTGGGTTGATTTCTTTGCATTGTTCCTTTTTATTTATTTATAAGTTAAAACTATTCTTTTGGTGCAGTCTTCGGTTCTCGATCATGCCTAGGTACGAGGTGTTTGTGGTTGAATTTTGATTATAGGTATGTGTTATGTAGTAATATACTTGTGAAAGTTATACTAACTTCTTGCAAGATTTGTCTGTTTGTTTTATTTTCAGGTATTATTGTGACTATTGTGACACTTACTTGACACATGATTCAGTAAGTTGGCCTTCGTGGTTATTAGCTGTGTGAATTCTAAAGTTCCTATTGTACCTTGCCTTTTAAAGGAGTTACTAATTACTAATGCCAAAAATATGGTCTTTTGCTCATTATTCTCCATTTCTTTATTTGGAAATTGGACTGGGATTATTTATAAAAATAAAAATAAAAATAAAATAGAAGGAAAAAAGAAAAAGAAACTATAGGGGAGTCATTTTACTCAATAATTTTCCAAATGTATGGGTGATCTGAACAAATTCCTCTTATGTGTCGTAGCCATCTGTCGTGCACAATGGTTTCTCATAATTTTATATATATTTTGATTTTCTCCTTTTTTTAGCTGCACTTAGGCTTTCCCTTCACAGAAGTAGTAATTTTTAGCACCATGGTTGTGAATTTAAATATATTTTCTTTGTCACTCTTGTTTATTAGCACTCGTGAAACTTCGAACTACTAAGACCTGTTAACAATACCTACTGATTGCAATATCCTTTGTTATTTCAGCCTTCGGTTAGAAAACAACATAATGCGGGATACAAACACAAGGTATTTGGGTTTGTGTTTCTTAAAGTCTTAAACCGTAATGTGGCACATCATTTTGATATTTGTTTTTATAATCCAGGGGAATGTGCGAGTCTATTATCAGCAATTTGAGGCACAACAAAACCAGAGTTTGATTGACCAAAAGATCAAGGAACATCTTGGGCAAACTGGAGTGTACCAGCAAGTTGGTGCTGTATACAACCAAATGCGGCCTCGTCTTCCTGTTCTACCCACTCCTGTAATGCCAATGGGGGGACAGTTGCCTATGAATTCACCTCTATTTCCAGGAATTAGGCTTCCAGTTATGCCAAGACCGCCTCCTGGTCCACCAGGTAAATTTGAGTTTTTAAAGCTTGATCCTTTTGACTTAGTATCCTTTTGGTTTGTGGATTTAGAGAAGGAAAATGACATTGAAAGAAAAACAAGAAGGAAAGTTTTTTCCCTAGTATTTTCTCCACTGCATAAATGACATTAGAAATTACAATTTTTCAAATATAAGAGTTACTCTTGAAAAGAGGGAGGTCGGTGACTCATAAAATTCAAAAAATTTATGTTATTTCAACCCTATTTTCTTTTGTCTCCTAGTTGTCCAACCTTTTTCCTTATTTCAGTGTTAAAAAGAATAAGAAAAGTGTTTTCATCTGTATTTTAGTTTCCTTTCTCTCACTGTATGTATGCATGAACCATATAGAGGTTCGCTGTTCTTTCCTGATTGATGGTGCTTGCAGCGACTCTTATGTGTAGGCATTTGCATTCCGTGCTAAGATTTTGTGGAAATTAATTTATTAGTACATGCTTGCTTATAGTTTGGTGCTTTCACTATATGGATGTTTCTGGGCACTTAGAGGATCAGTATTATCTTGAAGTAGTTCAAATTATCACCAATTATTTCAACTTTCAAGCCCACCTAAAAAATATTTTCTTGACTTCCAATGTCCATTCACACTCCATTATTGTTGCCTAGAATTGCGCTCCAATACAAAATGTGATGCTTTTAATCTGAAATTATTGGAAAAGAATGCAAATGAAGAGGCACTAGTTCATCTTTAGCGAGGGATATAGGCAAATTTTCTCATGTTTGCACACAATTTGGGTGATATGCCTATTCAAATGAAGCCACATGACACATTCAACTAGGGGTGTATACGAGCCGAGCTTTTAAGGCTCGGCTCGAATGATATTTTACATTGCTCAAGCTCGGCTCGAGCTCGCCTACATTTTAAACGAGCCGGCTCCAGCTCGGCTCGATAGAAAAGTAGTTAGGTCGAGCTCGGCTCAATTCAGCTTAGCAAACAAGCTTGAGCTCAAGTTCAATCTCAGGCTCGATTATGAGCTCGGCTCGACTGCTTAAAAATTAAGCTTGACTCAAGCTCGAATTTGAGCTCAGCTCGATCTAACTTAAATAATACCATAGCACAAGCTAAGCTTAAGGCTAGGCTAAAAACTCTAGCTTGGCCCAGCTCTGAGCCAAATGGGCTGGTTGCCACAAGACTGGGAAGCCACAATTTCTCTGCCTTTTATAGGCATTCGTCCTCCTCCGTTTCCCACAAGATTCCGATGTGGGACAAAGAAAAAAAGAGTTTATTAATCAATTCTTCACGCTACTGCTACAATGAACATCAATTAAGTGGCACAACAATTTTAAGGTACATCATATATGCTTATAATGTACCATGCAAGCACCAACTTATCAACTTTTATATTTTATTTTGTTAACGATGAATACTACTTTGATATAGATGAAACAAAATATGTACTATTTTTATATTTGAGTAATGTTATGCTTCCCAACTCCAAATTTCAAATTTACATTCCAAAGGATGTGACAATGGGTAGATATTTTACTGTTAATAAATGAAATTTATGAAAATGAATGTGTATATATTTTACTAACGAGCTTTTTCATGAGCCTACTTACGAGCTTTTTCTCGAGCCTACTAACGAGTCTTAATCGAGCCAAGCCGAAGCCGAGCCCGAGCCTGAGCCGAGCCTACGTGTGCTCAAACTTGTCTCATTTATTAAACGAGCTATGTATTCAAGCTCGAGCTTGGCTCATTAATAATACAAGCAGTGCCGAGCCGAGCCGAGCTATTATCGAGCCGAGCCGCAAGCCCTTGTTGAGCGGTTCAGTTCGTGTACACCCCTACATGCAACAAAGAAGAAATATAAAAAAGATGACAACAGAAATCACTAAAGTTAACTTTTACTGAATTCCTAATATCTGGGTCCTTATTTCAAGTCCTATCCATATGTCATAAAGTTAATTCCTATGACAATTTCCTACTACTTAATGTACTGTTAGTTCCTCAAAAGTTGCAATCGGTTTTTTATTATTTATTTATTTTATATATATACATGTTATTTATGGAAATCCCTTTTTCTTAATGGTTTGAGGGCCTTCTTATTAGCATATGTAATATTATATTTATCCTATATGATACACTTGCTTTTAATGACCTCTTCACCAATTCATATGATGTATTTGTCCTGTTTCTGTTTAGATACAAGTTTTTGAATTTTCTGTTGATCTTCATAGGTTATATGTCTGGTCCTACCATGCCACCAATTGTTGGGCCACCTGGTGCTCCTTACATGGCTGGTCAAGTTAATGGTCTCCCGCGGCCTCCGACTGAGATTCCCTCGACAGTGGTTCCAGGGAGCTCAGGGATGGCTACTTCTAGTAGTGCTCCTTTAATGGTTACACCAGCTATGTATCAAGTTCAAGCCAATCCAGCGGCACCAGCAAGTAGGAGTATGGATGGTTTCAACATGAATGGCCAACCTGCTGAGGCTAATACTGCTAATCATTAAGTCCAGTCACACTGGTGTGTTTTTTCTCCTTGATACTACTTACATTGCAATTGCTCCTACATAATGTTCCATGAAATTTGGAGAAAAGTTGCCTCAACTCGACTAAGCCGAAGCGTTTATCTCAAATTATTACCCTTATCCTTTTTATCGATTCTGCTCGGTCCACGACCATAGCCTCATTCAATCTTTTACATTTTCATGTCTTTTTTTATTACTTCTACCCGTATCAATTTTGGTCTTCCCCGACCCCTAGCATTACCTTCAATGTGTATACTACTCTTTATAAATGTCCAAATCATCTTAACTGATTTTCTCGTGTTTTATTTGGAACAGTTTCTACATACTTGTTACTATTTCATGAATATAGTCATTTCTAATTCTAACCTTCTTGGTTTACCACTTGGGAGAAACACAGTTTTGATGAAAGATAACGCATGGAAAAAATAAGATGTAGAAGATACCTTTGCTTAAATGATTCAAGCCACAATACTGATTCAGTAGTGAGATTCTCTTGATTCCTGTTTGGGTAAAGAGCTCGCTTCTGATTTTCCTGGAATCTAGTGGGGGGCAAGTCTCTCTTTCTGTTGGCGATGATCCTACTTGCATGTACTATGAGATTTTCCTTGTGGATATTTTTGCATTATGTTAATTCTCTCTTTAATCTTTATTTATTCCCCCATAATCAGCTAGGGTATTAATATGCGATTTTTTCTACCGTGCTTTTGTTACAGGCAACCTAGAACATTACTTACAGTGCGACTCGAATAGTATAGTCGTCCTCACCCGTGCTTTTCCTTGGGTTACATCATATGCACTGTGCATCAAGAGCTTCTCCCATGGTGCTAAACTCGGGGAATAGTGGGGTTGGTGACAACCATTTTGCTTCTGCTGGAACTTATGTCTTTGTCTTGCACTTGAGTCCATTGTCACTCGCGCTTTTGCACATGCTTAGTAGTCTGAATAATTCTAATGGAATGAAATGGGATGCGAGGTTTGCGAGAGTGATGTTTGGCATTTTACTATTGTTGCTCTCAGTTTGTAATTCCAACTTGTTTTACTTCATATGCTTGATTAAACGGGCATCACTTTGTGCCTTGACCTTGTGCTATGAAAAAATGTGGCATTTTCTTTGTGGCAGAAAAGGGTACAATGGGGCTCAAGTATTTTATTTTCAGTAATATTGATTCAAAAAGAAAGGGTTAATTGCAAAACACGCCCTTGAAGTTGGCCCTTGTCTCATTTTAGTCCCCATAGTTTCAATTGTGTAAATTTGGTCCTCGAAGTTTCTAAATAGAAGCAATGTGATCTAAATGTCCAATTATGTCAGTAAATTTGACAGAGTGCACCCACTACTAAGCACAATTACATTGATAAGCGGTTGGTGAGATTGGTGGGGTTTCATTTTTGCCCCTAAAAAGCGTGACAATGCATAGCATATTAGCATGAGTAAATTCCATCAACTTTTCTCACAGAATTAGACATTTAGATCACATTGCTTCTATTGAGAAACTCCCGGATCAAATTGACACGATTGAAACTACAGGAACTAAAATGAGATTGAGACCAAAATTCAAGGGTATGTTTTGTATTTAAAGCCAAAAATAAAAGAATGTGGCGGAGTTTGTGCTAGTCGCTGGATTTTAGGTGATGATTTGAAGATGTGCTTGTTTGTGTAACTTGCCAATATTTGTACACCATTTGTGTTCTGTGTTTAGTTTTCCATTTGTAGTTGAGAAAATCTCTGTGCGCGTGTGTATGTGAGAGAGAGAGAGAGAGAGAGAGAGAGAGAGAGAGAGAGGTATTTGTTGGTCGCCCTTGTATTCTTCCCTCCGCCAGCCATATAATGCTCCGTCTGCTGTAAAAAAATAAATAAATAAATAAAATTGCTCCGTTTGCTACAAAAATAAATTTTTTTTTTCCCTCGAAGGACATGTTACCCGCACTGGTATATTTGTATAGAGGGAGGAAAAAAGCAAAAGAGGGATATAGACGGTGATACACTGATATATCATTAGCGTGAGATTTAGTATAGAAGTTGAGAGCATGAAGTTACATCAACTACCAGCTCTGTGTCCTCGTACGTGCAAAACACAATCTTCAAGTTAAAAACATCGTGGGGAAAAAAAATTGTATTAAAATGCATGGTTGAAACAAGTGGTTGAATGAAGATGATTATATACTACAATTAGTAAAATGCATTATGAAGTTGTCACTTCAAACATTATCATGCTAGAAATTTGACACTTAAAGATGGCAATACTTTTTAACTTTTTCCGATACAAACAAATGGATTAACATTTCTTTTTATATGTACTAATAGATTTTAGCACTGTAATAATGTCAAAATATAGGTTCACCATCAAGAAAATGATATAGGTTTGTAAGATGCACGGTAGTCATGATTTGGCATGACAATCACTGCGCATGCATGTGTCAATAGACAAATTTCTGATTTCAATATAATGAGAATATAAGACAACACTCACAACAACATTCTTACCCATTACATGGCGACCATCATGCATCTTACGGAGTATAAACTTTACCAAAAAAAAATTCCTGCATGTTTTTAACTCCACTATTTCCAATAGTAACCGTCTATCTTTTGTGATCATCAATTTTGGTGTGCGCACAGATATTTCCACAGCCAGCAGATAATGATCTCTAGCAAACTTGTCCAAACTGTTCTCGATTTAAAACATTACACAACATTCTTCATCTAATCCCGAGTTCTTCCCATCCCAGTTTTCGATCATGTTACAGCATCCAGACTAAAACTGACAGAATCTGAACTGGAGAAGAAGATATAATGTACAACACAAGAAACTTCGAAAAACTATTATTTGGGGAAATTAAATTTAATTAAAAAAAAGCATTGATGAACCATCCCAGTGCTCGATTTCTCGACGTTCAGAAAATCCTGCACGGAAAACAATGGCTTATCCAATAATATCCCAAGGAGCAGTTCATGCACATCTATGAAATACATCTTAACCTAAAATTCAAGAAGACCCACATAATAGGGAAAATAGATGCAACCTTGTCAGCGGTAAGGTGCAGAAGACGGGCCAGCAAAGGAATACCGGGATGAAACTGGTGTCGTCTTAAATCTTGGCTCTTCCCCCAAATGCTGGTAATTCTGATTGTAATCTGAAATTCCACTCGTCATAAATCTTGGCTCTTCCTCCAAATGCTGGTAATTCTGATTGTAATCTGATATTCCACTCGTCTTAAATCTAGGCTCTTCCCCCAAATGCTGGTAATTCTGATTGTAATCTGATATTCCACTCGTCTTTAATCTTGGCTCTTCCCCCAAATGCTGGTAATTCTGATTGTAATCTGATATTCCCCGGGAAGCATACGTTGAATATAATCTATCTGATCCTTCAGTAACCACTCTTCCTGGGTGATTTCTGGTATCATTGTCAGCGTAGAAATTATCCCTCCTTGACAAAGAATAAGATTCTGAAGGAGCTGCCATGGTCCGTGGCTGCGGAAGATACCGCTCCACCAGTGAGGTGGTATCATCGTGATACGGATAATATGAATCCTTTTGATACGTGTCCATAGCAGTAGTTGGTTCTATGGTGGGTAGTGCTGAAGTAGGAGGTTCCTGTCGAACTTTAAGACCATAAGCTCGATACTCCTTTTCACTGAGAAACAACGGGTCGGAGTGAATATCCTCGTTACGGGTTAAGGTTTCATCTTGAAGCTGCTCTCTTTCACGATCCGCACTGTAAGGATCAAAAGAAGGGTTATCAGTTGCCATTATATGCCTTCCTGGTCGAAGACCGTAATTTCGATACTCTTTCTCAGAAAGAAAGAGTGGGTCAGAAGAAGCCAAGCCGGGGGGCGAGATGGAATGCTTAGAAAACTGCTTCCTTTCGTGATTTGATGGAATACGATGCTGAGCTGCTTGGCTACTACTGCTGTGATGATCTCTGTAAGCATGTTCCCAGTGAGCCACCTCAACACCAGGTTTTGTTGTTGCTGGTGGGGGGTAGGGGATGACAGTTGTGGGAAGAGGCCTCTGAAGAGAAGATTGAGCATTCGCATGCATCCACGTGACAGGCCGGAACAGACTTGTCAGTTTCTTAACCTGCAAGGGGCGTACAACCATATTATCAGCTGAGAGTCAATTTGGGTTAGCTTTGAAAATAGGGTTTATTACATTTTACCCCTCGTGGTTCAAAAGTGAAAACTTAACCCCTGTGGTTTCGGACTAAAGTGAAACTGTTAAGATTTCCTTTAAAACTTATGGACCTTATGGTAGTTCTAAAATTGGCCAAAAAACACTTAACCCCTTTGTGAGGTTAATTTTGGGATTAACCCCCTACGTTGGGAATATGCTGCCATTTAATCCACCAGTGGGGCTAATTTTAACACTTAACCCCTTGTGAGACTAATTTTGGGGTTACCTGCCTATGTGGGGTTAATTTTGACACTTAAACTCTCCTACGTGAGGCCAATTTTAACACTTAATCCCCAACTGAGCTATTTTGACGGAAATCTTTATAGATTTACTTTAGTCCGAAATCACAGGGGGTTAAAGTGTCCACTTTTGAACCACATGGGGGGTAAAGTGAAAATGGGTCTAACCACATGGTGTAAAATGCAATTAAACCCGTCACTTCCACGAAATAAGAGATTTTCTAGAAAGCCTCAAATTGAAGCTTTGTAAGTTTATTATTATTAATTTTTTTTGGAGCTTTAAAAACAAATTGAGTTTTTTTTTTTCAAAAGCTGTGAAAAAACTAATTCAAATGGTCACATCTTTTCAAACAATCACTTAAAAATAATAATAATAATAATAATAATAATAATAATAATAATAATAATAATAATAATAATAATAAACACTACGCCAAGGGCTCTAAATTACGAGTGTTTTAAGAATCTCCATGCAAAACACTCCCTCTCTGTTTCTTCATATAAACATAAAAGAGAGAGAGACGGGGGGGGGGGGGGGAGGGGGGGGGGGGGGGGGGGGGGGGGGGGGGTGGGGGAGGGGAGGGGATGAAGACAGGCTCACTTGCTGGACAGTTAACTCAATCTTGAATTTTTGTGTTTTCTCGATGTAGTTCTCCTTAATTGCCTTCTTAAATACACTCTCAGGTAGTGGAAGGCAGTCCTCATGCACCTTGAAGCGGACCTACAAAATGATCAATTGTCAAAAACACAGTTCAAACATTACTTGTAATTTAAAGGCAAAACAGAAAGTAAATATACGACAGTAGAGGCTAGAGACAAGAGTGGACCTGAACAGGGAAGGCACCCCCAAAAGCAGCTGGTTCAAGTTTCATGCCTCCGGCAGAAGATGCCTTATAGATTCCATACATAACCTTGACGTCAAAATCATAAAGGAAAAGCTTTAGACCAGGTTTGACGGCCATCACAATCCCTTGCTTGTTTGTTGGAACGCCCATGACTTGATAGCGGAAACAATCTGGTTTTGTTTTTGCATTGCACATGAAAACCAGTCCACCAAGATTCCCATCATCCTTTTGATCCCTCTTACTCGTTTCTTCTCTCTTCTCGTTGATACTCTTCTGCTCTTTGTTCCCCTGATGCGAGATCAGATTCTTTCCGCCATCTCTTTCATGTTGCTTATGTTCTTGTTTGCCTCCTTTTGTAGCCTGCCTTTTGTCCTCATTTCTGGTTTGAACTTGTGAAGTAGTTTTCTGTTCTTTGTTTCCCTGATGCGAGATCAGATTCTTTCCACCATCTCTTTCACGTTGCTTATGTTCTTGTTTGCCTCCTTTTATAGCCTGCCTTTTGTCCTCATTTCTGGTTTGAACTTGTGCAGTAGTTTTTGCGTCTTTCTTTTCTTCATTGATACTTTTCTGCTCTTTGTTTCCGTGGTGCGAGATCACATTCTTTCCACCATCTCTTTCAACTTTTTTACTTTCTTGTTTGCCTCCTTTCATAGTCTTCTTTTTGTCCTCATTGCTGGTTTGAACTTGTGAAGTAGTTTTTGCTTCTTTTGTTTCCGCAGCATTTGAATTTGGAGGTTTCTTCACTATTTTGCGACGCGGCTTTAGAGATCCTGGGGTTTTCTTGTCAGAAAGTGACGCTTTTGTTGAGGATTCAGCACCATTACCAGTTATTTTCTTGTTTTTCCCTGCCATTTTCTTCCCTGCCAGCCAATGTTTTCAAGTTCCCAATCAAACCCAAAAAGAAGAAATTGTAATATCGAATCCAATCATTCCCAGTTCTGGATTTAAATAGGTGAATTGGAAATTCCTTTCTACCAAGAAACAAATCAAAACATAATTCCAGGAAAAAGGTAAATCATACTGGACAAAGAAAAGTAGAAAACCTATAAGAAAACTTTTGTGTCCGCCTAACTTCTTTTTCCAGTAGGCTTGCAATATCAAGGTACCATGACAGACCATGCCAAATGATAAGTGGCTTGAGCATTGCTTCTCTAGTTTCTAAACTAAGGTAACCAACAAATTCTTAAAAATTGATAGGGCAGTAAACCTTCCCTCATCCATTTCCAGGAAAAAAACTCAAATATGCTAGGAGTGAATACACTCAAGTTCAAAGTATGTCCACCGTCCACGAGGTTCACGAATTGATTCTTCCTAAGTTCAAGAACCGGGGAAAATAACGAGGTAAAGGTTTAGGGAGGGGCTAAATACACCAACTTTTCTGCTAAATACACCACCCTATAGTGTTAAAAGAAGAAAAACGTGAGTGAATGTGGTTTACTTAGCAGAAAAGGTGGTGTATTTAGCCTCACCGAAGGTTTAAGTGGCAGTTTAGTTTTCCGACTAACCAACAGATAAGTCAACAAAAATGCATTAGGATATGTGGTCCACATCCAATTGATCTATGAACGGGGAGCTATGAAGCACGGACTCTTCGAAAAGGCCGCTGCAGCCGCACTTAGTGCGCATCCGTGGATTCTTTTGAGTTTTTTTGGAGTGTGGCGGGGGCTTTTTTGTAACACTCTTTTGAAAAGAAAAAAAAAAAAACAAAAACAAAGTTCCTCGTACAATTTTGAAAACTTTGTGGGTTTAAAAGAGAAATAATAGAAAATAATAGTAGCAATTATCTAGGGTATACACTAATGCACTAATAGTTATAAAATAATTTACATATGCTATTATAATACAAATATATTTTAAATATTTTATCCAAATACTCCCGCCGCACCCCACCTTACTTTTTGGAAAATTGACAAATCCCTCACATCCACATCCCCGCACCGGTGCTACCTACACAGGGAACTTTCCAATAAAAGTGGTGCTTTCATCATATGGGATGTCATCACAACTTGCATTTGTCATGGAATTCTTTTGATTAGAAAAGTGAATATGGGATTGTGTCTCTCTGTGTGAGAATGTCAATCTTCTTCTTTCAATAGATAAGAATTTCCTGCTGAAGCATTTGAAGTTTTGAAATCCCGTAACACATTAAATTCTTAACTAATCCTATAAGTCCGAGAACTTCCTTTACTTCATATCAGAGTTCAAACCACATGCACAAAGATTTATCGCTGCCATATGAAAATATTAACACACAAATGTAACATAAGATTCAGGCCATGTCTTTATACTTTTTATTGCCCCAATATTTCATTTCTTCCATCCCCTTCACCCCCCATCTCCTCTCTCTATTTTAGGTGCGAATATGATACATATGTACTTATACATGGTATTTATGCCTAAGTTTGATCTGAAAGCTAAGGGCTCGCATAGTAACATTGTGGTTTTCAGTTTTCATTTCATTTTTTGTATTGAATTAGAGGCAGGCACCAATACTAAAAATGAAAACAAAAACTGAAAACCAAAAACCACAACGTTACCATGCGAGCCCTAACATATCAACATTTCAGCTCTTTCTGCTTACGATCTTCAAGCTACAAAATCATTTCCCCGTCTCTCCATCCGGGTACATTCCCCCCTCTCTCTTATGCTCCGTTTGTTTCAACGTAAAATGTTTTACGTTGAAAAACATTTTTCATTTAAATTCTCATGTAAAATAATTATTTTCTTATGTTTTCCGGTGTTTGGCTAATGATAAGAACGTTTTCACAAGGCTAATGATAAAAACATATGCTGGTGTGAAAAGTGGCCAAAATGCAAGAACGCTCCAACAAAATGCTAGAGTTGTATATAAGAACTTGCGAAAACAAAAAAGATATATACAATATATACGCACACACACACACACATACACACACACACACACATATATATATATATATACTTGCAATGAGTTGCTTTTAAGTAAACATAAAACTCAATAAAACTGCACAAGAAGACTGTGGGTGGTGTTTGGACAGCTAGCCAGTTAGGGGTAGCCATTCAGTTTCCAAATGTACAATAGAAGACTGTGTGTGTGTGTATGCATATAAAATACAATATATATATATATACACACACACATACATATAAGTATACGATAAACTAAATCGATAGGTGAATCTGTAAAAAAAAAATAATAATAAAACCCAAATTCAAACTGATTGAAAGGGTAAATTTTCAAATCCATCAAAGCCCAAGAGCAATCTGTTCGTGAATATAATAAACACATTCCAGGCGGTTTGTATGTAACCTGGAAATTTTAAGTTCAAACAAAGCAACAAAAGTTTTAAGCATCAATCAATATATGTACAGTGCATATACAACCGAAATCTTTATATCAAGATATAGAAGAATAGAACTTTCTGAGGAATCAATCAATGATAAGAAAACGAAACCCTAAAAAAAAAAAAAAAAACAAGAACCAAAAACGAGATATGTAATTTGTCGAATAGTGATGCTAACCTCTGAGAAATGATGAAGATGATGACGAATAACTGAAGTCCAAATCCAATCCCCAAACCTCACTCAGAAGAGAGTGAATGATATTCGAGAGAGAGAACAGAGCGAAAACTAATAAAGATTGTGAGATTTGGACGAGTGAGTAGGGTATCGTATAACCCCAATTTTCAGCGTCGATATACCCATTTTGCCCTTGATATGCAAATGCGTGTTTAGGGATGGCATTTACCCCTTTTCCGGAAAATAATACTCCGTATTAACAATAACACCAACTACAACACAAACTACAATTTATGGCTGATAATTTTCAACCCGTAACAAAAATAAACAGCTTTGAGTGACCCATATAAGGGCACAGATCATAAACGAGTCAAGCCGATTGACATGATTAATAAATGAGTTGGGTCACACTTTAAGCGGATCAACCCGTCTACCCCGTTTGACCCGATTAGTTACGGTTGGAGCATTTTTATTTTTATTATTTTTTTTCTAAAAATAATTTTTAATAATCGAAAAGTCTAAAATACAAATAATATAATTAAGAATAAAAAGTATTTATTTTAAAAAATAAAGAATAAAAAAATATAAACTAAAGTTATTTTTTTGCTATTAAAAAAAAAAGAGTTGTCTGTAGTTACCAACTTACCAAACAAATAAAATTAGTAAATAGACATTATATGATACAAACATTCAATGTAAAAATATATATTATATATATCAGTCAGGCTCTAAAGAAGGCGCCCTCTTTTTATTAAAGAAATGGTTTTTGTTCTGGCCATCGGATCGTGTTTAAGAACTGTGAAATGACAACTGTGTCCTTAATGAAAATACGATTCGACCAAAATAGAAGCCCTCTCTTTATTAAAGAAGGGTAATTCTTTGGTGACAACTTTCATACAACCTCTTAAAAGATGCGTCTATCTCTCTCCTATGTCACTGTGGAGTCCAATGACGGCACATGAGAGAGATAGACACATACTTTTAGAAGGTTGTATGAAAGTTGTCACCAAAGAATTACTCATCAAAGAGAGGGCGCCATTTTTAGAGAATTTTCATATATATATATAAGACTATAAAAGTAATTTATCAATATATCTACTATAGTATAAAAACGAAGAAACAAGCACGTCAAAAAATATAAACTTCCTCTTTTGCCCTATATCTATCTATACATCGTAAGGATATATTGCTTTATGTGAGGGTAAATCTGTCATTTTGGACAAATAATTACATTCAAGTTAGCTTTTACAATTTTATTTAATATAATAATGAGGTTTTAATCAACAATTGTCACACCCCAACCCGCCTCGTGCGGATTAGGACACGTGTAACAATGCTACAAGCTCCCAATCACATTAATTTGTAAAGAAATATACGAATTACTAAGAAACACATGTGTTTAACCCCATTAAACAACTCTGTTGTTACAAAATAGGCCCCAAGGGCAAAATGGTCATTTATAAAGTATGTAAAATTTTTATACCAAAAGTTAGAATTTTGAGTCCCGGTTCCAACGCAACAAACGGCACGCGAAACCGAGTTTTCTAGAAGAAGTTATGCATGTTTCCGTAAAAACGGACATGCTGGGGAAAAAATACAAGGCGGATCGATCCCTTTATAATGGGCGGATCGATCCATTTATATTAGTCTCCCGCAAAATGTCCCCTTGGAAGGGCGGATCGATCCCTTCACAAATCGCGGATCGATCCCCTTCACAAATCTGCTGCCAAATTTTGTTTGCTGTCAAAACAAGTTTTAACTTACCAAAACACAACCAAATCACATGGAAACATTATGAAACTTTGGGAAAACAATCCCAACACATTTCTAAACATGTTTAAACTCAAATTAAGCATGGATCATAAAATCATATTCACAATTTGATCAAATCAACCATGAACTCATTTTATTTGAAATACAACAAACTTTTCAACTTAAATTCTCAATTCTTATCCAAAATACATGAAACTTGTTGGAATTCAACTCAAAGTCATAACTAACATTATAAACACTAAAGAAACATGTCCAAGACACTAACGACACACCCGGACTTGCCGAGATGGTCAAATCCATTACTTGCACCCTACTAGAACAAAACGAGAGAGATTACACATATGTTCTCAAATTTACCTCCAACTCTCCAAAATACATGGTTGTGACCCAAGTTCACTTCCAACGACTTAAATATGAACATTAACATAAAAGACACCATACTTTACATCATTTTACAAGTTTCAAAAGAAATTTACAAGCATGAGGCTCAATCTCCCCCATCTCTCCCATCTCTCCCCATCTCTCCCATTCACAAGTCAAGACTTCAAGCCTCAAGTCGAGAACCTTAAGCCACTAGTTACATATAACACAAGTTTAAAAATATATTTACAAGCTCTAATTCTCCTCCCCATTCCCGAGCACGTCACCTTCTCTCCGGATATCGCTCCGTACCTGCGGTGGTTGTTATGTACCACAACAGAAATAGGAAAACGGTTTTCTTAAGCAATTTGCTTAGTGAGCATTCTAAGCATGACTGAATGTTTAACATGTGCAATGCAACAATCAACATATAAATCATATTTGTAGTCGCCGAGTCACCGGTTTAATGATTCATTCAGACCCGAAGACCTCCCTTGGTCCCGTGGCCACTTCTATTCCTTGGACTTCCGTATTTCTCGGATTCTTCCTCTTCACCACCCTTATTACTCCCAACAATGAACCATTTTCCCGGTGCTCATTGACTACCACATAGACATATAAGCATATAAACATGCATCAACATATGGTTTTCACAAAATTGATATGAAATTCACAATCCACCAATATAGTAACTTCTAAACATGATATCAACAACCAAAGTTATACAAGGATTCATTGATCACCTTAAACACAATCATTCTTAGGCTAGAAAACTCACCTCACTCACACCTTATACCCCAAATCAAGCTAATTATGCAGAATTCCTTAGTAATTCTTGCCCAATTCTTTTCCCCGGAGTAATTCCTATACAAATTCGGCAACCTCGGTCACCGATTGGCGTAAGCTACCAAAATTACAGCGAGTAAAACAGAAATTGAAGGTATAGAAACGACCGTCTTACCTCCACGAGTCCAAAAGTGGTTTCGATTTGTGAATCCGACGAACGACGGCAACGGAACGGCGAGAATTCGACGTCGGTGACGGTTTCTCCGTTTCTCTCTCCGAGCTCTACTCTTTGTTTTGTTTTAATTCTGCTGTAATTGAGAGACTCTCTCAATCTTGACACCTCCATATGCATGTATGTGAGGTGTCTCAACCTCAATTTTCCCCTTTTTCATTTACACCCCCCAAAATTTCTTAAGTTCTTATTATGAGATCCCCAAACATTCCATTAACTACCCAATTATCTAATGAGGGTTTGTCTAAGTTTCGTATGGGTCCCAACGTGGGTCCCACATATTTTGTGAAATTGTTATCGCACCTACTAATTTTACATCTTTTTCATTTATACCCTTATTTGGGTGTCCAAACTAATGCTAACACATATCAACATGTAATATGAAAGCAACTTAGCAAATATCCATATAATCACATAAAAATGCATTTAATCACTTAAAATGCAAATTACCAATTTACCCTTCAATGGGTTAAATTTCAATACCTGTCCCACCTCTCTGGGGACTTTTCCAACTAGTGTCCCTCTCTGAACACTTTTTACTTGGGCGAGTCCAAGCCTCCCCTTAATCCATTTTATACACTAATTATATTAATTAATGCATATTATCACAAATAATTAACCCGTTTTCCGGGTACGGGTGTTACAACAATCTTGTGTCTAATTACATTTGGGTCAACAATTTTTTGAATATTTATTATTGACTTCAAAAAAAGTCAACAAAAGTGGCTATTTTGGTGGCTATTTAGGAATTGGTCAGTAATATTTACAATTTGGTCAACTTCTTCTCTCAAATGAGGTTTCAATCAACAATTTGTGTCTAATTACATTTGGGTCAATAATTTTTGGGATATTTATTATTCGCTTCATAAAAAGTAAAAAAAGTGGCTATTTTAGTGGTTATTTAGGAATTGGTCACTAATATTTACAATTTGCTCAAATTCTTCTCTCAAAGTTAGGATTCATATATTGTAATATGTGTAATTGCATTAGGTCAGCAAGTTTTGGGATATTTATTATTCACTTTAAACAGTTTTTAAAAAGTGGCTATTTTAGTGACTATTTAGGAATTGGTCACTAATTTCACATTTTGGTCACCTTCTTCTCTCAAATTTAAGTTCTGGTATATTTAAATTGTCAATTTAAGTGGCTAATTTAGTAGCTATTATTAATTGGTCACTAATATTTACATTTTTGTCAACTTTTTCCCTCAAATTCAAGATTTATAGATTGTATTTGAATATCAATTAAGGCCTACAAGCACATTCATGCCCTTTTTTTTTAGAGAAAATACCCTACTTGTGTCATATATTTTTAGTGGCGCTTTATTAGGTACCTTTACTACTCATTTATAAGATAGTCAGAATTATCAACTTCTTCCGTAAGAAGAGTTTTAGATTAAATAGTTACATTTATAATTTCCTATTTAACTGTTTTAACATCTTATGTTGATTTTTAAAAGTGGACCTTATTTTGAAATATCAAAAAAAAAAAAGGGAAACGTGACACTTATTTTAAAAATATCCAAAAAAAATGAAACGTTGGCACTTAATTTAGAACGGAATGAGTAATTATACCTCTCCAAAGACCTCTAATGTCAATATTAATACACAATATATCTAGGAATACAACTATCCGACGGGCACGTGCCTTGCACGTGCACCCTCACTAGTATATATATAAGAGTCAAATTTTAGAGTACAACAAACATTAAGTGAACATATATATATATATATATTTGGCATTTTCTGCTTAATTTAGGCAAAATCAACCAAAAGTCGAAAAAATCGACTGAACCGACCATTTCGGTTGGTTTTCAAAGTATGGAAAAAAAATCATAAATTGAAATAAAAATTCGAATCAAACCGAACCGAACCGAAGACACCCCCCTACACGAGTTAAACATGTGACTCGTGTATGGCTCGATACAATTATGACACGACACGAATATGACCTGACACGATTATAACCCGACACGATTATTACCCGACATGACCCGATTGCCCCCCTACCACAACCATGCTTTAAATGCATATACCTTGTGCTTCCCAAAAATATGTGGACCCTGTGTGAAAAATCCACACAGCACAAGGTACATGCATTTAAAGCATGTGTTGTAGTTTATGTTGTGGTTGATGTTGTGTGCCTAACATTATTGGGGAAAAAAGTGTTTACATATGGCAGTAGGGCAGGTTTTTGGGGTTCTCTACCCTGCTCCGACCCTAATAGGTTGAGTATGGAGTGTATTTAAAGTAAACGGGGGTAGGGGCGGTTATGAGATTGATTTTCAAAACCCGTGTCAGGTCAGGTCAGGTCGGGATCGGGCGTGTAAGAGTCTGCTTGTCATTGTTTTGTTGTTCATTTTAAGCAGATTTGATGGCCCAAACTGCTTTTTGGCCCGTTTGTTTCAGCAAAAAAGAGAAGCAGATCTTGTCAAAAAAGAGAAGCAGGTCAGGTCGGGATTTGGCCCGTTTCTTAAGATTATCTCCATGTTTGATCTATTCCACAACATATTAACCAAATACTCAACCATAATAAGCAGTTCTATTAACCATGATCAAAATCGCATAAGCATAAGCTCAGACCATCAGGCTCTAATGTTATGCTTCTCAATTATGGTATCTCAAATGCTTTCCAAACACATGTAGCATTTGGGCCTACTTGCTTTCGATGGTATGATGTTAGAGTGACCATACATTACTTAAGGTGGTCCATTATCAAGTGTTTGGGATCCATTTGGGATATTTGGGAAGCAAAGCATTACTCTTGGCGATTTCATCTCATTGAGTAATGTTATGCTTCCTAAATGTGATTCCCAAATTATGTGACAGATAAACTATATTTAATAATGGTGGAATAACTTCAATGTCCTTAAATGAAAATCGAAAGGGCCTACTACCACATGTGTTGAGAACCAAATTTGCGAACCATAACACTACCTCTATAATACCCGCTCCCGCGGTTTATATTTAATATTGCTTTAGCATGCATAATCATGAGTTAATGTTAATTAATGTGTTATGTGACACTTATTGGAGATGGGTTTAACCCATTAAGTTGATTATGGGTGTTCAGTTGGGAACCCAGTTATGGCCAGTATGGCAATCCCAAGTTGGGATTTGTATTAATGGGTCCCAGTTGAGATGAGACAGCAATATGTGGAATACCTTATGTGCCTAAGTTTTTATTAATGCTTAAATGATTTATTATTTTATTGTTAATAATATCATGTTATTAGGTGGTGATCACTTTTGGGTCAATTATGGGTACCTTTGTGAGCACGAATTGAACACGTTATATAATTATATAGTAGGCTAATTAGCAACTTCATATAATTATATGGGACCACTTATGGGACTCATGCGAGACATAGACCACCCATTTAGGTTTGTGATAGTTTTAATAAAGTTTTATAATTAGTGGGGTGTAATTGTAAAACTAATAAAATTGTGTGGAGGCAATACTAAAAATTGGAAAATCCTTACAACAAGCCACGTCTAAGATGAGTCATCTCATCTTCTTCATTTACTTAATACAGTAGACAAAGATATACGCGATACGTATATCGACGGAACGACGACGAGTTCACGACGACGAATTACGTGCCGAACGACATCGGTTTTTAATTCTGACCATATATTCGGACTCTTGGAGGTGAGACTAGCATTTTGGTACTAATTTTATTGAGTTCTGTGACAGTTTTTTCTAATACCCATTTTGGGGGTTTAGCTTATAACTTGTAATTTATGTATAAGATTTGTACCTGGTGTTGAGATTTACGCAGCAGAATTAAACGAGCACACAATGAAAAGAAAATAACAAGGGAAAAGGAAAAGGAAAAAAAAATAACACAAGAGAATTCTACGTGGTTCAGCAAAACCCTGCCTACGTCCACACCCAAGAGATATTTCCTTTTCTATTGAGAATAAAACAATGATATAAGAAACCTAGGATTAAATTGCATAACCCAACCCTCCTTTGTACTCACACACTCAATACCCAAAGAAAAAACTCTCTCACACAATAGTTTCTTTCTCGATCTCACAACCCGAGTGTATATCATCCCATATGTGTATGTTACACACATATATGTATACACGCTATTGGCAAAGAGTTTGATTCTCATCACACCATCTACCATGCACGAAGATAAGCCTTCAATACCACTTGATTGGATAAACTCCAAATATCCTTGCTAATTGGTATAGCATATTCCGTGGACTTTATCCAACATAACTTGCCAACCAAGAAACCAACTTGAATGCAAATACTCCATGCATACATGCAATATACAGCCAAATCAACATTTCATGGTGTGGACCCCAACAATCTCCACCTCCATACCATGAGAGAAAAAAAATATCCCACCTTGAACAACCCGTCAAGATGTCCAAACCATTGGCCTAAAAAAAATCCCAGTTACACATACTGAGTCAACATAGTCCCAATTTGATTCACCACGGCCAATGACATGTGTAACCGTCTCCCGTTAATTTTACTTATTGACGCCGAAGTAGGGTCTCGATCCACCCCCTCCACCACCAACGCGCAGTATTTGTTCCCTCACCATCGTCTACTCCTTGGAAACCTGTCACCCGTGTCTTCGCCTCCACCGCAAAAGAAACACGTCTAGAGTACTCTTTTTCTCGCGCGCACCATACCCATATACCAATCGAGTTTTTCACTATACTTCCAACCAGACGATACAACCCACCACACTTTTTTTCCTTCATAAGAACCATGCAGCCACGTGTGATTTTTATGGCTCCACCTGCAGCAGAATACCTGCACCCCATGGAATCCATCTAACTCAGTGATAATAGATTTTTCCGCATCTTTGGGACATATCTCACACCACCTAAAGTATGAACCGCTCCATCGAACATTTTAATTCTAACCGTCCCAATACCCATAATTTTGCACGAGGACCCGTCACCCAATGACACCTTCCCCAAATTACCTTTTTGGAACTCATTAAAATATTCCCTCCTGAAGCATATATGGTTTGTACAACCAGAATCCAAAATCCAATCTTCACGAGAAATAGTGTGCATACATTCGGAGACTGTGAGGACATCTCCATCATCTCTCAATAGAACCAAAGAATTTTCACCATCACCATCTTTTCCACCATCATCCTTCCCTTTACGTTGAGGACAGTATTTCTTGATGTGACCCAATTCTTTGCACAGAAAACATTGGACTTCTCTCCGTCTAGAACTAGATTTAACCCTGCTGCTACCTTCAGATCTATCATTTGTCCATCCCCGATTCCCACTTGCTACAGCCAAAGTAGTTTCATGTCCACCCTCACTAGTTGTCTTTTTCTGAGTGTCGTGGGACACTAGTGAAGCCTCCACCTGCTCCAAAATCACTGTATCTTTACCATACAGCAACGCAGTCTGAGGTAGTCATATGAATCTGGAAGAGAGGTAAGAAGTAGGAGAGCTTTATCTTCTTCCTCAATCTTGACATCAACTTTTCGCAGTTGATCTAAATACCCGTTGACCACACTCATGTGTTCCATGAGATCCCCGCCTTCTTCCATCTTCATCCGGTACAACTGTCGCTTCAGATGCAATTTGTTAGTCAAACTCTTGGCCTTATAGAGTTTTTCCAACTTTTCCCACAAGCCTGACGCAGAATCTTCATCCATAACATTATTGATAATGTTATCAGTAATACAGAGTCGAATCGTGCTAACACACTGCAACTCCAACTCCTCCCACTCGTCATCTTTTATGGCCTCCGGCTTTCCATCCTTTCCCTTCAAAGCCTTGTACAAGCCTTATTGCACAAGAATGTCTTTTACTCTTCTCTGCCAGAGAGTAAAACTGCCCTTTCCATTGAACTGCTCTACTGTAAATTGTGAGTTGATCATCGCCTTCATGGTGAATTGACTAGCACACCGAACCTGGCTCTGATACCACTTGTCGAGATTTACGCAGCGGAATTAAACGAGCACACAATGAAAAGAAAATAACAAGGGAAAAGGAAAAAAAAATAACACAAGAGAATTCTATGTGGTTCGGCAAAACCCTGCCTACGTCCACACCCAAGAGATATTTCCTTTTCTATTGAGAATAAAACAATGATACAAGAAACCTAGGATTGAATTGCATAACCCAACCCTCCCTTGTACTCACACACTCAATACCCAAAGAAAAAACTCTCTCACACAATAGTTTCTTTCTCTCACAACCCGAGTGTATATCATCCTACATGTGTATGTTACACACATATATGTATACACGGTATTGGCAAAGAGTTTGGTTCTCATCACACCATCTACCATCCACGAAGATAAGCCTTCAATACCACTTGATTGGATAAACTCCAAACATCCTTGCTAATTGGTATAGCATATTCCGTGGACTTTATCCAACATAACTTGCCAACCAAGAAACCAACTTGAATGCAAATACTCCATGCATACATGCAATATACGGCCAAATCAACATATCATGGTGTGGTCCCCAACACCTGGAACATAGTAGGACTCTAATCTTGTGATTAGGAGCGAAAACTAAGAGGTGAGTGATGTTAATTTTGATAAGATTATAGAGAATTAAAAGATCAAACTCTAGATAATCAAGTGAGATATTGAAGATCTCATGAATCTCAAGAGTAAAATATAAACAAAAGAAGAGAATGAAATCAAAGTTTAGTTGATGATCCAAGTTAGATTTCTCTTTCGAGTTTATTTGTTCTCAAACCCATGGCTCATTTAGATCCAAACTAATGAAAACAAATAAAGATTCAATCACAATTCTGGTGGTGTGTGATGAAATGAGATAGGAAGAGATTTTTTGAAAATTGTGTAAAATGTCCTAGAGTTCTATGAATTGTGATTGAATTATTATATGTGAAGATAGATTTGAAGGTTTTACCTATAAATCTTCTCAAAACTTGTAGAGATCTTGAATTCCTCAAGCTTTTCCTCCTCTTCTTCTTGAAGCTTCAAGCTTCTTCAATGGTGATTTGATGGATTGCATGAATTGGGTAGAGTTTGGTGGGGTTTGGGTATGAGATTTGGTAGAATTTCTCTCTCTATATTTTTCTCCTCTAAAGCTCTCCCAATATTTTTCTCTATATAATTCAAGTGTCCAACCTCCTTTACCCTAATAAGAGAAATGAGCTTTCGTAGACTTTGATTTCCTTGGTGGCTAAGATAAGGGTAGAAATGTCAATTTGGGGTAGGTTAGAAATATTCTATGGTATCTTCAAAGCGCATGGGAAATTAGTGCCCAAGAAAGGACTCTTTGGGTATTTGCTTGGATTAGGAATATGCCAAGAAATCTCTAACTCTCCAAATCACATAGGATACTTTTTTTTTTTTTTTACTTTTCTTATATATGTGTGTGTGTGTGTGTGTGTGTGTGTATAGACACATTTTTCATTTTAAATCTAAATTAATTATACGAGTCACCAAATAGAATATTTTTCTTTTTGAATCTTAAAATATGGGAAACAGTGTTATTTTTAGAAAATATCATTATTATTATTATTATTATTATTATTTAATCTATTCCATTTTTTTTAGAAAGTAACCCATGATTTAGTGAGCTCAAGACAGATGGTCAGTGATTGGCCAAATCTATAGGTATTAGGAGCAAGGTTTGGGAACTTGAAGCTTTTCAGAAGTCGAAGTGATAAACTTGCAGAAAATCGTCGGGATATTTATTCATTATTGATTTCTAGAGGTAAATCCCCATAAGCTTAATAGTTCGGTCAAAATTGCGATGTGTGCACTTGTGTTATATATATATATATACATATATATACATCCACACTCACACACACACACACACATGGACTGAAGGAGAAGAAGAGAAAAAGGAGACCAGAAAAAAGAAAGAGAAAGAAAGAAGGAAGAAGACAGAGGAAGAGAAGGAGAGAGAGGGGAAAGCCATTGAAGCCCAAGCTTCAATACACACACACACATACACAAACACCCCCTAGACACCTAAGGTGAGTTCTAAACTCATTTGGTAGCATTATATTGATGTTAGAACTTGTTTAGATGAAGAAAAAAAACGTTTAAATCATATTTTTCCCGTTTTATATTGCTGGATTGTCTTCACTATGAAGAAGACGAAGTCCTAATCGTGTCACACCCCGACGTAGCATAAATATGGAAAACGTTTAATTTCCTTTATGGACCCATAGGTCGCGACAGTTTGAAGGATCGATTCCGTCCCAAACGTCGAACAACAATAAACAATAATCAGAGTAGAGCAATAAAAGCTTACAAATATTTTTCTAACTTATTAAATATTACAGCACAGGGTCTCTAAAAGCACAAACCGCCTTAAATCAAAACAATAATTTAATATCTATTACAGTCATCCTTATTACAGAATTCAGTTAATAACTTAAAATATATAATAGTAAACTCTTCATCAGATAGTTGTTCTCAGTTTGCATAGTCATAAGGCCCCGCGTAGTCATAACCTGAAAAGCCTGAACAAGAATGTCTAGGACGCATCAACGTCGTCAGCTTCAAGAAGCTGGTGAGTATTAAAAACATAACTTTGAATGTAACACATACTCAATTACCATTTTCCAAATTCCTTTTAATTCAACAAGTTTATATTAAAGTAAAGAGTTCATTTTAGAAAACAACCACAATATCATTTGGAAGCTATAATTCACATACATGTGACCGTGTATGAAAATAATGCACCATCTCATCTTACCGACTCTTTTCTCTCGACAAACACAACAACCCACTAACTCACACTAGTATCCTTGTAATACTCCGATAGCCACACTTTAGCACATGGGTACTAGGGAATGTCCAATTTGCCTCACACTTTGGTCCGGGGTACCAGGGAGTGTCCAATGCCTCACACTTTAGTACCTAATCCGCCTCGCAAATACTAGAGGTAACCTCATGCAGTATCCAGACTCGGGTACCAGGGAGTGTCCGTAGGCCACACTTTAGCACTACCATGGGTGCCAGGGAATGTCCAAGTTCGGCGTCACACACTTTAACGCTTCCATGGGCGTCAGGGAGTGTCCAGTTTTGCCACCGTCGCATTACAAAGATACTCTCACCGCAATCTCAACCACAACACACTTTGGTACACAATTACCAGGGAGTGTCCACAACACAATCTCAACCACATACTCTTACCACACTGACCATTACTCCTTTCCACACTGACTACTACCCCCATACATGCACAACAGACTCCATATGAATGTCATGAAACTTTAAACGTGAAGCAAAATGCTGATATAAGGAACCACGTGCGTACGGGGATTGATAAGTCACAATTCATCATTTTAATCGTTTAAACATAACCAATTAAGATTCTGATTTAATAAATTTCCCAAACAGTACTCAAACAGTATATAAATTTTATCCCAAACAGTCCCTTACCACCAAACAAGCAAAACTAGAAACTACCTATTTTTCATTTTTATTATATAAAATTTTCTGTCTGCCTGGAAACACACACCTCGCGCGCACGGGTCGCTCGTGCGAGGGGTTGCTCGCGCGGGCCGCTCGGGCGACCCTCGCTCACGCGATCGCGCACGCGAGTTCAGGCAGAAGCTTCGTCTTCTTCGCTGAACTGCTCTGTTTCAGTTTTAAGGGTCTAAATTGACCCATTTTCAATTCTGTAAGTTACTAGGCCTTATAATATATGATTTTCTTCGGTTTTTCACAAGGATTATGATTCCATAATCAATTTAACATGAATCAATCTAAAACTCTAGAATTTTGTGAAAAACTAAAAGTTAACAAAAATTAATATCTAATATACTTTTTCATATGAACAAATTAAGCTTCAATACTTTATGCATAGTCTATATATACCATAATCTTTCATTATTATATATAAAAACATATTTTGGTTGAGTTTGAAGGATCATGATTTTTCAAGCTATGAGCATCAACGTGAATTTATCAATGGTGATATACACATCAAGCTATCTATACAGTAATTAAACATGAAATTTCATCCAAAGTGAGTTTAGAATACTCACAGATATCAAAGATGAAAAGATTAGAATATGTTGAGAAAGAAATACAAGAACAAGAATTTCAAACCCAAGCTTTGGCTATGGGGATTGAGAAGCTTTCTCACTCTAGAATCTGTGAGTTCTCTGTGTATCTCTCTCACTCCCTTACTCAAGTTCAGTATATTGGTTTGTAGTGAACATGTAAAGAAGATGTGTGTGTGTGTGTGTGTGTTGTATATAAAGGAAACAATCTCAAACTAATTGGAGCCCAAGTAGTTTCTCACACACTCAACAATTAGAATTTTGTTTTTCAATTTCCCTGAACCACATAATACACACACATATACGTATACATAAACACATGCAACTGTTGATGTAGTGTAGGGGCCAAAATAGGTTCTTAGGGGGTACATGGAGGTGTTTGGCAATTAAGCTTTTGGCATAAAAATTACACATGCACTAATGTATTATCCAAACAAGGCACCATCAATCATTACTTGCCATAAATGGAATAAAGCATGTGTCACTTCGTGATTGGTGAAGTATCCCATATTGTGGGAGATCATCGCAGCGCGGACAATTTTGAACATAAACTGGTATTTCCGTGGCGCGGTGTCCGTCACAAAAATACAAAAAATTCATTTTAATGTAGGAAATGATTTTCCGATTTTATAAAAATACTGATTGAGTTAAAAGTAAACTTTTCCACCGTTTTGGAATACAGTTTTGAAATCTAACACAGGTGTTGCTAAATTTGACAGAAATTGTAGTTTGACCCCAAAAGAGTTTTAAATATGAAGTAAAACAATAAATCAATTTCAACATGAGAGTTGCAAATTTAAAATAATCTTACGAACATAGATTAAACATGGAATTTCAATTTAGATATGTCAAAGGCAAATACATATAATTAAATGGAAATGCAGGTTGTTACAAATCGATTGGGACTTTTCCCAATCGATTGCCATCTTTCATAACCCAAATTGATTGCCACTTGATATAATCGATTTCTATTATAGATACACCATTCGATTGCCAAAGTTAGCAAACGATTGGTATGGATTGTTATCCAATCGATTGGACTTTTTCCTAATCGATTGTTACTATTTTTATACCAATCGATTGGACCTCTGTCCCAATCGATTGGCAGTTACAGAATGTTGATATTCTTGTTTAGTTTATATTATAACTATTTAGTTGTTGATATACTATTCTGAATCCCTCGCATGTAATACATATGTGATAATGAGATAATGCGACATAGGATCATAGTAACGTTAAGATTAACGGATAATGTTGCTTACGTTAAATAACGTATTAGTCGTGAATCGTTTGGAGTTATTGTTCGTTTTATTCAACGTAGTCAGGCCACATGGGATTGTCATGTATCGATGTTTGTGTTAAACTTAAGTAGGTTTGTTCAGGATTCGGGAATCGTACGTGGACGAGACTTGGTCATGATATGTTCTTAAAAGCAGTGAATTGTGCATATGTTCTTAAAAGCGGTGAATTGGACCAAGTAGCCCTAAGATAGCCAGGTGATCTAATAATATGTTCTTAAAAGCGATAGACAAACGATAGTGTCTATGACTTGCGATGGACCGTGATCACTGGTAGATGACGTTAAGACGTGGCATTAGAATAATGTACTGTTTCTTAAAGCGTTATATCCCTGTAGTACAGTGAACTGAGCATATGGTCTTAAAAGCTGGGGATGGATTGACGTGGTGTCCATGATATGCGGTAGACTGTGCATATGTTCTTAAAAGCGGTGGACGGAGCAATAGTATATCTTTAGAAGTGAACTACTGTTGAGTTTGTTCTCCTATCAGAATGTGTTGTCGGTCTTAATTTAGTAAGATGTTAGTAATCGGATACGGTTTGATTGAAGAGAAGATACCCTCAATGGAATCTAATTGCTTTTCATTCATAACTTGTAATAACTTCAATAGTTGATACCCTGTTAGTATCTAATTCACTCAACGTTCATTAAGCTGACGGCGTTTATGCCACTGGACATTTTTACGTTCCAGCGCACCCTGGTTATGATTATACAGGTGAAGGACCTGCGGGCGAGGACTACTATGCTGGTGACGATGCTCGTGTGGAGAATTACCCCAACAGAGGTCAGACAGAAGAGGACTACTACACCAAGGACTACTTCTACGCCAATTGAAGATTAGGCTAGACAAGAGTTTAATTATCTTTATTGTTTTCAGACCTTTTTGTAATCAGGCATATGTTGCCTTAACATTTGTGTTTCTTTTATGTTCTATTTGATTCGAGACTCTGATTTGTAATCGTTAGTAACTTCCTTTTGATATTAAGTTATGTTTTAACCAGAACCCAAATTATGTTTTGTTATCTCTTTATCCTTTCTGTTATTTAGTATTGCGTGGAGTGACCAATCATGTTTCTTGATGGAAGATAAATGAATGAAAATGAATAGTAGTGAGAGGTGGGTTGTCAAAGGAAATAGAATACATGAAGTAAGAAAATGAGACTGGGAGTAAAAGATAAGTGATTGATTGAACATAATAAGAGATTCAGAGGAATCAAGTTGACATTTGAATATCATGGAGATAAAAGGATCTTGATAGGGAGCATGTAGAGAAGGTTGTTACAGAGAGTTGTAGTACGGTTGACCTTGAACCTAAATTTGAACGTATTTCAAAATAAAATAAAAATCTTTTAATACTTTTAAAACATCGTTGATTATTTGAAGTGAGTTATTGTCAATGAAAAGTTGCAGCATAATAAGTATTACGATACTAAACAAGAGTGGTTACAGAAATGGATAAAGAAGTAAAGAGACTTTGGATCAGTCAAGTTAGGAAGGTGAAAATATAAATTGGAAAGATAAAGTTTTGATGAGTAAGTGAACAAGAACGGTAAGAGTGGGATGAAGACTTTGTAGTACGTTGAGTTCATCATCGGATATCATAGTAGGAATGTAAAATGGTTCGAGGACAATGATGAATACAATGGGATGCTATCTCAGTGGTTCTGGATTCCAATAAGGTTGGAGGGTTTTAAGAATGTTGGATTTCATCCCAAGAAAATTTTAAAAATATTTAAAATGTTTTAAAACATAACTTTCATTTGAATGAGAAATGTAGTAATAGATACTAGTGATAAAGTATCAAGTAGACTTTGAAAGTCGAATATCGTAGAATGATATGGTATGCTTAGCGCTTAGAGTGTAATGGTGTCCGTCAAACGAATGAGTTCTACGTGAGCAAATTGTAAACTTAGAAATTCTAAAGTAAGGAGTTGATATCAATTTCACAAATTCTGGAGTACAAGTTTCAATAGATAGCATTTATTATGGTGAATTTTTTTTTTTTTTTTTTTTTTTTTTTCTTGAGGAAATTATTATGGTGAAATTTTAAAGACCAAAAGTTATGCACAATGCATACTGAAACTTGCTTTCAGCCAAAAAAAAAAATTAAAAATAAAAATAAAAAATAAAAATGCAGACTGTAACTTGCTGTTGGGCTTAACTTACCTGTTTATATTGTACAATTTGACCTCATGTGGCCACTCAGTCCTCCACAAACAATAAACCTAGAAAGCATCATTGTCCTTGCAGCATCATTGTTTGTCACCTTTTTTTTTTCTTTGACAGATTCAGTGACAAATCAAGGTTGAACTTCTTGGTCTTTCTAAATTGGATTTGCTTGAAATTCAATTTCTTGTCCAACTTGAAATCTGTGGCCAACTAAATTTTTTTATTTAATTTCCAAGTCATCCAAAATTTTTACAAAGTGACAAATGTTTATAAATGGATAAACGTGGAATTTTTATAGCTTGATAAAAATTTCCAAAACAGTTAATTTTTTGGGGTTAATTACACTCACCTCCCCTGTGGGTTACCTTAATTACACAGACCTCCCTTATGCCTAGTATTTTGTAATACTTTAAAGGAGAAAAGTGTTATAGAATATTAATGTTAAGGGGGAGAAGTGTTACAAAATACTAATTTTAAGGGAGGTCCATGTAATTTTCCAAAATATGAGGGAGGCCAGTGTAATTAAGGCAAACCACATGGAAGGTGAGTGTATTTAACCTTTTTTTTTATTCATCTAAAATCTATCCAGTATCCTGTTCAATTTTTTTTTTTTTTTAACATTTTCAAATAAGAAACTACGAAGAGGGAAACAAACCAACCCAACAATGTTGCAAATATAAATCTTGCCAAACCACAGGGCTTCTCTGTAGTAGTTTTTATTTCTTGGGCTTGATATTGTTAAGATACCAACTGCAATAAAAGCTTTAAGCTATTAGAGAATAGACCAACAATGTATATCAAACTTCAACACCCTCCCTCACATGCTACCCCGTCTCATACATGAAGATCCAACAAACTGAACTCCTTCACAGTGGAGACAAATAACGAAGTCAAATATGCACACCAATGTGGGGATGGGGAGTCGAACTTAAAACCTCCCACTAGAGGTGAAAGAAAACCGACCGGATTGAACAAACCGGTTTTCAGTTTTGTTCAGTGTAAAAACCGAACCGAACCGACAAATACACTAACTGAACTGAAACCGATCCGTTTGTCTGGAAATCATACCGAACCAAACCGTTTTCATCTATCTCCCACAAACAAGCCTTGGATACTATGTTAAGATATCAACTGCTTCAAAAACTTAAGCTACAATTTAATGGGCCAACAATGTATATCATGAAAGAATTAGAATTTCTTGATTTATTCTTCTCTCAATGGAGGGATTAAATAGAAGTACAAAGTGCTAAATAAGGAATGGCTGCTATCTAGCCCTAAGTATAGCCTAATATATCAGCCTGATGTAAATCCAAGGATATTGACTTTGACCTATGATAAAGATTACAATTGTTACAGAATATACATAATTAACATGTGCTAAACATGTGTTTTAACACTCCCCCGCAAGCTCGGCTGTCTAGGAGAGACGAGGTTGGATCGTAATAGTTGAAAACGGAGTTTGTGAAGACCCTTAGTAAAAATATCGGCAAACTGATCTGCGGAAGGTACAAACTGAACAAGATGAGATCCTGAGAGAATGCGTTCCCGAATGAAGTGATAATCTAACTCAATGTGTTTAGTTCGAGCGTGAAACACAGGATTAGATGCCATGTAAGTAGTACTAAGATTATCACATAGTAAGGTTATTGGAGAAGGGGTGGTGAGGTGCAATTCCTGGAGGAGATGTAACACCCACGTAGTTTCAGCACAGACATGTGCAAGAGATCGGTATTCTGCTTCAGCACTTGAGCGAGAGACGGTTTGTTGCTTCTTGGCAGTCCATGAGATGAGATTGGGCAAGAAAACACAGAAGCCCGTAGTCGAGCGTCGAGTGTCAGGGCAGCCGGCCCAATCAGCATCAGAATATGCCTTGATTGTGAGAGGACTGGAAGACCGGCGAAAGAGAAGTCCAAACTCTAAGGACCCTTTGAGGTAGCGGAGTATCCGTTTGGCAGCAATCAAATGGACAGACCTTGGAGCACTCATAAACTGGGCAACATGATGAACAGCATACGCAATGTCAGGTCGAGTGAATGTAAGATACTGAAGTGATCCTACCAGCTGACGATACTCAGTGACATCAGATAAGAGATCACCACTAAGGGAAGAGAGTTGTGTCTTGGCACAGATTGGAGTACCGCAAGGTTTGCAGTCAGTCATAGAATATCGACGAAGAATGTCAAGAGTGTACTTTGTCTGGGAGAGACATAAGCCGTCTGTAGAGAAGGTCGCCTCGAGCCCCAAAAAGTAGGAAAGTGAGCCAAGGTCGGAAAGTTCAAACTCAGCGCCAAGAGTAGTCACAAAAGATGAGAGCATACAAGGTGTATTCCCAGTCAAGATGATGTCATCAACATAAAGCAATAGGATCATGATACTAGAGGAGCGACGGAAGATAAACATTGATTGATCCGCACGACATTGAACAAACCCATACTGAATCAGAAAGTTGCTTAAACGCTGAAACCAAGCCCGGGGAGCCTGCTTAAGTCCATAGATTGCTTTTTGGAGACGACATACATGATTAGGGCGAGTGGGGTCTGCAAAGCCTGGGGGCTGACTCATAAACACGGTCTCATTTAGAAAGCCATGAAGGAAAGCATTCTTCACATCTAGTTGCCTTAAAGACCAACCATATGAAACTGCAAGACTCAGAACTGTACGAACAGTGGTTGGCTTGATCACAGGACTGAAGGTTTCATTAAAGTCAATGCCCGGTTGTTGATGAAAGCCTTTAGCAACGAGACGGGCTTTATAACGGTCAATAGAGCCATCAGACTTGCGTTTGATTTTAAAAACCCATTTGCAACCAACAACATGTTGTTTGGGATCAGGTGGGACCAACATCCATGTGTGATTTTTCAGTAAGGCATTAAACTCAGCAGCCATGGCTTGACGCCATTCAGGAAGCCGAACAGCGTGAGTGTAGCAAGTCGGTTCTTCTGGAGAAGAAGAGATTTGTACAATGAGGGCATGGGGTAGTGGATATCTGACAGTACCATCACTCCGAACCAGAGGACGGCGAGTTCCATCCTTATGACGAGTGACCATCTGATGAGTAGGAGGTAACAGAGTGGTGCCAGAGGAACCAGAATTTGTGAGATGTCCAATTGTTATAGGTTGTGCTGGTACAGTATGAGGACGGGGAACAGAGAACCTGGATGGCCGATGTTGATAGTGGAAGGGTAAAGGATTCTGGAGGAAGTCAGTGGCCATGGGAATCTCAGATGCACTGGTAGTAGAAGAAGGTTCCAGTAGATTTTGAGGAACTGTCTGAGTGGCAGGCTGTGGGAGTGTCTCAACGGCAGGTGGAAGAATAGGAACAAAAGCCCATGTAGGGTGTTTAGGCTGACTGTGTCATGTTTGAGTAGCAAGTGGAAAGGTCTGCTCATCAAAACGAACATGTCTGGAAATATAAACTCTGCCAGTTTTGCGATCAAGACACTTGTATCCTTTGTGCTGCAGGTTGTAACCTAAAAAAACACATTCAATTGTTCTTGGCAAAAGTTTATTAGTGATGTAAGCTCCTAAATGAGGGTAGCAGGCACACCCAAAAACACGTAACTCAGAGTAGGATGGAGATTTGCCATAGAGACGGGAATAAGGGGAAGACCACTGAAGGACAGGAGAAGGAAGACGGTTGATGAGGTGGACAGCTGTGGAGACATCATCCACCCAATGACAAAGGGGAACATGGCTAGTAAGTAGGAGAGTGCGAGCCATGTCCGCGATATGACGGTGCTTGCGTTCAGCAAGACCATTCTGTTCTGGAGTGTGAGGGCAGGAGAGATGATGATGAATCCCAAGAGAGGAACAAAGTTCTGTGAAGGGACCATTATCGTATTCACCGCCTCCATCACTTTGGAATTGTTGGAGAATTGCCGAAAACTGTGTTTTAATATAGGTTAGGAAATTTTTGAAGTGACCAATAACTTCGGATTTACGTTTCATAAAAAAAAGCCAAGTAAAACGAGTATAATCATCAGTAAAAAGCACGTAATACTTGTAACCAGAAACAGAAATAGTGGGAGATTGCCATACATCTGAATGAACAAGATTGAAAGGAGAAATAGAACTTCGTTCATTAGATGTTTGAAAAGGGAGGTGTGTGGATTTACCCATAGCACAACCTTTACAAAAAGACTTTTTAAACTTAAATGCAGAAGAAAGTAATTTATTTGACCCTAAAAAGGACATAACTTTGCTTGAAGGATGCCCAAGTCTATTATGCCATAGGGAAGATGACGGATGAAAGGCAGAAAGAGCTTGTAGACGAGGAGCAATAGCGGGTAATTTGTAGAGACCATCCTTACATTGGCCCTGATAGAGAAGAGATCCATTAGCCAAGCCAAAGATGTAAAAATGTTGTGAATCAAAGGCACAAAGAACATTATTATCTTGACAGAATTGAGCAATGGATAGCAAGTTTTTACGCATAGATGGTATAACATAGACATTATTGAGGTAAAAGGAGGAGGAACCAATGGGAAGTGCCATGTTACCCGTATACGCAATAGGAAGCTGATCACCATTGCCAAGAAGGACTGAATCAGGACCAGTGTATGGTGTAGGCTGCTGAAGTAGACCGGGATTGCCAGTCATATGGGTAGACGCACCAGTATCCGGATACCAAGCATGATCATAAGAAGGTTGCATAGCGGAACTTTGGAAGGTGCCTGAGTGACAAGCTTGTGGAGCCGGAACAGGTGCAATCTGAAGACCGGCAAAGGCAGAGTTCAGAGAGCGTGGTATAGGAGGTTGTGTGAACGTAGACAGTCGTGGACAAGATCGAGCAGTATGTCCATAGTTAAGGCAGAGCTGGCAAGGACCAGCGGTAGCAGGAGGATTGGTGGTGGGAGCAGGGCCAAGAATGCTAGGAGTGTCCTTGCGAGGGAAACCGTGGCGACCATGGTTCTTCTTTCCTTTGTTACGATAATTGTTCCGAGGCCCAGAGTTGTGAAAGGGAGTTGTCGGAATCTGAGAAGCCATGAATGCAGAGGGAGTAGGTTGAGCCAAGGTTTTATGACGAGCTTCAAAGTTTAGCAATCGAGATCGCAGGACAGAAAACTGTGGTAGGGTGTCGAAACTTTCGATGGCGGTGACGAGCATATCAAACTCAGAACCTAAACCGCTTAGGACGGCATTGACAAGATCTTTATTGGAGACAGGCTCTCCAATGGCAGCAAGAGCATCAGTAATGGATTTGGCTTCTTGGAGATATTGTGAAATAGAGCGAGTACCACGATCAAGACTTGTCAGTCTTTTGCGGTAGAGAGAGGAATTGGCTATAGACTTTTGTGAAAAATGATCTTGTATAAGGGTCCATATGGAAGCGGATGTCTTACAACCAATTCCAGAGGCGAGAATGGGCTCAGAAAGGGTGGCAGAGATAATGCTTACAAGCGTTTTGTCCGCCCGAAGCCAGTGAGATCGATCAGGTTCATTGTCTGGACAAAGGTAAGATCCATCAACAAATCTTAAGTAATTTTGACCATAGAGGAAAGCCTCCATCTGATGAGACCAAAGAAGAAAGTTGTCATCCGTGAGTTTGACGGTGACAAGATTGGTGATGGTGGGAGTGGAGAAGGACGGAGTAGCAGAAGAGGTAGTGGAAGTTGTCGAAGAGTTGGTCGACATGATGAAAGTTCAGGGAATTATGGGGTTATTTCTGGAATTTGAGAGAGTTTGGGGACCCTTTGATGATTTCAGGAAGCTTGAGGGCTTGTTCTGAAAGTTCTGAAAAGTTTGAGGTGTTTTAGTAATTTTGGAAAGTGGATTTCTTGTGGGGTTAAAAAGAAGAGATAAGAGACAAGACAGAGAAGAAGTTTCAAGAACTGGTGACTGGTGAACTGGTGAAGACAAGCTTGGTATGCGATGGTGATGGTTGCAATTTGCGACCTAGGTTTGGGCGAATATGAAAAACTGGTATGAGAAGATGATGAAGAATTCTGAGGAGGCAGGAATCGACAGAGAAGAGGTCAGTCCTGCTTTGATACCATGAAAGAATTAGAATTTCTTGATTTATTCTTCTCTCAATGGAGGGATTAAATAGAAGTACAAAGTGCTAAATAAGGAATGGCTGCTATCTAGCCCTAAGTATAGCCTAATATATCAGCCTGATGTAAATCCAAGGATATTGACTTTGACCTATGATAAAGATTACAATTGTTACAGAATATACATAATTAACATGTGCTAAACATGTGTTTTAACATATCAAACTTCAACAGATAGCATTGCATTATTTGCCATATAGTCAGAGCAAGCATTTCAATATATAACGAGGTTCAGGCTAATCAAGAAATACAGCTAAGACCAATGATAGAGGAAGCTGCAAGAATATTCAAATTAACTTTTAACCGATTGCTTCTTGGGGCAATCAATGATTCATTCCCATCGTCTTCAAGAGGACAAATAATGATACCAAGAATATAGACACATACATATATAGTGACTACATTGTTTATGTACAAACTAGCATCCTTGTCACCTGCCCAACCAAATTGGTAGCTACATCCCAAAAAAAAGAGAAGAAAAAGAGAGGAAGAAAACTACCTTCGTTTAACTGCAGGAAGTGGCTGGTCTCCATCTTTGCTTGGGCATTTTCTAGAGCAGCTCCTCTTGATATGATTTGTAAAGAGTTGATGTCTGTCATTTGAAAACACAAGGCATGTAGTAGGAAAGTTGTAGTTGGATCAATTAGGCTTTCCAGATAAAAGAAAGCCATAGAAAAAAGGTCAAGAGCCACAAGCAACACAGCTATAAAACATGCAGTTATTTTGAATTGCATGCACTGAAGTCATCTTTGAGAGAGTTGGGAATTGATATATATATATATATATATATATTAGAAGTTGTATAGGGTATTAAGAAAAAAGAAAGAAAAAATGATTCAACTCCTACCAAGATAGCATTGGGGTTGGAAAAATGATTTTTTTTTTTTTTTTCCCATCCCTCTTCATTTGGCCAACAATAACATTTATCTGGATTATTTTATCTATATCCTATAAGACTATGACCAAGGAAGATCCCCCAACAGCCTACAAACTAGATGTGTATATTCTGAGCTCAATTTATCCGGAGATATTGTTTTTGACGAGACCACAAATTTGTAGCATGTCTTGCATCAATGGTGTTCAGGATTATTTAGTTAACATCTCACAAATAGTACTTATCCTACTTTAGACTGAAAACTTGGTCTATTCCTTTTCTATCAAAATCAGAAACAGTAAGTCCTCAGTTGGTTATCATCGTGAAGCAGATCTTTTACCCAGATTATCGTACATAATATATTTGCACCTTAATTTAAATGTATAAGCATACAAAATATACGGTTTTACAGCTACATTTAAATTTTGCTGCCATACAGAAACAGACCAAAAAACAAGAGTGCAAACATTAAGGTTTTTGTTGCTGTGCTGACCTCACATACTCTATTGTTTGCGTAACTATCCCGTGTAGTAAAAGCTCTGAACTGTAAACTGCTGCTCCTGCAGAAGTATAGTTAAATCCCACTTGGTTGTTATAGTCTCATAAGATTCAAGTACTATTATATTGGAGAAAGAACAAATAGATGATCTATACCTTTCTCTAGGAATTGCACACACACAGCATAATCTTGCTCACAAGAAAGAACTAACAGATCATCTTGGATCATTTCAACCTTTGTTGCAGCTCTGTGTACTCTATCCACGACCTGAAGAGAATGTGATCAGAAACCCACAAGTTCTACCCACAATGATTTCATGAAGGGCGTAGATGATATATTTGGAACCTCGTCACGTCTGTGACACTAAAACGTGAAATTTAAATATAGTCGCCAGGTCAATCAAGATTTATAGATTGCAGACAGCTATTGAGGATACACATGTACAATAGTGGTGCACTGTATTCAAAATACCCCATTCAGTAGTGAGGATTTTGGATGAACTTCCTTAGATGTTTCTCGTCAAAAAGTTGACAAATTCAATACAACATTACCGGTAAATTTACAAAAAATGCTTACTTCTCCATCTTTCAAGTTCACGTATAGCTTGACACACACAGTTTAATGCCCCAATACGCATACAAGTCTTTAAACTTTTACCTCAATAGATGACACTACACAAAGCTAAATAAAATTCCATCCATAGTGGAATGTTGCAGAATAACATACCTGGCCTTGAACTGTCTTGACCAGGCCTGCAATCATTTCTATACTAGGTTTTACATTTGGGGTAATGAAAACTCGTCGCCCCTTCAGGTAAAAAGCAGAAATTATAAAAGCACTGAATCTTCAAGCATTCAAGAAGCCTTAAGTTGGCTGAACTCTGAAGATAAAAGAGACCATTTTGGATAAGTACCTTTAGAAGTGGATGTTGGCTGGCACGAGCCAAAGAAACAGGCATGCTAAACCCAAGTTCTTTTTCCTTTTTGGCATCCCTCAGGATGTAATTTTTCTCATCAATAAAACAACTAGCTTGTCCACAGCTCTCAATCCATAAATGTGTCACCACTGTCTTACCAAGAGCAATGGCTTCCAACATGTTCCTTGTCCGCACGAATCTATCAGCTACGAAATGTGTAGCATCTGAACAACATGATGCAATAGATATGCCCAGTCGTGTCAATATCTGGGGGCAACCAAAAAAAAAAAAAATCATTTTGCAAGATATCTATGACTGATCATATTGATGTTGTAGGGGGGTGAAAAGAAGAAGAAAAAACCTTTTTCTGCTGCTTAATTATAAAGTCATCTAAATTTTGGCTGAACAAGACGCGAACATCCGCCATGTTCCTTCGTCTTCTCAAATCTTTTGATGCGAAACTAGGGAGTGAATCAGCAATCCCCAATCTAATAAGCTCTTTCATAGAGGGTGATCTTGAGAGAGTTCTTTTGCAAGCTTGCTTGCCTATCTCACCACCCTTATTTGCTGAATTAGGTTCATCAAAGCTCTGCCTTAACAAGCTTTCTTCACATTTCTTGTCTGATGAAGACAAACACTGGCGAGTATATACTGATGACCTTGCTTTCCTCTTTACATCTATACTGAAAAAACTGATTTTGGAGTTCCCTTCTGGCAAGATGTTACTTCCAAAAGAATGCACAATGCCTTTTCTCCCCCCTGTCACTTTGAGTGGGCCACACTGTTTACTTCCTCCATTTGAATGGCCAGGCACAATACAGCATCTTCTTTTCCCTCTCGGATAGCTCCACAAATCTAATTTTAAATAGCTGTCGGTGACAGCTATATCTATATCTGTTAGTGCTTGTTGACTCACTTTGTCACTCAGCATTTGCAATGCATCAGCATTCAAATTGCTTCTCTTTCTTCTTTCCTTGAGAGCACAGCTCTCTGCCGTATCCTTCTTTCTCTCTCCAGAACTATGTATTGGACTGTCAGACTTTTTGAATGAAGTTACTGATGACCTGCGCCTAGTTGAAATATTCATACATTTCCCTAGTGACAGGTCTTCGTCACATGAGTAATCTTCAACTGATGTCAAGTCTTTCTGGCTTTTTTGCGTTGTTGGGATTGAAGTGATTGTATCTCCAACTAACTTCTTGGAAATCCTCTTTGTTCGCTTCGGTTTTTTAGCAATGACTTGTGAATCAAAACAAGCCCTCTTGCTCAAGGAACGACAATTAGATGTTTTAATCTTTGTTGCAACTTTTGGACTACCTTGACACGTCTTTTGTGGACCTTGATGAGCATAATCAGCATTGTAGTTGGGAGGAGAAGCATGTAATAAGGCTTCCATAGCTTCAGCAGCCATTTGAGTGTCAAAACCAACATCAAACATGTCTGGTACATGTCTTTCTATGCCACGATCTTCCAACTGCTGCCCTGAAGATTCTGCATTGAGCTGTTCATCTAACTCCATGATGTTTTTTCCACTTTCCATTCCAGATCTTTGTTCTACCCCACCATCATCAGAATTCTGCACCATTACACTTGAATAAGAATGATTTTGACCCATCATTTCCTCTTGCAACTTCTCTTCGAATCGAAAATCTAAGTTCACCTGTATTGGGATGTTAAGATTCTCAGCACTCTGAGGCCTTTTTGAAGATATCGGCACACAGCCTTGACAATCCAAAATCAATTCCTTTTTCTTTTGGATTAAAGTCACCTCTACCCCATCAATTTGGTTATCATCCCATTCAAATATTCCCGTCTCGCCAACTGTAGGTCTTAAATTGGCTTTCCTAGCAAATTTTTGAGGCCCCTTCGCACTTAAAACAGGAGGCGATTTATCTCTGTTAGTCTTCTTGGGTGAAACTTCTGGAGACAAGTTCACATTGTTCATTGACAGATAGCGATCCACAAATTCCAGCACATTGGCTTGTGATGACTCTCCCGGATCTTCAGATACACTGAACTTTAGGTTTGCAAGCTCATGATCATGAGCAATCCGAGGAGTATCCTTTACCACATCTTTGGCCTCACAACTAATTGAAGAGCCCTTACTCTCAGTAAGAGCGTCCTCATGGTTCTGAACAACTACCTTTATATTTTTATCAACAGAAAATGGATGTTCTACTCTACGTGTTCCACAATTTTCAGCAACTAGCTGTTTATGAGAATGATAGTCAAAACGGATAGAGATTGGCCCACTATTACTTCCCTTGTAAGGCATATTGAGTCCAGCTAGACCACAGGACCTTACTCTTTGAGAGTTAACCGAATTAGACCGTCTTCTTGTATATCCTGACAAATACGAAGATATATGGACAATGGATCAAGATTTCTCACTGCCATGTGCAATTAAAAAACAAACAAACAAACTTTAAAATGCAGAAAAAAGCATGGTCAGAACGATTTTCGAATTAACAAAGCGTGGATGATAAAGCTCAATAAAACTGTTAAATACTCACCTATATAAAGTTGTTTACCATCTGTGGCAAAAGAACCTGCGACAATTGCCTTGTCTTGCGGAGATGGAGTATGCTGCTTATTTTCCAAATTCAGTGCATTCCCTAGAGATCGTTTCTTTGACTTATCAAAACATGACTCATTCATGAGGCTCACTACTGCAGTCCTATGCATACTGTCATCATCACTGTCGAGCACAACTTCTTCCTCGATGTTATTTACCATAGGAGTTCTCGTGTTGTCAACACACTCCGGAATATCCAGTACCTCAGTGTCAAAATCAAGATTCTCCAATTGGGATTGTAGCAAAGGACTCTCAACGGGTACAGTATCATCAAATGCTACTGTACTTTGATACTCATCATCGACCCTCACTTTGAGTTTATTGTCTGGTTTAAGGCAGATATGAATTCCCTTAAGATTAGGACTAAATAATCATATCTCAATAATTAGAAATGTACAGTAGAATTCACACAAGGATTACCACGTAAATCAGCAAATAATTCAAATATCAAAATTAATTTTTTTTTTTATTTTAAAAAAAGGATTAAATCCCTGACATGTGCTGGTCAATTCCAATCAGAGTAATGCTATGCTTTCCAGATTTGTTTCTCAAATGCTTTGTTAGTTTTACCTTATGCAATACCAACAATCGCTGCCACAGCATATGGTACAAACATTAAGAAAACAAATTTGGGAAGCATATCATTGTTCTTACAATCAATATGGTTTCTTCATACATTAATTTAAACAATTAAAAATGGTAAGAGAGAGAGAGAGAGAGAGAGAGAGAGAGAGAGAGAGAGTTGAAAGCTTAATCTGATGATGGATACCGGGTGACAATGGTGATGGGGAGAGAGATTGAAAACCAAAGGTGTGCACTTGAGTATCAAAATCAGCCATTTGAGTTCCTCGATCGCTAGTGAATGTTCTTCGTCATCAAAGTCTGACACAAAACGATCAAAACGTACCACAGTGATAATAATGATAATAAACTGGAGTGTATATATATATATATATATATATAAATAAATGAATGATTAGTGGTTGAAGAGGAGAAGAACCTTTACCCAAAGATTGAACAACGTACGTACGATTAATGGAAGTCGAATCGGCGTGATCAACTACGTTAGGGTTTAATCTCAACAATACGCATACGTATACGTATACGTATATTTATATGTTTGTGTTCGTATTATATGATGGGACTTGGGAGATTTGATGGAAAAAGGGAAGAAGAGTGGGAAGATTATTACCAGTCAATTTTTTTTGGAGGGAAAATAATACTATATATACACGGTTCACTGTTGCTCCATTAAATAAACACTATTATTTATATATATATAAATATATTTTATTCTTTATGTTGTACCAAGGGCATTTGGTCTAGTGGTATGATTCTCGCTTAGGGTGCGAGAGGTCCCGAGTTCAATTCTCGGAATGCCCCTGTCATTTTATACTTTTCCTCTTGAAAAGTATTTCATAATTTTTTTTGTTTTTGGGGTAGTGGTTTCATGTGAAGACATATAAATGCCACGATTTCAGAGGAGGTGGGTGAGTTCCAAACTCTGACATGAGCGTGGCATGGAGAACTTTTTTACCAACTACGCTGAATCGTTGCTCTTTTCCTGCCTTTTCTTGCAAAGTCGATGTGTTTTTTTTTTTTTTTTTTAAAAGAAGGTAACTTTCATTTACCCTCCCCTCGTAAAGGAAGGTTACAACAAGGGGACCCCTCGTGTTTTACATAATTATATTGTCCTTATAATATTACTTGTATTTTCTGTTTTATTTTATTAATGAACTTCTAATTTATCGGGCTGTAATCGTACCAGTATATTCTATTTTTAAGACGCGAGCTTATATTAATACGTATTTTATATTCTCGGTGATGTTTGACTTTATTAATATTGTTGGCCCAAATATGAAAACCTTAGAGGGGGGTGAATAAGGTTTTAGCGGAAATTAACCTTTTAAAAACTTAATTGAAAATTAAACACAATCACCAGTAATAAAGTAAAGAGATAATGGAAGAGAAACTTGCAAACCGAGTTTTTCAAGTGGTTCGGCAATCGCACCCCGCGGCCTACGTCCACCCCTCAAGAACACCTCTTGAGGATTCCTTTAATCCCGGAGCAGCACTTACGGGTGTGCACCAAACCGTTACAAGAGCCTTCAATCTCTCCCAAAGAAGAACACCTCTTCTTTGCACACAAGGGTTACTAACCCTCTACCTTTACAAAGATTTGAATACAAATTGAGCTCTCTCTCTCTCTCTTTAGAGTGGATAATACAATTAAAAGCTCACACAACAACTCCTTAGTGAGTGAATGATACAAATAAAAGCTCACTACAATTTATTCTCAAAGAAATACAAATAAAAAACTAGAGCAAATTGATAAACTCACACAACTAGGGCTCAAATATGAATGATTAGAAATCAACAAGTTGTGTGATTTAAGTAGATGTTTTCCAAAGGATTGATCAACATAAAATGGTGTGGAAAAACATGTATTTATAGGCCAAGAAAGATTATAGCCGTTGGTGGCAAGTTTGGTAATTAAAAGCCTCTTTAAAAAATAGCCGTTAGTGTATTCAGCGCAGTCTAGTCGACTGGATCGAGGGTTCAGTCGACTGGGAAGTTTAGAGCAGTGAATAGGCATTTTCAGTGCTGTCCAGTCGACTGAAAAGTTCACCCAGTCGACTGGTCATTACCTTCAGTCGACTGGACCCTCAAAAAATCAGTCGACTGATTTTCTGCTGTTTTTGGCAGACTGACACATCTTCACTAAAATGGCCATAACTCCCTCTACAAAATGAATTTTTGCGATCCGTTTGAAAATTCGGAAACTAGATTCAAATACCTTTCCAACCATATAAAACTCAAGATCTAATTCCTTACCAATTGGATCAGGTTTGCATTTATAGTTGACCTATCTGCGCAAAGGTACTTTCTTTTGACTTAGCCACTTGAAAGCTTTTGTGAAATGAATTTAATTGAGTGGTCTAAGTATGTTTAGGTCCTTGAAAGTATTTTAAAGTGTGAGAGAAAGGAACCTAAAGTCCAATTAAAGTTACTTGAGCCCCTATGAGTGATTGATCAAAATGCTTACATATAAATCCTAGTCTTCAACCAAGGATGAAAAAATCTTCAAGTCTTCAAGCTTGATCCTTGTTGAGCTCCCTCACTCTTGGACTTCACCACATGCTATCTCATGATCTCAAACAAAGTTATAACATTTAAGTACATGAATCAAGAGATTAACATAACGAAAATGACATGATAATTGATTGAAATAGAACCAATGAAAGTATGCAATTATCACTAGATTTGTCATCATCAAAACAAAACAAAAATAATACCTTAAATAAATTCAAGGCTAACAAATAATATATATAATTATAAATTTTATGTCGATGCACAGTTAATTCTACATCCGGACTGTATTCAGAACTCGGACTGGATTTTCATGCAAACCCGTAATTATACATGTGTTTACACGAATTTTCGTATACACAAACTTATCGAGATGCGTCGCGTCAAACGGTCAAATCACATGATTTGAGGAGGGTTGTCCAACTACCCTTGTACCCAACCACTAAACTTCCACACCCCAACAACTAAACCCACCCCTACACTCCACCCCCTCACCTCCGCAAACAACCCCCATCAACCCATCATGTACACTTGTGTGAGTGTGAGTGAGGTGTGTGCTGAGTGAAGTGTGCCGAGAGTGAGAGAGGGAGTGGGTGGTGCATGTGATGTGTTTGTGTGTGAATGTTGTGTGGTGTGTGGCGTGTGGGCAGTGATAGTATGTGTGCCATGTGTGTTGTGTGTTGTGTGAGTTTGTGTGTGGCAATGGTAGTGTTATTTCATGTGCATGTATGTGAGTTTGTGTGGTGTGTGTTGAGTGTTATGTGCTTGTGTCAATGCATGTGTATATATAATGCATATGTGTGTGTATATTATATACATATAGAGAAAGATAGAAAGAGGAAAAGCCCCCCATTTTCCCCTATATAAGCCATCCCCCTCCCCTCATTTGGTTGTGTAACCCAAAACAAAGAAGAATGAATATATATATATATATATAGAGAGAGAGAGAGAGAGAGAATGTGTGTGTGTGTGTGTGTGTGTGTGTGTGTGTGTGTGTGAGCCGCAGAGGAGACGCCGTGTAACACCTGTACTTGGGAAAAAGGAGTAATTAGTATTTAAATATGTATTAATTAATATAATTAGTGTATATCATAGATTAAGGGAAGGCATAAGACTCACCAATGGAAAGTGTTCAGTTAAAAACACAGTTAAAAAGTCCCTAGTGAAGTGGGACAGTAATAAAGTGGGACCCAGTGAAGGGTCGGATATAATAAAGTGCATTTAAATTACTAGATGCATTTTTATTTGATATATGTGTTTAAATATTTTCATATTATATTGTTTAATATGTTAACTTTTAATACCAGTTTGGATACTTATATAAGGGTATAAGTGAAAAGATTCATAATTAGTAGGCGCGGTAGCAACTTCACAAAATATTGGGACCACGTGTGGGACCCACACAGGACTTAGATAAACACGTATTTAGACAATTAAGTAGTTAATAGAATGTTTGGGGATCTCATAATTCAACTTAATAAACTTTGGGGGGTGTAAATGGAAAGAGAGGAAAATGAGGGTTTGATACCTCATGTCAGTTGCATGGGTGTGTGTATGTGTCAAGAGAGAGTGAGAGAACTCTCACAGTTATAGAAATTAAAACAAAAACGAGAGAGAGAGAGAGAGAGAGAGAGAGAGAGAGAAAGAGAGAGAGCTCGAAGAAAGAGAAGACGAGAGTTGCTGACGCTGTTTATACGCTGTGCCATCGCCGCCATTCGTCCTATTCTCGAACCGAAGTCGTATTCGAACTCATGGAGATGAGACGATCGTTTCCATACCTTTAATTTACTTTTTAATCATCGTAATTTTGGTAGCTTATGATAATCGGTGACACGCGGTTACCGAATTCTTGTTAGATTTACTCCAGAAAGAGAGTAGAGCTCAAATTTGGGGAAATTTTGCATTTTTTTTGGCTTAATTTGGGCAGAATTCAGCTAATGTGAGCTTTCTAACTTAAAAACTTTGATGTGGTACATGACTTGTGCTTCAATTGTGTTATATGCTTTAATTATTAGCTAGAGATTATCAATTTTGGAATTGATAGCTTCATTTGTGTTAGAATTAGTCATTACATGTTAATTACAAGAGAAATCAACATGCTTATATGGTTATGTGCCTATGTGATTTAAGTGGTCAATGAATATTTGGGAGTAATGGTTCATTGTGGTGAAATAAGGGAGGAGAATGAGAAGGAGAAGAAACCGTTTTGGAACGATAGTCCAAGGAATAGAAGTGACTGCGGAGCCAAGGGAAAGGTCATCGAGTCTGAGTGAACCATTATTCCAATTATTCTGCGATTACGTGTGCTTATATGCTTAAAATTGCTACATTATACATGCCCATGTCATTTAAGCACGTTAGATAATTCACTGAACGAAATACTTATAAAAATCGTTTTCCTATTTTTGTTGTGGTACATAACAACCACTGCAGGTTCAAAGCAAGGCACTGAATGGAGGTGACGTGTGTGTTGGGATGGGTGAATTGAGACTGAAATGGGTTGTTCATAATCTTATAAGTGTAATATGTGATTTTGGGAATTTCTAGAAGCATATGTATCTTAGTTTGAAGTGAAACTTGTAAAATTAAACTTTTGGAATGTGTTTAATTCGTAGAATCAATAATCTTGTGATCTATATAAATTATGACTCAAGACTCATTTTTGTAACTAAGTGAATGTCAAATTAAGCTTATGATATTGTAATGAGGCCTGGGAATGGTTTGGTTTAAGTGTTGTGTTTCAAAATTTGCTTAGAAAGGCTTGTTGAAGTACTGCAGAATGTTCTGTTGGTGCGAACCAGTCGACTGATCGGGCGTTCAATCGACTGGACCATCCTTTCTTTGGTTTAAGCTCTCGATAATTTGCATTTCCAGTCGACCGGACGTCTAAAAACTTAATCGACTGATCCTAGTCAGTCGACCGGAAAGCCACTTCTCAGAAATCAGCTCTCTGTATCTTGCATTTCCAGTCGACTGGGTCCCTGATCAGTCGACTAGATCTGGCTGCTCAATTGTAAGTGTTTTTACTATGTACTTGATGGAATATTTCTTACAAAACAATATTATAATTGATGTTTTAGGGTGGTTAATCCTTTGTTACACGATCCTAATCTGCTTGGGACGTGTTAGGGGTATGACCGAGACCACAACAAGAAGAAGGTAAGCATCACCACACCCTTTGTATTTCTGTACACACACGGACTCACACACTCACTCATAGACCACCCCCGCATGACCCCGCCGAGCTCCGAACTCCAGCCATGGCCTAACGCCATTAAAAGCTCCAACGGAGCTTGATTTTCGGACCGTCACTATATCGCACAAAATTTATGCCAAATTGACTCTATCGACCCCCTTAAGCTCCTCTATGAGTAGCTCGAAGCTTAGGAGTCGTTTGGTAGGCGTACGGTTGAATAATTCTCTTAAGGCCGAATCTATTTTTCCCATCTATCGCACAAACCACTAAGAGTTAGATCAAGAGACTTAGACCATTGGATTGGGCTTGTCGAGGCACTCGATTTTGACTTACAATTTAGTCATTTTCGTTGAGAAATGAGAGAGTTATGATCAATTGAAGTTTATGTATATTTTTGTATAAAATACGTATAATATATATATATATATATATACACGCTATGTGTATACATGCTTGAGGGAGAAGGAGAGGCTGAGTTGGGCTTAGACACGTTTGGGAAAATCAGCTTATGGCCCATCATATTTGTGTTAGTTATCTAGATTGCCAAACAGAACTTTAGGCTTTAGTCTTATTTGATTTTATTAGTTATTTTGATTAATTGTTCTAAAAATATGAAAATGGTTTTATATGATATTATTAATTCTAAAATATTATTATAATTTATATATTCTGGTATTATATATTGTATATTTTTATATTATACTTACTATTTGTTTAGTTGTAAATAAATAATAATTACTAGTTTAAATGAAATACAAAGATATGTGCAGTCGTTAAATGTTTTGAAAATAGTTTTATAGCATTAGTAATTAGTTTTTAATATTCTAGAATATTGAATTTTTAAATTTAATATATTATGAAATTATACTTTATTATTTATATAGTATACTTATTATTTATTTAGCTTAAATAAATAATAAGAATTAGTTAATTATGATAATTAGGTAATAAATACCTAATTGCTATTTTAAAAGGCTAAAAAATTATGTTGTTAATCCCAAGGCCAAATGCCTTAGTTAATTATGAATTCTAAATTTGTGTTGTATAAGAAATTTACATGTTTTAAATATCGAACTTGATATTTTGGATTCGGGCGAAATTCATGTATTAATTAGGCTCGTTATTTATGCACATGAACATGAGTTAAAAGCACGTATAAATGTTTATGTGAGCATGCTATATATCTATTTGGGTCCAAATGGGGGGGGGGGGGTGTGATTCGTGTCCAATATTGCATTCTTAGCTTCATAATTTTACCCCTATTGGAGACAAATTATCACTTATATTGGGAGATTTAATGGATAAATTGTACTTTTGTTGTTCTTCTTGATGTTCTCTCTTTACTAATAATACCCCTTTTTCTTATAGGTAATTGAGGCATTGTTGGAGGCCTTGTTTGTGAGGAATAAGGGAAGAAGTCAAAAGCTACCCGAGCGGATCGATCCGCCCCTTTCACTTGGATCGATCCGCGCGTTTTATAGAACTCTCTGTCCAGAAATCCGAATGCGGATCGATCCGGATTTTCAACGCGGATCGATCCGCATGTTTCGCTGAAGATTCTAACGGCGAATTAAAGAAGCGGATCGATCCGGCTTTTTGCCTTGGATCGATCCGCGGCTGCTGAAGACTGCTCTCTTTTATTTACAAGTTTGCCATTGTGTGGGTTTTGTATAAATAGATAGAGATAGAGATTTTTAGGGTTATCTTGGATCATATATCTTATTCTCATATCTCTTGTTTTGCTCCCAACATTCTTCTTCTTCTTCTCTCATTTTTTGGAACCCACTTGGGTTCCCTTCTATTTCTTCTTCATTTGTATAAACTTGAAGCTTGGATTGAAGTGTTAATGGCTAGGTATATTTTCTATCTCTTTTCCTTTGATGATATTGCTATGTTTTCCATTGATTAGTTAGGTTTACTTAGGTTGTGGTTCATGAACTCTTGGATTTAATGTTGTAGCATTTCTAGGGTTCATTTGTGTAGGATTCAAAACTAAGGGATTCATCTTATTTGTATTGCAACTATGATTGTTAAAACTTAGACTTTGAATCCTACCCTATGTATTCCATATGGAATATTATGTAACCTTGTGTTTTGCACTCCATGTGTTTGATAAATTGTGTGTGTGGTATTTAAAACTTGGAGTCTTCATCATAGATGTCAAGCATCTTTGATTGTTTAAACTCTTGGGTTTTAAATACTACCTTTTGAAGGCTTCATAGGTGATTTGTCCACCAAGTAGATTAGTTAGTGTAGGGGGGACAAATCATTCGGATTAGAAGTCATAGAGGCTTCATCTTGTATGTCATGCATCCTTGATAGTCAAACGTTAGCTTCAAATCCGTTTCTATGGAAATCTTAAAGCTCATTTCATCTAACACATAGGTGCATTCCAAGTGTTTGATAATATGCCACAATGAGATGTTACCTTAGATTGTGCTTGAAACTTTAGTCCATTTCATCTTGTTGTGACCTAAGATGGGGGGAATGATCTCAACCTATTGCCTTTTAGATTAGTATTTATTTACCTTTTATCCTCCAAAAACCAAACAAAAAGCCGCAAGACGCAATGTCATTTTTATTCTCTTTCATCATCTTTTCTTATTTATTTCTTTTGAGCATTATAATTATTTACTAAACCTCCCAAACGTTGTTCTTGTATCAATCCCTGTGGACTCGACACCCTATTTCCACCATACTACGTTTTTAATAGGGTTAAATAAGAACTTGATTTTGACATAATCAGGGGGGGCAACCAGAGTACGGGGTGCGTGGAAGAGGACGGCCCTCCACGACACCAGTCTTAATTACCAGATGGAAACGTGTCACTCTCCCTAGTGGACTAGGTCTCCGATACAGTCAACTGGACAGCCTCTGAGATTTTCAAGCTCTCTGTATCTTGCATTTCCAATCGACCGGACCATGATCAGTCGATTGGATTGCGATTTTCAATAGGGGTATTTCCTTAAGTGTTTCAAGTGCGCAAAAATTTTTATAACTATGATTTCATGGTTTTTTCTTATGTTTTCTACTAATTTTTTTTTTTACTTTAACGGAACTGAATAAGCCTTGGTGGCATGCCACGTGTCCTATTCTTGCTCGTAGCGAGATCGGTCGTGACACTTTTCTTTACTATTAATATTAGCTTTTGATTAAGTTTATTCGGGTCATTGGTGGTTTGGTACACCAATGGTGAGCCAAAACAGAAGTCATGCACGAAGTTACTTGAAGAAATGGGGAATACAAATTGATTTGTGGGTTTTTGTGAGGAAAAGGAAGAGAAAACACGTAATCATTTTTATTTGATTTGATACCATGGAAAAAAAGAAGCATTGAATATTGTTGATCTTTCTTTTCGATTTTGTAGCTCTTGCTTATCTTTCTCAGGAAGAGGTAAAAGAACTCTTACCCTTTTTTGAATTTTTAGGTTTATTGTACCTCTCTTTCCTTATTGCAATTATGCTCGAAGTTCTTTTGTACTTATCTTCTTAGTTGGGGTTTACTATAACTGCAAGCCTTTGCTTGCTCAAACCTTCGAGTACTTTTTCGACAAGCCAACCAAATAGTATATAAGTTCTCTTAGCAGCAAAAATTTATAATTAATGCTCTTGAAAAATTGACTTGCTATGAGGTTGATTTTTCTGATTAAGTTTTCCCTTAATGTAGATTCTAATTTCGAACTCGGCAACATAAGCATCTTCTCTGTCTCCTTTTTGCTCCTATGCTTGCACAAAAGGTGTTCTCTACAAAAAAATTTTTAATTGCTTTTCACTTTCCTAAATTTTGGTACACTTGCCGATATATAGATTGTTGAATTTTTATTCATTTATTTTGTATTTGATTTTATTGCTTATGGATGTGATTATGGATTTCATTGTTTGGTGTGTTTTTGTATTGAAGCTCTAAATTTTGTCAAATACATTTGTATGTCATTAGCGGGTCTCATGATAAATCAAGTGAAGCTCTTGCCATTGTAGAAATAGATGGTCCGTACATGAATATATTGAGATGGTTTCTACAATATTTTGACTTTTTAAAAAGTATATTTTTTTTTCAGATGTAGATTAGATTAAAGAATTCACCTATATAATCTTTAAAGGGTTATTTATATAATACTGGTATGAAGTTATTGATGTCCAATATGATATGTGTGTACACAATTGCATATATATATATATACAAGGATTTGTTTGAGGACGATAAACCTTTTGGCTTAGTACATTTTCCAAGATATTGACTTGGCCTTCAAAAAGGAGTTAGTATTCTTAAAGCGTTTTGTAAGATTGAGATCATGAGATATTGTAGCTTATGTTTATCTTTACTAATGTTGAGAATATTAAGCGACTGTTTGACAAGGTGCAAAATCGGTTTATTAGGTTGAAAATTTTGTTGTAGTTGCCAGAAAAATCATTTCATAATTATTTTACAGAGAGCCGTTAGTGTCTAATTTTATTATTAATTTTTTTTTGTTTGCAGGTTTGACATTTATAATTATGTAGATAATATGCACGCAAGCATACGAGTCGGGTTTAGGTCACTTACCAAGCGGAATAACCCGACGGATCGCCAAACGGTGTTGTTACGAGCCCGACGTCTTCACCCACGAACTGCTGCTCCATGTTGCCTCCGTGTACTCTCTTATGCATCGCCTAGGTCGTAGAGGATGCTTCTTGAGCCATCCCCATGACAGTCACGTTCTAAATCCCAAGCTCCTTGGTGATTAGCTAGAGAGAGAAACCGTGTGTATAGAGAGAGAGAGAGAGACTAACGTGAGAGAGAGAGAGGGGCTGCTGAAAGTATTAGTCTCATTAGGTTTTCCATGTAGTATATATGCATATATATAGGCACATAAAAACCTGTAAGGCTTGGGACTCCAAAGCCCATTATTTGGCGTCCAAGCTAGCCCTCTCTGGACCCAGTCCAATATAATGTGGGTGCCCGTATGGCCCAACCACAATATTTGTTACATCTCCCACTCACCCACATAGGGTTGGTACTAAAAACCAATCTCTCAACACAACGGAACTTCTCAACTCTTCATACAGGGAAATAGAACGTGCGACCTTACGAAAAGAAAGTACAGCGACAGGAGTGTAATGCCAAATCATCACCATAACCAGCAAGACACATCACTCGGAAGCTTCTCGTGTATGCCTTAGACGATTCAACCACACCGGACACAGCATTCTCAATCCCTCGGTGAAAAGAATTGCTGCACCACCTCAATGTAATGTACTCATGACATATCAGTAACAAATTACGATTGTCGCAGGCCTGCTAATGAGTCACAAAAACATGGTGTGCTATTGAATGGTCTTCCCTGAGCCCACATGTCAATCCGACTAACTTGACCGCTTGCCCAGACACACCCCATAGAACGGAATAATCTCATCGTCCTAGGATAGCATGCTAAAGTAACTGTCATCAAGCGTCCTCTTCATGACATAGTCTCAAGTCGTGAAGGCAACCAGTTTGTAGGATAACCAATGTCTTGGATATGCTACATGGCTCACACAACAATCAAGAGGAATCCATTCACTGCTCCACAGTCGATCGCGAAAGCACATACAGTACGATATGCATGTTATGGCGTTCTTCCATCAAAATGGGCATGTCACTCTGTGTTTGAAAAAACAAGTAACGCCATACGAATCTTAGTCTAGACGTTACACAAAACGTCTAACCTGAGTCTCCCAGCACAGTCGCTCCTCTTAGCGCCCGTCTGAAAACTCACATTCGGCTGTAAACAGGCTACATAGAGTCGTGGGATATCTCTATGTTCGACCAAGTATAAGGTCTCATCTTAGATCCATCTAAGGCGACATATAGAAATAATAGGGTTTATATCTAGCTCGCTGTTCTTATACTGCGTAGATATAAGTGTTCAAGCTCGCTTTCTAAGCGCTATGGACACACATGTCCTAGCTAGCTATCTAAGCGCCATGAACACAAATGTCTCATCTTGCTCGCCATCTAAGCGCCATGAACACGCATGTCCTAGTCTGCTATCTCAGCGCCAAGGTGAATCACCCGTGTGAGCAGGTCGATTCAAGCCCGGTGACATATAAGAAATGTGCATTCATTCCATTCATATAACAAACATATATGTATGGAAACCAATTAGTTTATAAAAACTTGAATAATAATGTCAATACCACAATAAAATGTCTAAGCACATCAAATCCCCCGATTAGAGATATGCCTCAAGACAACTTCCCTTTGCGCAAACTACATCTCAAAATGTGACAAAAACGAATATCTACGTGCTAGAATGGCTTTGAGATCTTTTGCATATGCTCAGACTTATGTGCTATCATCGTAGATGAGCACAACCTCATCACTATGAGATAAAGAGCCTAGCTATTGCAAAACTCTTCAACCAAAACAGCTTCTCTAGTAGCTGCAGAGCACACCACATATTATGCTTCCATCGTGGACAGCATAAGGCAAGGTCCACAGTACTCCTGCGAACATATCACAAGATACTCTTCACTACTCTCTAGTGATAGGACCATGGTTGCTACGGCAACGACTAATTAAACCAACCGCATAGCAGACATCTGACCGAGTACACACATTAGCATACTTCAGATTCCCTATTGCGGACGCATATGGCAAACTGGACATTTGCTTCCTCTTCTCATTATTCTTAAGACATTGATCTAAGGTCAAGGTGAGTCCCCCAAAAATGGGATGTCTATGGGTTTTCAGTTTTTCATGTGAAAACGTTCAAGAATCTACATCTAGTAAGTCCCTCGAGACAAACAGAGGAGCTTCTGAGAATAATATCTCACAGTCTAAACTTCCAACACATAGTTGGAATCACCCATGTCCTCAATCTCAAACTGAGAGGACAACCACTCTCAAGTGGCGACAATGGAACTCATCTCATTCCCAGCTAAAACGACGTCATCAACATATAAAGAATTAAAACACTTTCCTTGGACCATTTAATGTACACACATTGTACCACTGCCTAGACGATTTGAGATAATAAATAGATCGTTTGAGACAACACACTTTTGCGCTCATTCCCTTTGGTCACAACACCAATGGGATGATCCATATTTATCTCGTCGTCTTGTTCTCCATTGAGAAAAGAACAGTTCAAACATCCAACTAAAAAGGTTCAAAAACTAAATATGCGACAATTGCTAGGATAAGGCGAATGGAGTTAGATCTCACCCTTTGGGAGAACATGTTTTCATGGTCTATACCCTCTCTGGGTACAAAGTATCGCCACAAGGCGCGCCTAATACTTGTCAATTGAATCATCTGCCTTGCGCTAGATTTTGAAAACACAATTGTCTCCAATCGTCTTACGCACAGGCGGATTGTCAACTAACTCCCAGACCTTATTCACGTCCATGGAACTCATCTCATCTGGCATAGCAACTATCCACTCTGCTTCAGCAGACGAAGAAAAACACTTCAACAAAAGAAGCAGGCTCATCCTCATCCACTTGTGCACACATTTGCACACATATGAAAATGTCTTCCTCAATTTCAAAACAGCGATAGGGAACGTTTTCCTCATCACCATACAGTGTACTACTTGAGAATCTTGAGTGCCTAGTGGTGCACTCCCACTATCTGGTACACTCCCACTAGCGTCTAGCGGTGTACTCCCACTCGGCTGGAGACTAGTACCATTTTATAGCGATTATTGGATGTGGATTCTCAATCTCCCCACCCTCGCTTAAAGATGGTATGTTGTCTTCAACATCCTCCAACTCATAGAGGTCAAGATCTCTCTTAGTAATACAAAACTGGGGAAGTCATTCTCAATATCATGTGGCACCATTTGTCATTCCTATACCCATTTGTTCATTATACATAACAGAGCCTGTCGAGCTGTTAGAATACCTTATAAAGGTATACTTTCCAGCTCTTGAGCATAGTTTTTCGTACTTATACGAGGTATAGTGAACATGACCTCCTGAGCTCTACGGGCGTAAATGCTCCAAAATGAGCTTTTCACCTTTCCATAGCTCATAAGGGGGTAGAGGGAAACGACTGAGGAGAGGCACTCTCGTATGTAGGCAGCAATCAAGAGTACATCCCCCCAAAACAACATTGGGAGGTTGACTTGCGCCATCATAATCCTAGCCATATCTAGGAATGTCCTATTCCTTCTTTCTGCAACACCATATTGTTGTAGAGTTTCCGGAACAGAAAGTTGTCTGCGTTTTCCCTTTTTCCTCACATAGTTCCCAGAACTGATTAGACAAATACTCGCGATCCTCACATCGCGCGAAATCATCTATAAAAGTGAGAAAATAAGAGGCGCCATGACGTGCCTTTACAACCATAGGTCCACAGATATCTGAGTGAAATAGCTCTAATGCTTGAGTAGCTCTAATAGCCTCTCTAAAAGGCTTTCGACATGCTTTGCCAACTAAGCAAGACTCACACATAGGCAGGTCAACCTCAGCGAGTGGGCCCAAAAGGGCTTCTCAAGCTAATCAAGTCCAGCATGTCATGTCTCAGAATAAATGAATGATAGAGTAATCCAGAATTTATGAAAACAATTCTTAAGCAGTTATCCCTAGATAACCATGTCCTAGTAACACTACCACCCAAAAATGTCCATCCTATTACCACCGAACTGGAAAACGCCCTCGATTGCGCCCTTCCACCTTATTAGCCTTGGGCGCAAACTTGCTTGCCCCACCCTGCCTCTAGGCGGGTTTACCCTTACCATTGCGTTTAGGCCCACTAGCCTTGCGCTTACTTCCACTTACGGAAGTAGTGGTCAAGAGTATAGCTATGCGGTTCGCCTCACCTTTTTGGCGCTCCGTATTCAGCTCAACATGTCAGAAAATGTCAAAACCCAAAAATTTAACATTTCCGTTGTGGATCATGATTTGTTTTCTATGGACCCGCGAATCAGACAAATAACTAATCATAGCCTGAAACTGCAATTCGCCAGTAAAGATGTTCCGAGTATTCTGAAATCACGAATCATACCTGTCATCGACCTTAGATGTCCAGTCATCGTGTACTTGGAACGTTTTCTTTACTTTCCCGAACTTCATAACTAGATGCTTAATCTAGTAGTGAATGTGCCATCAAAAACAAATTTGAGCTGATCTCATAATACCTTGGCTATTGGGTAGTACATATACTTCCCAACAAGATCATGGTGCATGCTACTTATCATAAAGCGCGTGCTATGATCCTTCTCGAGCCAAGTATTATAGGCTATTAAGGTTATAATAATATTGGGCCATAGAATAAGCCTCCAACCCATTATTCGGTTTAATGGGTTGGACCATAGAATAAGCCTAAAGCCCACAAGCTCTTACTCATTCTATCGGTGTGTTACTTTACAGTGCCATATTAAAAAAAAATTAGTCCCTTTTAAACTTGTTACTCTTATAAAGATCGACAAAATGTGGTTTGGAAAATTTTTGTTTTTGTGAATCCAAAAATTTGAAGAGAAATATTTGAAAACATGCGTAAGGGGTTGACATTATTATTTGCACATTTCATAAGGTTTGTTTTAAAATCCAATTACAAATGAGTTTTCCCCTTTCTACAATTTAAGACCAAAGAATTCGCTATTGCTCATTAATCAAATCTTAATTTTGTAAATCAAGAAAAACTTTTTATAATTGATTTTTCTAAACAAACATCAATTAGATGGTACAATTACCAATCTAAGATCATCCACAGTAATATTAAGTGCGCCATACAACAAAAATGCGCATGGACCCCTACGTGGGTCCGAATTGACAACTTAGAGCTCATGTTAAGGTAATTCAAGTGTATGATTTATGAACAAAGAAAACCATCCCTTTACAAGTAGGCTTTTCCAATACAAGAAATGAAACCCTCGTCCTCACATTACATTTATAGCCCATAAAAAATAGGGATGCTTTGTTCATAAACATATACAAGAACAGCCTTAAACATACATCGTGAGGACACAAGCTCCATAAATTGTCAATTAATTGTCCATTCATTTAAGCCAGATTAATGCATTAATCACATACACCAAGCACTCATGCGGTCTATTATAAAATGAATGGACTCATCCGTCACTCCACTTAAGGAGGAGGAATTAGAGGTCATAGGGTCAACCAATCACAAACAACAGTAATTAAACGTGACCAACAATGCAATGAGCCTCTAAAGAAATAAAATGTGCATTAAAATGATTATTGCACAGCCCGAATAGCTTCCATAAACTAGGCAAAATCAATGAAAAAATCCTGAATTTTTCATTAATTTTAACCCAATTTTAGGTCTTAAAATATAATTTAAAACCAAATTATTAAGGGCCCTTTAAATTAACAATTAATTTAAAACCTTATGGAAAATTTAATTAATTGAAAAACAGATTTTTCATTATAAATAAAAAATTTCCGGAATTTCACCAAGGCCCAAAAACATTTTGAATCAATTTAACATAATAAATTGATCTAGTTAAACAAAAATTAACTATGAGCAACAAAAATTCCCAAAAATACAAAAATTTTCAAGAATTTGTTCTCCAAAGATTTTTAGTGGTCTAATATGGTGTTCTAAACACCTCATATTAATTTCAAAAATTAATAATCTATTTTGGCTATTTTCAGCAATTAAATAAATGCCCATATGCATAAATTTTATGCTCTAAAATACCAAAAAAATGAGATAATTCATAAAATTTTCTCAAGTCTCCAATTAGTGTACAAAAACACAAGATATTAAATTCAAGAATTAACAACTTTATTGGTTATATTTTAAGCAATTAATATTGCGTATTCAACACAATATATATGCTCTAAAATATGCCCCAAAGAGCGAAAAAATACACTAAAATAATTTTCTCAAGCTACCACTAGTGTTCTAAACACATTGTGTTAATTCCTTGAATTAATAATCAATAAAAATATTTTAAGCAATTTAATATGCGTATAAAAACACACAATTATATGCTCTAAAATATTAATATGATTGAGATAATTTACCAAAAATTATCTATGGGTCCCACAAAATTTTACATGGTCTTAAAACAGTGTCTCTTATGTCCCATATTAATTACAAAAATTAATATGCATTTTTGGATATTTTAAGCAATTAAAAACATATTTAAAACATATCTTTTATGCTCTAAAATACCAAAAATAATGAAATAATCTACCATAAAATTATTTCTGGTCCCACACAGTGTCCTTAACATAGGAAAAATAAAAAATTAATTTTCCACATTTTTCCAGAATTTTAAACCATTTAAAACAACTTAAACTATTAAAAAAACAATTTTTAATAACCAGAAACTGTTTTAATTAGAAAATAATTATTTTTTATTCTGGAATATTTTAATAAAACATATATTAAGGACCGGGACCCCGAGGGGGACCCACACTCGCCGGAATCATGGTCGCCGGACCACGGAAGGCCGGCGAGTGGGACCCACTCTCCCCGGTGCGAGTGGGCGAGGCCCTGCTGGGTCTTCTTCTTCACCAAGAAGCCCTAAAAAACGCAGCAACTTGCTGCGCGAACCCCCAACTTTGATGGCTTATATCTCCTTCGATATAGATCCAAATCACGCGTATTATATATGGTTGGAAAGGTCTCACGGAGTAGAACATGATCAAGCCAAAAAATAGCCTGATTGGATGAGTAAATCATCCAGAAAAGAGGCTGAAAGTTGCTGAAAAAATCTCGTTCTTAAAATATCCAAAAATTAGGTTTTCAGATTTCTTCTCCGTATGAGATAATCAAGCCATGGGACTTATATGGGGGACTCTAGGGACCATATGGGACACAACCATGTCAAAAAATTGGACCCCTATTGGAGATTTGTATTAGACCCACTTCAAAATCAAAATTTCAAAGTTTTGATAAAAGCTTGGTTAAGCTTTAATGGCAGATTCAATTCGGGTGATCTACGGGCAAATCAAACACCTATAGGCTCTGATACCAATGTGGATAATATGCACGCAAGCATACGAGTCGGGTTTAGGTCACTTACCTAGCGGAATAACCCGACGGATCGCCAAACGGTGTTGTTACGAGCCCGGCGTCTTCACCCACGAACTGCTGCTCCATGTTGCCTCCGTGTACTCTCTTATGCATCGCCTAGGTCGTAGAGGATGCTTCTTGAGCCATCCCCATGACAGTCACGTTCTAAATCCCAAGCTCCTTGGTGATTAGCTAGAGAGAGAAACCGTGTGTATAGAGAGAGAGAGAGACTAACGTGAGAGAGAGAGAGAGGGGATGCTGAAAGTATTAGTCTCATTAGGTTTTCCATGTAGTATATATGCATATATATAGGCACATAAAAACCTATAAGGCTTGGGACTCCAAAGCCCATTATTTGGCGTCCAAGCTAGCCCTCTCTGGACCCAATCCAATATAATGTGGGTGCCCGTATGGCCCAACCACAATATTTGTTACAATTTTACAGAGAACCGTTAGTGTCTAATTTTATTATTAATTTTTTTTTGTTTGCAGGTTTGACATTTATAATTTGAAGTTGACAGGAAGTGATTGAAAAGGGGTTGAGATAATAGAGACACACAAATAGATGAACATTTTACCTCAGTTGCCCTGCCTCCATAGCAATTTGTTATTATTTACCTTTTTCATTTTTATTGCAATGCACTGTGGCACATACAATCAATAGAATAAAAGGTTAATACTCAGTCAAATACTTCACTATTGTTGGGATCATTCACAATGTATGATAGTCTTTTCCTTCCCACCATTTCACTTTTTTCTTCTTAGAAGAGTTGGCTGTAGTTGATGTAAAATTATTATGGTAGGACTAGTCAATAATTTGCGTGATGTTAACATGGTCTAATGTTCAAACAGTAAAGGAGATGGTCTAATGTTGAAATAATAAAGGAGATTTTGCCTCTTTTTTTTTTCTTTTCTTTTTAACAATAGTTGTTGTACATGTTATACAATTTAGAGTTAAAACAAGTTTTCACTGCTCATTTTAGACTTAGAAACCACTTTTTTAATTTGGGTAGTGTCCTCGGGTACGGACAATACCTAGTATATATATATATTGTATCATTTTTGGTGGAGGTAATAAATATTTAGCCCATTTTATAGTATTTTTTTAAGTATTATGTCCCGCAAGGAAACATTTTATTGAAAGGTCTCATAAAGTAAGGTTACAATAAGGGGGTCTACACATTGAAAATGAATAAACTTTTCAATAGAAAAAAGTCCTCCATTGTACCACTAAAGTAAAAATGTAACTAATGAATGGATAAATTAAGTTTTCATTAGAAAAAAGTTCTCCTTATTCATGTTAGAGAAAAAAAAATTATGCACCTTTTTGTTGGGTGAGTAAAATTTAGTCCATTTTAAAGTATTTTTTAAGTACTATATTGATCAAGAAAAATATTTTAGTAAAATTTCCTCACATATTAAAACTGGACAAAAATTCCACACACTTGTGTGCTTATGAGACCACAAAACTAAACGACAAAAAAGAAAAAAAGAAAAAAGAAAACTAATAGTAACAAAAAATAACAAATAAACAACATGAATATTGGAAATGAGTCGTTACCCATTTTTATCATGGACTTCAGTATGATAACTGAGTCACAGACAGTGCTCCATATTAATTTATACACACTAATACTTTTTTTTTTTTTTTTTGCTAAGATTATACACACTAATACTATAAATTTTTTGAGCTGGAGATAAAATTCAACCACCGTATTAAACATGAGAGATGGGACACACAAAGAGCCTAGCTGTCCGAAACCATCATATAATAAATAACTCAATGAACATTAAAAATCATATTATTGTTAAACCAATTTACTGAACATCGAAATTTTTAAATCAAAATTATTATTAAACCAATAATGAATTTGGTATAACTCAAGTGGCAAATAACTTGACATATATAAATTCCTTCCGATGCATAGGTTCGGTGTTCGAACCTCATCCCTCTCCACTATATATATATATATATATATAAAACCATCAATCTTGCTCACTCATTACTCAACTAAGCCATTCATTGGTTGAGTGAGTGCCTTCAATGGTTGGGTGAATGGGAATTCACTCCTATTCACTCCCATTTTACACTTTTTAAAGTGATGGGTTTGACTCACCCAATCAATAAATGGCTTGAATAAGACATAAGAATTATACTTCATCCACAACCTTCACCATAATAATCAGTGGCACACCAAAAAGACATTCGATGTCTTAATTTATCAAAATCAGGTGAAACGTTCCCTAAAACAGAGTTGGTACATTTTATTTACCAAAAAATGATGAGTGTAATTTTGCTCACCTCATTTATGCTTAGAGTAAAACTTCACCCACAATCTTCACACAATTTTGCATCCACAATCCACAAAAGTGTATCTTATCTCTATCAGTGACACAATTCACACAATTTATGACACATGAGAGATATATACACTTTTGTGAATTATGAATGGAAAATTATGTGAAAGTTGTGGGTGAAGTTTTACTCTAAGCATAAATGAGGTGAGCAAATTTGCACTCTATCATTTTTGGTAAATAAAATGTACCAACTCTGTTTTAGAGAACTGTTTCACCTGATTTTGATAAATTGAAACATCGAATGTCTTTTTGGTGTGCCATTGATTATTACGGTAATCTCTCCTAAGTGACACTATAGAGTCCGATTAAATTTCAACAAAGCACAGTCTCACTTAAGAAAGACATAAATGTGTGCCACTTATTATTCGAACCATGTGTTGGATAATTGGATTACGATAACCATATTATCGAAATTCTAATTAAACCTATAAACCCATTTTCAGATTTTGGCAACCAAAAAAAAAAAAAAGAAAAAAAAATGTAAACCCTTTTTCAGATGATATATACTAGTAGAATAGTAGTAGAAATTAGAAGCCCCAAATACTGAATTTTGCATTTTCATCAAAATAGAGATTCTAATACTCATTTCTCATCTCTGGCCTTCTCTCTTCAGATGGAGGACCACCCTTTGCCTAAACGTCAAAGGTAACACCAAATCTACTCTGTGTGTGTGTGTGTGTGTGTGTGTGTGTGTATGTGTGGGTATTCAGATTTGTGTGTGTGTGTGTTTTTACCTGTTTTTGTTTATATTTTTGCACCGCACCCATTATTTGTTTTTTTTTTTTTTGGTTCCCTTATTGTGGGTTTCTGATTCGATGATCGCAATCGATATGTATAAACACTGATGATCTGTTGTGTTCGATTGTTAATTTAATTTATTTAAACATGAATGGAATGTTTTTTGTTCTGCATGTACTTTGTGATGGAAAGCAACATGGTTAAATATTATAGTAAACTAATTTATTGTTTTTCTTGGAATATTCGATTCATTTATTTTATTTTATTTTATTTATTTATTTTTTTGTAGATTGAACACGCGATAATTTGCTCGCAATACAAATTGTTTCATTTATTTTCCCCATATATATAGAGTGACGATTTATGAAGACAATGTACACTCACCACTTTTATCAACTTCTGTGTTCTTCAAGTTATAATAAACTTGATCGATCATTCACTTTGAAAGCACTGCATTTTTCTGAATTTTTAGAGAAACATATGAGATTAGCCTTTCAACATACCCTCATATCTGTAATTACTAATTAGGATTTACAAATATCACAAATTTGGATTTATTTGATTCAGAAGTTGAGGAGCGTGTGAATTTGGTCAAACCCCTCCACGTGATATCAAATATCATAAACAAAACCCCCCATTTCCAGTCTTGAATTTAGAAATGAATACTAATATATATGTGTGTGTATATATATATATATATATTTGAAGATGGAAAAGTGTACTGGAATGCATCTTTAATATACATTGAAAATTAAGAGTATAGCGTAGTTGATGGAAATGCATTCCGTAAATGTCATTCCAAACACATCCTTAGGCTTTGTTTGGTTCATGGATTTCATGAGGGAAAAATGAGGGGAAAGAAAAACAATATGGAAAACTAATTCCTTTTACCTTACAGACGGGACTAGTTTCCCTCTTGTTTTCCTTTCCTCTCTCTCTCTCTCTCTCTCTCTCTCTCTCTCTCTCTCTCTCTCTCTCTCTCTTTTCCCTGACGAAATCCATAAATCCAACAAAGCCTTAAGTTCTCGCAAGGATAACAGTAGTAGCACTAACTTGTATAGTTTACCTTTTCTTCATTTTTGGTATGGATTTGTTTCTTTCTTGCAGCATTAGCATTGTCACAGAAAGCATTCCGAGTACGGATGAAAATGAAGTTTCACCAAGAACATGGTCTGATCTTCCTCCTGAGCTTATATCACCAATCGCAGCCTGTTTGGGCATAATTGAGCTTCTGAGTTTCCGAGGTAGCTGTAAGGATTTTCACGCTGCTTCTTCCACAGCTTCAGCTGAGATTGAGTCCTCACCAAATCGCCCACCTTGGTTTCTACTCTGTCGTGAAAATTCACAATGCACACTCTACAATGAATCAAACAAAAAGAAATACACTATCACTATCCCAGAATTGGATGGAACTACTTGCCTTGCTTCTAACCAAGGTTGGCTTCTTCTATTCAAAGAAGGATCAATGTTCTTCTTCTGCCCCTTTTCAAAAGCAAGAATTGACCTTCCGATTTTCCCAAGTCAACAGGTTTTTGACCATGTTGCAGTGTTTTCAAGTCCACCCACATCCCAAGATTGCATTCTTTCTGTTATTAACCGTCGTGATGAGTTCACAGTTGAGCTTAATGTGCTTCGCCGTGGAGATAAGACATGGACTAAGCATGAGCACATCCGTCACCTAAATCAATTGGCTACTGTCACGTGTGCTATTTATAATGGTGGAACATTCTATTATTTGGATGATAAAAATGCGGTATTGACGTTTTGTGTTCGAGACAAAAAATGGAAACCTTATTGGATTGTAGAAAATGATGAAAATGCTGAACAACTACCTTTTATATATATGGATGGCTATTTCGAGTACTGCAATATGACAGAGTGTCTGAATTTGGAGGATGGTGATTCTGTTTCTACTTGTGTGACGCAAATGAGAGGACATGGGTGCGACATTGTGATAAAAAATGAGCGGATTGAGGCTTCGAAAGACTCTGAATTCCCCCAAATGAAAGGTATTTGGATACAACCTCGATTCCTTCAAATCCCTCCAAATATGAGCTGGTAGCTATGAGAGTTTTGATTCTTTATTTTCTTTATTTCATTGAATAAGTATATCTTCATGTCCTGTTCTTTCGTACTAACTTTTGTTTATCTGGACCATTGGTAATGGGGAACTTGGGTTTAGGTTATTTCTTGGCAACATATTTATTTATTTTTAATGACAAATACTATTTTAGTCCTTTAGCAAATTAGCAGTGACATTTTGTTGGTCTCTTTTTATCATAGTGAGGATGAAGATTATATTCTCTTTTAAGGTGTTTTATCTGTTAAATGTTATATACCCCTTGTAGTGTTTTTAAGGATTATTTGCTCAAAACATCAAGTGAACATCTCACCTTTTTAAATGTTAATATTACATCTACTGTACACGTCTAGTGCAATGTCCATAGACTATCTCTAACAAGTTGGAAGTGTTCTGCAAGTAAAATATGATGTTCAGAACATTACGTATCCTTCACATTCACATTTGCCCATTCTTAAGAAGTTGGATGTGAAATGTTCTGTTTTGAGCATATCACTAGAACTTAGAAACTAATAGAGTCGTTCACTTTGGCTTGAGGTTAAATACATTTTACACCCTTGTAGTTTGTCACATGTGTCAGTTTGGTCCATGTGATTTAGAAAGTGTCACTTTAGTTCCTGTAATTTCATAAGTGTCAAATAAGTCCAATAAGTCCTTTAGTGACGAATAATTTTGTCACTGAAAGTAAAAAATTTGTCACAAAAAATGTTTGAGGGACTAAAATGACACTTGTGAAACTATAGAGACTAAAATGACACTTCCTAAACTACATGGACCAAATTGATACAAAGGGCAAACTAGGAGGGTATAAAATGTAGTTGTTAAGCCTTCACTTTGAGGCAATCTTGCATAATTTCCAAGTCGCACAGGTCTCAATGAGGTTGCTAGGTCTAATAGGTCATCCACCCCAAGATAGTAAGGTTGTGTTTGATAACTCAATTAACCGCTGAGAATGAAAAGTTCGTGCACTTATTTCTTTTTAGTGCGTTTGATAATCTACCAATTGAAGCAACAAATTTATATCGAAGGAAATTACTGAATATAGTTTATTTCAGTACTTGAAACATTATTGATACCTAAGTTTTGTGAAAGACTTGCGAGGGGGGTGGATGGATGTGTTTGGCAGGGGTTAAAGAAGATTGGGCAATTCACCATGGTGGGGCTCCATTGAATATGTGCATAGTGAAACAAACACTAACAACATGTTAGGTACCAGGGAAGAAATGGGAGTGAGAGTAGAACCACTTAGTGATGGATGGAAGAGGAGGGAAGATGGACATGACGCCTCTTTCCTCCTCCACATGCATTTGAAAGGAACAATTGTTTATTAAAAAAAAAAGAAAAGAAAAGAAAAGAAAAGGAGAACAATTGGGTGAGGGAAGGGGGAAAATGGGTAAAATGACTTTCTCATCATCAGACAAGTACAACAATATATTTATATAGACGGCACACTGGTAAGTTTATTTGCATTAGCTGCTTTTTCATTCTCTCAACTGTTCTTCCCTTCTATTTCACCAAACATAATTAAGGATGTGAGTAATGTTATGTATCCCAAATTTAGTATCCCAAAAAGTTCCTCAAACACATGTGATTGGATCTTGATTGGAGTATGTTGAAGTGATTCTACTATTATTCCACACGTATTTGGAATACAAAATTTGGAAAACATAGCATTATTTGAAATGATGCACATCTTTTTTATTCTTGATTTCCTTCCCGATGGATACTTCTACCCTTCTCATTTTCATCTATGCCTTCCCTTCCCTCCACTTTTTCAACCCTGCAAAATCTTCTTCAATTGAACTCTAACCCTCCGTTTGGTTTGCCACAAACAAGAAAAAAATTTGATTTGTAATTCTTGTTTGTGGCAATTCTTGTGTTTGGTTTGACTTAAAACTAGAATCGAAATCATTCCAATTTTTGTTTTAGGGGGGGGTGGGGTTTACAAATCTGACCAAAATTGGTCAATTTGTTCATAATTCATTTCAATTCTATTTCAAAATAAAACCAAACAAATCCTAAATGCTTTGTTCGGGGAAAATTTAAATACTTCAGTGTTTGTAACAGCTGCTGAGTGTTAGTGAGACTACTGACCTGATAATCCAATCTTTTTTTTTTTTTTTGGCAGTATTGTAGGAAAAGTTAAAAAGGAATATGCAAGCTAGGAGAAACAATGACTATTTGAATTTACAAGAAGTTATGTACTATATAATAGGAACCTCCTTTGTAATTCTGAACATTGAATTAGCAACAAGTTCACTATCTAATTCTTTCCTTCATGGTCCCATGGGAGGCCGATATACGTGCGGTAGCAAAAGCTTATACCCAGAACAACTTCAATGATTTTATCACTTGAACTGGCAAAACCTATTCATGACCTCACTCCCACTCTCAAATTTTAATCACCGGTCACACCAAGACCGCAGCACATTCATAATTGTTATAAATAATCTGGCGCATGAAGGCCTCGGGTGCTGCAAAACAATGAAAGCAAAAATGTCAAGAAGTTGATAAACTATTAATGTTCTCCAAGGGAATGTCAATCAAGAGTATTAAATGGGAGTGAGATACGAATTTAAATGTATTTCACAAATTTTAAAGGGGGGGGGGGGGGGGGGGGGGGGGGGGGGGGTTTGGGTTAGAGACAACTCATTGTGTTAAAAAGAATACCTAATCCACCGGTGAACAATTTGAACTGCCCAAGAGCTTGCCTGATGAACATCTCAACACCGCTCACCACTATGGCTCCAGCCTCTGCAGCCTCTCTTAACAGCCTAGTGTTTCTAGGCGTGTAAACAGCATCAAATACCAGCTCATATGCTCCCAATGCCTCCTGAAATACAAAAATGACAAAAACACATGCTGATCATTATGTGTTCATTATATGTGCATATTGTTGAAACTTGATATACATTGTTGGGCGATTCCCTATCAGCTTGGAGCAACTGGTGACTTAATACTGTATCAAAGCCTTGTTTTTGGGAGGTCTCAGGTTTAAGTCTCTGTCCCCGTTTTGGTGTGCATATTTGCACTTCGTTATTTGTCTATTTGGTTTGTTGGCTCTCCATGTGCAACACAGCGTTGCACTCGCACATGAGGGACGGTGTTAAACTTGATATGCATTGTTGGCCCATTCTCTAATAGATTAAGCTTTTGGAGCAGCTAGTGACTGGACACACACATATATATATATATATATACATGGAGAGAGAGAGAGAGAGAGAGAGAGAGAGAGAGAGAGAGAGAGAGAGAGAGAGAGAGAGAGAGAACCTTGGAGATGGGAGTTTGACTCAAATTTGGCTGCATGCCCATAGAAGAAGCATTTGCAAATATCATTCCATTCTCGGGCCAGAATTTATCTAAACGTTCTTATGGAAGAGCTACACCAGAAACCGCTAGTGCAAGAGCCTTTCCTCTCTCTTTAAAAAAAAAAATGGTCAAAGTCAGTAGACTACAAAGCTGGTTCATATCAAAGCTAAAACTGGTAGGGTAATAGGTACCTACCATAGTTGCGGTTGAAAATGACAACCCGTGCCCCTCTGCTTTTGGCACCAAAAGCCAGTGCTCTTCCGGCTCCTCCAGCTCCAACCAAGACAAACACTTTTCCGGCAAGTGGAGAAGTATGCATTGCTTCCCTGCTGGCAACTCGTCTTTCTGTCCATCCCACAATATGCAAATTAGCTTATGATCTGTTCCTTATATTGTGTTTGGAACGGAAGCACCATTTCTTTCGTAGTACATGCATCAATATCATATAGTTAAGATATATAGAGAAAGAACAAAACAAAAGAGGAGTTGGGATGGAGACGGAATCATGATAGAATGAGTTTTGCTATTGCAGTTTGAGGAGTGTGGGATTCCTTCAAACCCCCTCATGTTTGAAACTGAATACGTTAGCGTAGGTATAATAGGTAAGAATGCATTCTGAATATGCCATTCCAAACACACCCTTGAACTCTGTGAATGATATATTCATTTTGTTTGGTTACATGATTCCATGTACCAAATTATAGAATATGTACAGTCAAGCCTACCATAATTTTTCTGAAGAGGGCACAAAAAAAATTTAAGTTAAGGTATAACCAAATATTCTCACGTCACTGTAAAAATAAGTCATGATACCTCTCAGGGCATCCTCAATGGCAGTAATACAAGCCTCACAATCTGTATTATAACCAACCAGCTTCCCATCAGTAGGCCTCCTGATAATGGTATTTACAGCTCCTATAGACTGATTAACAAAGCACGCCACAGTTTAGAAAGCTTCCATACACTTTCCCGTTTATCAAAATCACATTTCGACAGGAATGTAGATTTCGTGAACTGAAACAAAATAACGGTTTGTTTTCAAAGTGTGGTTCTTTTTGCAAAAGTTGACAACATTACATGGAAAAAGAGTTCCAGACCTTGGCAAGTGGATCGACTTCATCACAGCACCTTACTGCTGCTTCCTTATGCGGGATTCCAACACTATTGAGTTCCATACAAGCAAATAAAACCATCAGAGAAATCCATCCAGTATGAACAGGGTTGTGCTTCGAAAAGGAAACATAGATAGGTGATTCTAGTTTGGAACCTCAATTTTTTCATGCAGTTTTGCCAATCATGGATAGTTAGGAATCCAAGCACACTTGTGACCATTCGAGCATGCAGCAGTACTTGTAAAACGGAGAAAATAAATAAATACAAGGAATTCTCAGAGATGCTAGCGAGAAATAGTTGATGCCAAACTTCAAGTACATTCATGAGCAAAAACTGGAGAATCGCTGTTATGAGAATATCAAATCGAGCCCCAATAAGCATGTGCCATGATCTTTCTGTGGTTTAGGAGGAAGAGAAACTGTGGGTCATTCATTTCTCTCATCCTAACTTTTAAGAAACCATGTAAAGTATATGTGCCCTGTGTTTGTGCTAGGAGATAACAACTTCAATTCAGTGCTAACATATATTTTGTAGTGGGCATACTGTCAATGGATTACATGTTGATTTTGCATAACTGGGCAGTTTTTATAAAATCTGGTACATAATTGGGTTATACATATAAAATTGCACGTGGTTACGTATACACACACACACACACACATATATATATCTTAGGCTCATGATGAAAACCCATAAATCTAGAATTCCAAGGGATCAACATCCCAAGGAAAAGTGAACTTATATAAACGATCTTTTTGTGCCCCAAATGCAATGTAGCGTCACTTTTCTAGACATATCCAAATGGAGCTTTTTCCATTACACCAAACGCAGATATAGAGACCAGAGTGTTAAAACCTCATAGCAGCCTAACAGCAAGTGCTCATCATAAAAAACTAAAATTGGAAGATCAGATTCTGTTATAAGAAGATAAAGACACGAACACCTCAATGTCTTAGGTGGTCCTACACTCCTACTCATCAATAAGGAGTGGATCTGGAATAGATTTTCGCAGCTAAGGCGCTGTTTGGTTTGTGGACGGAGAAGGAAAAGATAAATGAAAGGAACACGAGGAGAGAAACTATTTCTCTAGTGTTTTTCCTCCACACTTAATTACAATTAAAACTGAATCTACGAAATATAAGAGGGAGGAACTCGAGACAATTGAAGGAAGTGATTCACAAACTTTTAAAATATTAATCTAGTTTTCACCATATTTTATTTTCCTCATTTTTTTCCCATTAACCACACAAAGAAAACTATTTTCCTCATTGTTTTCTTTTCCTTTCGCTCACCAAGTCTATAAACCAAACTATGCCTAAATGTGTCAATCAAAGAGAAAACAAACCACAGAAAGACTTTTACAAAACAGGCAAACGAAATTTCTACTTCAATGCTCCTCCTATAGAAATTGTTGCATACCTGAAACCTGCAAAGTCAGTGCAAGTATATACCCGAAAGAATTCCTTGATGTCATCAACGAGCATTGGTACATAAATTCCATTATATCCCGTATATCTTAAAGCAGGGTTATGCAGAAGAGGGCCTTTGCTATGGCCTACTGGATTCGAGATGAGACCAAAAACTTTCGTATCTGCGGTTATATTTTCAAGGTTGTACACATTTTTTATGCTGTCAATAGGTGGTAACCCAGGTATGGATTTGCTTTCCAGAGACCCGAAGACTAAAAAAGCACCAAATTTTGGGCCCAATAGTTGGCTTATAAGACCTCTATCACCCACTGCTCTAGCAATTAGGGGTACCTACAAGTCACCAAACAATAGTTAAGTGCATTACATATTTATATATAGATCGGTGTAGCCAGGGATTTTGTCAGTGGGGCCATTCAGTAACTAATCAGTGTTATAAAAATTACAGTAGTACTGATAAATCTTCAAAATCCAATAGAAAAAAAAAAAAAGGAGACAAAATGTGATACAATGATAGAGTACAATGAGAGACGGAAGAGGAATAGAGTGTGAGAGGCGAAAGTTTTGAGAGAGGCAGAGCAAGATCTACTTCTTGACTTAATTTATCTTTTCAACTTAGCCAAAATAAATAAATAAATAAAAATTTCCTTCTAGTTAATCTCTTCTACATTTTTGTTAACCTAGTGGGGTCAATTCAAGAAAAACCATCCAAGCCTCTGTATAGCCACACATATTGAATCTTCTTTTCAATGTAGCTCTGCCAAGGTGTGCGTCTATGAAATATTTATGTATGTATCACGAGCACTAGTACCTGACAATGGGGGAGCAATTGGAAAACAGGTGCTACGTCTGTAATATATGCCACATCAATCACAAGTTTGATGACATCTGCCCCTGTAGATTGCAGGCATACAATGAGATTACCCAGTTTCTCAAGTGAAGGAGTCCGACCACTCACATAGCTTGAAACAATTATCTTGCTATTCGAACGCTTGTTCATAAATTCAATTATGCCAACGTCATAAACCACCTGGAAAAGATTTTCACGTGCATCATCAGATATAACAAGTGAATGGGCCTTCCAACAATAGGATGCAGACATGGTGAGTTCTTGGCAAAGTAAAGACCATGTTCAAATGTACTGGCAGTGTTCAATAATTTTGGCAATGTGTAATTGTGAATTAGCCATCAAGAAATGTCACTTTTCACAAAAATCAAATATTCAAGTTGGACCCTATATTTTTCCTCACTTGAAATTCAAATGATTACCACTTCTCCGTTGTTTCAAAATTTCATTTCTACCTTATGTATTTTGACATGGGAAATATCATATATATATATATATCTGAAAAGAAAAGCTTTGCCCTTTCTTAACACCTTGAATATTGTGACTAAGCTCTTTGTTGTAAAATTCAAGAGGAACACTCGTGCTTTCTTTCTTTCTTTCTTTTGTTGGGGAGCGGTGCACAGCTGTGTAAAACTCAATGCTGGTAATTTTGGCGTTACACACACATACAGAGAGAGAGAGAGAGAGAGAGAGAGAGAGAGAGAGAGAGAGAGAGAGAGAGAGAGAGAGGGAGAGTATTTAGATAAGATGTTGGATGTAACAGTGATACCGCGTCGCTTGCTGTTATCTACTAATACACTTTAGGACAGATTTTCCCTGAAATTAGGGGGAAGTTGGCAACAGATATGCATGAATTGGTGGATTTGATTAGTTTGCGATTCCACATCATAAAATATATCCGTGCTCCACCATTCAGTTTAAAACTCAAAACTAAAACACTTGGTTTCTAATCAATAATATACTAAAATTGTTACTACTAAAATTCTGCTGGTTAGTACTATGGAGTAAATTTTAAGTATACTCCAAACTTGATATTCTGGGTGGTATGAAAATATTTGGATGGGTATTACAAATTTCTGTTCTAAAGAGAAAACCAAGTAGGAAAACATTAGAGATATATAAATTATAATCACCAAAATTCAACAAAAGTAAAATAAAGAAAGAAGAAGAAATAATCATATGATCTTTAGACACACATATTATAAGTAAATGAATTCAAGGAACCCATCCCATGTGATAAATGAAACTTGTAAGGCCCAGCCCATTCAACTCCTTAAAACCCAGGTGTTAAGGAGAGGGGAACTAAAGCCTTATAAACCGCACAGAGGGGCTATAAATGGGCGATGTGGGACATTCCAACACACCCCCTGAACCACAGGAGCCGGACACTCGGCATACCCTGGACCACAGCAGCCGGACACTCGGCACGCCGGAAGACAAGACCAACCTTGCTCTGATACCACTTGTAAGGCCCAGCCCATTCAACTCCTTAAAACCCAGGTGTTAAGGAGAGGGGAACTAAAGCCTTATAAACCGCACAGAGGGGCTATAAATGGGCGATGTGGGACATTCCAACAATGAACAAAGAAAATTTATCAAATACCGATAATTGATTTGAGAAACCCAAAAAAAAGTTATGACAAAAATTAAAGAATTGAAGCGAATCAGCAATAAGAGACAAACCTGGAGATCAATCTCGACGAACTCAACATCTAATTCGAGAGCCAGTGATTCATATTTATATTTTTCTTATGTATTTATTGTTGTATTACGTTTAACGTGTTAGCCTAATTTATTCATACGTATGCTCTCATAATAATAGATGCTTTCCGTTTATCATCAACAAATGCAACGAAAGTTTATGTCAACCCAGAAATTCCAGAAGTTGATGAATACATAGAGAGGTATACATATCACATGAATTCACGGTGCATTTTAGTAGGTTCTTTTGTTTTCTTATCAACTTACATTCTATATGATATAATCACATTTTACTTGCATGAATTAAGTAATGCAACTCGAAGTACCCAAATCGAGGAAATTGCAACACCATCCAAGCGTGTAAATTCTGTTGAGGAGTCTATGTTCAAGAATAGAAAGAGATTGGCTGAAATAATCGACATAATGAGAAACAGTGATTGTCAGGTAATATGCTAACATTGGTGCTTATGACTTTATCAACTTTGTGTTGTACATATCAACTTTGTAATGAAAAATTAGCTTACAAATTATTTTATGTTCAAACTTTGTCAAATAGGAAAAGATATTCACTTGCATAGCAAGTATTTTGAAAGTTGACACAAATAATGGATGGTACTACATGTCATGTCAATACTGTCGAAAGAAGGTCGCAGAAAATGATTCCACCTTTAGGTGCAATATTTGTAAACGTGAAGTTCAATATCCACTCCCTAGGTAAGTAAGTCATACTTAGTAATTATTTTATAGTATAGAACAGTTTGTACTAACTAATAATTACGCAGGTATAAGTTGGTTATTGAGGTAGAAGACTACACAGGGTCGGCTACAATGGTTGTTTTTGATAAGGAAGTTGAAGATATTTTACAATATCCAGTTACATATCTTATCCAAATTTATGAGAAGGTAGCTATCTCTAAAGAAATTATAAAACACAAATGTTATTATTTGACGTTCTTATTTCATTTTAAACATCCATATTCTCTATGTAAAATGAATACAGGCAAATGAAGATTGCCCGGTTATGTACGTTGTGCAATGGAGAAAATTAGGGGGAGGATGTTCGTCTTCCAGATTTAGCTAAATGATTTTAACATATTAAAAGGAAGTCAGAACTTCACTGTTCAGAAGGTGTACAATTGCAATTTTCGCCTCAAGAGTAATCATCTCCTTCAAAGCATTCGAGAGGTTCTATGTTATTTTCGATTTAGTATTATTCTTCTTCATTTTTTTCGCGAAATTTTGTACGCGCGCATTATATGATATCTCTAAGTTAACATCACATTTAGGTGGAGGAAAAATCAACAATGCCTCCAAAAGAGTTACAGAGTGACTCAGTTGAAGAGTTCACTGTAAATCTCTGAACACCATCAAGCGATAAATCGTCAAGAAGAGCACGTGAAGAAATGAAAATGAATACAATTGAAGACAATATCGCTCAAGATGAGCTTTTTGTTGAGGAATCACCAGGAAAAAGAATTTGCACAAGATAGTAAGATCTATTTCATATACGTTAACTTTAGCTTTACTTTATTCTACTGTCATGTAGTTGTTTTTTCGCATTCTACTGTCATATAGTAACTATGTCTATTTGTGTGTATAGGATGATTTTCTATTCACTCAAGAAGATTATCAGGAACACATAATAGATGGAACAATTTATGTTTTATGTTTTGATTGGTTGCTATATAATTATGTTTATGGATTAGAACAATTAACTTTAATGTTTTTAGTAGTTTGAATAAGTTGGAGTTCGCGAATTTTGCATCCAACTGTTTGTGGAGGACTTGATCGAAATAAAGAATGTTTGGTTGTCTTTTGTTAACGTTTAAGTTTCATGAAATATGGATTGCCTCATTTCATTTTCTTAATACCGTATTGTATCAAGTTATTCGAATGATTCGAAAATTTTTAACCTTTTCATCCATCATCTTTGGGATTTAGTTTTACTCCTAACCTAAAAGCTAAAAATTTAATTCATAATAAATGCCTCTACTGATTAAAATCAATAAAGAATTCTATGAAGTAGAATTCTATTTATTAATTTGCAATATTTTGTTGCCCAGACTATTTGTATTATATCCGTACAATTATCACTTAAACCTTCACCGTGTTTTTACTTCTTGAATATCCCTTACATTTAACCAAGTCCCTTGTGGCCGAGTGGTAAGCTTCTTGGGTGTACTATCCAAGAGGTTTAGTGTTCGAGTCATGGGGAGCGTGGCCACTGGAGTATTCACCCGGTGCCTCCAGGCCTCGGGAGATTAGTCGAGGTGCGCGCAAGCTGGCCCGGACACCCCCGATTACCAAAAAAAAAAAAAAAAATCCCTTACATTTGCACGGTCTCATATCTAATCGAATATCTAATATATATATATATATATATTCTAGACAAATTTTTAAATTTCTATTAATAAGTTCTAATCCATTTAAAATTAGAAATCCTTAACTTATCCACATGTCATTTTTTTGTGAATCTACTTATACTCACAAATAATTTTTTAAAATTTTATACAATCCAAATTGTAAAAGCAATTCACAGAATTTTAGTAACAACAGTTATGCGATACCATAATGCTTATAATTAGAGAAAATAGTATATATATATATATATATATATTCTAAACACCTACCATGACTTTTTGCCAAACTATTATAGTATATATGCCTAATCACAAAATATCTACAAAATATATATATACATTTATATATATATATATATATAAAATTAATCAACATAAAGAGTTAGAAATAGAACAAAATAATATTTCTGCAACCATTCTACTATAGCACCATAAACTCTAATTTCTCCTCAAGTTCACAATTCATAGTCTAAAATTATTCATCCATTCTGTTGGGCTATCATTTCGCTGTTGGTACAAACAACAATGTTCTACAACCCTTCGACACCATTGTTCTGCATTTTTTGAATCCCCCGGAATGTATGTTTGGTCTTTATGCTCTGATATCTGTTGAATAACTCTTTATTTGTTGTAACACACTTTTCCCCCATTGCATAACTATTGATTTGGTGTGTCGTTAACAAACCATATGATATATTTTTAACTTTCTGACTATTAGTCTTATTATTGTCTGTTTTACAGCCTCTTAATTGACATAAAGTCAAAACTTGGAATAGAGACACGAGTTGATTTCCTTCCGCAGGTTCTCTTAATTAACATGTTTTCTTAATGAGTTTTCATTCTTATTCAATTGGTTATTATTTATTATATTGTCATTCGAGGATAATGCAGGCAAGTTATAAGATGGATACAAAAAGAACAAATCTACAACTGCGTGTCATAGCTAATAATTGGGGCGCGTCTGTAAAAATGAACGAGACCAAACTGGGAAAGTTAATTCTGAAAGAATGGAAGAAAAAATGTGATGAATAGTAAGTTATAAGAAGATTTTGTTTTGTTTTGTTTTATTTGTTTGTTTTTGTTTTTGTTTTGTTTTGTTTTGTTTTTGTTTTTTTTTTGTGTGTGTGTGTGTGTGTTATTACATTTATAACAAAATATTAATCTTAATTTATGACCTAGTTTTCAATTGTAGTAGGCGGATACAGAAGTATTTGCAAAACGATTTTAAAAACTTAAGCACTTCCAGAATGAAAAGAATGTACTTTTGTGTGCAGTCTACGCGATCAGTAAGGATTAACTATGTCTAAAATTCTAATTTTTTTAACCATATTATTTTGTCTGATTGAATTTATGACTTTTAGGCAAAAAAATGATCGTATAAGCAAGAGAAAGATACATATGATATGATTTCTTTGGTAAAAACTACGGACTCATATATTTGTACACACAAATGTATATATGTGTGTAAGTACATATTTATTTTATATTTTAACTATTATATCAACAAATTCAACTGTTGTGGTTGATAGTTTTACAGGCACTGCAACCGAGAAATCGTTAAAATATTTAATTCACGAATTCAGGTAAGGCTAATTTTTTTTTTAAATTTTAATAATGTTTGATTAAGTAACATCAATACATAATTATATATTGTTATGTTTTACAAGAATCTACAAATAATTGGGATCGAGGAGCTGTAATAAATGAACTACGTGAATTCAAGGTGAATATAAAAGATATCTAAATTAAATTACACGTTCTTAAATATATGTAATTTCTTTTCTTTGTTTCTAAATGTAAGTTTTGTTCCAATTGCAGGCTAAAAGAAGAATTGACAGACTATGGCTTATAACAAACATCTACAATTAGATTTTTTCATGTTCCTGTCAATTATTTTTATTTGGTTCTACTTACCAGTAAATTTATATTATCCTTTTTTGTACTTCATATAATTATCATTTAAACCTTGAATTTCTGTTTACAAATAACTCGTGCAATGGCACGGGCTCATTTTCTGTACTAAAGAGAAAACCAAGTAGGAAAACATTAGAGATATATAAATTATAATCACCAAAATTCAACAAAAGTAAAATACAGAAAGAAGAAGAAATAATCATATGATCTTTAGACACCCATATTATAAGTAAATGAATTCAAGGAACCCATCCCATGTGATAAATGAACAAAGAAAACTTATCAAATACCAATAATTGATTTGAGAAACCCAAAAAAAATTATGAAAAAAATTAAAGAATTGAAGCAAATCAGCAATAAGAGACAAACCTGGAGATCAATCTCGACGAACTCAACATCTAATTCGAGAGCCAGACTTAGAACTTCCAAGCACGTATTCTTGGAGCCCACTCTGCTTGCATTAGGCCTGAACAATGATTCTATATCCATTTTACTTAAAAGGATGGACAAAAAGTAAAAGAAAATGAAAACAAGATTTTCCTAGCACTATTTTTTTACTTTTGTGTGTGCATTCTTTCCCTGATTTTCTGTACTTCAAATTTTTTTTTTTTGAAAAAATATTAGAAATTTTTTTAAGTACATTAGAAATCAAGAAACTTAACTTGCAATCTTTTAATGTATTTCTCATCTGTTAAATTTTTTTTTTTCTTTCTTTTCCATAGTTTTCTTTGGCATCCAAAAGACAAAAATTAATTTCAATAATAATTAAAAAAAAAATTAATTTCTTGGACATTTGCTTCTTTGGCCCTTTTGACAGAAGGGTAAGCTAGTTATCATTTTATAAAAGTTTAACACAAATTTAACTTTTTGGTTTGGTCAACTAATAGTTGACTAATGGGAAGGGAGGGGAGGTGAATGTAATCCAACTAAAAATCTCAAGGGAAGTCAATGTTATTTTTTAAAATACAAGAGAGATGTGTATAATTAGTCCATACCGGGAGTGTAATTTGCCCTATTTGAATCAAAGTAATTTAACTAAAGAAGGTGAGTGCAATTTACCCTATTTTAATCGTATTCTCCTTCTGCCATTTTTATTTTATTTTAATGGGTGAATTGCACTCGCCTTTTTAAGGGAGGCCTGAGTAATTAGGTCATACCTCGTAGAGAAGGTGAGTGCAATTTATCCATTAAAATAAAATAAAAATGGCAAAAGGAGAATACGATTGAAGTATTCATTTGAAGAATTTGGGCCACAATTATGACATTTCTTTTCTTTAATTTTTTTTTTTGGGGGGGGGGGGGGGTGTGTGCGCGCGCGCACATAAATGTGATCTCTCTTAGCAAAAAAAAAAAAACATAAATGTGATCTCTGCCATCCATCCATGTGGGCTTCTAACTAATGGGCCCAAGCTTTTGTCTTTTTCCTTCAAATAATGTCTCCGATGTGTTATATGTCACCCCCTCTCTCTCTCTCTCTCTCTCTCTCTCTCTCTCTCTCACTGATCCTCATATGCTGCTGTTTCTTTGGTCTCCATATCATAGTACATACGTTCTTTTTATGATCACATAAGGACATATAATCAAACATTTTGCTCTCTCATTTCCTGTTCTGAAAAGTTTCTTTTGTTCTTTATTAATTTATTTATTTTTATTAGAAACAGCAATTCATTGCATCAGAATAAAACAGATCCCAAATAGAACCAGTACATGCAAAAAATACATGAGACAACGAATATCAACAAACAGAAAAAACAAGAAGAACAAACACAAAACAAAAAACACAGAAAAATATTTGAAAGCGCAATGCATCTCCTATATTTAAAGATATCTTGGACTTTGACACCGCTAAAAGCTGGAACTAAGGAGAAGCTACCAACCAACAACTACAGACAAGGATCACCCCAAGAGCATAAGGACTGCACTAAGAGCCCACCCAAGTACCAGATCTGACGAAAAAAAAATGTTAGATCTGAATAGAAGGATGTCGAATCTAGGCACAGAAACAATGAAATTCAGGGATCCCGCTAAAAAACCAAAGAAAGAATACAAATAAATCCCCACAGAAGGGATAAACTCTCCTAAAGAGAGACAAAGAATAAAAAGATGAGTAAAAGACCATGAGAGAGCTCGGAGACGTGGTTGAGAAGATGAAGAAAGTTAACGAGAAGGGAGAACTTCTCTCTCTAACTTTTTTGGGCACTAGGATAAGTACTATCTTTGATGTTTAATTTAATTCTATTCTGAAAAGTTTCTGACCTATGGTTGCAATATTAACTAGTTTCTCACCCAAGGGAAAAAAAAATGTGATGTACAAAAATTCCAATTTTTAAGGATCTTTTCTAGACGCACACAATGTGATACTTTTTCTACTTTTTGAAAAGTGTGATTATTTTACGTTTATAAATGTGTCTATGTGATACTTAGATGGACAATTAGTAATTTCTTTTCATTTTTTTGGTTAAAGATCAATAATATTTTAGAATATTATTAAAAATATTCGAATAAAAGTTTTATCATATAGAATATATAAATTTTGTTACTGGCCGAGTCACATCAAGAAGAGTTCGAAATATAAAATTACATGAATTTTCCAAAGCCCGTTATGACTTTAAAAAAAAAAAAAAAAATACTAAAAGTCAATTAAAGTGGCACAAACACTAACAAAATACATGTATAGAAAATAATTCTATACTTTTAACAACTACCCAGAGAAAAACATTAAAAGAAAAGGACTTCAGTGGTATCAGATTGAGCCACATATGAGCAGAAAAGTCATAAATGAACTTGGCTACGTGTGTGCATATGTATCTCACACTGGAATTGGTACGAGTACTGGCTGTGATTTGAGCTTGTATTACCCATTTCAAAGTCATGATGACTCACTCTCTCCCTCACCTTGGGTAGTACTTTAGAAGCTTTGAGAGGGAACTTTGTTCTACATTGCTATTTAATATGGGTTTTAAGTAATAAGCTAACACATGTGCACATATATGCGCACGTGAGTCAAATTCAAGTCCAATGAAAATTAGATATCCATCCCAGAATAAATTAATCGGGCACGTTTAAGTCGCGCGCAAGGGGGTGCAAATCCAGGCCTCCAAGCTAGCCTCGCAGGCTCAATTGGTTGGGCCATAGTTTTTCAACAATATCATGAGATTATGTTGGATTTCTGTGAATATAAATACATCCGATCACTCAGTTCATCTCTCTGCTCCGATCGATAAGTGTTCTAATTCCTTCGTAGTTGCATCGATTTTGTTATTTTTCTAATACTCCCTTCGTCCCTTTTTTTGAGTCCTATATTCCATTTTGGGATGTCCCAAAAATTAGCGTCCACTTTCTTAAATTGGTATACAATTTTTACTTACTTTTCAAAACTACCCCTTCCTTGAAATCTACACCAAGACAAAACTAAAAAAGTTATTGTAATTAACCTCAAAGTTAAGGATCACATGACTTCAATTGAAAGATGAAAAATACCAAAATACAAATCAGGTTACAAAATGCATTTTACTCAAAAAAGGAATGACCCAGATATATGGATTTAAACACACACACGCATATACATGTGTATAAATATTATGAAGAGAAAAAAGATGAAAGGTAAACAAGCTGGTGTACACATCAGCTTCTCATAATGTGTATGTGGACATTATTACATTAAGTCCACATAATAAGCATGTGAACCTACCAACTTCCAAATATCAAAATGAAGCATTTTGGATATATAGAGAAGAAATTAATTGAAGAGATATATATATATATATATATATATATAAGAGAAAAGATAAGCCATCTCTACCTGAAAGAGACTATAACTGGCAGAGTTCTTTGGATTAGGAGTTGTTTGATCTCAGAAATGTGAGAGAAGGACATTGAATCTATGTGAAGTTCCACCAGATCTGCACCTTCTTCTTTTGCTTTTTTCATTGAAGATTTCATTTCTACCATGGTTTTACATTCTAATACTGAGCACACCAAGAGATTGCTGCTCTTAAAAGCCATGAGGGAGAAGAGATATATATATATATATATAAAATATGTATGGAGAGAGAGAGAGAGAGAGAGAGAGAGAGAGAGAGAGAGAGAGAGAGAGAGAGCTCTGCAATGCTAGTTGAAAGGCGCCCATGATAGCCATACTTCTTTATATAAGCAGGGAGTGTGACATTAATTCTTGATGAAAACCACAATAATTGAAGTTCCTATTCACTTCCAACAATCAAAAAATAAATTTAATAAAATAATTGAACTCAAATAATAACAATTGTATTATGGGTCAACGAGAGAATGCCATGTGGCACACTTATTTCATTTCATTTTTCTTCTTCTACTGGAGCTGTGACCTAAGAAGTAGGAAAAAATAAATAATACTCCGTAATAATAATAATAATAACCCTTTTCACATGAGCATCTTTTTTTTTGCAATGAAAAGTTAGGATGCATTTGGTTCACTAGTCACCTTTAGTAAACTTCATCTAACTGGAAACTTTCTTTTCAGTAAATAATTTTTTGAGCATGCTATGCTTTCCTACCTATAAAAACTAGAAGTTTTTTGGAGAAATACTTTTAGTCATGAGCAAATTACACCAACTTTGATTCCTAGACTCCTAGTTTTTCAAGTTGTGATGATTATGCCATATATATTAACACTATGCTTTCTAAATCCAAACTTAAATTTGATTCTCAAATAGTTTAACAGTTATACCACATGTTGTGACAATGCTCAATGGCACCATATATATATATATATATATATTGTAAAGACATCCATTGAAAATTTGACCCTGATTAGTTCCCAGCACATTTTAATCCTTGCAAACTCCGTTTCAACGTGTCCTGTTTTCCCCCCCGTTCTTCAATTCATTGTGTTACTGCCATTTAAATCATTGTAGTTGATAAAGGTAAATTTGAATATTAAAAAAAAAAAAAGGATGGGACTAAATACACCACCTTTTTTGCTAAATACACCACCTGCAGTGTTAAAAGATAAAAAATTTGTGAATAAATGTTGTGTATTTAGCAAAAAAAGTGGTGCATTTAGCCCACCCTAAAAAAAAGGTTTTGAGCAAGAGTAAAGATTGGGATACATCCAAAGACACAACGTTTGGAACACAGCTCAAAAGATGTGTCTATATTTATTCTGTGATATCATTAGACCCCATAGTGACACAAGAAAGAGATAGACACGTCTCTTAAATTATGTCTAAAAAATTATATCTTTAAATATGCCCCAAGTATTCCCTGTATTACCCTTTGGGCAATATCTTTTTCCTTTCCATCAAACATACACAAGGCAATGATTTGATTTTTGAAAGCAATAACAACCATGTGAATGTGATGCATTAATTGCGGGGAACAATTGTAATGGCTACAATGTGAAAAAAGGACCCACAATTTGGTGGCAATTTAGTAGTGACTCTTATCACTCTAATTATTTGGGGAGTGGTAAATGAATGCTAGGACCCCCTTATTCAATACTTTTGTTTCCACTTTTTATTCACGTGGGATACAAATTGCCTTTCTAAAATTCTCACCCATATTAATCTCTTTTATCTTAGGCTTTGTATGGTTTTTGGAGTTAGTAACACAAAATAAATAAAAATATAGAGCAAATCATTTTCTTTTGTCTAAATATAAGTAAAATGACAAGAAAATAGAAAGGAAAAAAAAAGTTAAAAAATAAATTAAATATTTTGAATAGTATGAGTCATTTTTTTTCAAAAAAAAAAAAAAAAACACAAAAGAATTAATTTTTCTTTTTCTTTTTTTTTTTTTCATTTACCCATGAATCCATGTAGCAACAGAGCTTAGTGTATATGCATTATTGATACGTCATTTCCAACTTTGATTCAAATCACTAACTGACACCAACGAAGTTTTGGGGAAAAGAAAATGATAGTACTTCCTTCCCCCCTCCCCCAATGATTAACACCATGATTTTCTCTTAGCAAAAAAAAAAAACACCATGATTTTCAAATTTATATTCTATTCTGGAGTTAAGTTCTCAAATGGTCAAGTTGAACTGTTGAGATTGGAGTTTTATTATTTCAGTTTTTGTTTATTATTATAATAATAATAATTATTATTATTTTTATGATTTTCCCTTCTTTAAGGATACTCTTTAATTATGTTATTTCTTATAATTGTTTAATAAAATGAGAGAGAGAGTCACGTGAGTGCTCTCTAAGCTTTTTGGAAAGAGAAATGCTACACACACATCCTAAACCACACCCCAAACCACATCCTTGCTTTAAATGCATGTACCCTATGCTGTGTAAGTGGTGCACAGAAAAGTGTGAAAATTCAAACAGCACAAAGTACATGCATTTAAAGCAAGGGGTGTGGTTTGGAGTGTGGTTTGGAATGTGTGTGTAGCATTTCTCTTTTGGAAAATCCAACATGCTGCCGCAACCCATATATACCAAAACCACCCAGCCGCGACCCATATACTCCAGACCCACCACTTGGCGCAACCCTCAGACACCCAACACCACTTGGTGCACCACCAAACCACCCTACCACCGCACACCACAGCAGCTTCTGCAGCACTCAGTGCAACCCGTAGACACCCGACACCACTCGGCGACCACCAACCACCCTACCAGCCTAGCTGCACACCACATAAGCCTCTCTATTGGATTTTCCAGAAGAGTAATATTTGGGACACAACTTTTATACAACTTTCATACAACCTCCAGAAAAGATGTGTCTATCTCTCTCATGTGATGTCCCTGGACCCCACAGTGACACATGAAAGAGATAGACACATCTTTTGGGGAGGTTGTATGAAAGTTGTATGAAGGTTGTGCCCTAAGTATTACCCTTTCCAGAAAGCTTACGTGACTCTCTCATTTTATTAAACAATAATAAAAAATAACATAATTACAATAGTATCCTTAAAGAAAGGAACATTATAATAAAACAAAAACTGAAATAATAAAATATCTCGCAACACTCCCCCTCAAGATGGTGCAAAAATATCTCTCATGTTCAACTTGCTAAGAATGCAGTGAAATGGCCGACCAGAAAGACTTTAAGTCAGAACATCTGCTAATTGTTCTCCAGACATCACGAATAGTATACATATGCATCCAACTATTCAGCTTCTCTTTAATAAAATGCCAGTCAATTTCTACATGTTTCGTGCGATCATACTGAACTGAATTGTGAACAATTTCAATAGCAGCCTTGTTATCACAGTATAACTTCATTGAATTATTTTGCACAAATCCAAGATTTGAAAGTATAATTTGGACTCATAGTAGACAACCAGTCATAGTGGATTGATCAACCAGTCATTATATTCGACATCTTTAAAAAGGAAAATTCTATGGTACATCTCAATAGTTCTGGATGTATTATACTATATTGACATTTCAGTGATTTTGGTCTCAAAATATTATAACTTGAAAACTACCCATATTAGATTTCTAACACATTTGGCAGTGGGCCCAAAGTGATCCCACCATTATTAACGGTGATCTCATTTTCACATATGTTTGAGATTCTTGAGAACCATAGGATATAAAATTTGGAAAGCATAACATCACTCCGTGCTTTTAATAAACCAAAGTGGTTTTCAATGTAAGAACATTTACGACCTTTTTTTTTTGGGTCTAAGAAAATGTCTTAACATTTTAAGATTTGATTATAACATTTTGAGACCAAATTTTCATCATCTTGACACCATGAGATGTATGATACAATCTAAACTACTAGGATGTATCATAGAAGCTCCCTTAAATAAAGTAGTATATTACTTGTGGAAATGACTATTCTTACTTTGAAAGCATTTGTTTTTTTTTTTTTTTCCAAGGTATCCCCAGGCCTTCCGCCCAGGACTAATCCTCCGAGGTACTGTCGGGCACCGAAGTGGGAACCTTTCCCAAGATAGTTTTTTGCATATACAATGACTTGAACTTGAGACCCTTGCTTAAGCAGCCAAAGCCCCTTCCACTTAGGCTAACTGACTCTTGGTACTTTAAAAGCATTTTTTGCTCACCATTTTTTAGTTCACTATTACTCGCCCAAGCCTTCACTGGATGACATGTGTCTCATTTCATTCCTGTTGTGCCCATGTACTATCAACATAACTAATAGAACGAGACAAATGTCACCCAGTGAAGATCTGAGTGAGTAATAGTAAACCAAATTGGGTGAACAAAAATACTCTAGCTTTTACTTTGATAGTAGGTATGTCTTTCTAAATTTTCAAAAAAAATAAAATAAAAATGTCTCACCGTGGACCAAAATGTTGTATCTTTGGTCCCCAGTTCATCTGATTACTACGGAAATGAACCCAATCCAGAATATGAACTGTACGACAAAAGACCCTACTGAACCGAGCACAAGAAACACATTTTCTTCTATTGGTTAGTTCTCAACATATCATATCAAAATTTATCTTTACAGAAGAAAATAAGTGGAGGAACAAAAAAGTACAAACAAGATTAAACATTGGTTAAATACACTTACATTCCATGAGGTTTGGCCGATTTGCACTTCCCCTTGTGATTTAAATTTTAGCACTAATACCTCATGTGATTTGGAGTAAAGTGCCACCGTTAAAATTTGCTAATGGAAAAGGCTACAATGACCAAATTACCCCCAAGTGTACATAACAATGTTAACTTCAATTCGTTTAGGGAGAAATATGTGATTTTGAATTGGGGAGAAAAAATCTGTGACTTTTTTTAAGGATTTTCTTAGTATAGGTCATGTGTTTGACCCAAAGAAAATGATTTATGAGTTTTTTTTCTTTTATTATGACTTCTAGGGGTAAAAGAGTCATTTTACCCTTCAAATTAGGGCTCCCAAGTTTAAAACCGTTATTTTGGATAGAAAAAGTCACGATTGCACTTTAGTCCATACCACAACGGGTATTATTGCCAAATTTTAAAGCACAAGGAGACAAGTGCAAATTGACCAAACCACAAGTTGGTGTAAGTGTGTGTGTTTAATCTTAAAACATTTGAAGCACAATCACACACGTCTACTCAGACTACTCTAGTGAGACCGCATGGCCACTCAATAACCTATTTTTGATCAATAATTAACATGGAATATCAATTTATAATTAACAACTAATAATGCAAAATGTAACTAGCAATTCGGTCTAGTAAAAAATTTAACCTACAACTATTTACCCAATGTAATGAAAAAAAAAAATGAATATTGAAATTTATAGTAAATGTTGTGTTTACAATAATGACCGAGCCTATTATTTCAATTTATTTATGTGAAATATACGATGAAAACAATCACTGGTGGATTAAAAGATTTGTTGAAGCTTTTTAAATTTTAAAAATTAAAAAATAAATAAATCAGTGGATTGCATCATGCGTTGGCCCAGAACATGTGGAAGCACCTCTCTCTCTCTCTCTCACACACACACAGAGAGAGAGAGTAATGGCCACATTGATTAAGTGATTGTTATTATTTTCTTTGTACAAATCAGGCGTGTAGAATCTAGATGCGATCATGTAAAGATACCGTATCTAATCGATTTAGGTGTCATATATAACCAATAAATAGTACTCTCATGATTTGGTTTGTTAATCAATCATCTTTGATTTATAGATTCCCAGCAACCGACATTTCGCATCAGTTCTAGCAGCGTATCCAATAATTTTGTAGGAGGTGGGGCCTTCAGATGTGGGAAAACATGAATAAAGTTAAAGTTCAATATTAAGGATGTGGCTGAGGCAGTCCCAAAGAGTTTGGAATCTATCTCTATACTATTGTATAACTTATTTACATTCGCACATTGGCAACATGTGATGCCACATTGCTTTCATCTTAGACCCACGTTGCCTACATATTCTGTTGGAAGTTTCTCTTATTTTATTTTATATGCTTTTGTAATTTCTTCTTTATTATGGGGTCGTTTATGTATTTATTATTTTTCTCTTCTCAAGTAGTCTGTAAAACTTATTTTCTTAGAATCCAACATATTCTACTTTTGTTATTAAAAAAACTGCTTTTAGACAAAAAGCAGTTCAAATAGCTCTTGATCAATCGTAAAATTCAACAGTTTACCCGCACTTTTCTGGGATTGGAACCCATAATACGTTGATTTGCCAAACAATTTCATTTTAGTTTTTGGAGTTTCAAAATTACATATGGACACTCTTGGCCAAATTACTTGAATTCACATCACTATCAAATTTTGTGTTTTTCATTTTGGACTTGTTGATTCATGCATGTTTATTCTTACTTTTCTACTCAATAGCTGCCTAACACAAATTTTCTAGTCATGGATTTGACTGAGCGAACATGGTGGATATTCAATCTGAAATCTCCGTAGATCTGTTCAAATCAAATTTAAACTCTATGCTCCTAAACTTCTAGAACAAATAGCTCTCACTTTCCCAGATTTCTGTCTCTAAGTCATATCAATGTTAATACTTTTACCATAAAATAAAAAATAAATAAATAAGTTATTTCCGTACCAAACGCAGCTCAGGTGCTATTATTGCAACCACTGATGAAACGTTCCAACCATCAAGGTACATGATAAATGCATATGGATTGAAATAGACTAATTTTGTGATCATGTCATGTCTTTAACATACACAAGACGAATATGCATGTGGTCAGTGATCAAATTGCCTCGGTTCAACTTTGCAATCAATCTATGCTATCCACAAACATAATTAAATATATAGTCCAAACTGTCAAAGCTTTGACAATTTCTTGCAATCTGCTGGCAACTGCTTATCAAAATCTACTTTTTTTCATGATCTGAAATGACTCTGAAACCACATTAACCGTACGATAACTCATATGAATGCTCAAATATTATATGATTAAACACCCCATAAAGACCAATTACCAGGGGGGGGAAGAAAAAAGAATCAAATTGCAAGTAATTAGTTTCAAACCTTGTGGGATGACGACCGAGCACCTAGTCCTGCTCTATCCGTTGGATGATTAGATTTATAGCTGCATTTGCGGATGAGAACGCCCCATGAAAGCTTTCTTGGTAGGAGATAGATTCCAATTCTATGGCCATCTTCAACAAAATCTCACCCAGGTCTGTTTGTTTCTCCACTAAAGATTTGTAGTAAGAGAGTGCAGCAACTTTGCTGATTTCTACATTAGTTGCTTCTGGACAGTATTCGTCGTCCAGCCATTTATGTAAAGTAACTCTTAGCCACTCTGATTCCTGCAGTAATACTGGAAAAATTGTCACTCTGCTGCATTTAGAGACTACTAAAAAGTTGCAGAAAATTAACTCCTTGGGAGGTTTTGGAGAGAGGAGAGAGATTATGTTGCACCTTTTATAAAATCAGAGAGAGAGAGAGAGAGAGAGAGAGAGAGATTGAGTTAGGTTGCACTTTTTATAAAATCTGGGCTATATGGGCAAACAGCAAATTATCCAAAAGTGAGGGCTGTTGTGGTAAAATTTTGAAAACTCTTGGTCTAGACTCTACAAGGGTGGACTTCATCCCATCCTTGATGTGTGTTTGGTTGCAGAAAAAAAATCGGGAAAGCGAAAAAGAAACTGCAGCAGATAGGTGAAAAACATGTATTCACATCAAATCCGACTCACCCAACCCGTGAACAACCTTAATTTGAAGTTACTAAATTACCACTTTTCTTTTAACACATAAGTACTATGCATAACTTTACAGAAATTGAACACTTCAAGGTGTCAATTTGCCAGAATTCCATGATAACCTAATTTATCCTAGAAGCATTTAGTTCTCACATCAGCATATCATGTCGGTCTTACAAGTTACATCAGGAGATAATGTTCTCTAGTGCTGAACATGTTTTATAATTCAGTCACTATAAGCGTAATGTTTGCCAAAATCAGGTCCCAGTGTCCCACAAGTTAAAATCTCAAACTATGGATAAAATTTAGCTAAATAACAGTTCAGCCACTTACAGAAATGATACCAAAAATAGAACTTATTGAAGAAACGCTTTTGAAGATTTTATTGTTTAATAATTTGTATAAAGCACAATGCACATAAGAGAGGGACGTGCTTGGGGAAGATTGACAGTGGTGGATGATTCTATAATGAATTTCACTTTCACACCAAACTTCTACGAAGCTTAACTGGTACATTGAGTACGGTTGGAAACATTTAATTCGGGATAGCAAACAATCCAAGTATAGTGAAAGGTTACATGACTTAGTTTCACGTGTTCCATTAGTTATATCTTTTCCAAAATAAAAAATTTGAAGGAAGAAATTGGGAAAGGCCCACTTCACAGAAGAGAAAAGCCTCCTAGAATTTGAGTAGATAGACACCATATCTTCACAAAGATATTAATGAAAAATAAAAATCCACTATTCCAATAACAGTAATTCATAGTTCATGCTATCCCACAAAAAACTGTAAACTAACTTGGTAATTGACTAGAATCATGATCATCTACTGTACTCCACTGCATGATAATTTAGGCTCCCTTTGGTTTGCAAGTGTTGGAAAGTGAAAATTAAAAGAAAACAAGAAAATATTTTTTTCAATTTTCTTTGGTTTGATTACCATGGAAATTTGGGAAAAAGGATGATATGAACAAAAAATGGGGAAAAAAAATTGTTATTGTGCGTGTTGTTTAGCTTTGTTTTTTGTTGTTGTTGTTGTTGTTGTTGTTGTTGTTGTGATATTTGGATTGTTTTTAATAAGCTTTCATCTTTTAATTTTATTTAATTAGGAAATAATACACGAAGGGATACTTCTTTTTAAAACTTTTCCTCTTCCATTTCATTACCCTCACTAAATCCACAAAATGAAACCAAGTGAAATCATAACTTGATATTACAAATTTACAACTACTTGATCATTTTACCTAGTTAACCAAAACCAAATATGTTTCCTATAATATGCATGTGCCAGGCAATGCCCTTCAAAATCACTCTTTCGGAAAAAGTTCATAAAATTCAATTCCACCAAGATCCAAATAATCGTTTCCCCAGTCCTATATACACAAGTTATCATGGGGACAACTACATCTTCATAATCAAAGGTTGCACTGTGCCTACACCTGAATAAGTAAAGCACGTCCGATAATTGAGAACCCTAATAGGCAAAGGCTCTGCAAATATATGACAAATTAGAAAAGACGTACCACAAGCAATCAGCATCACTGTTGCTTCTTCTCTTAATAGTTAATAACTAACAGGAAGACCATAGGTGACTCCACAAACTTAACTTGTATAATCAACCAGTACAACTAGCTAAACACTATTTCTTTTTTAATATGTTTTTGCATCAATTCAAGTAACTAAAACCAAGATTTACGAATCATAAATAAAACTGCGACAACTCAAAGAAAAAACAAAAAGGGAAACTCCAGTCCTTGCTCTAAACCCATGGTCCCGTACCAATACTAAATTTGAGTAGAAGTTCTCAAAAATATCCTCCAATCCTTGACTCAAAATCCATATCAAATTGAGTGTTACTCAAACCTAAACTCAAATACTGATATGGGTTCGAGTAAGGGTTAGGAGATGCTTTTACTCAAATTTTGTTCTTTATTGCGAGAGAATAATAATTCTATAATAAACCATTGAGTATGTATAACCATTGGAGAGCCTCAACAAACTTAGTTTTTACTCAAATTTGATTAAGGGTTGGAGATGGCCTGATTTGATGACAATAACCTACAAATATAACTTGGGGATAAGGGTAGGCAACAAAGAATATCAAGAAATAATTTTAATAAACATTAAAGTTCAATGATCATGGACAATCAAAACAGTTGGTCGAATATTAAAATTCAACTTACCCATATAAAGAATTACTAAAATATTGAGTGCAATCGTAAATCAATCGTTTTTTTTTTTAAATAAATAAATAAGTAACTAATACCTCCAAGGCATTAGAAGGATCCAACCAAGTGTCCGGAACCCTAAGTTCTTGAACTTGGGTTTCTGGGTGCTCTTCTTCTTCTTCTTCTTCTTCTTCATCGCTTTGTGGGTTCGAAAGAGGGTCACGTTTTTGGACAGAGAAAAAGGGAAGATGAGGTACGCGAGGGTATGTGGGACGGGAATAGACCGGAAAATGAAGTGTAGGTGCACCAATTGGTAGGGCACCACCATAAATAATGTTTGAACAACACATTATGATACTGTCTCTTGGGTTGTATATAATTGGGACGACGACCATTAGAGAACCCATATATAGCAATTTGTTATCTATTGGATTGAAATCCTAAAACATTTTTCGGATAAGGACTCCTGAAGATCGACAGACATGGAGACACCGTGAAGTATTATACAACAGAGATATGTCCGTGAAGACTAAACGACGTCGTAACACAGTTTAGACCACATTTGTTTATGTGGAATTGGGGATGGGGGGGGGGGGGGAGTATAATAATACTCTGCTTTCCCAATTCTTTCTATCTCGAATGATATGATAGTTGGGAGTTATGTGGGAACACTGAATTTGAATTGAACGATGTTACAATGGTCACACAGTAATTTTATTGTCATATTATTTGAGAAGCATAGCATTACTCACTAAGAGGGTATTATTATAGGGGCATTGAACTATTTCACATAAAATGGACTAAATTGTCCATTGTTTGGTTTACCAATATTGTACAGGGTTATTAGCTCATTCTAGCATATCAGGGAAGGATGCATTGGAGGACTCATTACTCATTAGAGATAGCTCCGGACGGAGCATGGGTTAAAGGTTATTGTGGCTACATTAGCGTTTGCACTCGCCTGTACGTGGGGGTTAAAAAGCATTAGAAGAGGGTTGCTGTTAGCTGCTAGAGAAGGGTTAGACAAGGTGATGGTTGAGTCCAGATAATCACTCACTGAAAGAGAAAGATATGCTTATCGATTGTAACATTCTCCCAAGACAATGCAAAGGTTCTATTGGTCACACGAAAAGGGTAGGGATCAAGTGCGTGCGCAAACTTGTTAGCTAATATAGGCGTTAATCAAGATGATTCCTTTGTTCGTTTTAATAACCCTCTGACTTTTGTTTGCAACTTTCTCTTCTTGGGAAAACTCTAGGTACTAGCTTCATTAGTGAAAGTCTGTTTTTTTTTTTTTTTTTTATAATTCTTTTTTTTTTTTTTTTTTTGTGTGGGAGGAGGGGGGTTGTAAAAAGGACTACAAACAGAGACCAAAAAAAAAAAAAACATAAGTAGTCCAGAATTTGAGCTAATAATTGTTCCAGGAGGGGTAGGATTTTTAATCCTGATTTGTTATTATTATTATTATTATTATTATTATTATTATTGCCACGTAGTACAATTAAAATACTCTTTTGTCCAATCCATACAAAAACATCCAAACGTGCCTTGAATGAAAGGATTAAGGTCATGAGCACTTCAATTCAACTAGTTTTTCAGTGAGATCAACGGTGTTTTGATACTCCAATGATATAATTTCATGTACACCCGGGCCTCAAGAGGTATCAGCCCTCTCTCTCCCTCCCTCCTGGAGTGGGAGGGTTCAACTCCTGTGCGAGTCACTCCCTTTGGCGAGTTTGTTGGGGTGTGGGCTTTGTTCCTCTTTTGTGTGTGTATGTGGCCCTTCTTGTGTGTGTGGATGTCCTTTAGGGCTTTTTACCATCAACAAATATCTAGATATATATATATATATATAAATTTATTTTTTTTTCATGTACACGACCCTTTAATTTTGAATGGACATTTTACAAACAGTCATCAACTTTAAGCAACATATGATGTATTTACCAAGTGGTACGTGAACGTGACCCTATGTGATACTGATTACAGAGTCACACAACATGATATGGTGTGACTGAATAACTTCTCAATGAATTGGGCTTTTCTTTTAACCACCAACTCTAAAGCCACGGTTGGTTTGTACACAATGAAAAGATGTTGGCATGGCTGGGTAGGTAATGGGCCCTATCGCTTATGGGTCCAATTCTCAAGCTACCATCGAGCCTATGGATTATGGAGCTATTTGGGAAGGTTCATATGAAGCAGTTTATTGTTACGCCGGTTTTATATATTTCAGTGTTTTAAACTCCTTTTTTTTTTTTTGGATTCCAAGTCTCTTCCAATCTATGACTAGGGGAAAAAAAAAGTCTCTCCTAATCTAAAATCACTCTTTGAACAGGTTCTTTATTAAACCCAAAATCACTGATATTTAAAATTTTAACAAAAAAAAAAAAAAAAATGAAAGTTGAGACTGAACTTTTTCCCATGCTATGACAGACTATGATAGTGATCGGTGGTACCACATGTAATGGTACAACTGACAAAGCATTTGGAAAGCATAGCATTACTCATATTGAAATTTTCATGGACAACAATCAACCAACCTTCCTTAACCCCTATAGTAGAGGGCAATCAATTTTTTCTCATAAATATATATATAGATGTATTAATGTATAATGTTTATGACACTGTTTAATCTGTTACAAAGCACAACTGTCTTACAAGGAGGATATACTCTACTCACGGACAACATTCTAGCTTGCATACACTCTAAATGTCTCATAGATATACTCTATTCACAGACAAACATTATACCTTGCATACACTTTAAATGTCTCATTCTATACACGGAAACACATAAACCCTTTCACGCCATGGATGAGAATAACCTTTAATAAGTATCAAAATCATATCGGAGTAGGGTTTGCTGAGAGCTTGGATCCAACTTATCCACTTCTTCCTTAGGGCAGATGAACAATTTACGCACCATGCACCGGAATTCCCTGCATTTTGTTAAGGTGTTACTACATTAGCACATTGGGATAATCAAAGCTATGATAATAAAACATGGCCTAGTGAAAAATTTAGTTTTAAATCGGCTTATATATGAGCGCGATTTTGTTACTCAACGGCCATGGGTAATCTCCAATAAGCATCATGTCCCCTTCACCATCTGTGTAGGTCACACGCCAATCGTTGCTCCCATCGATCAATGTTCCATTGAACTCGAACATCTGGTCAAGTTCACAAATGAGCTCTTCATATCCATCAAAACGCATGAGGTCAACCGATCTTCCAAGAGCAGTTCCATATTTCAGTACCTGAAATTGGAAAAGCATTACAATTACAATTCCTCAAAAGTTGCTTTAACAAAGAATGAAACCAACTGTATAAATAGTGTGCTTTAACCATGATTCACTAAGGGCATGTTTGGAATGCAAAAAATAGGACTAGGTCCAATCCCATCCTCAGTTTTTATCTGATTGTTTTGAATGCTAGCATCGTGTTGGTTTGACAAAGAACCAGCTTTAAGAGTAATTTTAGATCGGGCACGGACTCCAACATAGCAAATGGATATCTACCAAGTAACTAAATTTATAGAACTGATTCACTTCTAAACACAAAAACAGCTATGAGCCTTTCTGAACATGCCCTAAGAGAGAGTTAATAACAAAGTTCAAATCATAAAGGCTTATCCCTAAAAGTTGCTTTCCAAAACCTTCCTTGCAAACTAAAAAATAACTACCTTTGTGCAGGTCCGGTTTCCGATGAAACAACAGTTCTTGCATTGATTACCCAAAAGGTGGGCAGAAACATTCTCAGATGGCTTCGAAACCTCAATGGTCTCAGAAATTCTCCGCGTAGATATTGCTGAAGGAACAGAATCATCATCTCGGGGCTTGCTAGATGATATAAATTTAGATGAAGGGAGCTCTTGACAATCAAATATATTGATTCCAAAAAGCATGCAACCGACACCGCCCTTTTTTTGGGCTAATGGAACTTCAAGCTCACTCTTCTCTGCCTTCGAGTCCTGAGACACTGAAGTGCTCGAATTCACATTTGGGATACAAGAGCTTTTGCTTACCTCAACGCTTTCATGGGTACAGTGGGAAGCAAACGTTGGAAGCCAGAAATTAGTAGTAAACCCTGAGTTGAGAGGATTTTCACCAAGAATTGATATTTTGCTGCCAATACCCCTATGAAACAGATCATAAGCGCCTAATTTTTTTATTTCTTGACCTTGCAAGACCTCGGATTGTCTTTTAGGTGTATACTTGGATGTACACTTCAATATGCCTTGGAAACCGCAAATAAAAAGAACTTGATCAATGATAATTGACAACACATAAAGCAAGGACATTATAAAACATTGAGATATCTTCAATTTTCCGTTACCGTAAGTAGAAGAGAGGTTTCTTTTGAAGCAAAAATGTTACCAAGGACCTGTTTGGGAATCTTAAAACAGGATGTGGGTCAGTCCAGTCTGAGTTTCTATCTACTTATTATGAGAATCAATGTTATGTTGGTGTGACAAAAAAAACCAATTTTAAGAGAGATATTAGACTAAACACGGACTCCTGTTTAAGAAATCGACATTCACCAAACACTTTAGATTTATAGAGCAGGTTCACTTATGAACCACATAACCAGTTCTTTACCCTCCCAAACAGCCCCTAAAAGAATAGCCCAAACAAAACAATATTAGGAAATTCGTACCACCTTTTCCTAAAGCAGGAAATGCAGGAGTTGATGGGTCCAAAGGGCGCGGCCTTTTTGGAGTGGGTAGAATGTAAGTGTGCTTCTTATTCTTGGCTTCTATAGGCTCAATGCTCCAAGGACAAACCCTTTCAGAAGAAAGATGTGAGGCCAATGAGGTGTCCCATTTCACCTAAGAAGAGAGGAATAAATTAATAGATGCAAAATGGACATATAATCTTGTATGTATACACTAACAATAGCTTCTGGGAGATTGAAAGTGATCTTGAATAACTCTTTACACCCTAGTTTGGGGTTTTCAAAAACCACGTGAAGGTCACGTGGTTTGATGATGTCACCAGGAGTACAGCTGGCTAAATGACCAAGGATAAAGCCCAAAATAGAGTTTAGACTGATCCCAGTACGTACAAAGAGACAGTATCAGGCAATGTAATCATCGGTCTCAAGATGGAAATCATGACACTAGTCAAACCAATAAGACCTCGGGCTCATCCCATGTGACCGAGGGACTAAAGAAGACAACACGGTGTTGGTTTTCATCAATGCTTACCTCGGGCTCATCCAATTAATCAGGAAACTGGTGCAAGGATAGTAAGGACATCGGTCACCGAGACCATTGGTCACCCATGGGGACTCCATATAAGACCAAGACCGAGATATATCAGCCAACGAATACCAAACAGCTCAGAGCGAGAAGAAATCGGGCAATGAGGGCGATATTTGCAGGATCTACTTGGCAGTTGAACGTGGATGAAAACGTGCACGTGGGTTTTTGTTGAGTTGGAATAAAGGTGGTTACGTCCCCACTAAAGTTGCAACGTGGCAGAAGCATGGAGATCATGGGAGGCAAAGTGGGGGAGTTAATTGCTCATGCCTTGAGTTTTGGAGCCACAACCCCACTATCATGGGTAGTTATCAATTTTGTCTATAAATAGGGGTTGAATGTACAACATTTCAATTTGCTAACACACACGCCACCTCTGCCCAGGCAGAATTGTTTATAGTTTCTCAAGCAATACTACTTTGATTCTTGAGTGATTGTGAGTGTTCTTCATTTTCCTGAGTGATTGTAATTGCCGTTCAATTGCATTAATGAAGATGTGGTTCTTTGAGGTATTTTAAGTTCAAGTGTTCGTTTGTTTCTTTTCTGTTCCATTTTTATTTACTTGCTTGCATCAGAGTTAACCCATCGTTGTTATTAATCATTTTTAATAATAACCGTTTGAATCAGAAGTTAGATTAGGTTTTTACAACGTCTTTGAGTCCAAGTGGACTCCGGCACGCCCAAACACACCACCACAGAATTTTAGAGTAAACAATGACGTATAAAAGGGAAGAACTTTACCTTGAGGCATCTCCATTCTGAGCAAGGCCACTTAATGCAATCAATATCTTCAATAGCAATTACAGTACCTGTAAATCTGGTCACAAACTACATTCAGTTAGGTTTTGTTTGGTTCTTAGATTTAGTGAGAGAAACGAAAAGTAAACATGGAGGGAAACATTTTTCTTCGTTTGCTTGATAAGGAAAACGGTGAGGTAAATAGGAAAGAAAAGAGAATAAATTTTGAAATAAATTGAACATTTTGAATGTTGTGAGTCATTTCCCTTCCTTTATTCCTAGATTACACTTAAAAATTAAAAAAATAATTTTTAATGTTATTTAAGCATGAAGGAAAACACAAGGGAAAACACGAGGGAAATGATTTTCCTTCTTGATTTCCCTTCCCTTTTCTTTTCCCTAAGAGAGCCTTAAGATCCATTATAAGAAACGAGATTATGCATCGTGGGAAACCACATTTTCTAATAGTTTTGTCATAAGTATGTATTAATGGATCTTATAAAATGATGTATTGTCCATTTGCAATTCCGTGATAGGAAAATTCAAGAAATGAAAAGAAAAAAAATGTAAAAAGAAAATAGTATACCCGTGCTTACCTTGAGATCTTTTGTTCTTCTTCGCCATCAAACTGCATTTTGAATCTTGTTCCAACTGAACAATCATTTTCTGCCGACTTCATGAATCTATCACAAGGGATTATAAATTCACGGCTTGTCCTGCAAAAAGATGCATATAAAGTTTTGGCTAAAAAGTAACATTGCATAGGCTTCCAATGAAGCTACTAAGGACCAGTTTGGGAATGCAGGTTTTGTCCTAGTCTAACTTTCTCCATTTTTTTATGAGAATCAAGGTTATATCGGTTTGACATCTTGGTGATATTACACTAGGCAGAATCATCTATAAAAGAAAATGGGCATTCGCCAAACGTTTAAATTTGTAGATCCTGTTCATCTGTGAACCATATAACCGGTTCTTTGCCTTCCCAAACAGCCCCTAAGGTTGCATCCCTATTCCCTAGTAAGTGTCTTCCAAAAGTTCTTACCCAAACTAATGATAGCTTACCAAGGACGGTAGTACACAGTAAACATGGTTCCAGTAGAAATGGCATGAGAAGCACTGGCAAGTATGCCGTGTTGCATGCTGTGGCCAGACAGTACAGATGCTGTAGTGTTTTTTGGTTTCTCTGCACGACGGATCCCAACATAAAGTTCTCCATTTTCTCCTCTACAGAACAAGAATAATTTTTATCATACTAAAAATCATCCGAATATTTTCTAGCTCTGCACATATATGTATATTAGAGAGGAGAAAGAGAAAAATAGAACCTCAGGAAAATACATCTATCCCCAGTAACTAGCTTCTTTGTGTTCACAAACGTACTCCAACCACTAGTAAGCAAGTGCCGCTTTGGCTGACCTACATTCATAAGTCAAAAATAAATAAAATGCCCTAAAACAATTGAAGATAGGTATATGTGAATAAGAATTAATACTGCAAACCCAAAAAAAAAAAAAAATGTCTCAGAAGTAAATGTCTTAGCAAGATAAAATTAGAAGTTACATACTGCCGAATGCAAAAGTCATGTCAGAAGCCAAATGTCTTAGCAAGACAAATATAAACGGCATCTCAAAAGATATCGATATATATTGAATAATTTGAATTCATCCATTTTTGTTTTGGATGAGTTTTGAAATTAGTGCATTGTGCTTTGTTAACATTTTCAACGAGTAGCACGTCTCTTGCCTATATTGCAATTTCATGATGATGCCTTTGACTTACCCAAATCCAGGCCTATGTCGACCACAATAAACTGATTTATCTATATTATATATAGCCAAACACTGTTTCTGCTTTGTTCATACCATAAAATGGAATTTTGTTTTGTAAACTGTTTGCATATTGAAGTATCCATTACAAGTTAGCAATACCACGATATATGTGGCGGAAACGCCATTTTAATCCATGCAAGTCCTTTGCCTCCAGTTCCAGTGCTGGGGATTGCTGAGACATGTCCTGAAACAAGAAGTGAATTTGAAGGGGAGACCAGGATTAAGATACTTAAGTACGTAATGCACATATATGGATGTATATTTAAAACCAATTAAACCTTTTATTAAAAAAAAATTCATAGACAATTAAACCTTTATTATTAATTGTCTTATGCACTCAACTAATTCTTATTGTGAAGGACCCATATCATCCAACTAACCAAATTCAATGACGAAAAAAATTAAAGCAACAAAATAAGCTTAGTAGATTTCGACATCAAATTAATTGAAAACATAAAAACAAACCAAAGGAGGAAAGCATTCGTCAGCATATCGCTTGGGAACAGAGAATCCTCCGTGTGTGCTTGTATCAGATGGGGTGAGCCTCTTGCTAAAAGAGTACGCATTGCTTTTCGTGGGTGTCAGAGATAGAGAAGCTACATCCTCTGGACTTTGCCACTCTTGAGCCACGCATCCAAAGTCCTAACCATATAAACAACTCGAGTGCTTTATAAGAACTTTCATAGATTAGACCCCCCAAAAAAAAAAAAAAAAATCAATCTTTTTATTTAATTTCTGAAGCATTTGAATGCACAGAATATGCACATGCTTCTCCAAACATTCAACTAATATTCAAAGCAGTGACCAACCTCAACCACTGGATGCAAAGTAATTTGTGCAAAAACCTCATCTGTGGGAGCTTCAGCCTGCAAAACCATGGTTAAGAAGCATGAATACAATATTAAATAGATGATTATACAAAGACAAGCTAGCCTAAATACTTTAGATCTGCATTCCCTTAGTAAACACCCAAAAAAAAAAAAAAATTAATCAATGGCCTGTTTGTGCGTGTGCGTCCCATGACCTTGAAACGGAGCTATTCAAAATTTGGAATTGTACGAGGTCATCTGGAACAGTGGTAGTCATTTTTTAAAGGTTGTCTTTAAATCATTTATTATATGATCTTAAAAGAACCTAGGAATGATTGATTACATGTGAGGAAACATGATGAAGTTTCCATTTTCTCACTTTAACAAATTCAAGATAGTGGATTCCTATATCAAAATGTTTTACAAAATGTGAACGGGCCCATTCAAATTCATGGAGACGCAAACATACCACTAGTGTATGTAAATGTTGATTAGTAGGCAATTTACCTTTAACTGAACATGGACAACCTTGCATAAAATCTTGGAAGGTATATTGTAGATTGGCATATCATCAATACCATATTTGTTTGTGTAGGCCTCAACCTATACCAAAATTGAATAACACCACATGGCCTCATATAACAGAGACAATACAAATATTTCAAACAAAAATTGATTAGGCAAATGTAGAATATAAAGTTGCTACTCTTCAAAGGAAAAAAACAGATGAACATGAACTCGCATTAAAATCACACCCATTCATTATTTATTACACAAGGACATCTAAATTATTCAACGAGGGGATAGTGCAAATTACATTTAAGGTACCATTTCAATTTTGGAAAGATTTCAACTAACCGGAACAAATCTTTTTATTGCGCTGTGCGAGACAAAGTTCAATTATTACCATCTCCATGGTACATATAAAAGTCTATTTATATTTTGTTGTGGATTTTCGCTTAATGAACAAAAGTAAATTAATATAACAGAAAATATAGGTTACTGAGGAGAAGAAAACCTGTTCAATGTGACCCTGGGGGAAGTAGAAGACGTTGTCCCCAGCACGTGGAACATAAACCAGAGGGCCAGCACAGGCATGCCATAGTTGAGTGTACAGAGCATCTTTCTTACCTAATACACACAATAGTACAGGGGCATTGAAGTATATAGGCAGAATATTAACAATACATGTGTGAAAAATATGAGATGGATACAGAACAATGAGATCCCATTTCAGGGATGAGTGAGTCAGAGACTAAGAACTGAAATTCAAATCACCCAGAAAAAAAAAAAAAAAAAAACCCATATCGTACAATAATTATTTGATGAATTGTAAATGGGATAAGAACTGTACTCTCATTAAGCTCAATTAAATAAAAAACATGAAGTATAACCCGGAATAGGCTATTAGGACATATATTAAAGAGTTATTTAGATTTCTTTGGAATATTATGAAGATTTAAAATAAATAGCAACATTTATAATCAACTTTTAAAAATAGATAATCCTAATTACGAATAGACTTCTAAATTCTAAGCACAAAAAGGGTAACAACAACAACACTACTTAAAATCTAGTAATTATGAAAACGATTAAAAGCGTTAAAGAAGAAACTCGTATAAAAGATCTAATTAGTACCACAAAGTTAATCCTAAAAATCAAGGATATAATAATTAGAACAAAGAACGATTGCAACAGGAATTGCAAATATGCAACCCATTTTTAATTGATAACAAAATACTAATAAGAAAATAAAGAAAGACAAAAAGGACAATCCAAATGTCATATATATATATATATATATAAAAGAATATGTTGGCTGATTGGTCCATGCATAGAACAGAGAACCACCTCTATATTTATTTCCGACATGAAAAAAGAAAAAAAAAAAAAAAAAAAAAAAAGAGGAATGTGGGGGGGGGGGGGGGGGGGTTGGGGAATTGAAGAGAAAGTTGATCAAAAGAACGATGAAAAGACCCAAATCGATTGTCACCTTTGTTGTTAATGTACGCGCCGTCGTTTACGCAAATGCTTGTATCAGTCTCTAGTTTAAGGCTCAACCCACCGCCTGAACCCATTTCTCTCTCTAGAGTAGAGGAATTAATGAGATTGCACGAGAGGCAGGGATGAGGACGAAGAAGAGGACCCAGTAGAAAATATTATAGAAAGAGAAAACAGAGAGAGCTAGCTTGTGGAATCAGGTGTGTCACACAAGAGGCGATTTATATAATTATGTATATACATGGGACTGTGTGTGGACTTTAATTGGAGTACATTTTTATTTTCACAACCACATTCACACGCATATATACTCACACATATATATATATATATATATATCTGCCTATTTGTCTCCCACTACCCCAGTACACTCTATCAAATGAGTGCTATATTTAACGTTTATGATCATCATAACCCCATATATATATGTGAGAGAGAGAGAGAGAGTGTATGTGTTTGTGTCTGTATATTCAAGGACGAGTGTACGTAATGGATGGTGGTCACTGGTAATGTATGTGTAGAGAGAGAGAGAGAGGGTAGTACAGTACACCTGCAGGGCTATTGGGTGCAGGATGAGTAAAGTGAAGGCTGAGCTGCCTCTTCGACACCGTACACTCAGCCTTCCTACACACGGGTCAACTTTGCAACCCAGGCATCTCTCTCTCTCTCTCTCTCTCTCTCTCTCCTGCCTGCTGGCGGTGTTTGCTACATTGCGCCGATATCTTCTATGAACCCCCTTTTGTATATGACCCACTATTTATTACATACACATTGCCGATTCTCAGTTTTTTTAGTAGGAGTATCTTTTTTGGTTGGCCTTTTCTGCCCTTGTATGATGTACTCGTATCTATTTTCTGCCCTGGAGTGGAGGGTAGTCTCTCTTGGTAGTTGGTAGGACTAGGCATGGAAATTTGGCCCGTTCGGCACGGCTCGATTGGTGACCGGGGGACCCGGGCTTAGGAAATGAGGGCCTCAAGCCCGTCCAAAGGTTCTACAAGTGTGGGTTTAGGGTCGGATTTCGGACTTTCAACCGGATTAGTATTTAGCTTTATTTTTTTTTATTTTTTTTTAAAAAAAAATTCTATTTAATAAAAATTAAAATTATTTTATTAGTAACATTTACTTGTTAGTTTTGTTACCAAATAAAGCTGAAATACTTTTATTGGAAAAATGTTCTATAAGGTTAATTGAATTGAGCAAGTTTAAATATTACAAATGGAGGAGCTCAAGCTTGAAGCTCAAGCCAAACACACCCTAACTGAATCTTTACTCACTTGGTCTCATTTATATATTTTGTTACAAGTTCTTGGTATGTTTAGATGTATTAAACACGTCTGTAAGACGTTTATAATTGATGTTTTACGAATCTGCTTGAGAAGACGACTCTCGAGCGATTGAACTGAGTTCAATTGATCGAAGGTTCAATCGATCGAAGCAACTTTGATTGCTCGACCATTACTTTGCTCAATCGATCGAAATGGTTTCAATCGATCGAACTTTGCAGAATATGGTTTAGTTCTTTGTTTATTATATAAGAGGTTCGGATGTTCGATTCTCGATTCGGACTTCTACTATACGACTTTGGGTTAATCGGGGGATAATGTGACAACACAGATAAGTATGATTAAGAATAATGGATTAGCATGATGACGTTAAATACTATGCGGTTCATGTATGAATTCGGTATCCGTTCATTTTTACTCGGAGTAGTCAAGCCACAAAGGGGGCTGTCATGTAATCATTAGTGGTATAATGATAAGTAGGTTTGATCAGTTCTAGGAAGAGAACGGGGATGTATACTGCCTGATCATAAGTACATGGTAGACAGACGAATATATCTATGACTTGCAATGAACCTTGATCATAAGTATGGGATAGACAAACGTAGTATCTATGACATGCGGTGAACCTTGATCATAAGTATGCGGTGGACAGACGAAGGTGTCCATGACTTGCAATGAACATTGATCATAGGTACGCGGTAGAAAGACGTGTGTGTTTATGAGTTCGATGATACAGTATCTATGACATGCGGTGAACCTTGATCATAAGTACACGATAGACAGACGAAGGTGTCTATGACTTGCGGTGAACCTTGATCATAAGTACACGGTAGATCTGACGATAGGTCGTGGCAATAGAAATGATGTGTCGATGCTTGAAGCGTTAAATTCCTGACATGTGGTGGACTGTGTATGTACTTGAAAGCGGGGGATGGACTGACATTTTATCTACGACTTACGGTGTAAGCGGTAGATGACCTCTACGACTTGCGGTGTTACGCGGTAGAAGGTATCTATGACTTGTGGTGACGCGGTGGACAGAGCATTGGTGTATCCAGGAGTTGTACAATCAAGTCCATTCCAAGAGTCAGTTTGTTATTAATAAGACGATAAGGGTTGAGCAAACGATGTTGAAATACAGAGAAATATATTATTGTAACACTATATCTTAGACACTTCAATAACTTGTTATTACGTTATATCATTGATACCCTGTGAGTTTCTATTTACTCAGTTCTCAGTAAGCTGACGATCGTTATTATCTCGATATTCCCCGCCCAGACTACCCTGCCCCTTATAATGCAAATAATGGAGCTTACGACGATGGCTACTACCCGGAAGGGGAATATGTAGAGGATGGCCCCACTGATGCAGGTTATGTTAGAGAAGGCTGTTATGCTGACGACTACCCATACGCCAGCTGAAGATCTGAAGATAGTTCTATTAGTTTTATACTTCTGTTTTTTCTGTTGAACTTGTTTAGTTAACGGGTACTTGGGAATATGTTGTCTCCAGACCTGTTGTGATCCTGATGACCACTTTGATATATGTAATAGATACAAATGTTTTATATTCAGTTGATATTATTGTTGTTTCTGTTTATTTTGTGGACTAGTACTGTGTGGTGTGGATAATTAGTGACTTTCACTTGTCATTCCCTATGCACCCAAAAAGAAAAAAAAAATTTCTCTATTTTTGCTGCTCCGGGGCATGACATATTTAGTGGGCCAGGCAGGCCTTTGGCTATTTTTTAGTCTCGGACTATCAAGTCGGGTCGGACCGGGCTTTAAATAGAAAAACCCATAGCATGCCCAAGGGTCTATGAGCTTGGGTGAGCCTAGCTTGAAGTACGAGCTTACCGGGCCGCCCACAGCCCGAGCCAAATTCCATGCCTAGGTAGTAGGAATGGAAAGGAAAGGTAGGGAAATTAAATGACAGATGGAAAAGGTATTCCTAGGAAAAATAAGGGGTCTTCTTTATTGTGTTTGATTAAATAGGAAGGAACTTCACCATGCCTTCAATTATTAGTTAATTGACCGTGTTATTAATTGTGGTATTGATCTTTACGACAACAGCACTTCATGGATGTTTTCCTAAAGAAACTATCGAACTATATTTTCTAATGCACATTTGCCATGTTTTTAGACGAAAGAAGTAGTAGAGGTTTATATACCATTTGTTTCTGGGACGACAGAGTTGTGGTAAAAGAGAAAATGGAAAACCTAAACATCATTTGGGCTAGGGCTTGGCTTGATGGCATTGTAGGCTCGTTGGGTGCCGCGAATATATGTGTGTGTGTGTGTGTGTGTGTATGTGTGTGTGTGTGTGTGTCGAATTGGAGCAACATAAGCTTAATTTCTTTCCTTTTTAATTTTCAGCTTAACTTGATCACCTTTCATGTGGACTTTAGGGTTATCAATATTGTTTCTCTCCGGCTCTGTCTTTCCTTCCATTTTGTTCAGTCTATATGGACCAAGAAATTTTCTAACATTTCATCAAATTCTCTCCGGGCGTTGAGGAGGAACTTTCACCAATATTCTAACACATATATCATTAATTTTTTCTACATTGACTATCATCAATCCCTACAACTACTCCTTAAAATGTAACCATTAATTTTCTTCACTAAACTTTCGTTCTTACACTATTACTGTTAGCACTGTTGGTCATAGCTAGGAGATCAAGTTTAGTTTATATTAATATGTAGGTTCACACACGGGTGGACATTGATTAGGCCATTTATGTGTGTGCAGGTGATTGAACGTCGTCGAAACCGTACCATGAGAAGAAATTAAGAGTACGTTCAAATTAACTTCAAACACCTAATGCATGTGGTGCATTACATAATAGTTTAAGGAATTTTATATTGGACTTGACTTTATGTTAAACCAACCACGTTCTTCTCTCTCTCTCTCTCTCTCTCTCTCTCTCTCTCTCTCTCTCTCCTTTCCTTTCTTTCTTTCTTTCTTTTGGGTTAATTACAACTCTCGTTCTTAGATCATTTATTATTTTGCAATTTATATTTTAAATTATGTCACTAATGTTGTTGGATTATTTAGGGATTATTTTTTTAATTAGATTATTATATATGTTATTTGGGCCTCTTTATTTCAAAAACCCAAACCTAAGCTTAAAAGCTTGTGTTGAGGAAAAACTCTCTCACGAGCGCGCAGGGGAGGTGCAAATCTTGAATTCGTATAGTCCAATTTAACTTGAAAAGCATGACTTGTGCGGGTGTGTCATGCAGACTCGAATTGTACTCTCACGCATATGGAGGGTGTTATCACGATTTGTACCTAGTATTAATTTTGTGACCATTGGAAAGCTAAGCACATGTGTTAAAATCTTTTTATGCATATGTCTAAAATTGGTTTAACTCTTGGGTTTAATGGGTTTTAACTCATGTGGCTATTGGGATGTTGCACTAATTTCCTATATATATATATGTGATAACTTTGTCGTAAAAAGTATCTCTTCTTTAATATACTTTCTTCCTCCTCTCCTGTTTTAAAAACCTATATTTCTGCAAATTCTTTTAACTATTTTGGAGCAATACTGAGCGCTCATATACTCTTCCAATTCGAGTGCACGTTTGGAAGATTTGATTGCTGAATCCTGGAGAACATAGCGCCATATTGAGACCTTCTGCATCGAGTCATTGACTCCGAGGGGGGCGGAATTGTTCTTAAGGACAGTGCAAAATGTTGCACGCCTCAATCAAGTTCATAGCCGTATTCTTCCTATATTTCCAACAAATCTTAAGAACAATTCCGGATGCTGCTATGATCAACGTGAAACGACTCAATGATCCGGTAATATTGTTTCTATTCTATTTACAATTCCAATAATCGTATTATTAAATTTGAAGATCTTCCATCGTTTTGGATCATCGGGCAACCTATTTTTGCCATAAAAATCTGTTAGTTCAATTTTTATATTATGTATAAATATGTTATTTCCAGTCATTTTGTTCATTGAGGTCTCATATAGATCATATTAATTTTGGTCATGCTACTGTCATCATGATTATGATTTGATCATGTACTATCAGTATTGGAATTCGAATAATCATAGTGACATGAATGATATGGAGCTATTTTGCATGTTTGCGGATAAGTTTATCTAAATTTTATGCTACTGTGATGATTAAGATTTTATATGTACTTGATCATGTTTGGTGTGATCCCTCATCTATGTATGTCTATATGTACACCTAATGTGATAACATTGGAATATTTTTTTTTACTTACAATTCCAACATTCATATAGTTACAAAATTGGTTCATGGAATCCTTTCAAAAATTGGAAATAGATGAAATTGTTTTAGTTGATAATTTGTCCCCTCGTGGAAAGATTTCAGAACAAATTATGTGTGCATGTAGATATAAGTATGTATGCACAAGATTTGAAATCTTTTCTTTACCTACATATTTACTTATAATCATGGGAGTGCATGTATATGTATATTCTGGTTAAAATGAAAAACAGTTACCTATGAGTTTTTGAGAAGCACAATGGTAGTGCTAGGCCTTGGTAATGTTAGATTATTTTAATAAATCAGAATACATTTTTTTTATTGATTTCTGCAATCATTTTACTAGTAATGTTTTAAAACATGTACACAATATCTTTAAAGTAACATATCTTGGCTCTTGTACATCTGGTTTTCTTTCAAACAAAAGAAAAAAAAAATGAGAATCAGAGAAGAGAGGGAAATAGGTTCAAATACATATTTATTTGTATTTAATAGAGTAATAACTATAGTGGAATGACTATCATTTAGTAACATGTTCACTTTCTAGTTGTTGGGCTTTAGGAGACGTTTGTTTTAATAATTGTTATGTCATTATGTATATATAACTATTTGGTGATAAATGCTAGTAGAATGTGATGGGTATTACTCTCACTTTGCACCATAGTACAAAAATAATTCAGTGCGTGCTCTATTACATAAAGGGGCCGCACCAAGTCTGTGGTGATGTGCTACAGTATGTAGTGTGTATTCATGTGTTTTTTCCAATTTAAATAATAAATAAATAAATGTTTGGGTGTTATTCATTTATGTGGTGCAAGTGCCGCATACTGGTATAATATTTTCTAGTTGTTGCTATATATTTTGAATGAGAAATTATTGAGTGGAGTAGGTTCCTCGTTAACTAGTATACTCTTTTGACCCAATAAATTTGACTTGCAGTATTTTGTACATTCAAGGTCAAATTGAGATGATTTGAATTTGAAAAAAGTTTTAATTTTTATTTTGATAAAGTACCCTACTCTAAAACGAAAATTACTCTTTTTGAGTATTAAAATAATAATAATAATAATAATAAAAAATAATAATAAAATCTATGTGACCTTTTGGGTCTATGGTGCTATTTGTTATGAGCTTATAATTCCTATTAATTAAGGAATAGTAAGGATTTTTAATCTCATGATTTTATCCCATCTAACTATATTAAATTTAGAGTATATAGTAATGGAGTCTTAGTAATGATTTATAAATTCAGTGGTTCTCTTGAAAATTTGTAAAGCTACTTTTGTAGCTAAGGGTTTTATGGAAAAAAGGAAATTGTCATTTCTTTGGATAACTATTCTCCTATTTTACATCCATTAATTTTTCCTAGTTGATGTTGCTATTTATGTTTTGACTAGTTATCAAATGAATGCAAACATTTTTTAAAGTGGAGAATTAGAGGTGAAAATTTATTTGAATAAACCAAGTGGGTTTGTGAAGATTAAAGTGTGAAAATTTCTATACTCTTTATATGATTTAAAAGTGGCACCCAACCAGTGGCATGGAATTTTTTAATCAAACCATTATTTCAAAATGTTTGGATGTGACAAATGGGATGTATGTGATGATATGAATATATGTGTATAGTTTTTATATTTAGAGATTGCAAGAGAAACCAAGTTTCCTTGTTACTAAATTTTGATTTAAAAGATTGGGTGAATTCCTATGTAATTTTATAGCTTGAAATTACAAAATCTCTTGTTAATATTTTGTTTGGTCAATATCACTAGATTGGAGAAGTTATGAGCAAGGGAAATTATTTTTCGGAATAGAGTGAGAATTGTGGGAAAGGAAATACTCACTAAAACATTTTCTAAAACAAAATTATCACAATGAATTTTATTTTGGGAAATTAAACTCAGTCTCAGTGGTGCTAGAAGCATTGTCTGTTCCACGGGTTAAAGTGACCTAAAGTCATTTGTAGCTATGGTTATGAAAGTAATTTTCATTACAACTTTTGAAGGAAATTTATTTATGTGAGTGCCTCTAGGCATATGTGTATGCTCTTCAATGTAGTGAAGAGTGATATTCCTAAATGTTTTACTTGATGAATCTTACAAAACCAAAATTTGAGTACTAGCATTGTGAAATTGGACTTCTCCTCTAGGAATAAAATTAAATTGTAAAATGTATACTGATTTTTCCCCAATCATGATAGCATACGTCGATGCAAATTGGATTTCGAATTCAGATAAGATGAAAGTAACAAGTGAATTTATTTTTTCATTTAGTGGAGGTGCAGTGTTTTGGAAGTAGTCCAAGCAAACTTGCACAGCTAAGTTAACAATGGAATATGAGTTTGTAGCTCTTGAGAAAGCTGATATTGAGGTTAAGTGGCTTAAAAGCTTCTTAGCAGATAATTCTATTTGGAATAAACCAGTACCATCTTTACATTGAGATAACTAGGTTGTAATAGGCCGAGCTATAAATAAGTCCTATAATGGCATGAGTAGGCACATACGCTTAAGACATAACATTATGAGATAGCTGTTGAGATAAAATTTATCTCTTAATTTTGTAAGGTCAGAAGTGAGTTTGGCTGACACTTTAACAAAACCACTAGGGAGAATACTAGTGTATAAAACATCGAGGGGAATGAGACATATGCCTATAACAAAAATCAACAATGATGGTAACCCAACCTATGTAATTAGAGAACCCAAAAAATAGGTTCATATGGGTAATAACAAGTCATTGGTTGATTTGAGATGCACTATAATTTTATTATCTTTTGTCCATTCCTATGGTGTATAGTGCAATTGCAATGTGTAAAGGTTGAGTTAAACTCTTAATGAATTCCATAGTCCATATTATTTGGATAATGTGTTTAATTGCAATACATACTTGATGGATTCACCTATATAAGTGTGAAAGTGGGGCCACTTTCTATGAAAACTTAGGCAAGTTTTCTAGAGCACTTATGAAAATCCAGGATAGGCGCAGGGCCTAGAGGCGCCACACCGATTAGAGTTGCTCAGATTTTGAGGAATCAATGTGGGTGTAAAACGATTGATTTACGATAAGGGATTATGGTTCATAGAAATGTTATTTCACCAAATTCCTGTAATATCACTTCTTATATTCCTAGGGACTGGTTCATAGCCCTAAAGGCACCAGTTCTAATGCATTGATTTTTCTTGCTCCACTCCTTTTTATTTGTTTGAATTTTGAAATAGGGGGGGGGGGGATTGTTGGATTATTTAGGGATTATTTTTTTAATTGGATTATTATATTTGTTATTCGGGCCTCTTTATTTCAAAAACCCAAACCTAAGCTTAAAAGCTTGTGTTGAGGAAAAACTCTCTCACGAGCGCGCAGGGGGGGTGCAAATCTTGAATTTTGATAGTCCAATTTAACTTAAAAAGCGTGACTTGCACGGGTGTGTCATGCAGACTCGAATTGCACTCTCACGCATATGGAGGGTGTTATCACGTTTTGTACCAAGTATTAATTTTGTAACCGTTGGAGAGCTAAGCACATGTGTTAAAATCTTTTTATGCACATGTCTAAAATTGGTTTAACTCTTGGGTTTAATGGGTTTTAACTCATGTGGCTATTGGGATGTTGCACTAATTTCCTATATATATATGTGATAACTTTGTCGTAAAAAGTATCTCTTCTTTAATATACTTTCTTCCTCCTCTCCTGTTCTAAAAACCTATATTTCTGCAAATTCTTTTAACTGTTTGGAGCAATACTGAGCGCTCATATACTCTTCCAAATCGAGTGCACGTTTGGAAGATTTGATTGCTGAATCCTGGAGAACATAGCACCATGTTGAGACCTTCTGCATCGAGTCATTGACTCCGAGGGGACGGAATTGTTTTTAGGGACACTGCAAAATGTTGCACGCCTCAATCAAGTTCATAGCCGTATTCTTCTTATATTTCCAACAAATACTTCATGTACTTTAGATTAAAGTGATTAGTGAAATGCATAGATTGGTATAGCTCAAGTGACAGAGGGCTTGACATTTATAAATCCCCTCCAATACATAGGTTCAGAGTTCAAACCTCATCCCCCTCCTCCGTATAAAAAAAAAAAAAGTGATTAGTGAAATAGTTATCAATTTTGTTAAATTAACGGAACATAAGCTTGTTTAGTGGAGTTTGTCAGTTTGACTCCCTTATAGAGAGCACATTTTTCAATTTGCACCCTTGTAGTCTCAAACGTGTCACTAATATCCCTTGTGGACCGTTTGACAGTTTCTTTTTCTTATACAATAAAATCACACAAAAAGTTGCAATTGGTATAAGTTGTCCAAGATATATAGCTTTTGGTCCACTGTAATTGCAGAGTCTATTTTGTTAAATAATTTAGTTTAGCTTTTAGAGTTCATAATTATTAATAAACTCTAAAAAGTATTGTCAAACATAGCTTATTTTCGTTAAATTAAACTGATTTATAAACGGTTTCACTTTATTCTGAAGTACAGGAATATCAGTGACACAATTTGAAGTATAAAGAGCAAAGTGAAAAATGGACTAAGTATAGAGAGTGTATCTATAATTAACCTTTTTTTTTGTTGTACAGATTTTTAGCCAAAAAAAAGTGAAGTCAAGTTACAACAATAAATATTACTCAAAAAAAGGGCAGTCCAGTGTACGAGGCTCCCGCCATTGTGGGGTCTGGGAAGGGTGAGATGTACGCAGCTTACCCCTGCAAGCAGAGAGTTGTTTCAATATTCGAACCCGTGACCTCTGATTACGTCAAAATCAAGTTCTTTTGTTAACCCTATTAAAAACGTAGTACGGTGGAAATAGGGTGTCGAGTCCACAGGGATTGGAGTGCAACAATACTTGGTGGGCGCTTAATAACCAATTATAATGCGAAGAGCGATTAACAAACTAAGAAATAAAAATTGAGTCTTTTCGACTATGGGTTTGATTCAATTGACGTTAAATTAAACTATAATGACTATTTCGAAGGTGGAAAGTAACTTTGAGCAAAGCTAAGTTTAAGTAAATATTTGGAGGTTTTGTAAATGGAGAAATTGAGATTGGGGAGCATTCCCCCACCTTGGACCAAACAACACATGACTTTCACACTTGAAGCACATTCTAGGGTAGAGAATCCCATTGTGGCAAACCATCAAACATGTGGTAGTCAACCAACATGCTAGATGGATGTTCCAATGCAACACATGGGTGTAGGGTTAGAGTTTAGAGATTTAGTCACTTCAAATGCTTGACATTGGAAGTGGGGTCTCAAAAACTCTAACCACACTCCCATGAACTCTAGATATGTTACAAAGTGTGAGAGTCCTACAATAAAACACACATGGGTCCAATGGTGGGTTTATGATCCCCAACCTTCAAGGTCTAGCTACTCATAATCATAGTGACAACAATATTAAAGAAAGAGGAAGAGAAATCATACCAACAAGAGAGAATCACCATAAATGCCATAAGAAATCCAAATATTGCTTTAATAGGAACTTCAACCATTCAATACATTCACCCTCTCTTCTCTCTAACACTAAATGGGAGTAAGTCTTGGTGGATGGGGAGTAATGAGGGAGAGAGATGAGAGGGTTTTTTTAGAGAGAGCTTACAACCTCAAAGAAAAACTAAGTTAAAACCAAGCTAACCCTAATCAAAACAATATCACTAACTATATATAGTCCCCCCACAAAAAGGGTAAAGTTCTAATAAAAAAAAAGTAGTCTTCAGCAGGGGGCGGATCGATCCCTTCGTAATGGGAGGATCGATTCGCATTTCATCTGGGGAATTACTGGCTTCACGAGAAGACGCTGATCGATCCGCTCGTATTGGCCGGATCGATCCATTTAAAGAGGCTTCTCGCAGAACGTCTCCGTGAAGTCGCGGATCGATCCCTTTAGAATTGCGGATCGATCCGACCTCTATGAAACTGATAGTAAACTCCAATTGAACACTCGGATCGATCCCCTCTAAATGGGCGGATCGATCCCCTCTAAATGGGCGGATCGATCCCCCTTTCCTGAAATCTTTTTCTTGAGTCTTTTTACTTCAAGAGTGCCAAGAGGGTTGGGTTTCACTATACCCAGGCATACATTACCTACAAAAAGAAAGATCTTTATTAGTTAAAAGGGGGTAACAACGAGAACAATCAAAAAGTGCAATTTATCCATTAAGTCTCCGATTTGAGTAATAATTTGTGTCCAATACAGGTAAAATTATGAAGTTCAAAATGCAGTATTGGACATGAATCACACCCCCCAACTAGCATGTTGCTAGTCTCTTAGCAACAAAGCTAAATATCGAGAGATTTGAGAATAACCTTGCACGACAATTTATTTAATAAAGAAGGAAAAACCATTTTCGTGGGAAACACGATTGCATTGAGCATATGCAACAAGCCGTTAAACCTCTAGGTTACCCGTAGAGGCGGAGTGTTGTCTCCGGAGGGTTCTTGGAATGATACCCACAACATTTTGTTTCCTCATGTTAGTTGCCCATACTGTAATGCCGACATTTCGCATATTCCCAAGAGTTTTCAAAATGATTTAGTACACGACACGCAAATCCAAAAAATTATCAAACTATCACGATTATGAGATAAATTTCATTGAGCTCAATCTTGAATGCGTGTGTTGTGTGAAGTGCATGACTACAACTATCAAGAAGATCGTAATGCTTTCATCCTCCGAATTTCGTTCGAAAGCGCGCTTCAACTCAATTCTCACCGGTATTATACTCTAAAAAGAAAGGCACTCGAAGTGGGTAATACTCTCGGGGCATGCGGGTAAAATAGAGTAATGGAAATAGGAATCAAAACCACGCACATGCCAATGATGAAAAACGTACTAGTGAAAAACGATTAAAATTAATCTCATGAACGATACCATTCGCTAGAAGGTGTGGGATAACTCCAACTACTTGTCATGAACGCTTCAAACTCCGAATCACAAAACTTTAGAATCAACCAGGACCGCAAGGGTGTTGTAAAGTGGGGAAGGGCAATGTCTGTGCACAAGCATGGGATTTATTGGAATGCATGATTACAATTGAGTACAAGGGATGGATCAACAAGAATATTTCTTTGAAGTTCAAACGGAGAGTACACTTGCTCATGAAGGTTTTTTTTTTTTTTTTGAACTTCTTTCCTTTTCTTTGTACTCTCACCATTACATGATTCAATCTCCTTTACAAATTTACACACATGATCTCATGCAAAGATATCCCAAGAATGAAAGTCAAACCCGGACATGGAAAGTGTACGGTTAAGTGAAGGGTGGGTATACGTGGTTGCGGCTAAAGATGGTCAAGCTAAGTCCCTAAGATCAATTCTTCGGATAATGCGATTCTTTGTTCTCCACATATATGACAAGCAATCAGGAGTTTCATTCCACACAATGATTTCTCCAATGAATGATCAGAACAAGAAGATGAGATTATCTACGACTTTGCATGTTTTTCAAAAATAGAGACTTGACGTGTATAGCACTCAACAATGGGAGAAAGGATCGAAAGCTCACAAAGGTACTGTCTCCACATATGTTTCGAACGATTTCCGGATAACACTTGCATTAAAAATCCATCTTAATACCAGTAGTCATGCAACGTTTTTTTGATAATCCAAGATTTACACTTCGTGCAATTCACTATAATCAAGATAGTTAAAGAGCTAGTGGGATTACAACGTGTCACATACTAAGATCAAAAGAAAATTCTCAAGACATGCGTTATTGCTCGGCATTAGAACGGGGTAACTATGCTAAAGTCATTGGAAACACAAGAATTTTTATTTTTTATTTTTATTTTATTTTATTATTTATTATTTTTTTATTTTTTTTTTATGGAACTAAAACCGCGATGAGATAAGTTAGCAAGCTCTCACACCTCCCAACTAGGACTGAACATTGTCCTCAATGAAACAAGAAAGTGCAAGGGGAAGAACAATATTACCGGTGGCAAGCAAAGGGAGCGGCCGGTAATAAACTGTGCCTGCAAGGTTAGAATCCACAAAGAAAGAGAAAGAAAAGAAAAGGAAAATTGGGACATGGCATACAAGTTAAAGAAATAAGCATAAGCCAACCAAATATCCATAAGCATCCAAACATCCATACCCACAATTATAGTTCAAACCAAAACAAAAGAAACAAACGAACAGCCTAGAAAGATAGAAGACACAACATCCACAACAGGGAGCTGATAACGCCCCCCAACTACTCGTCGACATCTCCGTCTCCACCAGTGTAACAACCCTAAAATTTCTATGTAAATAATTATTTTAATTATTATTTTCAGTTAGCAATATTATATGAGTGTGCCTATGTAAGACATGTGTTTGGAAAATTTTAAGTGTTTGGTGGACGTATCAATTAAATCATGAATGAGCGCGTTTAGTTTGGGTTAATTTATAATTGTAAAAAAAAAGTGAAGGGTTGATATGTATTTTTGTTATATAGTGTTTATAGGCCCGCGAATGTGTTAAATAATGTAATTAACATTAAAACTTAGTACCGGGGTCATGGGTACCCATTGGGCTACTCATTTTAACACTTTGTACTGCATTTTGGGCCCACATGAGTCTCTTTTGTGAGCCCATTAGATAAAAAACGGGATTTGATATGTATATATGAGTTATTTGTATATGTTGTGCATGTATATAGTATACTATGTGTGTAATACATATATACTTATATCATTAACCCTAGCCACCCAAAGAGATAACAGACGTGTGTGTGTGTGTGTGTGTGTGGTTGAGAGAGAGAGAGAGAGAGAGAGAGAGAGAGAGAAGAAGAAGAAGAAGAAGAAGAAGAAAGGAGAATGGTCTCGGGTTCGTGGGCACGTGGGGAATCGCGGAGCATTCGTGGTTGTCAATTTTGGATCGAACTAGGTGAGTTAAAGATTTGTTTTTGGGTATATATATATACACATATATATATATATATGTATACGCTAGGAAATCCTATTAGTTCTTGTTAACTTAGTGATTTGTTTTACATTGTGTGTTGATCCCCATTTGTTATTATGGACTGATATAAACATTCATTTTTCTTATTGTGATTTTATGAATGTGATCTCCGTGTATTAGGATAGATTATGTGGATAGTTAACTTGATGAATGCACAAAGGAAAATAATTTTGATAATGAATAAATAATAAGAAAATTCGTTTTTATTCTATTTTAACAGTTGCAGAAACTTCAGAAAATTATTAAAAAATTATGGCTTTGAATTTGAACATTCTGTCCGCGTGTCTTATGTAAAACGTGATTCTGCACACTTTTCGTGTTTTAAGTTTTTCCTGATTCTGCACCGTTTGGGCAGAAATTTAAGATTACAGTAGCAGTTTTCAATATAGTTCAACGTGCAAAATTGGAGAATGTGATTTCTTATTAGGTGCTTTATGTATGCTAATATTGAATATTTGGTTGAGGTATTTGTACCTGAAATAACTGACCTTATTTTGTGGTCATTTTGATAAAAATGAGTAAATTAGATACGTTGAATAGTATATTAGAGATCTTGTAATTTGATTGAAAATTTTGAGGGAAGATTGTTATGGGTTAATTGATAAAACCCTTTATTGTAAGAAATTGGAATACATCTAAAAGTTAGAGATGTGATTGGATGATAAGACGGAACTTTGTAGTAAACGTGAAATTTACAATTATTGGGATAATACGAACGATAAGTGATAATCGCAACATAGTTCTTTAGTGTTCACCGCTCCCCGTTGTGTGATATGTATTTTTTGGTAGCTCGACTTGCTGAGTGTACCCTTTTGCCAGTGGCTTCGTGATCAAGCTGGCCTAAGCCTTATGCTCGGCTTATATTGTATAGACGTCTTGACATATTGACCAGCCGTCCGTTGTGTATACCTGGTTTGGTTGATACCCCAACCAAACTGGCACCGGAGTGGATGTTGGTAGTATGTCCGGGCACACATGGGATATATGTGTGGGCTGTACCATGGAGGGTGGCCAAGTGGTGAAGCTAGGGAATGCAAAGATAAATTTAAAGTTAATAAGTAATGAACATGGATTATTTCATAAGACTGATAAGCGTGAAATAATGAACGCGACATTTAAGTTAGAATGTGGACGGCTTATTTATGGAATTATTCGCATGGTTTGTGATCATTCGATTTACAGGATGGTGGGTCCACTAACTTTTATGCAGGGCTGACTCACCATAGATATCCGAGGTAAGTATCAAACTCGTAGCAACTTTGGATTTTGGGCAAGAAACTACTTGCCACCACATAAATGGAAACTACTCTATTGTCCAGATATGTGTGTGGAACTACCTGTCTTGACCCAAGAGTGTTGTAGTGTAATTTGTTGTCTACGGGTTCAAGTTGGATCCCTAAGACTTGTTATTTTGTTTAACTCATACCAGTCATGTGACTGACCCGAGTGTGTTATACATTCGGGGGCGTTTCTATATGAAACGTAGTCGAATGTATTTGTGCAGATTTAGTTTTTGGAGATTTTCGTTGGAGCTTCTGTATGGGTGAAGAGATGGTCGTTGTGTTGTTTATTATTGGAGTTGTACTTATTTTTGTTGTACTTGATTGTATTTTATTTTCTGGCATTGTGGGCCAGTATGTATAATTGTAATAAATATGGTATATTGGGTATTGGGAACGTTGTAGTTACTCTGACCAATGGATGTATAGATTTTATTCTTATTTATTTTTATTTCCGCTGAACTCTGTATGTGGACATTTTATTTATGAAAATGATGTTTTTTTTTAATTTGAAAAGTGATATAATATTTATAATAGAACTTATTTCTTTTACAATGAAATGGATGTTTGGGAATACATGTTTAATAATAAAGAGTTTTTCTTTAAACACAAGATCACATGTCCTTATTTAAGGAGTATTAAATACTGTTTTCAATAAATTTTCTGTTAGCATATGGGAGGGTGTCGCTCTCGTGATTTTTGGTAATTGAAAAATAGTCCGGATACAGGCTCTGGATTGAATATTTGGTTGTCCAAAAATCGGGGTGTGACAACCAGCATAAGGGTTCGACCCACCAGCGCCACCATATGCTCCAGAGCCGCTAGCTCCACCAAAAGATCCTGGACCTCCTGCAAAGCGGGGGTATTTGTAAAATACAACCGCGCTAAAAGGAAGAATTGCATTGGTTTTAATCACAACTTCCCGTTTTATCTGCAATTTGCATTACAAGGCTAGTTTTCATACAATGTGATTAATCTATGATAAGTTGTATTGTTTTAGCTATTGTTTGTGCAGATCGCTGCTGTGTGGACTAAAGAGCTGAACGTCAGGACAACTGGAATGCTGTAGTGCAGACAAAAGAATTCAAAGCTAAAGTTTGAAGTTCGAGCGATCGACGATAGTTTGATCGATCAAAGGTTCGATCGCTTAAAGAAGGTTGAAGCGCTTGAGTTCCAAATGTTCGATCGATCGAGAAATGGTCGATCGATCGAACATGGTATTTTCAGAAACTTTCGCGTACGCAGCAGTGGCGGAATTGTAACCCTAGCCTTTAGGTTTTCTATATATATGAGCATTGTATACGTCCCAAAGGACGCCCACTTTTGTTTTTTATCAGTTTTAGAGTGAGAGGGGAGAGTTTTTCTTGGTGTTTTGTAGGTTTTCCATTGATTTTTGGTTTATATAGCCTGATTACTCTAAGGTTTTATATTCTCTATTGTTTTTTATCAGTTTTAGAGTGAGAGGTGAGAGTATTGCATGTTAGACAAGTTTATATCATTAGTTCTTATAGTTTTCATGGAAAACTCACATCCAAACAAAGCCTTAATGTTTTCATATGATAAAAACCAGTCTGTGATACTCCAGACGATGTCTGAGTAGTCCTAGGATTGGGAGAACACGATGAAACAGTGATCTCCAGCCTCTGCCATGCAGCAGAATAATTCCTGTGTTTGATCGCTCGGAGGTAGTTCGATCGATCGAACCAGAGATAGTCAAGCAATCGAAGGACATTTCGATCGATTGAGGGATGAAGGCTTTCGATCGATCGAATGATCGTCGATCGATCAAACTCTCTGATTCTTGAGGATGTTCCCTGCAGTATTTCAGGACCTTTTGTTTTTGAGATTTGTTATCATACTGTCCCTAAATGCTCAGTTTGTCAAAACAGTTTCTAAAATCAAGGCCCTAAGGCAATTTCTTTCAATATATTCTGCAAACCACCTTCAATGCTAACACCATTGTAGGTGCGAGTCTTAACTATTGAATTAAACCGCTTTCACGTGTTTTAAGTTAACTGTGATGATATAGTCCTGGACATGAAAGGGCTATGGATTCTTTATTTTAAGAGAAATACGGCATACTGTAGGTAATGTACTCCTTAGTGCTTCAATGTAACTGCATGGTAGATGGCTGGGTCACAGTGGATTTGTGTGATCCCAATACTTCCTTTTATTAAGTAAAATCTGTTTTGAAATATTGCTTTAGTTAGCTATTTAGTCCTTTAGTTTAATTCAAATTGCTTTCGTTAGTAGTCTTAGTTTGTGGAACTTTGTGTTCTGCACCATTATTAAATCTTATTGAATTTTTTTTCCTTTTTTTTGAGTTTAGTCTAAGTTAATAGGTCAACACCTTCCCTGTGGGATCGACCTGGTCTTACCAGTTACTACTTGCACGTCTACCTACACTTGGGTATTGCACAAGAGCACACAAGAATATTCGCGTGTCAAGTTTTTGGCGCCGTTGCCCGAACCCCCAAAAGATCCAAGACCGCCAGCGCCACTGTACGGGTCACGGAAGTAATCAGGAACATCGGCGCCTGGGTACTGCATCTGGAACGAGTCGGTCTGGAAGCGGATCAACATGCTGATGTCTCGCCGATAACTCATACTGAACCCATCAAACTCGCCCCTCAGATTAGGAACATCGCTCCGTATCCCGGCGATCTCCATACCTTGCTGCCTCTGCTCAGTGGTAAGAGTCTCGAATCGACGGTGTAACTCAACCATACCCGGTGCAGGCTCCTCCTCCTCTACTGTAGCCTGTGCTCCAGACGGTCCCTCCTCCACCCTGGCTCGCTTGGACGCGGTCCGAACCTGCGCGTCGCTACGAGCGAGCGTCGTCCCATTGATAGGGGCCGGCGCGGCTTTTAGGACATCGGTTGCCAAGGCCTCGCACCCGTTTTGGGTGCATAATCGGGTAACAAGGGTAGGGAAAGGGAGGCTAGCAGTGGCGGCAGTGTCATTCGATGCTGCGATCAGGTGGGAAATGATTAGGCTCGCGAAGTCGACTCGGGTAGTGAGGTTGGTGATAGCATACAGGAGAGCACCATGGTCTCCCCTGATTGTCTTGTGGCGAGTGGGCCACACCGCGGCAGTGAAAATGATGTTGCAATAATGGTAGAGTTTGGTGAAAGTGGATGGGGCAATCTGGTCCCCAATCCACTCAGTCGGTCGTCCCACAAACCGTGTGGCAAAGACATCAAGATCCGGTCGCAGCTCCACGTACATCAACAAGGTAGGGCTCGGGGTTCTCCACGTGGGGGACCCCCATGAACACGGCCAATGACGCCGGGGTGACCGGAATGCGGACACCTCGCACGTATGCCTCGAAAGAGCGATCGCCAGTGGTGACGAGACTCGCGAAGAAAATCTGAACCCAATTCTCGTTGTACCCTCCCGAATGCTCCAATTGGGGGAGCCACCGGCGTTCCCGAAAGATTCGGACCACATTGTCCGGGAAGTCAAAAATAGCTATTGGACGCTCCGAGCCGGGGAGCACTCGATTTTGTTATACTTTAAAGGATTCACCATTGTGCCTAAAAAACAATAAGAGTTGATATGTCCAGAAATATTCTGTAGCGGTCCAACCGCCACGTGGTCATCCAATAGCCAGGGGAATCCGGGTTAGGAGCATATGGCCCACCGTCCTGGGGCGTCCGGCTGTGCTTATCCGAGATAGCCGCAGCTCGGGTACCAGGCATGGTAGGGCTCCAGGAGATGCGGCGTGAATCACGTTTCTTTCCATCCCTGTGTAATCATGACTCTATCAAGAGAATCAATAGTTTTCTAAACCACTTAGGAAACTCCCCAAACATTGGGCAAATCTATTGTGATTAGATTTAGGCTTCCTAATCTCATGACGCTTACCATGTAAAGGTGGACTCTTGCACCTATAAAAGAGCCCACCTGCCCTCACTAGGGGGATCCGAAGATCAACTCTCCGAGCATATAAACACACCTCAGAGAACTCACCACCATACAGGCATACACCCGGCCGGTATTACTGGTAGGGCTGCCCACCATTGTTGGCTCACCAGGCCCGCCGGTGATCTGCTAGTGAGACGCGCACAGACGCACCCGTGGACGTAGGTCACCTCGTTAACGGGACCGAACCACACACAAATCTTTTTGTGGCATTATTTTTTGTCTAAATTACCTTTACCAATTTTCGGCATCATCAGTTTGGCGCCGTCTGTGGGAAACGACACATTCTTCTCATCAACAAAAATCTTTGACTGATCGATATGCCGCCGAAGAAGGGTAAGAAAACTGCTGATTCAACCGGTCAGGAGGACCTGCAGATCGAGCCGCGTGCTACCTCCATGACCGCTGACCAGGTCTCGGCGGCGCTGGAACAACTCTTGGAGGGCCAGGTCCGAACACAACAACAAATAGAGGCGCTCATGGCCCAGCATGAAAAGGCGGTGGGGGACCATGAGAAAAGCCCTTCGTCGGAAAAGCGGCCCGAAAAGAGCGCTCCCAGCCGGGGGCCCGTTCGGACGAATGGAAAAACCCGATCCGCTCCAGTGTCCCAACCAGACCATGAGCATCAACCGGAGAGAGAACGTAGCCATGCTACTAAGCGCTCGCAGAGAGGACCTTGGTACGTTCCTCGTCGAGCGCGCCGAGTGGAGGATGCCAGGATCCTCATTGAGCGAAGACGAGCTGCGAGAGGAGAAGCGCCGGGACGTAAAGCCCGGGAGGCTGTCAATGATCCACCCATCTTGAGCCGGGGGGATCTGAGGCATAGACTGTCCCGGACACATAGCCGGGTGTTATCCCCGAGGTCAACGCGCTTTGAGGATGAGGCCTCGTCATCTGATCCTACCTACCACTCGGATACAGAAAGAAGGACCGGGCACACCGACGTCAAAGCCCAGGTTGAGGAGTTACAGCAACAGATCGAGAGGTTGAACCGCAAGTCCGGTCATGACCTCACGAATACCGAAACGGAGTCGCCCTACACTATCCGGGTGACACAGTTCCCGATTCCACGGAAGTTCAAACCCCCTCATCTCAGTTCATATGACGGCAAGGAGAGTCCGGTGGACCACATCCGCACCTACAAGGCACAAATGGCACTGGCCACTACAACGGACGAGTTGCTGTGCCTAGCCTTCCCCAGTACTCTAAAGGGGTCAGCCGCTCAATGGTTCCATGCCTTGAAGCCGCGGACGGTTGACAACTTCAAAGTCCTTAGCAAACTCTTCATCAGTCAGTTTGTCGGGATGCTAGACCGATCACAGCCGGACACCCAGCTACTGGCCGTCAAGCAGCAAAAGGGCGAATCCTTGAGGGAGTACGTGGATCATTTCAACCAGCAGAGGCTCCTGATCCGCAACCTCAATGAGACGGCCGCGGTCATGGCCTTCTGTTCAGGAGTCCAACACACCAAGGTGGCCACGTCTTTTCATCGTAATCGACCGGCCACCCTGGTGGAGCTCTCGGAAAGAGTTGGGAAGTATATAGACACCGAAGAATTTTTGAAGGCAAAACGCGCCAGCCAGGCGGGAGACGAATCCCCGCAGGCCAAGCGCAAGCGCGAGGGATCAGAGAACGGTCCGGGAAAGAAGCCGAGGCCAGATCAGCGGGATGTTAGGGGCCAGCCCCCAACAGCTTTTACTCCCCTTTCCCGGCCCATACATGAGGTAATGGCCGCTGCGGAAGCACAGAGGCTGCTCCCGCAGCCAACCAAACTCAGAGCCCCACCCGGTAAGAGAAACCGGGAGAAGTTTTGCCGTTACCACAGGGATCACGGGCCACGAAACGGAGGATTGCTTCAAGCTGAAGATAGCGATTGAGAAACTGATCAAGCAGGGGCATCTTGCCGAGTTTATCACGGCCGACGGGCGCCCCGTCAGGATGCTCAAGCTCCCGGTCAGCCCCCTCCACCGCTCGGCCACATTAGTGTGATCTCTGGAGGAACATCTGGCGGAGGTAATTCTCAGTCGGCGCGGAAGAGGCATGCCCGAGCGGATGTATGGCAGGTCCAATCCACCGGCCCCTCACCAGCCAATGTTTTGACATTCTCGTCCGACGACGCACAGGGCCTCCACTGCCCTCATGATGACCCGCTAGTAGTAACGCTTTCTATAACTAACTATATGGTCCAGAGGGTGTTGGTGGACACAGGCAGTTCGTCCGACATAATGTTTGTAGCGGCGTTCGACCAACTCGGGATTGACCGGGATCAGCTCCGGCCAGTTGCTACGCCCCTGGTTGGATTCAACGGCTCCAGCACTCAACCGCTCGGCACGATCGAACTCCCAGTTCTCATGGGGACCTACCCACAGTAGGTTTCCATGCTCACCAATTTCGTGATAGTGGAGGCCACATCGGCCTACAACGCCATCTCGGGAGACCAACCCTCAACAGAGCCCGAACAGTTGTCTCCACATATAGCTTGATCATGAAATTCCCGACTCCCCAGGGACCTGGATGCTTGCGAGGAGACCAGACCACGGCCCGAAGTTGTTATGTCAGCTCGCTGCGCCGGGGGGCAATCACCGAATCACTGAACGTCCAAGAAATGGACCCCCGAGACCAGAGGGACGTGATCGGGCCTATGGAAGAATTGGAGCAAGTTGTGCTAGATCCAGAACACCCGGGCCGCACGGTCAGCATAGGCGCACTGCTGGAGCCTGCCTTGAAAGAAAAGGTGATCCAGTTCCTAAGGCAAAATCGGGACGTTTTTGCTTGGAGTCATGAGGACATGCCCGGAATTGATCCCCGAGTAATGTCCCATCGTCTCAACGTCAGCCCAGACTGCCGTCCAATAAAGCAGAAGCGAAGGGGCATGGCGCCCGAAAGACAAAAAGCTGTAAGCGAGGAGGTCGCGAAGCTCCTGAAAGCTAACTCCATCCGAGAGGTCCACTACCCCGACTGGTTGGCCAATGTTGTACTGGTCAAGAAAAGCAATGGCAAATGGAGGATGTGTGTGGACTTCACCGACCTCAACAAGGCCTGCCCCAAGGACTGTTATCCGCTGCCCAGGATAGACCTCCTTGTTGATTCAACGACAGGCCACTCGCTCCTCTCGTTCATGGACGCCTACTCGGGGTACAATCAGATCAGCATGTACCCCGGGGATGAAGAGAAGACGGCGTTCATCACCGACCAAGGCACGTACTGTTACAGAGTTATGCCCTTCGGCCTTAAGAACGCCGGAGCTACATACCAACGCCTGGTCAACTTCATGTTCAGAGACCTCATCGGAAAGTCCATGGAGGTATACGTGGACGATCTCCTGGTCAAGAGCCGAGACGAACCCGATCACCTGGAGCATCTGGCCGAGGCCTTCAGCATTTTGAGAAAGTTCAGGATGAGGTTGAACCCGGCCAAGTGCACCTTTGGGGTCTCATCCGGGAAGTTCCTCGGTCATCTAGTCAGCAGACGGGGAATAGAGGCAAACCCCGACAAAATCCAGGCCATCATCAACATGCGGTCTCCCAAGTCAACAAAGGAAGTTCAAAGCCTAGCCAGACGGGTGGCCGCACTGAACAGATTCATCTCCCGAGCTACTGACCGGTGCCTCCCGTTCTTTGAAATCCTCCGTAAAGCTTTTCAGTGGTCGGAGGAATGCGAGGAGGCAATCCAGGACCTCAAGAAGTACCTGGCCTCTCCTCCTTTACTGACGACACCAACAGCCGGAGAGGAACTATTCTTGTACCTGGCAGTGTCACCATCGGCGGTTAGCTCGGCACTTATTCGGGAAGAGCACGGGATACAGTTCCCAGTGTACTACACCAGCCGAGCGCTGCAAGGCGCGGAAAGCCGGTACTCCCGCATCGAGAAATTGGCCTTCGCCCTCATTACCTCAGCCCGAAGGCTCCGGCCATACTTCCAGGCCCATGCCATTGTAGTACTCACCGATCAACCACTCCGTAAAATTCTCTCCCGGCCAGACACGTCCGGAAGGCTCGTTAAATGGGCTTTGGAATTGGAGGAGTTTGAGGTGACTTACCGGCCGCGGACGGCCATCAAGGGACAAGCCGTCGCAGATTTTCTGGTCGAGTTTACATATCCCGAAGACCCGGTAGAAGAACCCGAGCCTGCGGCCTTACCGCCGGGGTTGCAATCCGACATCCCTACTTGGGTACTTCATGTCGACGGCTCTTCTAACCAGCAAGGTAGTGGTGCCGGGATCATCTTGACTACCCCCGACGGAATCCAGCTGGAATATGCTTTGAGATTTGGGTTTCGTGCCTCCAACAACGAGGCTGAATACGAAGCCCTCTTGGTCGGGTTACAATTAGCCATTTCAATGAGTGCACAACAAGTCGAGAGCTACAGCGACTCTCAGCTCGTGGTTAATCAGGTAAACCAGGAATATGAAGCGCGGGAAGACAGCATGATAGCCTACTTAGCCCTCGTCCGGACGGTTTCCAAACAGCTCCGAGGATTTTCCCTCACTCGGATACCCAGAGAAGAGAACACCAGAGCTGACCGGCTTGCTCGTCTCGCCTCGTTGTCAGAACCTGACTTGCCCGGGATAAGGATACAATTCCTGCCCGAGCAAAGTGTGATCAACCCAGAAGGCATGGAGGTTGACCCGGTCACTCTGGGGCCCAGTTGGATGGACCCGATTATGACATTCTTGACGACAGGAGGGCTCCCAAACGTAAAAGAGGAAGCAAGGTGGGTCAAATACCGGGCGACACGATACCATATCCTCGATGGTGTCCTCTATAAGAGAGGATTCACTATCCCGTACCTCCGTTGCGTGCATCCAACGCAAGTTCAGGCCATCTTGTTTGAAATCCACGAAGGTGTGTGCGGGAACCACGTAGGAGGCCGGACACTTTCCAGAAAGGCCCTACTGCAAGGTTACTACTGGCCAACCATGGCCCGAGACTCGCAGGAGTACGTTCGGAGATGTGACAAGTGCCAACGGTACTCTCCGATGATAAACCAACCGGGAGAACTTCAGACCCCGGTCCATAGCCCCTGGCCATTCGCCCAATGGGGGATCGACATCGTTGGTCCCCTACCGACAGGAAAAGGGCAGGTTAAGTTCGCCGTAATAGCCGTTGATTACTTCACCAAGTGGGCAGAAGCCGAGCCCCTGGCAACGATAACCGAGCGCAAGATGGAGCATTTTGTGGAGAGAAATATCCTTAGCAGGTTCGGCATTCCACGAGTCCTAGTCAGCGACAATGGAAGACAATTCGATACACCTATCTTTAGACAGTTCTGCTCGAACTATGGGATCCTGAATCATTACTCCTCCCCCGAGCATCCACAAGCTAATGGTCAGGCCGAAGTAACCAACCGCACTATCTTGCAGTCGATTAAAACAAGGTTGGAAGGGGCCAAAGGCCTATGGGCTGATGAACTACCAGCCCTCCTGTGGGCCTACCGCACCACACCTCGGGCAGCTACGGGTGAAACCCCATTTTCCTTGACTTATGGTTTCGAGGCAGTAGTCCCCACAGAGCTCGGGCTGCCCACATACCGAGTGGCTACCTTCAAAGACCCAGATAATGGAGAAGCCCTCAGGACAGAACTAGACCTGGTGGAAGAAAAAAGAGACCAGGCCTATCTAAAAGTGGCAGCTTACAAGCAGAAGGTCTCGCGGTATTACAACAGTAGGGTGAAGCATCGTAGTTTTCAAGTCGGGGACCTTGTCCTTAAGGCGGTAAACCAGTCCACCCGAGTCCCAAGCCATGGGAAGTTGGGAGCAAACTGGGAAGGTCCGTATATAGTAACTCGGGTCAACCGACCGGGAACCTACTGGCTGCAGAGCATGAACGGGCACGATCTCACCCATCCATGGCACGTGCAACACCTCCGCAAGTATTATCAGTAGCAACTGGCTACGGGAGTTTAGTGTTATAAGGAATATTCTTTTCATGTAGTCCTGATGTGACCATTGTTACAGATTGTTACCTTTTAAATAAAATTGGAAAGTTTGAAAGCTTACTCCTGTCAGTACATCGTGCAATGCAAAAAAAAAGACCTCGGGCCTAACCCCGAGGCATCACAAAGACCTCGGGCCTAACCCCGAGGCATTACAAAGACCTCGGGCCTAACCCCGAGGCACCACAAAGACCTCGGGCCTAACCCCGAGGCATCAAAAAAAAAAAGACCTCGGGCCTAACCCCGAGGCATCACAAAGACCTCGGGCCTAACCCCGAGGCACCACAAAGACCTCGGGCCTAACCCCGAGGCATCAAAAAAAGAGAAGACCTCGGGCTCCGAACCCAGGCACCAAAGGACCCTGCAACCACCCATGTTCCAGGTCGGTTTCCTATGGTCGATCCCCAGAACGCCCCCGCCTTAACAGGAATCTCGGGGGCAAGAGGGTTCCGCGCCAAAACAGGAAATTAACTAAAACTTCGCCTAGGCCCAGCCAGCGATGGGGCCAAACCTCTAGGTGGCCAACGATGGCAAGTTTCAAATGCTCCTGCAACCACCCATGTTCCAGGTCGGTTTTCTATGGCCATTTAGTTCTGAGCTCCCGCACACCCGCCTTAGCAAAACGCTTGGGGGGCAGGGGACGGAGGGAAACACTAAGGCTAAAACAGGAAATTACAATGCTCGACTAGGTATTCTGTGGGTTACGGTCCTAAAGCATTTGCTAAGGCAGATGTTAGGTTGGCCAAAGCCATACGGATACTAGCAAAAGTTAAAGCACAGTACAACAAAGTTGGTGGAAGGATGACCTCAAGGGCCTTTTCATTAGCTAAAACAAATGTATAAAGCTTGGGGGGCATTTGTAGTAGCCTCCCCAAAAAATAGAAAACTACAAGCGCTGAAAACAAACAGCAGGAAGAATGGCCCGGGGAGTCAGTCTTCCACATTTACCGCAATTTCGGTCTCCCCGGTCTGCTCCCCGGGAGCGGCAAGTCTTTCCTCCGCTAGAACCCCCTCCGGGGCGAGCTCAGTGGCCTCGGCGATGACCATCGGATCTCCAGCGGCCGCCGGATCCTCGCCAGCAGCAGGAGCTTCACCAGCAATAGGATCCTCTCCAACGTCCCAGTAGTCCGAGTCAATCCCCTCGTAGGCCGAAAGGACCCATTCGGGATGGTCCCGGGCTACCCACCGTTTCAGATCATCATAACCTTGGAAGAAGCCATCGTCAAAAGCTCCTTCCAAGGCCGCTGCGGAAGGTGTCTCAGTCACCGCCTTAGCCTGGGCTTCGGCTGCCGCGACGAGGGCCCGGGCAGCTTCTAATTCGGCCAAAGCAGCTGCCAGGTCCGCCTGAGCCGCCCCTAAGCTCAAGGCCAGCGACTTCGTCTTGTTTGTCTCCACGGCCAGGGCAGCTCTCGCTACGTGTAGCTCTTTCCGCTCCTTCAAAAGGGAGGCTTCAGCGGCACTCACCTTCCCGGCCAGGGAAGAATGGACGGATTCAGATCCCGCGGCTATGCAGCCCACCTACAGCAGGAGAATGCAAATCGGTTAAACAAGTAATGAGTATAGGGCAAGTTCACGTTTAAAAGGAAAGCAGAGCACTCACCAGGTGGGAGATGCTATACAGCCACCCTTGGAGCCCTTGGGGAGACAGCTCGGCACATGCTGTCACCTGGCTTGGTGCGAGGCAAGGTTTTAGCCTCTCCCGGGCCTCGTCATGTCCGCCTGAGGGCAAACCCGACGGAATGTCAGCCCCGTGCACGGACTCCTCAACAGCCGGCCTGGGGGGAGCCGATGTCCCCACGGGACCTGTACGGGTAGTCGTCCCGTGGCGGATGCGCCTGAGCGGGCGCTCACCGCCTGGAGCCTCGGTGGCCGGTCTTTTTCCTTGGGCAATGGCCACCCGAGCGGCAGTGGTGGCGGCGGCGACAGCCTGTCTCTCCCGTAGTTGGTCCAAATTGCGCTTGGGAGCCATTTCTGCAGAAACCAAGATTGCACGGTCAGAAGGGCAAGGGGCAGAAATAATGCAAGTACATGGATAATGCATAATGTCACTGAAATACTCACCAGGGATGATGTGCGCGAAGCTGGGGGCCGGAACAGGCGGCTCAGGGGAATAGGTTACGACAAAATCTCCCGTCCGGGACAACATGTTCCAGACGCTGGTGGGTAGCCCTGCTAGCCTCAGGATCCTGGCCTGGCACACCTCAGGGATTTTCGGGGGTTTAGTTGAGCCCGCTGTAAACAAGAAAGAAAAATAATCAGTAATCCACTATGTTCCGAATGGGCCAAAGTAGCAGACAAGGTCGGAAGGGCGGTCTTACCCCTCAACTCCCTGGCCCAGGATGTCCTCAGCTGGATCCCCGGAGCCATGTCACAGAGACGAAGGGTAGACACCTGGAAAAATTTGCCCTTCCACCCTTTATTATTGCTGGGGCAGTTGTCAATGATTTTCCTGCCCGGACGGGCAGAAAATGAAAAAAACCCCAATTCATTATGCACGGGGAATGGTCGGTGGGCCCAGAGGAACTCCTGTAGGGTGAGCTCATACCCGAACGCTTGGGGCCACAATGATATACACCCCATCAAGAACCTCCACCCGTTGGGGGCCAACTGACCGGGAGCAATGTCGAGAAAGATCAACATGTCCCGAGCCACAGGGTGAAGCGGAAGCCGGAGGCCCGCCATCATAGCGTCCTCAAACAGGGTGACAAACCCCGACTGATATAGATGCGCGCCGCCGGTATTTACGGCTAAGGCGCAACCATCAGGGAGGGAGTATATCTCCCTGATCCGGAGAAGGTCTCCAGAGCGCAGAACAGAAGAAGTAGACTCACAAGCGAAGACCATGCGGTCAGTCCCCTCAGGCGACTCGTCGCCCAACCCCCTCGAAACGGAGGCGACGGGAGCCTCCTCAAAAGACTCACTACTAGACAGACGAATGGGGATCCTGGCCCCACTTTGGTGGTCAGACAGGGACTCAGGGGGCTGGCCTAGACTGGCGCCAGGGGACCCTGACCGATACTGCTCACTCTCCGATCTCGACGATGAATTAAAGCCGGAGTGTTCCATTCCTGGGCCACCGGCGGGAAGGAACTGACACGAACGACGACTAGCGAAGGGATCAAAAACCCCAAACCTGATATACAAGGGGGGCAGAGTTACTAACCTGAATGGTAATGAGTAGATACTCCTCAGCACCCGGTAACACTCTCTCAGAACAGCACAAGAAACACCCGCTCGGTTCAGATGAGTTAGAGTTCCACCAGACTCGAAAAACGCACAGAACCTAAGAAGGAAGAAATCCCACTCCCCTTCAAACCTCACAAGGTTCGTTCTTGCCAGCCTTGCTTCGAAATGAGGAAGGAATGGGGAAAGAGGGAAGAAAGATCAGAAAGAAGAGAGTCAGGAAGGTGCGCAGGAGGTGGGGCGAGTGCTCCTTATATAAAGACTCTGAACGGCCCAGATCAGAACAGATCCAGCGGTCCAGAAGATTTCCCGCCCAAACCGTCGTTTCGGTCACGTGAGGAGTCGCCTCAAAAGGCGCGCGCATTAAATATGTGAAAGGACGGTTCCGTTAGTTCGCAGACGGTTCGGTTACGACCACATTTCCACTTGCTAGGATCTAACCTAACCAATGACTGGTTGGCGTGGGATAGCAGCGGTCCCGGCCCGAGCAATTATGGCCTGGGCGCATTTGCGAGCCGGTCGGGTATTAACCGCGCAAAGTTGTACAGAATTGATATACAGTTTGAAGGGCATAATGAAGGAAAAAGTTGGCCTCAAGGACCTTTTTATTGCTATAAAGGTGGACTATACAGAAGACGGGGGCGGTTGTAATAGCCTTCCCGGTAAAAAAAAAAAAAAAAAAAAAAAAAAAAAAAACGAGGTGCCTTTAGGATCCTTGGCCCCGCAGGGCCTTGACTTCCTCCTCCAGAGCCGCCACCCTCGCTACTAGCTCCTTAACAGTAAGCTCGAGGGTGTGGGTGTCCACCTCCTGCATGAGGGATCCCGTCTGCAAGAGAGCGGTTTGTTTCTCCACAGCTTGCAGGCGTTCCTCCAGGTTAGCCAGGGATAAGCCCGTCCAAGTGGGGGGCGCCCGATGCACAGCCGGGGATTCTGCCCGACTCCTTTTTGGCATTGGAGGAGATCCTTCCCTGACCGCTTTCTCTTTTCCCTTTCTGGAGGGGCCAGGGGGCGGGCTTGCGTCCTCCGATGAGGAAGAATCGCCGCTGGTGGATAAGGTGACCGGCCCCTCGGGTAGGCCCACCCTGCCGGCGGGGCGCGTCCCGGTCGCCATGGATCGGGTATAGCGGCGCGACCCAGAGGCCATAGCGGCAGGAGCTGCAGAAGAAGGTCCGGCAACCGCGTTCTCCGTAGGCCTCCCTGCCAAATAAGAGAACGACATACCAGCCTCAATGGCTTGGTCAAACGCCTCCGTGTCATTAGCAGTAGGGACATTTCCACGGAGGACGGCGAATGCCTGCCTGCAGTGATCAGGATTATAAGCCGCAGGGGGGCAGAGACCGGCATCCTCCAGCCAGTTGCCGGCAACCGCAACCCAAGGGTATCGCTGCCAGTTCTTGTTTGGGAAGTCTAGGCCTCGGACAAGATCCTTCCCCTCGGTCTTGGGGCGAAAGTAGGGGCCTCCGTTGTCAATGCCCAGTATGTAGCACCTCGCGATGTCAGCCGGTCGGAGGAGCAATCCCAACCGCTTGTTCAGCGCTGATACTCCCCATAGGAGGCGGGCAACGTTCGGGCGGCACTTGTGGAGCAGAATGTGTAGCCCCACAAGTAGGTCACAGAAAGAGATCGGGAGGGGGAAGCATATTCCCACGATGAGCAGCAGGTAGCTGTTGATGAGGAAGAAAGGGGAGGCCACTTCCTCTCCTGCAATGAATGGACGGACCACCACATCGTCCGGAATTTGGCAGTCCTCCCGGAACGATCTTAGCCCTTCATCAGACGATAGATTGATATGCGAAGCCATTTGCTGGAAATGAAAGTTTTTGGGAGCGAAAACGGCAGAGAAAAAGGGGGCTCGGAGTGTTTGCTCAGGCGACTCAGTTGATGCTGCGTAGTGAAGAAGTCAGGTTGAATGAGTGCTCCTTATATAAGCAGCACGAACGGTTGGGATCCAGTTTGATCGCATGGCTCACATACTCTCCCGCCAAAACTGTCGTTTCGGGCACGTGGGGCGTCGCCTCAGAAAGCGTGAACATTAAATGCGCGACGTGATGGTTTAGCTGCCAGCTGGACGATTCGGTTACTTCTTGGGCTGGTTGCTTTGAGTCCAAACTACATCAATAACCAGCAGACACGTGGTGATGGGGATCCCGGGCCTGCAGAGCCACCGCTCGGTCGATGTACCGCCGGGCCATTCCGAACCCGCCCCGTTCCAGCAGGGGTCTCGGTCCTTTCCCGGACGGGATCTAGACAACATTCTTAATTTTCAAATTTCATCTGACAAAGCGTCATCCCCACTTTGAAAATGGGGGGCAGCTGATATGTCCAGAAATATTCTGTAGCGGTCCAACCGCCACGTGGTCATCCAATAGCCCGGGGAATCCGGGTTAGGAGCATATGGCCCACCGTCCCGGGGCGTCCGGCTGTGCTTATCCGAGATAGCCGCAGCTCGGGTACCAGGCATGGTAGGGCTCCAGGAGATGCGGCGTGAATCACGTTTCTTTCCATCCCTGTGTAATCATGACTCTATCAAGAGAATCAATAGTTTTCTAAACCACTTAGGAAACTCCCCAAACATTGGGCAAATCTATTGTGATTAGATTTAGGCTTCCTAATCTCATGACGCTTACCATGTAAAGGTGGACTCTTGCACCTATAAAAGAGCCCACCTGCCCTCACTAGGGGGATCCGAAGATCAACTCTCCGAGCATATAAACACACCTCAGAGAACTCACCACCATACAGGCATACACCCGGCCGGTATTACTGGTAGGGCTGCCCACCATTGTTGGCTCACCAGGCCCGCCGGTGATCTGCTAGTGAGACGCGCACAGACGCACCCGTGGACGTAGGTCACCTCGTTAACGGGACCGAACCATACACAAATCTTTTTGTGGCTTTATTTTTTGTCTAAATTACCTTTACCAATTTTCGACATCATCAAGAGTAAGTGCACAAATAAGACTATGAACGAAACGCTAATGAAATGCTCATGTACAGATTCATAGACGACCCAAAGGTATTTGCACAATCGACACAAGGGCGTGAAAGTTCGGGAAAAGTTCATGATATGCCCTACAGAACGTTAAGCACGAGGCACAGGCCAAGTGCACTGCGAACGTACGCGCACGATCGACGTGCACGTGTATGGCAGTGCATGGGGTGAGCGTCACGGGCCACAGGCCATGAAATCGACAGTGAAAATCGCACACAAGACTGAGAACATGCATCTAAAATGAGTAATTATGAACAATGCACGCGACGGTTTGAAAAATGCACGTGTGGATTGGAAGAATGCACGGTGGATTTCAATGCGGCGTTCTTCTGAACACCTTGTGGGCAGGTGGAATTCTCTCAACAATAAACAAGATATGAAACATGGAACTCTCCCAAACAAGCCACAATGTGGCTTGAGCATGAAACACGGCCAAAATGCATGAGAAATCAACTTAAAATAAAGTGAAAAGGGTGAGAAATCGAGCCCTAAGGTTGAAGTTATCAAAATAGTGAACAATGAGGGATAAAACACAACCTAGGGTGCAATCATCCTTTAAATGTGAAGATTAATCGATGAGAGTTGATAAACACATACCTTGGGTGAATGGTAGGGAAGATCTGGTGAATGTATGAGCAAGGGGGGTGAGTTGAAGAAGATTTGGGCAAAAGAGATTTGAGAGAGTTTGAGAGAGTTCTTGAAAAATTTGGAAAGAAATGAGAAGTTATAAACATTTGAACCGCCGCTGCCTCCCCGCGGATCGATCCGAATTCAGGCCGGATCGATCCGACCTTTTAAAACGATATTATTGTGCCTTTTCAAATTTGTGGATCGATCCGCTCATAAAATTCGGATCGATCCATTTCATCATTTGTCTCGCAGTATGTAATTTAAAAAACACGGATCGATCCGCTTGTTGAGGCCGGATCGATCCATTTGCTCATTTTTCTAGCAGTGTCTCCCCTCAATATCGCAGATCGATCCGCTCAAGACGCTGGATCGATCCGCTCTTTTCTGATTGTCCAGTAACTTCCCTAAAAACACGCGGATCGATCCCCTAATCACCTGGATCGATCCGCCCTTTTGCTTCTCCACTCTTAAACTATGAAAACTTTTATGAAGTGAGGGATGAACGAAATGGATGCAATAGACATTATCGAGGACAAAAATTATGCCAAGAATGGAACATGGGGCATACAAAAAAAGGGAGTATAACTCACGAGAGCCTACTCAACCCCAACATTGGGGTCCTCCAACGGAATTGATACCAACTCGGTGTCAAATCCCTCGAGAAAAGGTTTGAGTCGTTGCCCATTGACCTTGGAGACGGTCCCATCTTTGGGATCTTGGATTTCCACGGCTCCATAAGGATAAACTTTATGCACCATGTAAGGGCCAATCCAACGGGATTGCAACTTACCCGAAAAAATGTGGAGCCGTGAATCATACAAAAGCACCTTGTTACCGATAACGAATTGTTTTCGAACGATCCGTTTGTCATGAAATGCTTTGACGCGTGCCTTGTACACTTTAGAACTCTCGTAGAGTTCACTTCGAAGTTCTTCCAACTCATCGAGGTGAAGTTTTCTCTTCTCACCACTCTCGGTAATATCAAAATTGAGCTTCTTTATTGCCCAATACGCTCGATGTTCAAGTTCGACCGGCAAATGGCACGCCTTTCTGTAGACTAACCGGTAGGGAGACATTCCTAAATTTGTCTTGTAAGCTGTCCTATACGCCCAAAGCGCATCGGTTATCCTAGAAGACCAGTCCTTTTTTGACGGGTCGACCGTCTTTTCAAGAATTCCTTTAATTTCCCTATTGGCCAATTCGACTTGGCCGTTGGTTTGAGGATGGTAAGTGGTGGAGACTTTATGGGTTACGCCATATTGCTCCATCAAACGAGCAAACGGGGAATTACAAAAGTGTACCCCTTGATCACTAATTATGGCTTTCGGAGTGCCAAACCGGGACAAAATATGTTCTTTGAGAAATTTCAAGACCACTTTATGGTCATTGGTCCTTGACGGTATGGCCTCAACCCATTTGGAGACGTAATCAACCGCTACCAAAATGTATTCGAAATTATTGGATTTAGGCAAGGGCCCCATGAAATCTATCCCCCAACAATCAAAAACTTCTATGGTAAGAATGGGGTTTAGGGGCATGGAGTTCCTCTTGGTGATTTTTCCCAGGAGTTGGCATCGAGGGCATGCCTTGCAATAGGCATATGCATCCTTAAAGATCGTGGGCCAATACAAACCACTGTGGAGCACTTTGAAAACAGTCTTTTGTGAAGAGAAATGCCCTCCACATGCTTGGTCATGGCAAAACGACAATACGCTCGGTATTTCATCGTTAGGCACACATCGCCTGACTATTTGATCGGCACAATATTTGAAGACATAAGGGTCATCATAAAAGAATGATCGTGCCATCAATATAAGTCTCTCACGGTCTTGAGTGAACCATTCTTGAGGCAATTGGCCCGTGACAAGGAAATTCACCACATCGGCATACCACAGGAGTGTAGAGACCTTGAGCAATTGCTCGTCCGGGAAACATTCTTGGATGAGTATAGGATCTATACGATTGTGATTAAATGTCAAACGTGACAAATGATCGGCGACAACATTTTCCACTCCTTTTTTATCCTTGATGGATAGATCAAACTCTTGCAGAAGTAGGATCCAACGAATGAGGCGCGCTTTAGCATCTTTCTTGGAGAAAAGATACTTAAAAGCGGCATGATCGGTGAAACAAGTGATCGGTGATCCTACCACATATGACCGAAACTTCTCGAGTGCAAAAACTATCGCTAGCAACTCTTTTTCCATCGTGGAGTAGTTGATTTGGGCATCATCTAAAGTCCGGCTAGCGTAGTGAATGACGTGGGGCTTCTTGTCTCTACGTTGCCCCAACACGGCCCCAACTGCATAGTCACTAGTGTCGCACATGAGTTCGAATGGAAGGTTCCAATCGGGGGCTTGCATTATTGGTGCGGTGGTAAGCGACTCCTTAAGCTTATCGAATGCCTCTTGGCACTCGGGGGACCATTCAAACGCGACATCTTTCGCAAGGAGTTGGCACATGGGCCGCGAGATAGCGCTAAAATCCTTAATAAAACGCCGGTAAAAACCCGCGTAACCTAAGAATGACCTAACATCCTTAAGGGTTTTGGGGGGTGGAAGGTTGGAGATGACATCAATCTTAGCCCTGTCAACTTGCATCCCCTCACTTGAGACAATGTGGCCTAGGACGATGCCTTGTGTCACCATGAAGTGACACTTTTCCCAGTTAAGCACAAGATTCTTTTCAATGCACCGTTTGAGAACTTTCTCAAAGTTCTCGAGGCATTTGTCGAAAGAATCACCAAAAACACTAAAATCATCCATGAAGACCTCAAGGAACGTCTCCACCATGTCACTAAATATGCTAAGCATGCACCGTTGAAATGTCGCGGGTGCATTGCATATCCCAAAAGGCATTCTCCTATAGGCAAACGTGCCATAGGGGCATGTGAAGGTAGTCTTTTCTTGATCCTCAGGGGCGATCTCAATTTGGTTGTACCCCGAATACTCGTCAAGGAAGCAATAAAATTTGTGCTCGGCCACTCTTTCTAAGACTTGATCAAGGAAGGGAAGGAGAAAATGGTACTTTCGAGTGACCGTGTTCAAATTCCTATAATCGATGCAAACCCTCCATCCCGTGGTAGTCCGAGTAGGCACTAGCTCACCTTTCTCGTTCCCAACAACCGTGATTCCCGACTTTTTGGGGACCAATTGGGTCGGGCTTACCCATTCGCTATCGGAAATGGGATATATGATTCCATTATCCAACAACTTGATGACTTCGGTCATCACTACCTCTTTCATTTTTGGATTGAGCCTTCTTTGCATTTGACGTGAAGGCTTGGCTTCATCCTCTAGATAAATCTTGTGGGTATAAATCTTCGGAGAGATGCCCCTCAAGTCCGCTACACACCACCCGATAGAACTTTTGTGCTCTTTCAAAATTGTCATCAATTTCCCTTCTTGACAAGGGTCAAGTTGGGAAGATACCACCACCGGAAAACTTTCGTTCTCTCCCAAAAAGGCATACTTGAGCTCACTTGGCAAGGTTTTGAGCTCAAGTTTTGGTGTGCCTATATTGGAAGGAAGAGGAAAAGTATCCCTCGGAGGTAGTCTTTCAAAATTAGAGGTCCACATGGCCTCTCCTAAGATTCCTTTAACATCCACATTTTTCTCAACCACAACTTCTCCCTCACTCATCTCTTTTTCCTTTCCAAACTCATGATCGCACTCAACAATCGTGTCATCACTAGCTACGCATTTCTCCACATGTTCAAGAAAAGTTATGTTTTCATTAAGCGCACGAGTATGATCAAGAGAAGAAGTGTTGCAAGAATCATTAACATTGGAATCGCTAGAAAAACTGAAAAAATCTTGCACCAACAAATCAATGAGGGAGATTTCATAAATGTTATCACCGTCCTCCTCTTCGAGATCCGGTTGCTTAAAAAGAGAGAAAATATTCACATCCACAGTCATATTTCCAAAAGTTAGGCGCATGAGACCATTCCTACAATTGATTAAGGCATTAACAGTAGCAAGGAACGGCCGCCCTAAGATGATTGGAATTTATGATTGCTCATTGACCACGGGTTGCGTGTCAAGCACGATAAAATCCACCGGATAGTAGAAGTTACCAACTTGAACAATAACATCCTCTATTATACCCCGTGGCATCTTGACCGAGCGGTCGGCCATTTGTAAAGTGACACGGGTCTCTTTAAGTTCGCCGAGGCCTAATTGGACATACACCGAGTAAGGAAGTAGATTCACACTAGCACCCAAATCAAGGAGTGCTCTATCGATATGGTGTTGTCCAATCACACAAGCAATGGTAGGACAACCGGGGTCCTTGTATTTTGGAGGAACTTTGTTAAGTATAACTGAGCTCACATGTGCGGCCATGTAGGCACTCTTCTTAACATTGAGTTTTCTTTTAACAGTGCAAAGATCTTTGAGAAATTTCGCATAGGCTGGGACTTGTTTGATGGCCTCCAAAAGAGGAATATTGATCTCAACTTTGTTAAACAATTCCAAAAACTCATAATTCTTGTTATTCTCGGCCTTTTTCTTTAACATTTGGGGAAATGGGGGAGCGGAATTCAAAAACTCTTGGTCCATGAAGTCGGGGGCCTTTGACAAGTCCCCCTCCAAGTCTTCGACATTCGGGGGCACTGAGTTCCCCTCATCGAGTTCGGCCTCTCCTCTAACCGGGTCATAGCTAATTTGTGGTTCTTGGGGAGGCTTCTGGACCTTGTTGTCCATAATTTTACCACTTCGAAGAGTGGTGATTCCTTTTAGATGTTCAATATTGGAATTTGAGGCTCCATTAGTCCCTTGACCTTTCAGATTTTGAAATGGTTACGCAGGAAGCTTTCCTTTGTCAACAACTTGTTGATTTTGGAGTAATTGAGCCAATTGAGCTTGCAACGCTTGCATGGTTTGAGCGTGCGATGATTGCATCGCTTGGATAGATTGCTCAAGTTGGCTCATTCTTTGGGACAAGCCACCATGATTAGGATCTTCGAAACTTTTCTTGTGAGGGGGCACATAAGGGGTTGAGTGTTGATGCGCCCCTTGATTTTGGGTGAAATATGGCCCTTGAGATTGAGGATTAGGTGGACCAAAGTTCGGAGGGGCATAAGGTGGTGGAGGTGGTTGATGAGGATAGTATGGTTGTGGGGGGGCATTGGGTGCTACTGTTGCCCCTTTATTGTTGTGGTAATTGTGCCCCGGAGCACTCCACCTTCCGGGAGGATTGTAGGCATCATTTTGGGAAGGATTGAATCTAGGCCTAATGTTCATCCCAAGTGCACATGCTTGCTCCAAAGCTTGTGCTTGGAGGATAGGAAGAACGGGGCATTCATTGGTTGAGTGCTCCGGATCATAGCATAAGTAGCAATGCAAAGGATTGGTCGGTGCGAGGATCGGGAGAGGAGTGGGTCCAATGGTGACCTTTTGAGATTCCAAAGCCTCTACTTTTCTAGTGAGTTCAGAAATGGATTCGGCCTCACTCGACATTGGGTAAAGGTTATGGTTCAATGGGGCTACGGTGACCGGTAAGGTGCGGTCATGAGGGTTGGATGTACCCCACCCTAGCGAAGTCTCATAAACATACTCCAAATGGGCTTCAGCTTGCTCGGCTTCTAGAGTTAAGAAACTCCCGGAGCACATGGTTTCGATCAATTGTTTTGTATTGGGTTGTAACCCCCCATAACAAATGGAAATTTGACGGAATTTGTCAAAACCATGGTGCGGGCATTTCCTAAGGAGATCCTTGAATCTCAACCAACACTCAGCAAAGGTCTCGTGCTCTCCCTGGGAGAAATTTTGAATTTGTTTGACCAAAGCTTGTGTTTTGTGCATGGGGAAAAACTCCTTATAGAGTTGCTTTTGGAGTTTCGGCCATGAGCCTATGGAATTTGGGGGTAGGGTCACTAACCAATCTTTCGCCCTATCCTTAAGGGAAAATGTGAACAATTTGAGCCTTATGAGCTCGGGTGTGCATCTATGTTGTTCAAATGTCCCACATATATCCTCGTACTCCCGAATGTGTTTGTAGGGATCCTCGTTCTCTCGCCCGTGAAAGTTGGGCAAGAGATTTATCATTCCAGGCTTGAATCGAAACACCCCTGCATTGTACGGGAAGGTTATGCAAGATGGGGAAGACATGGTCTCGGGTTGAAGGTAATCCCCGATCGTTCTCCCAAAGGTTTGATCCATTTGCGGAGGTGGAGGGGGATAATGATGTTGAAAAGGGGGTGGTTGATGCGGCGGGTACATGGGTGGAGGAGCGGGGTTATGTTGACCCCATTGCTCCCGATGGAATCGATCCATGGGAGTTTCGCCCTCTGTGGCAAACGTAGCATGATCCGAAAATGCATCAACTACCAGCTCTCGGTGGCTGGTGCTGTGCGAATTTTGGGTGAATGATGGTGAGGAGGTGGTCGGAGGCCGCCAAAACGACCTACTACTACTACTGCTAGAACTAGCATTAGTATTAACTGCAAAGGGATTAGTCATACCTGCGTTGCTCGGATTTGACATAGGAAAAGCTTATCGATTCGCACTTGAAGGCTAGTTCTTCAAAACAATCAACAAGGTAGCAAGCAGGATTAAAAGCAAAAGCAAAATAATTAGGAACTAAGCGACCGAAGGTTGTTGCCAATGCCAATCCCCGGTAACGACGCCATTTTGATTATGTCAAAATCAAGTTCTTATTTAACCCTATTAAAAATGTAGCATTTGGAAGTATGGTGTCGAGTCCACAGGGATTGATACAAGAACAACGTTTGGGAGGTTTAGTAAATAATTATAATGCTCAAAAGAAATAAATAAGAAAAGATGATGAAAGAGAATAACAATGACATTGCGTCTTGCGACTTTTTGTTTGGTTTTTGGAGGATAAAAGGATAAATAAATACTAATCTAAAAAGTAATAGGTTGGGATCATTCCCCCCATCTTGGGTCACAACAAGATGAAATGGACTAGTGTTTCAAGCACATTCTAAGGTAACATTTCATTGCAGCATATTATCAAACACACAGAGTACATCTATGTGAAGATGAAGGAAGCTTTAAGATTTCCATAGAAACGGATATGAAGCTAACATTTGACTATCAAGGATGCATGACATACAATATGAAGCCTCTATGGCTTCTAATCCGAATGATTTGTCCACCCTACACTAACTAATCTACTTGGTGGACAAACCACCTATGAAGCCTTCAAAAGGTAGTATTTAAAACCCAATAGTTTGAACAATCAAAGATGCTTGACATCTATGATGAAGACTCCAAGTTTTAAATCCCACACACAACATTTATCAAACACATGGAGTGCAAAACACAATGTTACATAATATTCCATATGAAATACATAGGGTATGATTCAAAGTCTAAGTTTTAACAATCATAGTTGCAATACAAATAAGATGAATCCCTTAGTTTTGAATCCTACACAAATGAACCCTAGAAATGCTACAACATTAAATCCAAGAGTTCATGATCCACAACCTAAGTAAATCTAACTAATAATGAAAAACATAGCAATATCATCAAAAGAGAAGAGATAGAAACGTAGTACGGTGGAAATAGGGTGTCGAGTCCACAGGGATTGGAGTGCAACAATACTTGGTGGGCGCTTAATAACCAATTATAATGCGAAGAGCGATTAACAAACTAAGAAATAAAAATTGAGTCTTTTCGACTATGGGTTTGATTCAATTGACGTTAAATTAAACTATAATGACTATTTCGAAGGTGGAAAGTAACTTTGAGCAAAGCTAAGTTTAAGTAAATATTTGGGGGTTTTGTAAATGGAGAAATTGAGGTTGGGGAGCATTCCCCCACCTTGGACCAAACAACACATGACTTTCACACTTGAAGCACATTCTAGGGTAGAGAATCCCATTATGGCAAACCATCAAACATGTGGTAGTCAACCAACATGCTAGATTGATGTTCCAATGCAACACATGGGTGTAGGGTTAGAGTTTAGAGATTTAGTCACTTCAAATGCTTGACATTGAAAGTGGGGTCTCAAAAACTCTAACCACACTCCCATGAACTCTAGATATGTTACAAAGTGTGAGAGTCCTACAATAAAACACACATGGGTCCAATGGTGGGTTTATGATCCCCAACCTTCAAGGTCTAGCTACTCATAATCATAGTGACAACAATATTAAAGAAAGAGGAAGAGAAATCATACCAACAAGAGAGAATCACCATAAATGCCATAAGAAATCCAAATATTGCTTTAATAGGAACTTCAACCATTCAATACATTCACCCTCTCTTCTCTCTAACACTAAATGGGAGTAAGTCTTGGTGGATGGGGAGTAATGAGGAAGAGAGATGAGAGGGTTTTTTTAGAGAGAGCTTACAACCTCAAAGAAAAACTAAGTTAAAACCAAGCTAACCCTAATCAAAACAATATCACTAACTATATATAGTCCCCCCACAAAAAGGGTAAAGTTCTAATAAAAAAAAGTAGTCTTCAGCAGGGGGCGGATCGATCCCTTCGTAATGGGCGGATCGATCCGCATTTCATCTGGGGAATTACTGGCTTCACGAGAAGACGCGGATCGATCCTCTCGTATTGGCCGGATCGATCCATTTAAAGAGGCTTCTCGCAGAACGTCTCCGTGAAGTCGCGGATCGATCCCTTCAGAATTGCGGATTGATCCGACCTCTATGAAACTGATAGTAAACTCCAATTGAACACTCGGATCGATCCCCTCTAAATGGGCGGATCGATCCCCCTTTCCTGAAATCTTTTTCTTGAGTCTTTTTACTTCAAGAGTGCCAAGAGGGTTGGGTTCCACTATACCCTGGCATACATTACCTACAAAAAGAAAGATCTTTATTAGTTAAAAGGGGGTAACAACGAGAACAATCAAAAAACGCAATTTATCCATTAAGTCTCCGATTTGAGTAATAATTTGTGTCCAATACAGGTAAAATTATGAAGTTCAAAATGCAGTATTGGACACGAATCAACCTCCAAATCACAATAAATATTACGTATCACAAAAAATTAATGGAATGGCCAGAAAATAACATCTCAGTCATAGTACAGTTTGCTCTAGGCTTCTAGCCATACTTTTAAGCAAACCAGTCAGGGTTTTAATTTACCAAGGCGGTTGTGGCCTAGTGGTGTGATCCCCACCTCTCACCAGTGGGGGGCGTTCAACTCTTCCTAAAGGGAGAGTGGAGGCCAGGTGTTGCTCTATGGTGTGCCTTGTCATACTCCTCTTTGCCCCTTAATTTTAAATTTGTATTATAATCTTGTTGTTGGGTTGCGTTGAGTAGTGTAGTGTGTGTCCATAGAGGAATCCCAAAAAAAAAAAAAAACCGAAAGGGGTTTTAATATGAAAACGTGCCTACGGAATACCATCTATTATATGGAAACTATTGTCTGCTTATTTAACTTGATGATTGCAGGCAGCCCCCCCCCCCCCCCCCCCCCCCCTTTTTTTTTTTGGTAAAAGGCCGGGGAAAGACAAAGAAACAGAACTAGTTCCCACGAGGGAAACTAGTACCACAAAAGTTCGCCAAAAGAGGCATACAAAGTTCCTAATGGGAGTATCTAAAACAATAAGAGGATCCAGGTGATCCGTCCCAAGATTAGCAAGAAGGTCCGCACATATATTGTCTTCTCTCAAAATATGGGTAATATTACCCTTACAAAAATAAAGTAAGGACCTACAGTATTCAATGATAGCCCTGAGGGGGTGATTTTCTTCGCTTTTTCTGAATAAGCAGACAAGCCACTAAGGAGTCAGTCTCAATAAGAAGATTCTCCATTCCTTCACAGTAGGCAAGATTCAGGCCAACTCTGATGCTCTCGAGCTCGGCAAAGAGACTGGTGCAAGTGTCAAGGTGCCCGTAGTATCATGTTTTCCATCGGCATTGATCATCTCTGATGAGGCCTCCAACTCCTCCTTGTGCTGGGTTCCCTCTTTGCAACTCCGTGTAGGCCATTTTGATATGATTTTGCAAGTACGGTAATATATTGTTCTCATCCAAATGGTATTACCCTCTCTTAAGAAGGGAAAACAAAACAAAACAAAACAAATTCTCCAAAATAAAAGTAAAATTAAATAAAAAAAGTTTAGGGGAAGAAAATGAATAACAAAGAAAACCATTGTATTATAGATAGTGATTTGTTGTTTGAAGTTATGTCAATTTCCGTAACTTTAAAATATCTGTTAATTCTCTGTAAAGAGTATAGATTATCTAGTTATAAAGGCTTTCTCAAAAAGAGAGAGAGAGGGAGAGAGAGAGAGAGAGAGAGAGAGAGAGAGAGAGAGAGAAAAGAAAAATGAAAAAGGGTTATCTAGTTGTAAAGGATATAAACTCAACTTATGGCTCATTTGTCACAGCTTATACTTTTGCAATTCAATTGCAAAAAAACTAATTTTGATTAAAAATTGTCCAATATAGCTTTAGGCCAACACTAGTAAATTTCTGTGTTTGACTCACATTTTTTTTTTTTTTTTGCAATTGAATGGCTGAATCTTGTTCACCAAACAATTTAATTTTATTTTTTAAAAGTTCTAAAAACAGTGATAAACTCCAGAAGTTGTTGTCATACATGATACACCTTTTAGAATTATGAGTAGTACGGGTACAAACAAGGTGTACACGAGCTAAGCCGCTTAACAAGGGCTGATGGCTCAGGTTGATAACTGTTTGGCTCGGCTCGTATAATAAACGAGTCAAACTTGAGTTTGAATACAAAGCTTGTTTAATAAACAAGCCAAGCTTGAGCAAACATGAGCTCAACTCGATAAGGCTCGTAATTAAAACTCGCATAGTAGGCTTGTGAAAAATTGTCACAACTCGGTCCCACAATAGCGAAACCGAAGCCCGTGGCACGCCACTGATGCTACATCAACTCATTAAAGTTCCCAAAAGAATTAGTTTAAGAACACGCAGCAGGAAAAAACAAACCATTTGAAAACTAGCAATCCAGTCGACTGATCAGAGGTCCCATCGACTGGAAATTCAAACTACAGAGATCTCAAAAACTTTGTAGCTTGGCCAGTCGACTGCTCCCCAAGTCTAGTCGACTGGGGTGAAAATTTATCAATCGACTGATACGTCCAGTCGACTGAAGTCCAGTCCAACCATAAAGAACAAATCTGAAAACACTACCCAGTCGATTTGTCAGGGGACCAGTCGATTGTTTTTCACAAAACTAATGCAGTAAATTGCTCAACAAAGGACCCAGTCGACTGTTTTCATAAACCAGTCAACTGTTTTATTGCAGCAGCATAATGCAGAATTTCTAAGTTAAAAACTTTTCTGAAATTATCCGGGGACGAAACACACACTCCAAACTCATTCCAAAGTGATCCTAACTGGATTATAATATTACAAAAACATAATTACAACATATCACTATCTATTACAACATTTCGAATTCATTCTAAGATTCTAAGATAAACATATATTATAGTCATGAAATCTCTATTACAACATTTCTATTTCAAAAATATGAGGTGAACATATTCCTTTGCCTTCTAATTGAATTCCCAACACCTTGTGATCACTTTCTCAATTCCTCGTCGGCATTAACACCTGAAATGGTTATTTGAATAACCATACATATTCAATTTGTTTAAGCTAATGTCTAGTCAATAAAACAACAATGAACATGAATGATAAGCATGCTCGCATTCACATCTCTACTTTCATACTAATCTCCGGAGTCTCACGTGTACGTTCCATACTCCTAATCCGTGACTCCTCGCTAATAAGTCCACGCGAAAAGGTAAGACCCACGTTTCTTTTCTTCAAACGTGCAACCTTATGACTATATCGGCTCCACAACGATGGCTTGGTACCACGTGCTCCTTTGACCCAAATAGTAACTAAACATACTCAAATACATTTCACCGTGCTTTTAACATAATCAAAACATTTCACCATACAATTGGGCCTACTTATCAATATAATCGCCCAATATGAACTACACAATATGTATCTATGAACTAATACATGTTTTTCATACAAAACATGAATACATGTCAAGGAATCATCCTAAAACACATATTAAATCAGTCACCTCCGAATAACGCTCTAAAAATTCGTTCCAAAGAAAACCCATGCACAAAGATCATGCAAAAGTCCATCTAGTACAACTCCTATCGATCAAAAGTTCGATTAACAATTTTTTAAGAAAAATTCTAGAAAGCAAGTTTTCGGAAAACTTATCCAAACAAGAACTAGTGGATATCAAAATGATGGCTTTAACCTCGAGGACTTCGAATATCCGATAAAATATTTTGATCAACGGCCGAATCGCCAAAAATGAGCGTTGCAAGCTCGAAGAAAATAAATCTCCTTTTCTCTCTCCTCTCTCCTCTCTTTTAAAAGTCAAAATAGATTATGTAAATAAATTATCTCATCTCTTTCTATATATAGGCAAAACTTTTGGGAATTACGTTTACCTCCCCACGAGTTCTCAAAACTCTTAATTATCTTCCGAAACTTCTCACACGCCTAATTCATTGCCTTACGAGTGAAAACAAAAAATAATAAAAGTTTTCGTTTAAGTTCTGTTTGGTTGCTAAAACGCGATTTCACCTGATTTTACGAAATTACTAATTAGCCTACCAATTATGCAGCGTGTTAATTCGTCCTCCCTAGGATACTAAAATTAACAACAGAACTATATTTTAAATCAAAAAATAATACAGATAGTGAAACATAGGTAAACATTTTGTTGGAATATTTTAATTAAAATAAGATTTTATTTATATGCATATTTTAGTATAACAACTTTATCCATGTGCTTATATTACATACCCATCTTTTGTAAGATTAATATGTTTCAAAACCCATTATTGTGAGCTCTAATTGTATTGAGAGTTACAAACTTACAACCATTTATATGGGAGTTCATTTTCAATTATGTACATTTTTTTTAACTTTGCTTTGAACACAAATCCATAACAATCATCTATGGTCTGAAGTTACTGTCTTTATGTTGGAGGCTTAGCCTTTCAACAGTTAGTAGTCTTTTGGTATTTAAAAAGCCCAATGCTAATTGTTTAAAAGATAGCTAATGCTCAGATTCGAAGAATGCTTCTGATAATATATATATATATATATTTATGACATCAACAGATTGTCATGTGATGGTATTCTAACTAGTGTACTATTGCTTATATCGTGAATACATTATATTTTATATTTGGGCAAAGAAAGGTATTGGGAGACGCTTCAGTCTTCTCGGAAGTGTAGATTTTGAGAAAGACTACAGCTAGAGGCTGGGTTGATGTATCCTGGAGGCGATGCGTTATTCCTACTACACCGGTTGACAAATACTGTGAGAGGCGCGAATCGTCTTAAAGAGAGCGACTTAGTACGCGCCTCGACCCAATGCCGTTTACTTCACATGGTATGATTTATCATCCAATTTTGTCACAAATAAAGGTAAATATTACATTCTTGAATTATTATAAAAAATATTGTTTCCTCATGATTTTATTCTTAATTTAATATTTGGAGAATGTGTGGTCATGGGTAAATCTCCAACAAATTTATTTTCAGATAAACATTTAGGGTATTCCACAATGACTGTCTCAATCTCGGAAGAGACTTGACAACATCACAACACTCATTCAATACAGTCTCAAAGGGTTCCCTTACACAGACACCTAAATCGACTCGTGAGTCACAACTCACCCACACATGTGCCAACATGTACAACACATCATATTATCGTACAAGACAATGTAATGAAATACAATAACACAAATACGGGTGTTATAAAAATCTCTTTAATTAGTTTGATAAGGGCTTGTTTAATTATATATATATGATAATTAAAAAAATATAATATATACATAATGTAAAGTATTTAAAATTGAAAGAATGTTGTCATATTATAATGTGCATAGTCCTAATTTACGTGCCAAATAATTGTGTTTGGTAAATATATATATATATATATATATGCCACTGTCAAGCATTGAGTTTAGTTCATAGGTTTTGGTTGGCAACTTAAATTTGCTACTAGGGGTGTACACGAGTTGAGCTACTCAACAAAGACCCCTGGTTTAACTCGATAACAACTAAGCTCGACTTGACTCAATAATAAAAGTTCAAATTTGAGCAAGATGTCAACTTTTAAAACTCGACTCGAGTTCAAAAAATTTGACTGGAGTATAGCCCTAGGTAAAAAGAAGGAGCTCATATTGTCACACCCGTCCCAGGAATTTATAATTTTATCATGCATATTTGTAATTTGGGAGTTTATCAATGTTAGTTGATAATGGTGATGAGGTTGACTGTGAGTCAACGGTAAGGCGTCAGTGAGGACACGGGAACATGGCAGTTCATATTGCATGGGCATGAGTAAATGGCATTTATATGATTTAAATGTTATTTGACTTTATCTGGTATTCCTGTGAATAGTGAATTATACCTGTGTAGTATAATTTCTGGTATTTTCGGTATTGTTTGTTAACATTTTGAGAACTGTGGTGAGAACATGAGTGATACGTTAATTAAAAAGGTAGGTTGTGTAGAGATTCCACAGAATATAGTTTTCGGACGTTATTTTCGGACCCAAACGAAACCTAGTTGAAAACTTTTGAAATTTATAGTTTTCACTTGTAAAGTTATAAAATGGACGTGTGCGAAGTTTCATGGGTTAATTAGAAGTTTGAGAAACTTGCGGGGAGGTAAACGTAATTTTCAGAACGTTTGTCTATATATAGAAGTGGATGAGATTGAAATCTCATCCAAACTCACAAATATCTAGAGAGAGGAGAGAGAAGGGAGATTTGGTTGCCACGAGCTTGCCGGCGACATACGACGACCTTTCGTCCGTCAGATTTTCTCCAGATTCAAGATTTGAACTCGTGGAGGTAAGATCTACGTTTTGATCCTACTTAGGCCGTGTTTGGCCAATTTTTGTAAAAATCTTAATTCTAGACTTTTGGGAAAAACAGGTATAAACTTGTAGGAATTTTCTCAAATTCAAAATCCGACGATTAATTGACCTCCTAGTCGATCCTTCAAAGTTTGGGGGAAATCGCACGAGGTATGAAGTCCTAACTTATGAAATATAGAGAAATACATGTTTTATATTTCGACGACGAAATTGAGATCCGGGCGAAATCCATGTGTTAATTGTAGGCCCGTTAATTATGCACCTGCTAAATTGTGAAAAGCATGTCTAAATTTACGCGAGCACGTTGAGTTGTCTATGTGGGTCAAAGGGGAGTCTTCTACAAATTCATGCCAGAGTAAGCTTCTCGATGTTTGAGAATTTGAGTAGCGATGGCTACTGTGCATGGTTGTAGGCTTGGACTTGCCATGGCACTTGTAGGGATGTAATGGTTGTAGGCTTGGACTTGCCATTGACATCGCGGTTTAAGGCTTGGACTTGCCGTTACCGGATGAATGCGTATTTTTCTCCCTGGAGACTATTGATATGATTTATGAGATTAAAGCATGTTTTGTCATATATTGCACATGTTAGACTTGTACGCTCAGCATATAGCTGAGCAGTGGAGATGTACTCCATTGCAGGTAAGAAGAAAGACAAGAAGAAGCGTGTTGAGTGGGGCCGAGGAACGTCGGGGGAACCACCTTTGTATATGTTCTGTTTTAGTCCTAAAACTTGTGTAAGGATTGGGAATTCGTAAAATGTTGTAATAGATCTTTGGATTAGTTCCTTGGTATTGTAATCTTGTAATTGAACGCCTGTAGTTATGTTTTAAATGTTGTATTTGGTGTTGGTTGTGATGGTTTGTGGATACTTGAGAAGCATGAGTTATTATTTTCATAAAGGCTGCCCAGCAGGGGAGCAGTCGACTGGACCATGGATCAGCCGACTGAACCCCGTGGGGATGAGACACTGAAAGTGAATAGTAAGAGAAGCAGTCGACTGGACCCATTTATCAGTCGACTGAGACACTGTTGATTTTGGCTACTGCTTCTAATAATGGTAAAACCAGTCGACTGGATCCCCAGATCAGTCGACTGTACCCCTTTTCGAAATGTTGCATTTTGGTTCTGCTTAGCACAGTCGACTGGGGACCTTGATCAGTCGACTGGGTTCCCTGATCAGTCGACTGGGCCTCTGTTGAGTACTTTAAGTTTTGGTTTCTGCTCAGTACAGTCGACTAGACCCTAGGAGCAGTCGACTGAACCTCTGTTTTCATAACTGATTCTTTTGAATGTATTTTCACTTGGCCAAAACTTTTTATAACTCAAATTTTCATTGGATTTGTCAACTCAGAGGACAATGTTTCCTAAGTTTTAAAATACCCAGGGTTGTTTTAACGTTCTTTCCACTGCGTATCGTTAGAGGATGTTTGGATGAGCCTTGATGGCGTGCCACGTGTCCTATTTCCGCGCGTAGCGGGATGGGTCGTGACACATATCATTTTAATGACACGTACTATATTTAACCAGGATAAATTAGCAATAAATCCCCCATCCGTGAACATTCATGGATTAATGACAACCCAATTTCATTTTTAATGTAAAATCCTTAAGATCCCTTAACTATGGTTAAATATTTTTTCTGTGACTGAAATACCCTAGCTTGCATATCTTTATGATATAGATATAGGATATATGTATATATATATATGTGTGTGTGTGTGTGTGTGTGCGCGCGCACCAAATACACCATTAAATCCCTCATGAGTTAAGTCAAGATAAGTACATATTAAATGAATTAGCTTCACAAAAATGTGATTAGCTCTTTTGTACACTATCACATATATAATTCCATCACATAATCAGTTACAATATAATTAATGGCAAGACTTTTTTCTCTCCTAATATTAAGACTAGGCTCTTGATAGTGGTCAATATCCACATGTACATAATAAAGGTGCAATAATCCCTCATTTCTTGCAATAATTCTACTAAAGGTCTACTTAAAAATTTACAGCCCATAGTTTGCTTGATTTTTTAAGTCTAGCTGTGAGATACACCAAATACATGTATATTAACATTACGACCCTCATTTGTGACGAGGAATACATATATACACACACACACACACACACACACACATGTCTGATACATCTACCTCTCTCTAATCCTACATGGCTTTTCTTAAGGTAGTTTGGATGATCCCCAGAAAGAGTTGTATTCAACTAGAGGAATCATTTTTGGACAAAGGGCAAGAGCATTCCAATCACAGGTTGAAGTTTTCCATATCAAATAAAGATTGCAAAAGTACCAATTAGTACACCTCGAATTGTGAATTTCTCAAATGGTCCTATTTCTTATTGTTTTTATAATTGTGTTCCACTTATCGGCTTACTAAGATGGTTTTGTGAATTTCACAACAGAATTAGATGGATGTTGTAACAATTCCCTAGCTAAGAAACTAGAGGTACCAGAATAGCCTTGTTTTAAAATTTTGAATTCACAAATTTTTTTTTTTGATTGATGAAATTCACAGTTTAAGTTGTGAATTTCATAACTTCAATTGTACAAATAACAAAAACTAAGACATCACTTCACTACACTATATGGGCAAATTTGTAACGCACAGGTTTTGTGATTTGTAACGAGAATACCCGTTACTAATTTGTAACGGATATATCCGTTACAAATTCAGAAAATAGTTACAAATTACCATTATTTTGGTTACTTAATTTTTGTAACGGGTGTTTGTATTTTTGTAACATTTTTATTCATTAGAAACCATCGGGCTCTATCTATTCATAAAACTAGAAAGGTAAGAGAAAGGAGAGAGAAAGGGGAAAGGGGGGAAAGTTAACCCTAGATCCACATTGGACCTCTTACCGCCGCCCACCTCCTGCCGTCGCTGACCTCCTACTGCTGCCCACCTCTTGCCGTTGCCGACCTCCTGCCTCCGACCACCCAAAGCCGCCGTCGCCGAGCACCTGCTCGCAGGTTCTTCTTCTTATAACGTGGTTCTTCTTCTTCTTCTTCTTCTATTGTTATGATTTATTTTTTTGTTTCTGATTTGAAATCTATGTGCCCTAGAATCAGATTAGGGTTTCAACCTATAATTCTTTTTTTGGATTTTCATTCTATGCCCTAGAAATCAGATGTGTGGTTTGTTGTTCAAGTGAAGCTTTTCAACCTAATTCACATTACATACACACACACACACATACACATGTACACACACACACATACACAGTAGGTTTGGAGTTACACACAATGGGTTAGGAGTTTTGATTCACTCTCTCTCTCTCTCTCTCTCTCTCTCTCTCTCTCTCTGTAACTGTAATTAGATCCTTATTTTGTACATATCTTTGTTTATTTATTTATTTTTCTTTTCTGGCTTTTGTTTCTTAGTGGCTATGAATATGGTTTTCTTGTTATCAAATACTTATAAATTGGATTCTTTATGTTTATATAATAGTAGTGAGCAATTACATTTGCAAAATTTGAGTTTCGATTTACCATAATGAAATAACTAGACTTTTTCAGAAACGTTACTATGCATTTATTGAGTAGAATTGTTTCTATCTTGTACACTTCTCCATGTTAAAAGAACTATATTACAATTTTACATATTTATATATGTGTGCGTATACGAAGTTTAACTCTCCTTTTCACTTTACCCTTTGTTAGGTTTGATTTTGAAATTGAATAGAACAAAATAGAATATAATGGAAATTAATTCTTGAGAAATCCGATCACTTTTGGCCGGATTTGTAAACCCCCTAAAACAAGAATTGGGTAGAATTCTATTTTAGTTTTAGGTCTAACCAAACACAAAAATTGTCACAAACAATATTGCAAATCAATTGTTTTCTTGTTTGTGGCAAACCAATTCCAATTGGTCAAATTAGAAAAGTTTGAAACTCTTTGATGCGAGTGCCAAACATGCATTTTTAGTGTTAGTAAATAATTTTTAAAGCTTCAACCGATTACTTAAAAACTGAAAGGGGAGTATTTTCCTTTTTTTTTTTTTTTTTAATTTCTTTGGGAAAATTGACACGAAAAACATTGTATTTTGTACATCATTTTACATTTTATTTTCGTATGAACTATAATAATCAATGCCCATAGCAAGTAGCTACTACGCATTGACCATTTCTTTGTCTCCAGAAGCTTGTGTCCCGGATGTTTAAAAACAAAAGGTGACATGTTTCTAATGAGTATCATTGATGCGTTGACATCCAACATGCTTCCATGAAAATGGCTTTTCTGTACAAGTGTCTATAGTCCCACCTAGCTTCCATTGCTGTGATCAGTTGCTCCCCTAGCATCAGAGATAATTTGGTTTTGCAATTGGTTAGGGCGAAGAGATATCAACTAATGCGAGTATAGTCAACCCTTCATAATTAATGAGCAGCTAAGGCTCCTAGTCATGTTTCTTATTCAAATATGCTTTTCCATATTATATAATATAGGTTTGGAGATGTTTTTTTTTTCCATTTGGTTTCTTAGATCCGTTACAGTAATATTGTAATGGTGTATAATCGAGATTATCTTTGCTGCCTTTAGATCAAGACTATCTTTGGTCTCTTCGATTGCTATTAGAACTTTATATAAATGTATAAAGCCAACTTGAATTATGTACAATTATATATGGATAATTCTAGGGAAATTCCACCCAGAATTGTCATTAGCAAATTGGGAAATTTTGTCTTACCAAATCCTAGCTATGAAATTTTCAAAAGTTGAATTTGTTTTCTTTTACTTTACCTTGTCAGCAAACAAACTAGGAATTGGTGTTCTAGGTCTCTGAAAATTTTGTTTGATTGCCACTGAATTCTGTAATTTTTCTACAAATGTACTGGACAACATATCAATTGCTTTCTTGGAGGGTGTTTGGAGGAGGAAATAACTGAGTACTTGTTGATTTTGTGACCAGAATAGCGGTAATGGATGTGTTTTCTTTTTCATCTTGAGGTAAGTTTTGGTTTGATATTTACAACCCTTTTTTGACTCTAGTTTATTTTCTTTGTAAATGCAGGGGATGAAAGTTAAAGAAATCGGGGCATCTCCAAAAACCCAAGTGAGTGAAATTAATCAGTGTCACTAAGATTTTCATACTCTGATGTATATTATGTGTTTGATATTAGTGACCCACACACTAGTTTCACATGAAAAGATCTCCTTGTGACTAAGATTTGCATGGTATATCAACAATTGAGGTATGTTTCTATGTTTCTACTATCTTTTTTACAAACATACCTTAATTGTTGAATTTGTATAGCAGAACTCTTTCTTGAGGTCTTTGAGTATCTTCTGCCTGTGTTATCTTTCTTGTCTTAGATGGTTGAGTTAGGTAATCGTATTTTGTCATCTAATTGATAATATTCAAGTCCATTGGTGGCTTTGAGTCTATTAATTGTAGACATGACAAGAATATAATTACTTCTGAACCTCTAAATTAGCCCCCCCCCCCCCCCCCCCCACCCCTTCCTCTAGGCCCCTACACAGCCCCTACTACTCACTCTCTCTCTGTACTGTAATTTTTCTTATAACATTATATGAGCTAAGTTATTTCTTTTCTATTGCTAAGCACTCTCTTACTTCCAAGATTGTATTGTCTATATTATACGGGCTTTACAATTTATGGACTTCACTTTACAATTCGTGGAAGCATCTTTACTATTTACAACATTGATTACGTGACCATGGTGCATCTAGCAAGTAGCATATTAAAAGTGTCCTTATACAACTTAAGTGTCACTATACAACGTAAAAGATAGGTCATACATACTTAACCATACATGTAGATTCAATAATCTTAAATGCTTATGCAGATTTGTGCATTACACGAGTGGACAGTCAACATATCAGGTTTTGAGCATGGGAACACATCATCTTGATAATGGAAATTAATATCTAAAGTCATATATGAGTTAATAAAACATAGATCATATGTACTTAATCATACATGGAATGAAATTACCCAAATTGTATGAAAATATGTCAGCAATTCTGTGCAGAATTAATCTAATTATAATTTAGACATAAGCAAAAAAAGGTCTTGAATTCCATAGATAGACATGTATTATATATACACTTTGCATTCAAAGATAATAAACATTTAAACTTTAATCAAGGCAATAAAAAAATTTCTATGAAGATTAACATTTGGGGTCACGCAAGGGTACACATAAAGACATTTATTTTACATATACACATAGTCTTGGATTTTCCCAAAATTGCTAAATGCAAGTTGCATTACACCTTTTTACACTTGGAAATCAATGTATAAAGCATGTGTGGACTTATACTACACCTTTGAGGTTTAAATCTATCATATATGAACTTGCACGGAAGAAATGTGCCAAAGATACATGAAAATCAAGTAGCAAAACTGCTAAATTTAAGGGCTGATTTTCATTATAGATGGGTCTAGTCTTCTCTTTATAGCATCTCAAGCGGTAACAGGTTTACATGAAAATACCTCTGGATAGAATGTCATGTAGTCTCCCATAATTGTACCTTCTAGTTTTCATTTGATTGTGCACATGACCCCCACTTGGTATGACTAGTTTCTTGTTTGATGAGCTCACTTTGACCTTTTCTGAGTGTTATGTATTCTTTGCCCTGGGCAATTCTTGCTAATGTGACTTGTCTTTCCACACTTGTGGCATTGTGTCCCTTCTTCAACATTATCTCCACTAACCACTACTGCTGTCTAGTTTGCCCTATGCATGTTCACACACATACATTTACACACTTTATGATTCAACTAAGTGCAATGTCTTGTGCCAAATGTCTTAGCTCTAGTGCTCAAATTTTGTATGCATAAAATTTCTGCCTTGTGGTTAAAGTACTTGCATTATAATCCCCAAATCTGAAGCCTGTTTGAAGCTATTTTGCTTGCTTTCTTGCTTATATTTGGCATTTGCAGGGTGTAAGCAATTTTTTACAGTATGGTTGTACAATTTTGCTCTTACCGTTTTCAAGGGTCGTCCCAGTTTTTGTTAATTGCCAAAAAGAAAGTTAAAATTGTTTGCTATAATATCAGGCTGTATTCCTATATATCCATCTTGGGGTGATGGTAAAATCATTATAAAATATGGAAAAGTAAGGTATGAAAAGCTTTACCTTTTCATATTCATTAGTATCCAGAGTTGACAGTTCTTGCAAGGGAACTTTAACCAAATTTTGTATTGTCATAATACAATATATGTTCTTTTCATGGACTAAGTATGTTTCTTTTGTCAATGACTAGATCTTGCTTTCCACCATTGTTTTCTTGTTTTGACGTGTATATGAGTTGCTTTGTCATTAGGTACTGAACATGAGCTTTTGTAATATTACCATAAACAGTTTGAACAGAAGTTGTTTGTTAGCATGTTGGAGGTATACAATGAGAAGATAAGGGACCTCCTGATAGAAAATTTCAACGAATTTGCTAAAAAGTAAGTCATTCTTACTGGGTTTTTCCATTTCAAGTTTTACTACCAAAGTCCAAGGTAGAATATCATTAGGGTTTTAAGTTTGATTGGATTTTGAATAATGCTTTTTTCGGAAAAATAGATTTTGAATAATGTTATGCTTCCAATTGTGAATCCCAAATTTGCTTTCCAAATGGTTTAACCATTGTACCATACATTTTGATTGTGATCAATGGTAACAAATGCCACATGTAGTACAACTAACTAACCATTTGAGAGCCAACACACCCAAAACAAGTTATGCATAGTTGCTGAAAATTTAAATATCATTATAACTAACACACCCAAAACAAGTACTCCCTTCGTCCCATTTTTTGAATCCACATTTGGGAACTCAACTTATTAAGGAGACTAAAAGAATCTACACCTGCTATCCACAATTGCCCCTAATTATTACAATAACTTTCTTAGTTTTGTCTTGGTGTAGATTTCAAGGAAGATAGTTTTGGAAAGTAAGTAAAAATTATTTATCAATTTAGGAAAGTGGACAATAATTTTGGGACATCCCAAAATGGAATATAGGACTCAAAAAATGGGACGAAGGGAGTAACACATACACAGATAGATATATACCTGGTTTCTTAACCATCACTACAAGGAAAATGATGTAGTAAAAATATTAAAATAATTAATTGGACCGGTCTATGGGTTTAGGGGCTAATTGGACTGATTTAGGGGCTCTTTGGGGACTGTTAATAGGGACTGATTTGGGGGACTGGTTGTGGGTTGGTCTACAAGTTCACAAGACAGCATATCTAACTGACCATTTAATCAACCAAAATTTTGAACACTTTAGGCAGAACACTCATATTATTCGAACACAAACAGTATCTTAACTTTGAAAGCAAAGTAAGATCAAGGGAGCTGAAGTCATCATACTTAAAGTCCTATTAAATTGTAAAGGCACCAAAGTAAATAGAAACATGCTCCATATGCCATTTTGTCTTACATATCAGATTTAAAAAAAATATATTTGGTTTTTATATCCACAGTAGGAAACTTGGCCTTAATGTCAAAGTAAAATACTTAAATGTGACTTGACTGTCTTTCCAGAAATGGGCAATTTTTGTTGCTAGCTAGTAGCTACTAGAATTGGTTTCGGTTAACAATGCTAAAGCATCTCATTCAACATCTACCCCTTAAACTCCACCTACAAAAGTTGTATTTTCAAAACTAGGAAGACGGCCGTGCAAGGCACGGGCGTCAGATTTGGTAGAAAAAATGCAACGTATTTTTTTTATGTGTACAAGAAAGAGAAATATGTCTCCTTCTTGATTTGTTAGCCCTTTTGAATACTGTCTTCACGGATCATATACTTGTCTTTAGTAACTCCTAGAATACTTTAGAATATTAGAATAGATTCTAGACCTTAGACTTGTTTCTTTCTTTTTGAATTTCTAGGATATACTAGACCAGGACATTCTATACTGATCGAGAGAGAACAAATCTCAATTATACGCCTTAATTCACATTTGTTAGTCATTTTTATCCTGTTTTTGTATAATTCTACTTTGTTTTCCACTTTCTGTCAGGTTTTAGGAGAAAGCAAGGATTTTCGATTAAATGGGGTGAAAAAGCAGGAAGAAAGAAGCTGAAAAAGTCACCTCGCTCGAGCGGCTCGCTTGCGCGAAACTTAGAAAATCGCTCGCGCGATCCGCGCCCGCGACCTCCCAATTACGCGCTCGCATGGCCCGCTTGCGCGATCCGTACAAAAACTGAAGTTGCGTATTTGGTTATACTGAAGAGCCCTGTGCGAACGAAACTGCTGAATGACGCCCAGATTATATGTTACAGCTGTTTTAAACGGATTGGGTTTAGGAAAGCTTTCCAAAAACTTTCTAAAACTCTATATGTACTTTGTTTTAATAATTTTTAGGGATATATATACACATTCATTCATTGAAGACTTGGGAAGGCAAGAGGGAGGAGAAGAGCAAGCTTGAAGGTCTCTCATGGCTACTGTCACAGCCCGGTCCCACAATAGCGGAACCGGAGCCCGTGGCACGCCACCGAGGCTAAACCAATTCATTAACGTTCCCAAAATTAGGTTTGAAGAACACACGCAGCGGAAAAACAAAACACATTTTAAAACCAGAGGTTCAGTCGACTGCTCAGTCGACGGAGGAAGGCAGGGATTTTAATAGCAATTCCAGTCGACTGAAACTAGAGGTCCAGTCGACTGATGCGGGGTCCAGTCGACTGCTGAGGGGTCCAGTCGACTGCTTTTGCTAAAATAAGAAGCAGTAGCTAACAGGCTCAGGGGTTCAGTCGACTGCTCAGTCGACTGCTCCCCTGGCAGCAACCCAATCTGCAGAAAACAAGTTTAAAAGCTTCCTAACTTCCATCCAATGATCAACCACTCAATTCAAACTCAGTCCAAAGTAATCTTAACTGTATTAAAGCATTACCAAACATAATTACAACATGTTATAGTCTAATACAACGTTCTAGATCCATTCTATCATACCAAGTTAAACATGGGTTAAAACAACCAAATTCTTATTACAACATTTCTAGGATCCCAAAACTACAAGATTTACATTCAAGTTGTCTCACAAGCGAACTCCCAACCCACGTGCTTACTTCTGCGATTCCTCGCCAGCATTTACACCTGAAATGGTTATTTGAATAACCACACACATTTCGATTTATTTAAGCTAAAGCTTAGTGAATAAAACAACATATGTACATGAATGATAAACATGTCCGCATTCACATCTCTACATTTCATACTAGTCGCCGAAGACTCACGTGCCCGTCCATACTCCCAATCCGCGACTCCTCGCCTATAAGTCCACGCGAAAGGGTAAGACCCACGATTCTTCTCTTCAATCGTGCGACCTTAATGCCTATATCGGCTCCACAAAATGGCACGGTGACCACGTGCTCCTTCTGACCCACATAAGCAACTTAACATGCTCAAATACATATCACCATACTCGCGGTAATCAAAACATATCACCATGCTATTGAGCCTACTTATCAATATAAATGCCCAATATGAACTACACAATATATCTTTAAGAATTAATACATGCTATTCACACAAAACATGAATACATGTCAAGAAACCATTCCAAAACATAGTTGAATCACTCACCTCCGATTTACGCTCTTAAACTTCGATTCAAAGAAAACCCGTGCACAAAGAACGTGCAGAAGTCCGTCTAGTAAAATTCCTATGGATCAAAGTTCCATTTATCAACTTTTATGAAAAAATTCTAGAAAATAACTTTTCGGAAAACTTAGCCAAACAAGCCCTAATATATATCAAAACGAAGCTCTTACCTCGAGGAGCTCGAATATGAAATCTGGGAGAAAATAAACTGACGGAAGGTCGTCGTTTGGCGTCGCAAAGCTTAAAGCAACTAAATCCCCCTTTGGCCTCCCTTTTGGCCTCCCTTTTGGCCTCCTCTTTGGAATTAGGTTAGAAATTATGAAAAACCTAAAGTCATCACTTCCTATATATAGGCAAGACTATTGGGAATTTACGTTTACCTCCCCACGAGTTTTCCAAACTCCTAATTAGTCTCTGAAACTTTCTATACAGCTTAGTCATAGCTTTACGAGTGAAACTTCGAAATTATAAAAGTTTTCGACTAAGTTTCGTTTGGTTGCTAAAACGCGAATTTCTACGTGACGTTTCCGAAGTTGCTAATTAGCCTACCAAATTAATAGCGTGTTAATTCGTTCTCACCAGGATACTAAAACTAACAATAGAAATATATTCTAAAACATAAAATAATACAGATATTGAAATACACAGGTAAACATTTATTTTCAGATAAACATTTAAAGTGTTCCACAGTGACTGTCTCATACTCGGAGAGACTTCACAAACAATAAATCCTCAATCACAACAGTTCCAAAGGGTTCTCTAATACAGACACCCAAATCAACTCGTGAGTCAAAACTCACCCAATCACGTGCCAAAATGCACAACACCTCACATTATCATGCATGACAAATGTAATGAAATGCAAAAGCAATAACACGAATGTGGGTGTTATAGCTACCATCAACTCAATCTTCATGCTTTCAACCACCATGTGCAACTAAACTCCTAATCTAGGGTTTCAATGAAACCCTAACTATGTAAAGGGGGAATTCTATGCTTTTCTATTTTAGGATTTTATGTATTGGATAGTGATTGTATGTTGGTGGATTATTTATAATCAGTGTTTAATGTTAAGAATCAAGAGTATTTTGGATCTATTCTTGTCTTAGATTTTTCCTTATGCTTATTGAACTCAATAGTCCTTGATTTCTGTGATTGATAGGAGTATTTACATACAACAGTGCTTATGTGGTTGTGATGTTTACATCTTTTATAATTCATGCTTAGGAAAGATGAGTTATGCTACACCCTAGTTATAGGTAGATAATTCATGTGAACCATAGATGGATTATGCTTAGATTAGACTAACAATATCTTCTTGACGATACTATTGGGCTTGTAGCTACGATAGATCATAACTATCCAAACATAGAACTTAGAATAGAAAGTCTAGACCCCCGATGCATAGTTAGTGGTGGATTTGTAATCCTAGATCTCACCTACGCATATTTAAACCAATTTTCAATTTAGCATAGTAGTTTACTTAGATTAAATTTTTGAAGTTATTCTCATAATTCTATAGTTTAATTCCATAGTGAAAATCAAATCAATCAAACTTCCGATTTTCTTATATCTAAATAAATTAGATTTTATTAATTAAAGGATAAAAATTAGCAATCTCTGTGGGTTCGACCTTTACTTTCACTACTACAAATCTTTAGAAAAGTAAAGTACACTTTTTATATCTTGATTTTGACAAGATCATATACCATAGCATTTTTAACTCATTCTTTATACTACTAGATCAGTCCAGAAGATTAGCATCATTTTTTAACATGTACAACCCCTAACCAATGTTTTGGCCCTTCCTTTTGAGTTCGAATGCTACCAAATTTGGACTTGGGAAGCTTTGATTTTTATGGTCAATCTCTAAAGCTTGTGAACATGATTAGTTTGTGGAAAGCTAGAATCTAACTTTATTGGAATAATATTTTTTGTTTTGTCTTCTACTCATTGATTTGGAGCTCATGGGTTTAATTTGAGCACTTGACTTGTATAGTTAGAAAAAATTATCAATAATTAGAAGATGTTTGTAACTAGTGGTTAGTCTTTTGAAAAATTTGGTTGTTGGTAATGCTAAGCTTCCCAAATTTATTTAGGTATGCTTGTACTCAAACGTTGTCACGCCCCGGAGCAGCATAAATAGAGAAAAATAAATTTCCTTTATGGGTCCATAAGGAATGACAGGTGAAAGTCACTAATAATCCACACCACACAGTACTAGTCCAAAAGAAAAGCAACAGTAACCAACTGAGAATAACACACAGTGTTAACTATTACAAAATATCAGAGTATGGTCCACAGGATCACAACAGGTCTGAAGACAACAAATGCCCAAGTACCCGTTAACAAAAGTTTAACAGAACAACTGAAATTAAATCTAATTATAACATCTTCAGTCTTCAACTGGCATAAGGATAATCCTTCCTGGTGTAATCGTCATCGGTGGGGCCTTCCTCTAAATAACACTCATCAGTGTACTGGTCATTACCTGTAAAACAAGGGGCAGGATATTCTGGACGGGGAATGTCCAGGCAATAAAAGGCCGTCAGCTTACTGAGAGCTGAGTGAGCATAAACTAACGAGGTACCAGTTATCTGAAGTAAACACAAGCTTATAAAAACAAGAGTTAACATCTTATTATAAAATAACATTATCTTGTTCTTCTATTCATTCTTGTAAACCGACCCTTATCGTCTTATTACTCAAATACCGAACTCAACGTATTCAGATGTCATGAACAGACTCAATCGTTTAACTCTAGGGATACACCCTTATTCTGTCCATCGCTTTTAAGAGCAATGGTCCTGCTCACCGCATGTCATGGACTCCACGTCAGTCTGTCCCCAGCTTTTAAGAACAATGGTCCTGTTCACCGCATTTCAGGGATATAACGTTTCGAACAAGGCATATCAATCTATTGCCACGACTTAACGTCATCTACTAGTGATCCCAGCTCACCGCTTTTAAGAACCATGGTCCGGTTCACCGCTTTTAAGAGCATATCACAGATCATCCAGTCTATCTTAAGACTTCTTGGTCCAGCTCACCGCTTTTAAGAACCATGGTCCGGTTCACCGCTTTTAAGAGCATATCATGACCAATCATCCATCCACGTACCATTCCCGGAACTTACCAAACCTACTTACGTTCCATTCTACATCGACACATGACAATTCCCAATGTGGCCTGACTACTCGGATTAAAAGAAACGGATATCGAACTTATATCAGAAACAACACGTCAACCCACGTCTTCATATTACTTTTTATTCATTATCCATAAATCTTTGGTGTCACATTTCTCCTGTCTACCCCATAATCGCATGATGAAATTCTGAATTAGAAATCGAACAACTAAACCTCTTATATAATAAACAGGCAAAGGAAACCATGTACTGATCATGTCAATCGATTGGAACAAAAGTTCAATCGATTGGAACAAAAGTTATGTCAATCGATTGAGAAATATATCAATCGATTGGAACAATGTCAATCGATTGAAATCCTATTCAATCGATTGGGATGCAACTGATGTCAATCGATTGAGATCATGTCAATCGATTGGTACTACGTCTTCTCCAGCAGATTGTAAAAACAGCATATATAAACGTGCACTACATGCATTTAACCCATCTAAACATCATAATAACTTGCATAAACTTCATATAAAGAGACCAAGTGAGTTAGAACTCACCTAGGGTGCGTTTGGGGTGTGTTTAAGTTTGAAAACTTCAACCCCTCTCTCTTTCTCCTCTTCTCTGTCTCTGTCTTCCCTCTCTGTCTCCTCCTTTCTTCTTTCTTCTTCTTTCTGTCTTCTTTCTTCTTCTTCTCCCAGCTGCCGAAGGAGTGAGTGTGTGTGAGGGTGTGTATATATGTATAGATATAGATATATGTATGTATAACTCAAGAGGTATGTATATTTCTCTCCCAAGGTCTGAAAAACAGCCCCAAGGCCACTAAATGAAACATATATATAGACATAAGGGAGTGCCACGCGTTTAAAGCTGAAGGAAAGAAGAAAACATTTCTCAGCTTATGTCAATCGATTGAGACACCAGTCAATCGATTGGCAACAGATATTTGTAGTCAATCGATTGGAAACAATGTCAATCGATTGAGATGAATAGCAATCGATTGGAAAGTTTGACACGTCATCACTTTTAGTCGGTTGAATGTCAATCGATTGGGATACTTATCAATCGATTGGTATCAGAAAAGTGTCAATCGATTGGGAATATGTCAATCGATTGGTATCAAAATTTTACCAAAAGGAAGAGAAAGTTTATACGAGTATAGAAATGAAATACCGGGTCTTATTAAAATACCAAAATACAGGGTATTACAAACGTGAACTAAATACTAAACATTAGAGCACATACGCATGTAGTTGGATAAGCTACTAATATAGTGCCAAGCCAAAGAGAGAATTTTTCTCGAGTACCAGGTACTTTCTGACACTCTTGAGATTGGAATTTTATATTTTTGTAGTTCATTGAGTTTAATAAGAGGTACTCGCTCTCTTCAAAGATTGCTACGTTGTTTCTTTTTCTGGTATCTTTGTCACAATGACTAGAATTTTTATTTCCATTCTGGTGTAGGTTTGGTCTTTCCTCCTTGAGAGGAAGAAGCAATGGACTAAACTGAGAACCCAACGCCGAGAAGGTTGTAGAGGAGAAGTTTGGATCTCAATTAGATATCCTCACTCGTGTTATAAGTACTTAGTATTGTTGCAACTTTTTAAAATTACTTTTTTATTTGTTAGTTTAGGTTTAGATGGATGAACTCTTTAAATTTCAAATTTAGATTGAGCTTGTTGGTGTATTGAGATCTTGTTGGTTAGACATGGATGAACTATGTACTTGTTATTAATACTATGGATTATTTTGTCATCGTTTGGTATAAATTTGAGCTTGTTATTTTTGTGTTTCAATTTTTTTTTTTGTTTAATTAAAATTTGTAATGGTATATCTGTTACAAAACCCGTTACTATTTTTATGCATTTTGGAAATTTGTAACAGATATAATTGTTACTAATTTGTTACAAACCGTCAGTATTTTTTTTCAAATAAGCAAAAAACTTGGATACTTATCCGTTACTAAACTAATTTGTAACGTGTGTAAACGTTACAAAAATTATATTAGTAACAAGTATATCCTTTACAAATATCCGTTGCTATTTAGTAACGGATATATCCGTTACAAATTTGCAATGCCATATTTGTAACGGGTATATCCGTTACAAATAATTTTGTAACGGATATTCCGGTTACAAATCGGGCCATATGGTGTAGTGCTTATCGGCTTACTAAGATAGTTTTTTCAATTTCACAATTGTTTTGTATGGGTGCTATAATAATTCCTATCAGTTATTCACTTTTGAAACTGCCGCTAACAGGGACACAATTATATCAAATCCAATATATTTGCCTTAGTTTTGTTCGCACTAGCAGCAATTTCATAATTGAACATTAGAAACATGTTTTGAGAATTTCACAATATCATATTGCTAGTTAATTTAACAAATAACAAAAATTAAGACAACACTTCATCAATTTTAGTTGTGAATTTCACAAAGTTTTTTTTTTTTTTTTTTTTTTTTTTTTTTTTTTTTTTTTTTTTACAGTTGAAATTGTGAACTTCACAACTCAAATTGTGAATTTCAAAACTTTAAAACAAAGCTATTCTGATACCTCTTATTTATTAGGGAATTATTGCACGTGACATTGTGAAATTTATAGGCATTTGTCCATATTATTTGGTCACACCCCAACTTGCCCCGGAGGATTAGGACACGTGTAACAAGCTCATACGCACCCAAAAATACATTAGTAAGTAGTAAACCATGTTAGCTATTAAGACAAAACCATGATTTTAACCAGCAGAAAAGACCTTGCTGGGACAAAACAGCCCCAAGGACAAAATGGTCATTAAAAAAAGTTTGTAAAATTTTATATCAAAAGATAGGTCTTTGAGTCCCGGTTCCAACGCAAAAAACGGCGCGCAAATCAGATTTTTCTAGGAAGAATTATGTATGTTTCCGTAAAAGGCGACGTGCTGTGAAATGCCTAGGCGGATCGATCCGTACTCCTGTTTTTGGGCAGTAAGTCCCTCAAAAATGGCTGGATCGATCCGATCTTTAACCCGGATCGATCCGCCCATCGATCCGGGCTCTGCAGAACTGGTTTTTGCTGCTAAAAACACTTTCAACACATTACCAAATCATATCCAAACCAAACCAAACTTCATGGATCATTAGGAAAACATTTCAAACTCATTTCTAACCACATTTTAAACATAAACCAAACTTGTGAAACACAAACACAACTACATTTGGATCAAACCAACCATGAATGCATCTTTCCTTTTGAATCAAAACAAGATTTTGAAACACAATTCTCTTCTAAAAGTTCATAAAACATGGTAGACATGAACTCAAGCCATATCTAACATACATATAACAATTAGAACTTGTCCACAACACTTGCAACACTAATCGGACTAGCCGGAATGGTCTAAGTCAACAAATTCCATATATTCAACCAAAACATAGGAATATACATAGGTTTTCCAAGTTCAACTCTAAAACTACCAAATGTCAAGTTGGGATAACAAACCTCTAAATTACAATCAAAGTATCAACCACCATTATAGGAACCACACTTTACATCATTTTACAAGTTAAAAGTGAGATATTATGCATAAGTCCCAAATCTCCCCCATCTCTCCCAATGCTTGTCATTTCTTCTCCGGGAATAATTCCGTACCTGTGGTGGTTGTTATATACCACAACAGAAATAGGAAAACGGTTTTCTTAAGCATTACGCTTAGTGAGTAATCTAAACATGACTGAATGTTTAACATGTGCAATGCTACAATTTAACATATATCTCATTTACGTAATCGCCAAGTCACCGATTCAATGATTCATTCAAACCTGAAGACCTCCCTTGGTCCCGTGGTCACTTCTATTCCTTGGACTTCCGTATTTCTCGGATTCTTCCACTTCACCACCCTTATTACTCCCAACAATGAATCATTTCCCCGGTGCTCATTGAATACCACATAATCATATAAGCACATAACATATAAGCTCAACAATTTTCATAAAAATTAATATGCAATTCACAATCTAGCATCTTCATGGTTTCTAAACATAAATAATCATCACTAATCACCATTGAAGTATTAAACACATAAAACCCCAATCAATTTTAGGTAAAAAAACTCACCTTACTCAGATTATAGCCAAAATCAACCCAAGAATGCAAAATTCCACCAAATCCAAGCTTAATTCTTATTCCCAAGAGATTCCTACATGAACTCGGTAGACGGCGTCTCGCCGATTAGTATGAACTACCAAAATCCGACAATTAAAACATAAACTAAAGGTATGAGATTGATCGCCTCACCTCCACGAGTCCGAAAATAGCTTCTATTCACGAATTGGACGAACGGCGGCGACTGAACGACAGAAAACGACGTCGGTGACGGTTCCGTCTTCTCTCTCGGTGAGCTTTCTTTTTCTTTTCTTTAATTTCTGCAGATTGGAGAGCTTCCTCTCCTATTGACACACACACACACACATGCAAGGAGCATGATGTGTCAAGCCTTATTTTCTCCCTTTTTCATTTGCACTCCCGGAATTCTTTAGTTCGTATTATGAAATCCCCCAAACATTCCATTAACTACCCAATTATCTAATGGGTGTTTGTCTAAGTCCTGTATGGGTCCCAATGTGAGTCCCATATATTTTGTGAAGTTGCTATGGCACCTACTAGGAATCTCTTTTCAATTGTACCCTTATTTGGATATTCAAACTAACACAAGTTGCTAAAATATGTATTATCATATAATATAAAAACATTTAAACAAGTATGCATGTAATCACATAAATGCATTTAATAACGCTAAATGCAAATATTGTTATTCAGGCCCTTCACTGGGTCCCACTTCCAAACCTGTCCCTCCTCACTGGGGACTTTTTTTTTTCCTACTAGTGTCCTTTGTTGAACACTTTTCACGGGTGAGTCCAAGCCTCCCCTTATTCCATAATATACACTAATTATATTAATTAATGCATATAACATGATAATTAACCCGTTCTCCGGGTACGGGTGATACATATTTTCACCAATTGAACAGTAAAATTCTCAAAATATGTTGTTAACTGCATAAAATATTTAACAAAGAATCAAATGTGATTTGCTTTATATGTATTTTATTTGTGCTAATCTGGTCCTAATCTTTTCAAGCATGTTTCTTGTTATTTCATAGTTGTGTTCCACTTATCTATTTTATATGGATTAGTGAATTACACAAGTGAAACGGATGGATGTTGTCATGGTTTTTATTATTTGTACAGTTTAAGCTGTGAAATTCACAACACAAATTGTGAATTATAAAACTTTAGTAATAAAAAAATAAAAAGGCATTCTGGTACTTTTAATTTTTTTTTTTGGGATTTGTTACAACCCCAAATGCATACAAGCTTTTACACTTGTCTATATTTTTTAAATATGAAATCATGAATTTAGGTGAGTGTTTTTAGGGTAAATTAGCCATAAATGAGGAACCATAAATGATATGGCTTTTTTGAGAAATGTTGAGCTTGCACTTCACATTTATTATCGGGCATGAATTTAGTAAGGGTATTTTGGTACCTATAATCTTTAGGGATTTTTTGCAAAACCTTTTTTAACTCAAGGATTTATTGCCATATAATACTACCGTCTAAGAATTTATCACTTAAAGACCCTTTTTTTAACTCCCATTCATATTTACAATTATCCCAATAAACTTATTTATTCAAAATAAACATATAAATGTCTTAAATGGTCATTACCAAGTCAAACAAAACCCACCCAACTAAAACAATCGCTCCCACACCCAATGAGAAACCACCATGTTAGTTTTATTAAAACCGTCTCCATGTTAAACTGCCTTATATGTTTTTTGAACTAGGATGTTATTCTAATTTGTGGAATACACAGATAATGAGAAAAACTATGGAGATTTTTTTGCAGTGCATTTGAAGTATGGACAGGCCGCAACACAAACATATGTTTTGGTTTTTTAACCATTGTAATATTCAATTTCTAAATGGAAGTGAGTGTACATGTGATGCCATTGTCACTGTAAGAAATATGTGGGCCATACGGGCACCCACATACATTGGACCGGGTCCAATGGACCATGGCTCTTGGAGCCCTAGAGTTTGGATATTATGTGTGTGTATATAGATATATGATATAAACACAACATATTGATCTATCCCTAACATCACAGTAGCCTCTCTATCTCTCTCTCCCTACGGTTTCTCTCTCTAGCTAATCACCAAGGAGCTTGGGATTTAGAACGTGGTATCATCGGGGATTGCTCAAGAAGAGGTCTTCTACGACCTATGCGGAGCACAAGAGGGTACACGGAGGCAACATGGAGCAGCAGTTCATGGGTGAAGACGCCGGGCTCGTAACAACACCGTTCGGCGATCTGTCGGGTTATTCCGCTAGGTAAGTGACCTAAACCCGACTCGTATGCTTGTATGCATATTATCTACAGTCACGTACAACTTTTCTACTTTTTTTCATTTTTCTGTTTGTTTTGTTCTTATTTGTAATTGTCCTGGCCTTAAAATTGGGCCTTTGGTGAGAACATTGTGTACATGAACTGAATACTTATTTTATAGGAAAATGAAATACAAACAATAAAGTTATAATTTTTAATTAAATTTGGTTTCTAAATATTGTGCAAATTAATATCATATGCAGTGATATATTGTATTGATTATCAACCACCTTCACGACATATGCTACAATTGTTAGAGCGTTTGAGATTGAGATTCATAACAATACACATGTACAAAGGTTGGTACGAGTGCGGATACCGATTTGGTGTAAATAGATTTGTGAAAAAAAAATATGTACAATTTAGTGTACGTGTTCATTTTTTTTTTTTTTAATATGATGAATTAATGTTATGTATACTGCAAATTTATATATTTTTTCTTTTATTTGGAATGCATAATAAATATATAATGCAATACACACGCAATGCATGCGAGTGGCATGTGCCCGTCGGCTAGTATATACATATATATATATATATATATATTCGAGTCTTTGCACGTCGGTTGTATCAAACTTTAACGGCCGTTACTCTCAAACTGCCGCCCCCAGACGCCGGCTTTTATTGGAATGAAAAAGCCAAATATTAACGAGTTAGATACCGACACGTGATAACACCGGCACAAGTGTCGATGGGAAAAAAATGAGTAAAGAAATAGAAGCGTTACGTTTGGTGTATTTGGCGTTATTGTAAGTTGTGAAAGTGGAAACTAACCAATGCCACCTTTGCCCTTTTCCTCGTTTTTTCTTTCTTATTTCTACCTCTCAAGCTGGAAGTCCGTTACGATTCCTTTCGTCCACAAACCGTCAGACCACTCGGGGGCCCATTTTTTGGGATACTACTCACATGCATGCATGATATATTTTAGACATTCATATATGTTTTACTCGTATACATATAAATATAATAATACTTTTATAAAATAAAATAAATTATGATAGGGAGGGATGATTCCAACATGCATTTAAGGCGCGGAGAGGGTATTTGGTGTCGGTCAACTCGGATCATAGAATTTTAATCTTATATGTTTGATACATGAAATATTTATATCATTCAGTGCACCAATTTTTTTTTTTTTTCTTTTTCTTTTTTTTTTTCCACTGGACCATTTGAATTTTAATTGGACGTTAGTTTAGATGGTCCCACTACTATATGTGTCAGATAGCAAGTTTGAGATTTAAATAAAGAAGTGTAGCATTATTCCTTTTTTTGAGATATCATTTTATAGTATCAATGTGTTATAATTATTTGGTAGAAACTTTATCTTAAAGTTGATACTTTGGTCTATAAAAGTGATGGTACAATAGAAAGAAGAAAAATGAGCAGGAATGAGGGAGCTATCCAGACGGAAGGAAGGGAGTTTTCTCTAGTACTTTTGTTTGGTTAAATTAGAAGGAAGTGAAGAATTAAAGAAAAGAATGCTATATATTTGAAGATTAATTGCACTTTGCATCCCTAAAATTTGGGTGGTTTTGAACTTTGTATCTTAAAGTTTCAAATTTGGTACTTTGGTCCTCAAAATTTGGGATGAGTTGCACTTTAGTCCCTCCCATACTTTTTGCGACGGAATTTTTACTTTTAGTGATGAAATCATTCGTCAGTAAAGGGATATTTGGACTTATTTGTCATATTTGTAAAACTTTAGAGACCAAAGCATTAACTTTAAAACTTTAAAATACAAAGTGCAAAATCACCAAAACTTCAGGGTGCAACACTATATTTTATTCTTATCCCTTTGCATTAAGAAATAAATAAAATAAAATGACATATCACTTCACGAGAAGGGTTAAGGAAAAAAAAAGCAAATGCAAAAGATGAGGAAACAATAAAACACGTGATATTGGAACCACATTCCACTATAGTGAAAGCATTTAATTTTTATTTGCAGTTGTTTTAAGTCGGCCCACCTTTCACATATATTTAAAACCCAACTTGAAAACCAGAACATTGGATAAGTGATTATAATAGTGTTTGGGAATAATTTCTGGAGCTTATAAGTTATTATAGAATTCTAAAAGTTAAAATAAAGTCACTTGACAAATTAGAATCTGAAATTTAGTTGTAAAAAAAATTAAAAAATTGAATTATGGCAAAAAATTTCGATTACCCCTAAAATATAATGAGAGCAAATATTGGGTATCAGGGGATAGCATATAGGATATTATATACAATAATGATGTGAATACACACCAAATGACACATTGTTCTTTAAATGCATGTACTTTGTGCTGTTTGAATTTTTCACATTTTTCCGTGCATCACTTAAACAACACAAGGTACATGCATTTAAAGCTGGTGTGTTGTTTAGTGTGTCATTTGGTGTGTATCCCTATCATTTTTGTATTACATATCCCCTCTCACACGTTTCAAGTTTTTTGTTGAGTAAGAAATTTTTTTTTTACTGAGTTGAAAGAGTAAATATTGGGTATCACATACACAGAATGTTGGATTATATTAATAAAATACAATATTATTATAATCATTTAAAGTTTGTTGCAAATCATATTCACATGCCTATTCAAAGTTTTTTGCTGAAAGGAGGGAAACCCAATTCCGGATTGATGGATATCCTCAAACCCAAACACAAAAGGAGGAATAGCATCAATAGGGATGGGCCCCGAGAGGTTACAGTTGTGAGCCCATTGGGCTAAATTGTGAGCTACTAAATTAGCCGATCTATGAATTTTAGACACGTTCCAAAAACCTTTAACACGAGACAGCGATCTACGACAGTCCCTAATATTGGAATCAATCACCCAGATTGGGGAGGAGTTCCAATCCATCAGTGGGTTGCAGACAAGGAGAGAGTCCCCTTCCACAATAACATTCTCGAGTCCTTTGCTTAAGGCAGCCTTGATAGCAAGGGAAGCAGCCTTTGCTTCAGCGATGGTGGGTTCCAGTGCACCAACCCTCCATACCTGCGCATAACAAGGCTGCGCCTGATCATCAGAGAAAATAATGGCCAAGGATGCGGCTGTGGTCCTGACTGCCACATCCAAGTTGACCTTCATCCAGTTCGGCGGAGGCGGAATCCAAATACACGGATCCGATCTTGGAGGAGGAAGCAGGGATTTCTGGGCAGTCCAGTGCTCGACAGCCATAGACTGGATACGATCAATCCAAACAGGGGCATCAAAAACCAGATTATCGTGGAACATTTTGTTACGAAGGAACCAAATTTGTTCCAAGACAATCGAAGCAAAAATAGTGAAATGGAGGGATTCATCAGGAGAGATACCAAGATTCTCTGTCGGGTTTAGCAGTTCCTTAATCCAGTTGTTGAGGCCCAAATGTGCAAAAGTCAAAATGTTGAGGGGCCATTTCGATGAGAGCCAAAAGATCCGAGAAGCAATGCAGTCAAGGAACAAGTACTGCTCTCTATTTTCGCTAGCATACCCAGATATTGGCTATTCAAAGTTGTTTTGATGTTATTGCCAAAGGTTTCTTTATTACTAATTGTGCATTGAAGTTAAATGGTTAAATCAATCATACTGACTTCCTTTTTTTATCCTAGGGACAAAGGAAAAAAAGAAACAAAACGTTTTGTTAGCAATCTGCTGCTAAGTGCTAACCTTCAACATTTATAAAGCTTTTATTGGGCAAAGGTAGTGAATGTCAAGCTTTGGAAAAAAACTAAACAAAATGCTTACTTTGACCAACTGTATATATACATATAAACATATGTACTTACGTGTGGTATATATGTTTGTGTTCATCTTGGTCTCTTTTAGACAATTGTCTTAATTTCCTCCTACGACTTTATATATACAATGTATATTTTATTACTTTCATATATTTAAGTCTTGTTTGAGTAAAGAAAGTATTAGTGGGTAAGTTTCTTGTTATATCAAATTATACAGATTTGATGGAAGTACGGTAAGGGTGGCTGGGCTGTTGTATCCCGAAGACAGCATACTATTTTCTACTGTACTGAGTATTACATGTAGAGGACGTATACCGTCTCAATAGAGCATTTCGCGCCTCATCCCAGTCATCCTATATTATTGGTTCTATTCTATGGTGGAATTGACGGTGATTCTATTGCGGTGGATTCTTTTGAAGAGCCATATTTATATTATTCTCCAACACAAAGATACGTTATATCCCTTCTCTCAAACTTCAATTTTTGCTAAATTTAAGAAATTTTTTGCTGATTTGGATAAAGACACCTATGAAAATGGAGGGTTTGTCTCATGTGAATTGATAAAACCTCTTTATTTAATTTTATGTAGAATAATATATTAATATCCATGTTGCAATCAATATACATGAGATGGAGAAGGATTTTTTTTTAAATAGAAGGTCAACTAGATTAATACACACTCTTTATTAACTTATTGTATACCATATAAGATTATGTAATCGTTGGAATAAATATTTTCCCCTGCAGTTGGGGCAACTTTGTAGAAGCAAAATTTGTTCCAAAAGTGGCCAACGTAAGACATGTGATGTGAGGTGGGGAGGGTCAGTGTGCTGTGGCGGGACTGTGCCATGAGCCGCCTTTTCCATCAATGCATCCGCATGCCTTCCTAGTTGCGTCCTTTTCGCCGTTGTAAATTGTAGTACTAGACTTTTTGTCCTTTTCTTTCCTTTCTCAAAACTCTCATTTCCTCGCCGATCTTTGTATCCATTTACTCGTCCACCTTTGTTTCATACCATTATTTTATTTAGAAATATAAAAAACAGTTTATATCCGGTCATTTAATTAGAAGTTAACCCATCGGAAGGCTAGAATTAGACCCTTAATTAGATATGTTAATTACAAATAGGTCTTTTCTCTCAATTTAATAAAATTTTAATATCTAAACTACCCTTACTCATATGGCCAATTATATACATATATATATATATATATATATTCGTGTATCTATATGGACATATATAGATTTGAAGTTAATGTCATTAACTGATAATGGGATTATGTTCCCTTAATTCAAAGGATATCCTTATCTGCTCACCGTGATCTTTTGGTTGAAATTTAAATTATTTAATACGTTTTTCAAAGAGTGAGAATTTCTCAGTTTTTACACAGTCCGTCTTTTAGGTCCTTTTTTATGGTTGGCTTAAGATTCGTACTGTGTATTCGTGTATCTATATATGGACATATATATATAGATTTGAAGGTAATGTCATTAACTAACAATGGGATTATGTTCTCTTAATTCAAGAGATCCCCTTCATCGTTCACCATGATCTTTTGGTTGAAATTCAAATTATTTAATACGTTTTCCAAATAGTGAGAATTTCGCAGTCTTTTGTGGGTATTTCTCAGTCTTTACACAGTTCATTTTTTAAGGCCCTCTTAAGATTTAGACTGTATATTTGTGTATCTATATATGGACATATAGATATAGATTTGAAGTTAATGTCATTAATTGATAATGGAATTATGTTCCCTTAATTCAAGGGATCTCCTGATCTGCTCACCATGATCTTTTGGTTGAAATTCAAATTATTTAATACAGTTTTTTTTTTTTTTTTTTGTGAAATCCCTAATTAAAATATTGATAAATTCCCCAATCTTGGGAAATTTCTCATTAAAAACTGAGAAATTCCTACTCTTTTGTGAAATCGCTGATTAAAACACTGAGAAATTAATTCTGTCACACTCGTTCCAAAATTTTATAAGTTTTATCATGCATATTTAGTTTTGTGGATTATCAATGCTATTTGATAATTGGTGTTGAGGTTGACTGTGAGTCAACGGTAAGGTGTTAGTAAGGACATGAGAATTCGGTAACCGAGATTGCATGTCATGAGTAAATGACATTTATATGGTTTTAAATGTTATTTGACCTTCTGGTATTTCATGAATAGTAAATTATACTTGCGTAGTATAATTTCTGGTAACTTCGATATTTTTATACTCCCTCTGTCCCATAATAAGTGTCCACATTTCCTTTTTTGGATGTCCCACAATAAGTGTCCACTTTCCTAAATTGGCATATACCTTTTACTTACTTTCCAAAACTACCCTTGTAATAAAGACAAAGAAGCATTTATTTGTGGTCCCAAAACAAGCAAAAAGTCAAACACCCATCACATCTAAGGGTAAAATTGGAAAGTGACTCTTTAATGAACCAAATAAATTAATATAATACAACTTTCTTAAACATTGTGCAAAAAGAAAATGGACACTTATTATGAGACGGAGGGAGTATATCGTTTTGAGAACTATGGTGAGAACGTGAGTGTCACGTCATGTAAAAGGTAGGTTGTGTAGAGATTTCATAGAATTTAGCTTTCGGACATGATTTTTGGATCCAAACGAGACTTAGTCGCAAAACTTTTGAAATGTGTAGTTTTCATTCGTAAAGTTGTAAAATGGACATGTGCGACGTTTCGGGAGTTAACTAGGAGTTTGAGAAACTCGTGGGGAGGTAAACTCTAATTCCGCCAAGTTTGTCTATAAATAGAAGAGGGTGAGATTTCATTTTTCACAAACATTCTAAAATATCGTTGGAGAGGAGAGAGAAAATGGAGATTATTACTACGGGCTTTGCGACGACGATCAGTGACCTTTCGTCCGTCTGAATTTCACCAAATTTTGTATTTGGACTCCCCAAGGTAAGGGCTACGTTTTGATAGTCTTTAGGCCACATTTGGCTAAGTTTTTATAAATTTCCAAATCTAAGAATTTGGGAAAAACGCATGCAAACTTGTAGGTTTCGCATAGGATCAGAGATTTGGCGTTTACTCGGGCTTCTAGTCATTCCCTCAAAGTTATACGACGATAGCTCGAGGTATGAAATTTGAGCATATGTTATAGGTGAAATACATGTTTTATATTTCGACGACGAAATTATGATCCGGGCAAAATTCATGTGTTAATCTTAGGCCTGTTAATTATGCAAGCGACTAAATGTGAAAAGCATGTCTAAATTTACGCGAGCACATTGAGTTGTCAATGTGGGTCAAAGGGGGGTCTTATACAAATTCATGCAGGAGTAAGCTTCTCGATATTTGAGAATTTTAGTAGCGACGGCCGGCTATTGTGCATGGTTTAAGGCTGGGACTTGCCAGGGCACTTAGGGACGTAATGGTTGTAGGCTTGGACTAGCCATTGACGTCGCAGTTTAGGGCTTGGACTTGCTGCTACCGGATGAAGGCGTATTTGTCTCCCTAGAGACTATTGATGTGATTTATGAAGTTAAAGCATGTTTTGTCATATATGCATATGTTAGAAATTGTGCACTCAACATATAGCCGTGTAGTGGAGATTTACTCCATTGCAGGTGAAAAGAAGAAAAGGAAAAAGAAGCGTGAGGAGTGAGGCCGAAGAACACCGGGGATTCTCTTGTATATGTTTTGTTTTCTTTTCCAAGACTTATAAAAGTGAACTTTCCGAATAGCTAGAACTATGTAATTAACTTGGAAGGTGTAGTATGGTGTTAATGATGTTGTAATAAGTCTTAAAAACTCATTTTAGTTACGTCGTAATGAATCCAAACTCATGGATTCGTGTTTTGAATGCTTGACCTATCGATTTGTGAAGTTTAAAAGAAAAGTGGATGGAGTTTTGTGAATTGCACCAAACGAGCCCTAGCTTGTTCCGCTTTTGTTTTTGCTCATGGATTAGTAAGTCTAAACTTTGATTTTGATAACATGTTGTAGCTTGTGAAGTTTATTATAGGGTAAACTTGTTTATAGCGATGAAAGGAGTAAGGTTGAGTGATGCCTTAGGCAAAATTCTGCAGCTTGTGCAGGATTCTATTAAAGGGTCATTCGACCGGTCGAATGGGTTCGTTCGACCGGTCGAAATGCCCCCTGCCAGAATCCTTATACCCTTCGGAAATTTTTTAAAAGTTTTGTTTTGTTATTAGGGTACCTTTGGGATCCCTTTTAACATATGTTCATCCGATTCGAAATAAAATTACGTTTTCAATTTTATATGGATTTTACAACTTGGAGGGTAATGTTTCCTAAAGTTTTAATACTCAAGGTTGTTTTAAATGTTCTTTTCCGCTGCGTACACTTGTTGAATGGACTGGATAAGCCTTGATGGCATGCCACGTGTCCTGTTTCCGCACGTTAGCGGGATGGGTCGTGACAAATTCCCACTCCTTTGTGAAATTCCTAATTAAAATACTGAGAAATTCCCACTCTTTCGTGAAATTTCTGATCTAATAAACTGGAAAATTACGCATAAATAATATCATTAGTTCTAGTAAGGAATCACACAAATAGATAACAGGTCTATCCAATAAGACGTGAGAAATAGATACTTTACTATGTAAATTGCAAAACAATTGTGAAATATCACTGTTATCATGTTTTTTCGCTAATTTTTTCCAAGTAATTTCCAGTAAAGGATTTTTCATTGACGTGAACTTTCTCAGTTAACTGAACAACGATGAATAATTCCTCAATCAAAAATAAGATATAAAACACTGAGAAATTATAAGCAATTTCAAATATGATCAATATATTGCGAACGCTTCTCGAAGCTCGCTGTTGTCGCTGCTGGCCAATCCTCCGAGGTGAAACTCCATGAAGTCCTTCAGATCGATGTAGCCATCGTCGTCGGTGTCGATCTCCGACATTATGCGCTTGAGTTCGTCTTGGGACGTCTCTGTGCCGAGCGCTCTGAGTATGGCCTTGAGCTTCGAGAGGAGATCTTTCCATCGCCATTGACATCAATCTTCTTGAACACCTTTTCCATCTCGTCCATGCCGCCTAAAGCACAGTCAGTCTATTTTGAGTCTGTTGATTTCTTCGCCATTATAGACTGGAGAGAGAGAGAGAGAGAGAGAGAGAGAGAGATTATTATCATGATATATATATATATAGAGAGAGAGAGAGAGGGTAATATTGGGGTATTTATGTATTTAGCAACACAAATGGACTATTTTCTATATTCATATATAGGAAGGATCTATTTCTAGAAAAAGATAGGATTAAGGGCTAAATCCTACTTTACCCTATTTTATTTTTATTTATCCTTTAGAATATATATTTCTCCAAATATATAGATTTAAGGTTCTTTAAGTGATAAATCCCTAGACGGTAGAATTATATGGCAATAAATCCTTGAGTTAAAAAAAGTTTTGTAAAAAATCCCTAAAAGACTATAGGTACCAAAACAGCCTTACTAAATTCAGGCCCGATAATAAATGTGAAGTTCAAGCTCAACATTTCTCAAAAAGACCATATCATTTCTGGCTCCTCATTTATGGCTAATTTATCCTAAAAACACTCCTAAATTCATGATTTTATATTTAAAAATATAGACAAGTGTAACAGCTTGTATGTATTAGGGAGCTCAAAGAAGGAAAAGAACGGACTTGGGGTTGTAACAAATCCCAAAAAAATTAGAAGTACCAGAATACTTTTTTTTTAATTACTAAAGTTTTATAATTCACAGTTTGAGTTGTGAATTTCACAGCTTAAACTATACAAATAATAAAAACCATGACAGCATCCATCCGTTTCACTTTTGAAATTCACTAAACCATAGAAAATATATAAGTGGAACACAACTATAAAAATAACAAGAAATATTTTGAAAAGAGTAGGAACAGATTACCACAAATAAAATTCATATAAAGCAAATCACATTTGCTTCTTTGTTGAATATTTTATGCAGTTAACAACATGTTTTGAGAATTTTACTGTTCAACTGGTGAAAATAATATAGACAAATGCCTATAAATTTCACAATGTCATGTGTAATAATTCCCTAAGAAAATGGAGGTACCAAAATAGCCTTGTTTTAAAGTTTTGAAATTCACAATTTGAGTTGTGAAGTTCACAATTTCAACTGTAAAAAAATAATAAATAAATAAATAAAATTTTGTGAAATTCACAGCTAAAATTGATGTAGTGTTGTCTTAATTTTTGTTATTTGTTAAATTCATTGGCAATCTGATATGATTGTGAAATTCTCAAAACGTGTTTCTAATGTTCAATTCTAAAACTGCTGTTAGTGCGGACAAAATTGAGGCAAATATATTGGATTTGATTTAATTGTGTCCCTATTAGCGGCAGTTTCAAAATTGAATAACTGATAGGAATTGTTACAGCACCCATACATTTCAGTTGTGAAATTGAAAAAACTATCTTAGTAAGCTGATAAGTGATGTCTTAGTTTTTGTTATTTGTACAATTGAAGTTGTGAAATTCACAACTCAAACTGTGAATTTCATCAATAAAAAAAAATTATTTTTGTGAATTTCAAAACTTTAAAACAAGGCTATTCTGGTACCTCTAGTTTCTTAGCTAGGGAATTGTTACAGCATCCATCCATTTCAGTTGTGAAATTTAAAAAAAAAAAAACATCTTAGTAAGCCGATAAGTGGAACACAACGATTAAAACAATAAGAAATATGACCATTTGAGAAATTCACTATTCGAAGTGTACTAATTGGTTCTTTTGCAATCTTTATTTGATATGGAAAACTTCAACCTATGATTGGAATGCTCTTGCACTTTTTTCCATAAATGATTCCTCTAGTTGAATACAACTCTCTCCGGGGATCATCCAAAACTGCCTTAAGAAAAGCCACGTAGGATTAGAGAGAGGTAAAGTTATGTCAAACCCCAACCCGCCTCATGCAGATTAGGACACGTGTAACAATGCTACAAGTGCTTAATTATACTAATTAGCAAAGAAACATGCGAAATATTAAGAAACACATGTGTTTAACAATGTACAAGAACTCTATTGTGACAAAACAGTCTCAAGGGCAAAATGGTCTTTTATAAAGTATAGCAAATTTTATATCAAAAGATAGATCTTTAAGTCCCAGTTCCAACACAAAAAACGGCGTGAGAATCTGAATTTTCTAGAGAGAGTTTGTTCGTTTTCATAAAAGCCGTCTGGCTGAAACCAGACATGCGGATCGATCTGCCCCAAAATCGGATCGATCTGGTTCTAGCAGAATGGCATCTCTACCTAAACCAGCTGCTCCGGATCGATCCTCCCAAGGCCCGGATCGATCCGACTTCTGCAGAACTCAATTTTTGACAGAATCTCCCCTGCTGCAAGTTTGAAACTTATACAAAACCAACCCAAACCTCATGGAACTTTAAATAACCATTCCAAAACCATTTAAAAACACACTTAAACATTTCTAAACGCAAATCCAATCTCTTCCAAACATTCAAACCATGAATATACCCTCAATTGAATCAAACAAGTGATCAAATCCAAATTCTTTCAAAGAACAACCATATGCATGACACTTTTCGAAAAGGATTTCAAAACCTTTCAACCCACTTAGTTACAAAATGGAATTTATCCAAAGAGGTTGCGACGCATACCCGGACTCGCCGGAAAGGTCCAACACCATAACTTATCAATGCTCATAGTTACAACCCAAGAAAATACATGGAATTCATAAGGTTTACTACAACTCTACGAACTATATATATACAACAACAAAAGTCTAAGGAGTTCAATATCATAAGTGAAATCATTTTACAAGTTATTAACATAATTGCAAGACAATGTACATAAGTTTCTTCAAATATACATTAACCACGTGAGTTGTAGGATTCCAAAACTAACTCCAAAACCCTCCAACACTACAACCACAAGTCAAGGACTTCAAGCCACAAGTTATACTATATTATAAGTTATAAATATAACTACGAGTTCCAAATCTCTTCCCCATTCCCAAGCACGTTACTTCCTCTCCCGATATTGCTCCGTACCTGCGGTGGTTGTTATTTACCACAACAGAAAAGGAAAACAATTTTTCTTAAGCATTACGCTTGGTGAGAAATCTAATCATGATTGAATGTTTAACATATACAATGCTACAATTAACCACATATCTCATAATCGTAATCGCCGAGTCACAGGTTCAATGATTCATTCAGACCCGAAGACCTCCCTTAGTCCCGTGGTCACCTCTATTCCTTGGACTTTCATATTTCTTGGATTTTTCCTCTTCACCACCCTTATTACTGCCAACAATGAATCATTTTTCCAGTGCTCATTGGTTACCACATAAGCATATAAGCATGTAAGCACATAATCGTAGCAACTTTTTACACAATTGACATGTAATTCACAATTTAACAATTTCATAACTTCTAAGCATGATTTTTACAACTCAAAATATATTATATAGAAACATTGAACACCTTAAACCACAATCACTTTTTGGTTAGAAAGCTCACCTCTAACAAGTTTTACCCAAAATCACACCAAGAAGTACAGAATTTCACCAATTCCCAGCCTAAAGTTCACTCCGAAGAAAGTCCTCCACAAACTCGGTAGACGGCGTCTCACCTATTAGTATGAGCTACCAAAATCCGACAATTTAAACGTAAATAAAAGGTATAGAAACGATCGTCTCACATCCATGAGTCCGAAAACGGCTTCGGTTTACGAATTGGACGAACGGCGGCGACAGAACCGTGTAAAGACGGCGTCGGTGAGGATTTCTCCGAGCTTTCTCTCTTTTGTTTTAATTGTTGTAAATTTCTGTAAATGGAAAAGATTCTCCTCCTCTTGACATACACCCATGAATCAAACATGAGGTGTCTAAGCCTCATTTTTCTCTCTTTTCATTTATACCCCCAGAACTTCTTAAGTTCTTATTATGAGATCCCCCAAATATTACATTAACTACACAATTATCCAAATGAGTATTTGTCTAAGTTCTGCATGGTCCCAAACGTGGTCCCAAATATTTTGTGAAGTTGCTATCACACCTACTAATTATGAATCCCTTTTCAGTTATACCCTTATTTGGTTATTCAAACTAATATCAAATGCTAGCATATAACATCATAATATTGCAAGCATCTTTAAAAAAGTGTTCATAGAATCATATAAATGCATTAACATATAAAATGTAAATTTATTTTATCCGGTCCCTTCACTGGGTCCGACTTCATAACCGGTCTCACCTCACTGGGGACTTTTTCAAATGGTGTCCTTCTCTAAACACTTTTCATACGAGCGAGTCCAATGCCTCCCCTTAACCCATTTTATACACTAATTATGTAAATTAATGCATATTAACATAATAATTAACCCCTTTTTCGGGTACGGGTGTTACAAGGTATCAGACATGGGTGTGTCGTAAATGAGGGTCGTAATGTTGGTATATATGTATTTGGTGTATCTCACAGCTAGACTTAGAAAATGAGGCAAACTACGGGCCATAAATTTTTTACTAGACCTTTAGTAGAATTATTGCAAGAAATGAAGGATTATTGCACCTTTATTATGTACATGTGGATATTGATCACTATCAAGAGCCTAGTCTTAATATTAGGAGAGAAAAAAGTCTTGCCATTTATTATATTTTAATTGATTATATAATGGACTTATATATGTGACAGTGTACAAAAGAGCTAATCATGTTTTTGTGAAGCTAATTCATTTAATATGTATATATCTTGACTTAACGATTTAATGGTGTATTTGGTGCACATATATATATATATATCCTATATCTATATCTCATAAAGATATGCAAGGGTATTTCAGTCACAAAAAAATATTTAATCATAGTTAAGGGAACTTAAGAATTTTTCATTAAAAATGAAATTGGGTTGTCGTTAATCCATGAATGTTTATGGATGGGGAATTTATTGCTAATTTATCCTTAAAAAAATGGTATCCTAACTTTCTCTTTGTAAAGTAGTATATATATATATATATATATAATTATTTTGGGTAAAATATGGGGTGAATATAATAGAAGCGAGATGACATCAAATTTGTAGGAGAATTCTATGATACCAACCATTGGTTTGGTCAAATCATATAATATAATTATGTGTACAATATTTTGAGATTTGGATATAGTTTTTGAGACAAACAAAATTATATAATATTTTGAGACCTAAACAAAATAACTATATATGGACATGATGTTTGTGACCTTGGAACGATTTTTGTGACCTGGGGCTAGGTATAACGTTTTGTGACGTGTTAATAAGTAATAACTTTTGTGATCTGACAACTTTACACGTGGATTCCTATCAGCCACAGAAGTTGGTCATATGATATGACTAAATTGCCAAAGTCATATTATAGAATTCTCCTAAATTTGTATTTTAAACTTAGGGTATGTTTGATAGCCAAATTAAGTGCTAAAAATGAAAAGATTTAGCACTTATTCTTTTTCAGTGTGTTTGATAACGTACGACTTAATTGAAAAAGCAGCCAAAAAATTACTGAAAACTTTAAGTGAAACTTTTCTACTAAAAATAATCACTGAATGCATTCTATTTCAGTAGTTGAAGCACTATTTTCAGAGTTACAAATTCAATCACTTAAAATTTTCAGTACTTAAAATCCAGCACTTAATTTTCAGCATTTAATTTTCAGTTTTATCAAACACACCCTTAGTATTGGTTCCCATTAGATGTGACAAAGGTACTGTTAAAAATAACTTATAAGAAAATCATGTGATCCCACTTTTATTACATATTATCCCAGTTTTATATGTATTGAGAATCTTGATTGAGATAAAAATTTAGAAACCACATCATTATTCATATGTAAATGTAGAATAGTGTTAGTGTTAGGGTTTGAGATTTATATTGCAAAAGAATGTCCCTTTTATATTTACAGTGCTTTAATTTGCAACACACTTAACATTTTTGCAACCATCGTTTTAATTGATCTCTCATTTTGGTCAATCTAAGTAGTCAAAAAAAATTTCCATCTTCCAACAATATATATATATATATATATGTCAAATTTTCATCCCGGTTCATGTGACATATTGCTCATTATAGTAAGATAACATGCACTTTGTTCTCCCAAAATGAAAAGTACAACTTGCATGTGGCCTAAATGGTTGACTATACCTTCTTTCTTCTTCTTCTTTTTTTTTTTTTTTTTTTTTTTCCTCTCAATAAATGGTTGACTACACACTGTATTCAAATTCCAGTAGATCGAGGAACTCAACAATTTAAAATTTTAAATGATGTGTGTTAAGTAGTGGTGGTAAACGTATATCAAAAAAAAAAAAAGTAGTGGTGGTAAACGCATATACTTTCGGAGTTTACTCTGTAAAATCAAGTTAAGTAGGACGTTAGCCAAAAAAAAGAAGTTAAGGGCTCGTTTGGTAACGTTGTCATTTTTTGTTTTCTGTTTTTGTTTTCGTTTTTTAGAAAACGAAAATTGAAAACACATTTGGTAACGTTTTTGTTTTTTGTTTTTAAAAAACGTTTTCAAATTTTGGGTAAAAAATGAAAACAACAAAAAGTCGTTTTGAATTTCCTGTTTTTGTTTTTTTTAAAAAAATCAACAATGTTACCAAACAAGTTTTTGTTTTTTTTTTTAAAAAAAAAAAACCAAAACTGGTTTTTATTTTTAAAAAACTGAAAACTCAAAACAGGAAACGTTACCATGCGAGCCCTAAGTGGGTAGGTCTTGGAAAGGTTCCTCAATTTTTTTATTTTTTATTTTTAAATGGACGAAAAGAAGTAAATTTTGCACCTAGAGAGAGAGAGAATCCTCAGAACATCCTAAAGTTCCGGACCCCTATAGCCCAACTATTGGACTGTCCGCTGTCGGAGGCTTTAGCCCAAAATCAAGGTACAATTGGCCGAAGGCCTCACTACTGGCCTGAATATGTTTGCCCTCCCACTTAAATTATTACTCCATTATATTTTTTTTGCCAAGAGCCCTGCCAATTAATTAATAAGCCTTACGTATTAGAACTTTTATATGTACCACTATCTTTTACACACACACACACACACAACCCCCCCCCCCCCCCCCCCCCCTCCCCCTTTTTTTTTATCTTTCTTCTTCTTCTTCTTTAATTACAATGGGGAAGGGAGATCAAGACCTATGCCGCTGTGCTTAAGACATGGAGAGTTGGTGTCGACCAACTAGAATAGGACTTTAGTCTTTTTATATATGACAACTATCATGCAGTATTAATTTTTATGTCAATATAATAGTTCAAAGTATAGTATTTTTGCATGTGGATCCTCAACAGCACTTTGCTGCAGCAGGACCATAATAATAATTATTTTTTTAGAGAAAAATAAAATCTTGTGATCCTGCAACGCCCACATAGGGTGCTGCCCAAAGTGTTGCATTGCAGCAGATCCTCCCCCATATTTTTCTAGGATTAAGGATAACTAATTATAATATCTAGTAACATGTCATGTTCAATTTTGCGGACAAGCTATCCCTCTCCCAATTCCATCTTTGTAACAATTATTTGAAGGTTAATCACATTTTACCTTTATGTGGCCAAATCCGTTTTTGGTACTTTACCTCATGTGGATTCCACAGTGACACAAGAGAGAAATAGACACATTTTTTGACTTGTGTCCCAAAAGTTGTGTGAATGAGTCTTTCTCAAGTATTACGTACCCATGGCAAGTATATCCTTCCTTCTTGTCTTTCTATGTGTATGCATCGTTTTATAAGTAGTGTCAAAACAATTTACTTTTACCAGCAATTGGTGTTGGTGATTGAATGTGTGCAATGGTGGTGGTGATTTGATGAAGAATTAACATGGTGGAATAATAAAATAAAATAAAACAAAATAAAAAGTGAAGAAAACTGAAAAGTAGCTATGAAGAAAAGTGCCATTTGAAATTTAAAAAGTGGTCAATTTTTTTCCCACCAAACTTAAGTTTAATTTTTTTGTTAGTTTTAATGGAAACTTAAAAGATTCAAATATCTCGCAACCATAGAAAATTAAGTGTTAACTTTTTTTATATAATAAGAGGGTAAAGTGAATGGACCTGACTACGATGGAGTAAAATGTATTCAAACCCTAATTTGAAATGATTTGGTTCAATATCATAACTGTATTTTCGTGATTACAAAAATAAAAATCAATTGGTCAAAGCATATATATATATATATATATATTGTAACAACGCTTTACTGTTCCCTGGGATTAGCTTTGGGCCTTTTCTGCGCAGCTTAGGTGGAGGGTGAAAAAGGCCTCCTTTCGGGGGGGACCCGAGCCATCAGTGAGATATCACTCTGGAAGAGCTAGAATTCTAACCTTGTGTCAGGACCTACGGGCCAAAGGACAATCTCAGGTAGACAGTTTCTATGGGGCGTAGGCCTCCCAAAAGGTAATGGAGGCGTGCAAAGGTTTCCTCGAAGCAGGGGCCGCGGTAGTTGCCGAATCTTCTACAGGTACATGGACAACTGTGTGGACCGATGGACTTACCAGCCTTGATCGTTACAAGGGGCGAATGCTACCACATCGAGCCTATTGCTGGAGAAGATCGAAAGTCAATTTATTGCTTATGTAGCTTACCCATTAGACCTTTTTGAAGAAGGTTCTGTTACTGGCATGTTTACTTCCATTGTGGGTAATGTATTTGGGTTCAAAGCCCTGCGTGCTCTACGTCTGGAAGATCTGTGAATCCCTCCTGCTTATGTTAAAACTTTCCAAGGCCCACCTATGGCATCCAAGTTGAGAGAGATAAATTAAACAAGTATGGTCGTCCCCTATTAAGATGTACTATTAAACCTAAATTAGGGTTATCTGCTAAAAACTACGATAGAGCAGTTTATGAATGTCTCCGCGGTGGACTTGATTTTACCAAAGATGATGAGAACGTGAACTCCCAACCATCTATGCGTTGGAGAGACCGTTTCTTATTTTGTGCAGAAGCAATTTATAAAAGCACAGGCTGAAACGGGTGAAATCAAAGGGCATTACTTGAATCCTACTGCAGGTACATGCGAAGAAATGAATAAAAGGGTTGTATTTGCCAGAAAATTGGGAGTTCCTATCGTAATGCATGACTACTTAATAGGGGGATTCACTGCAAATACTAGTTTGGCTCATTATTGCCGAGATAATGGCCAACATCTTCACATACATCGTGCAATGCATGCAGTTATTGATAGACAGAAGAATCATGGTATGCACTTTCGTGTACTAGCTAAAGCGTTATGTATGTCTGGTGGAGACCATATTCACTCAGGTACTGTAGTAGGTAAACTTGAAGGGGAAAGAGAAATCACTTTGGGCTTTGTTGATTTACTGCGTGACGATTTGATTGAAAAAGACCAAAGTCGCGGTATTTATTTCACTCAAGATTGGGTCTCTTTACTAGGTGTTCTGCATGTGGCTTCAGGAGGTATTCACGTTTGGCATAAGCCTTCCCGAAATGCCTTTCTGGATCTTCCTCAATGTCCCGACTAATCGCGGAACGTGAGAAGCAAATGATTCCGAAAAAAATTAAAGAATTTCTTGGGATTCCTACAAGATCCATTCGTTCTTTTTTCTCTGACAGATGGTCAGAACTTCATCTGGGTTTACCTTTTGATGAGAGATATGAACAAGAAGCTTCGAGAAAACTAGTGTTTTCTGAATTATATGAAGCCAGTAAGCAAACAATGAATCCATAGGTATTTGAACCCGAGTATCCAGGAAAAAGTAGAATATTTGATGGAAGAACGGGGGATCCTTTTGAACAAGTTTAACTCAGACGTAGCTCCCTTCTTTTGGGGTGTGAAGCAGTGTCAAACCAAAATACCCAACAAGCATTAGCTCTCCTTGAAAAGGAGGTGGTTCAGCCGCACCTTCCAATACGACTACCTTATTACGACTTCACTCCAGTCACTAGCCCTGCCTTCGGCATCCCCCCCTCCCTTGTGGTTAAGGTAACGACTTCAGGCATGGCTAGCTTCCATAGTGTGGCGGGCGGTGTGTACAAGGCCTGGAAATGAATTCACCGCCGTATGGCTAACCGGAGATTACTAGCGATTTCGACTTCATGCAGGCGAGTTGCAGCCTGCAATCCGAACTGAGGACGAGTTTTTGGGGTTAGCTCACCCTCGCGAGATCGTAACCCTTTGTCCCGACCATTGTAGCACGTGTGTCGCCCAGGGTGTAAGGGGCATGATGACTTAACGTCATCATCTGTAACACCCGTACCCGGGAAAAGGGTTAATTATCATTTTAATATGCATTAATTCATGTAATTAGTGTATATAATGATTAAGGGGAGGCTTGGACTCGCCTGTGAAAAGTCCCCAGTGAGGAGGGACAAGTTTGGATATGGGACCCAGTGAAGGGCCCGGATAAAAATATTTGCATTTTACGTGATTAAATGCATTTATATGATTACATGAATATTTGCCTAAAATGCTCTCATATTATATAATGTTATATGTTAGCATTTGGTGTTAGTTTGGATATTCACATAAGGGTATAAATGAAAAAGGATTCATCATTAGTAGGTGCGATAGCAATTTCACAAAATATGTGAGACCCACGTTGGGACCTATACGAGACTTAGAAAAACACTCATTAGATAATTGGGTAGATAATGGAATGTTTGGGGGATTTCATAATAAGAACTTAAGAATTCTGGGGGTGTAAACGAAAAGTAAAAAAAATTGTGTGTTTGACAACACAACACAACATGCATTGCATGTGTGTGTCAAGAGAGCATGAGCTCTCATTTACAGCAATTAAAGAAAAAGAAGAGAGATAGCTCGGGAGAAAAGACGGAGACGAGACGCCGACGTCATTTTTTTGCCGTTCGTCCAATTCGCGAACCGAAGTCGTTTTCGAACTCATGGAGGTGAGGCGATCGTTTCTATACCTTCAATTTATGTTTAATCGTTAGATTTTGGGTAGTCGTACTAATCGGTGAGACGTCGTCTACCGAGTTCATGTATGAATCTCTTTGAAATAGGAATTGAGCTTGAATTTGGTGAAATTTTGCATCCTTGGGCTGATATTTGGGTAGAATCTGTGAGAGGTGAGTTTTTCTAACTAAAGAATGATTGGGATTTTATGTGTATAATGCTTCAATGATAATTAGTGTTGAATACTTATGCCTAAAACTCATGAATTCAATTGCATGTCAATTATATGAGAATTTATTGTGCTTACATGCTTATGTGTTTATATGCTTACATAGCAATCAATTAACACCGGGGAAATGATCCATTGTTGGGAGTAATAAGGGTGGTGTAGAGGAAGAATTCGAGAAATACGGAAGTCCAAGGAATAGAAGTGACCACGAAAAGGTCTTCGGGTTTGAATGAGTCATGGAACCGGTGATTCGGCGATTACGAATATGAGATATGTGGTTAAATTGTAGCATTACACATGTTGAACATTCAATCATGTTTAGAATTGCTCACTAAGCGTAATGCTTAAGAAAAACCTTTTTCCTATTTCTGTTATGGTATATAACAATCACTGCAGGTTCGGAGCCACACTCAGAGAGGAAATGACGTGCGTTGGGAGAGATGGGAGAGATTTGGATCTTGAGTTTATGAACTTACTTTAACCTTGTTATATGTTGTTGGCCCAAATGTGGAAACCTTAGAGGGAGGGTGAATAAGGTTTTAGCGAAAATTAACCTTTTAAAAACAAAATTGCAAATTAAACACAATCACAAACAATAATGTAAAGAGATAAGGGAAGAGAAACTTGCAAACCGATTTTTCAAGTGGTTCGGCAATCGCACCCCGCGGCCTACGGCCACCCCTCAAGAACACCTCTTGAGGATTCCTTTAATCCGATCTACTTACGGGTGTAGACCAAACCGTTCCCGGAGCACTTACGGGTGTGCACCAAACCTTTACAAGAGCCTTCAATCTCTCCCAAAGAAGAAAACCTCTTCTTTGCACACAAGGGTTACTAACCCTCAACCTTTACAATGATTTGAATTACAAATGATAACTCTCTATGTAGAGTGGATAATACAATTAAAGCTCACTACAATTTTGCTCTCTCAAGAAATACAAATGAAAGATTTGAGCAAATTGATAAACTCACACAACTAGGGCTCAATTGTGAATGATTTAGAATCAACAAGTTGTGTGATTGAAATAGATGTTTTCCAATTGATTGATCAACATAAAATGGTGTGGGAAAACATGTATTTATAGGCCAAGAAAGATTATAGTCGTTGGTGGCAAGTTTGGTAATTAAAAGCCCCTTTAAAAACTAGTCGTTATGCCTTTTCAGGTCGCTTCAGTCGACTGGAACATGAAGCAGTCGACTGGTCCTTGAAGCAGTCGACTAAGATGTGTTTACAGAGGGTTCTGTTTGCATTCTGCTTACTTCAGTCGACTGCATTGGGCCCTCAGTCGACTGCACCCTTCAGAAATCAGTCGACTGGTTTTCTGCTGGTTTTGGCAGACTGACACCTCTTCACTAAAACGGCCATAACTCCCTCTACAAAATGAATTTTTGAGATCCGTTTGATGTTTTGGAAACTAGATTCAAATAACTTTCTAACCATATAAAACTCAACATCTAATTATTCTTCAATTGGTTGGGGAATTGCTTTAAAGATGACCCATTTAAAATTTGTTTCCAAAACTTTAACTTTTAGCATTTGTTTGAGCCCCTAAGAGTGTGAGATCAAGATGCCTTACAATGATGGTCCTAGACTTCAACCAAGGATGAAATATCTTCAAGTCTTCAAGCATGATCCTTGTTGAGCTCCTTGTAATCTTGATCTACATCAATTAAATCTCATGCACACAAAGATGTTAAAAACATTGATACAAAATTAATACATGAGATTATATATGAGCATAAAAATGACTATGATAATAGCAAAGAATGAATCAATATGAATCACATAATTATCATAGCATATTTGACATCATCAAAACATAATTAAATATGCCTTAATATACCTTAAGGCTAACATATGTTGTAAAATGTGGTTCTGGAAATGGTGGATTAGTACCTTTGATATAGTTATAAGACTTGAATCTTGACGTTGTCATTTTGGTAGTTTTAGAGTTGAAATTGGGAAAAACTATGTATATTCTTATGTTTTGGTTGAATATGGGGTGGTTGTAAAGTGAACCATCTCAGCAAGTCCGGATGCGTCGCATATGTTGTGGACAAGTTTTGGTTGTGTGTATGATATTGGTTTAGCTTTGAGTTCATGCCCAACAACTTTTATGAACTTTGATGAGAATTGAGTTTCAATTCTTTAAAGTTTGTTTTGATTCAAATGAATTGAGTTCATGGATTATATTAGTTCCAAATGTAGTTGTGTATGTGTTCCACAAGTTTGGTTTATGTTTAAACAAGTTTAAAAATGGATTTGAAATGGTTTTCTAATGTTCTATGAAGTTTGGTTTGGTTTAGATATGATTTGGTAATGTTTTGACAGAGTTTTTGGCAGCAAAAACAAGTTTTGCAAAGCCCGGATCGATCCGGGTCAAAGGGCGGATCAATCCGGCCTTGTTTGGGGGACTTTTCTGTGAAAAAATTGCAGTACGGATCGATCCGGGCTACGGGCGGATCGATCCGGGCTACGGGCGGATCGATCCGCCTAGGCATTTCACAGCACGTCCACTTTTACGGAAATGTGCATAACTCTTTCTAAAAAAATCGAATTCGCGCGCCATTTTTTGCGTTGGAACCGGGACTCAAAGACCTATCTTTTGGTATAGAATTTTATAAACTTTTCTTAATGATCATTTTGTCGTTGGACTGTTTTGTCTCAGCAATGTCTTTTCTGTTGGTTTAAATCATAGTTTTTATTAATAACTAACATGATTTATTACTTACTAATGTATTTTGGGTGCGTATAGGCTTGTTACACGTGTCCTAATCCGCGGGGACGGGTTGGGGTGTGACATCCTCACCTTCCTCCGGCTCATCACCGGCAGTCTGTTTAGGGTTCCAAACTCAACGATGGCAACTAAACACAAGGGTTGTGCTCGTTGCGGGACTTAACCCAACACCTTACGGCACGAGCTGACGATAGCCATACACCACCTGTGTACGCATTTCTGAAGGCATATTGACTGGAATTTCTCCTCCGATTCCTTCTTGTCGAGCTTCTCGATATGTCATTATACCTCAAGAAGTAGAAAGAATTACAATCCCCATTCCACCTAAAATTTTAGGAATTCATTGATAGTTAGAATAGATTCATAGACCAGGTCGATCGTTTTAAATTTACAAGATTTCTATAGGGCCTTCTCATATTCCTTCTATGTCGTAGGGTTAAAACAAAAAAAAATTGTTTTTTTCTCGATGTTTCCTTACGTTTTCGATAAAACCTTCTCGTAAAAGTATTTTGACAATATTTTCGGTAATAGTAGTAGATGTTATTCGAACCACTCTTTTTCTATCCATGTCAGCATTTCGTATAGAGGTTATTATGTCAACAATAGTGTCTCTACCCATGTTGAACTAAATTATTGGTGTCTCCGAGTTTTGATATAATCAACATGTTTTTCTTTTTTACTTCTTTTATTTATCTATGAATATGAGTTATTCAAGGTATATGCGTGAGATATAATCTACTAATTAATCTTAATCTATTGACCAAATAGGATCGTCCAGTTCCAATAGAACCTATCACTAAAATACCCCTAGGGGGGATAAGGCTAAGCGGAACGAAAAGGGTTTTCCATGATATGGGAAATGAAAACTATTAACCCCACGCGAGGTTTGTGAATAAGTGATTGTCTGATAATGAGCAAGGAATATCCATCTTTATGCTAAAAAGGATGTATTGAACTCACAATTCATTAGATACTTTTATGAATGTCAACTAAGTATCGTGAGTAAATTGTTCCCGGTTGTTCAATCATTTGATAACTAGAGTCATTCTTTGATAAATGATCACTATGAGACAAACTCAATAGAATTTGATCAATCCTTTTTTTTTCCTGTTGTTAAGGTGGAGAACTGAACCAAGAATTCTCTTTCTTCATCATCAATCGAATCACTGTTTGCGACCCAGGATTCTATTTTCATCAATTCAATCCCCGTTCACGTTTTTTCTTTTTTCTTATCAATGAATAGATCTCTTTACTTGTATGATTTAGATGTCTCGTATTTCCCGAAAATACAGTATTGGCTAGTGTTTTATTTTCCAATTATTTCTTCAATTAAGAAAAGGAAAGAGAATCAGAATTCTAGGAATTCTCTTAGCCCATTCGGAAGGATCTCATCTCATAATTATCCATGACTGTTTATGTCTCTAGCATGACCGCTTGATGAAATATGGAGGGAAGTAGGGTAAATGGCCGATACTACTGAAAGGATTCCTCTTTGGCTAATAGCTACTGTAGCCGGTATTCTTGTGATCGGTTTAATAGATGCTTTATTGATGGACTTTAAAAAAAAAAATGCCAAAATATTATATTTTAAACTCGTGACATTGATTAATGAGAATTTAGGCTTAATTTTTCCACTATAATTAATTAGAGTAATCCTACAATTCTCAAATTTGCATTCTGAATAAGATTCTCCAGTTTTTAACGGTTAGATCACTTAGTGGGCCCATCTAAGATCAGGATGTTTCTTGAAATATGTCCTTTAAACTGTATTAATTGCTCAAAAACTTGGACGACACAAATAGCCAACAAGTACTCCACATGCAAATAACTTCACCACATGCTTAGCTTATTCGGCTAAACCATTATTCAATTTTTATCATCAAATATTTCACCCAGTAAAATCATTGGAAACCTTTTTATCAGAATAAATCTGTTCAATTATATATATATATATATATATGTTGTAGACACTCACGGGCAAAGAGAGCATCAAGCAACCACCACCCACCACTGCCACACCGAGAAAAAGGAAACAAGACACCTCATCTTCATGCGTTAATGGTGCAGAAAACCAAATATCAATCTTGTCCTATAGCAAAACACACAGTACTACAGTAATTGACAACCTGTATCATCACACCACCCCCCAATCATCTCCTGCCATCTGTCAACCCCCCTGTCCCCACCATAACTTCTCTCACAGACCCTTTTAATCCATCTTCAATCATCACTCTTCACATTCTCTCTCTATCTTACTTTTTCCTCACTCTCTCTCAACACTACTTTAATTATAGTGAGGGCCGAGGGGGGCATTGATTCTCTTATCATTTAATGGCTACCATATGGTCAGTGGTTGCATTGGCTATACTAGTTTTCATGGCTAGTCGATCTACACTACTAGCCTTACCAACCTATACTATTTCAGCAGCACCAGCAATTTTGCCAAACGCGCCTTTATCATCTCCTCCAAATTTATCTCCAGACATTAGTCCACTCTTTCCCACACCTGGTGGCTCTGATGGGCTCTCTCCAAGTGACTCCTCATTGCCCATCATTCCTTCAAGCCCAAGCCCACCAAATCCAGACTCATCGGTTGCCCCAGGGCCCCATATGGCCTTTTCGCCGTCCGGGTTCTTCCCAGAATTGGTCTCGGATGCTCCTAATTTATCTGGATCTTCAAATTTAGTGATGGTTCTGGGTTTTCTAGCATTTGAGTTTATGCAGCTTTATTGGTTTTGAGGTATTGTACGTAATTTGGTAATGGGCAGCTCCAATAATTGTTGTGGTTTTTGAGCATATAAAATGTTAGTGTGATTTTAGGTTAGTGAGTTGTATCAGCATTGTGCTAACTTGTGATAAGATAAAGTCTTTTGAGAAATGCTTTAAAAATGAATTTTATTTTGTTGGCTTTTGGCAGATTGGCCTTTTTTCTCTTTTTCAGTGCTTTGAAAGTGGAATTTAAAGTACTGTAGTTATTTCTTCTCCTTTTAGTCTCTCTCTCTCTCTCTCTCTCTCTCTCTCTCTCTCTCTCTTTTCTTCCTTCATTTCTTTTAGTTTACAGTTTATCCTATTTATGTCTTGCATGTAACTAGATACAGCTTAAAAACCCAGACATTACTTATGGTTTATGCTTCTAACTTTATATAAATAACTTAATACAAAAATTTTATATACTGCCTTCACACATAATTGACTATAGAAAGAAAATCAACTGGCTTATCCTTTTCTACCGTGAGTATATTAGAGACATATGAGAGTGAAACAATTAGAGAGACTGACCATATATAAATTGAAGAAATGTTACACCTTTAACTAGCTTAGAACAGAACTTGTAGCTCTGAATCTGACCCTACAGAGATTGAATCATAAACAAAAAAACCCATCTAAAGAAGAATATCAAGAATGAATTAAACCTACTATAAAATAACAACACACTCAACTAATTCAAGTTTTGTTCAAAGGAAGTCCCTACATATAGACTGCTATATATCTATAACTGTGTGCTTTAAGTATATTACAAGCAAGGCATGTAACCAACATCTAGACAGCAACAACAATACCCTTAGATCTTTGAGACCCATTGAATAACTTCCCCCAAAGAAATACTTCCTTCAATTTGCTGAACTCAGGTGGGCTCCACTTCTTGGAAGACTCTTTAGCAATAAACTTCCTCAGCTTCACATTCTCCTCCTTAAGAACATCCACAGTTAGACTCAGCTGTCTTATGACCTCTCTTTTCTCTTCATCTTTCTGGACTAACTGTTCATTTTGCATTTTGTTATCTTCTTTGAGACTCTTTATTTCTTCCTTCAGAATCATCACTTCATTGTTAACCCCACTTGAAACTTCATCTTCTTCAATTTCTTCGTCAACTTGGGCTTGTTCTTCTTCGGGATCGTCAACCTCAGACTCACCAGATTCCTCGGAGTCATAGGTTTCAGACAAGCTGTCATAGGATTTATCGATGGAGCTCATCAATTTCTCTGATCCATATTTGAAGGATAATGGGGATGCCCAAGGTGTAGCGAGGCGAGTTCCTGACTCAGATTTGACTTGATCATATCGCTCGGCCAATGAGCGGTGGGCCCGATAAATCTCCTCAACCATGTTGATTAACTCTGGCCGCTTCTTGTAATACATCTCGGCACGTTGAGCAAACGAATCTGCATCTTCTTCAATTAGTTTCAGCATTGCCCATGTCCTCTCATCTAGCTCTGCCAGAGTTGCAAGGATGTATATATTTTGTCAAATTGCAAATATGTTTGCCAAAATTTTGAGTGGTGCATCGTAGAATTCACTTTTTAAGAAATAATAATAACATAGGTTTATGTATTGGGTGCCTATAAAAACACATGATGTATACTGTATCGTGATTAAAATGAACAAAAAAACACTGTAACACAAGTTTCACGCAATTTCAAGGCTCAAAATGTTGAAAGTGCTCCGCCTAAACGTAAAAGAGTTGGAACATAAAAGTTCAAAATTAAGAAACATGAGTTGTGTTGGGTTGTCTGAAGCTCAAATTGACCAATGTTGACAACTATGGATGTACATATTACTTGACAAGTCTAATCGACATCAGAAGCTACCGATCAAGGAAAGAGATTAATTAAAACCCCAACAAATTAATTCAGAAAGACTCAAAGAGCATGTGATACTCTTGAAGCACCATGGTTCCAAGAAATGCCTTTCTCATTTCTTAACAACATATTATATTAGCTCTACTAGTAATCGATACCCATTGTGAAGTCATAGGACGAGCATCAACTGCATAGAAACTCAATAATTCAAAACAATGAGTCTTAACAAAATATAATAAATGGCAATAATCTAGCAGCAAGCAATTGAAACTTAAGATTGCTCAAGATTCTACTTATTTCTTGAGCAGGTGGTTATTGATTAAAGAATGCCACAATATTTGCTCACACACCAAAAGCTATTAGAAACACCTCAAGAATATCATCGTGAACTGATTTCTTATCCACATGTTGAACTTTCTGGATGAATCAACTCTAAGGTCAAGGAAATAGAAGCAGAAGTTTATACAAAAGCAATCGTTAGCCCTACCTAGGGAAGTATCAACACTTTGTCCTTAGTAAAGCTACGTTTGTTTTACAGTATTATAATTTGGGGGCCAAGTAAATATATCATTAGCTTATCAAGTATTCCCTCCGTCCCTTAAAAATAGTCCACATTTCTTTTATGGGATGTCCCAAAATTATTGTCCACTTTCTTAAATTGGTATACAATTTTTACTTACTTTCTAAAACTACCCTTCCTTGAAATCTACACTAAGAAAACTAAAAAAGTTGTTGTAATGATTAGGGGCAATTATGGAAAGTAGGTGTAGATTCTTTTTGTCCCCTTAAAAAGTTGAGTTCCCCAGAGTGAAGTATTTTTAAGGAACAGAGGGAGTAGTACTTACATAGGGTTGTTGAAATTAACAAAGCAAATGCTTCTATGGATAATTGCACCACCTTAGAATTTTGTAAATTGCTTTGACAAAAGTCAATATTGCTTTGGTAATAGAGCCATCTATTACTTCAGGACTCTCAACATTGAGAATACTCACATAGGGTGGTGGTTATTGCCAATGCCGCATTCACTTTTGCCACAGTAAATGCTTCTATGGTAATTGTCACCTTCTTCCACAGTAGTACACTACTTTGACAAAAGTCAATATTGCTTTGGCATAGAGCCATCCATGACCTCAAGACTCTCGACATTGAGAGTACTTACAAATGGTGGTTGTTCTTACCAAAGCAGCATTCACTTTTGCCAAAGTAAGTGTTTCTGTGGATAATTGTGCCAACTTCTTCCGCAATCGTACATTGCTTTGACAAAAGTGAATATTAATATGGCAATATAGTCATCCATGACCTCAAGGTCTTTGACATTAAGAGTACTTGCAAAGGGTTGTCGCTACTGCCAAAGGAACATTGGCGTTTGCCAAAGCAAGTGCTTCTATAAGACTGTGGATAATTGTTCAACCTTCTTCCATAGTTGTACAATGCTTTGACAAAAGTCAATATTACTTTGGCAACAGAGCCATCCATGATCTTAGGGCCCCCCCCTCGACATTGAGAACTCTTTTCATTACGCCAGTTACTAAATACCCCACCATCCCATGTCATGCATCATCAAAAAAATTCATTGCTTATAATCTGTTGGAATTAATAGCAAGAAGATGAGATGTGATTCTCTACATTGAGGGGGTACGGGGAACTACACACACACATTTAGTTTCAAATCCATAGCCTTCTTTAAGCTATTCATTCATGATGTTCATGTAGTACACTAGTACTCCAACATTAATTTCCCTGCTACTGAAAGTCGTGTTCAACAATTCTTAGGCACTACAAGTTAAAATTGTTTGAAGAAAATATCTTCATGTTGTGACACATGGAACCAGTGGGGGACCTTCTATTCACCCCCATATGGTGTTTGATCCACATATACCAAATATGTACGAGTGAACCGTTTCATGGACTATTTACCCATGAATTGTCCAAGATTTTTAACTTAAACAGTGCTTGGAATTCGTCAATAGTTGATACGATACAAATATTTTATACACCCTATAATCTATCTAATTGCTGGTAAACCAAGAATCCTTCAGCTTTCCAAACAATCTCTGTACCACGATACACTGCACCCCTATTTTACTGTGCCTTCTCCCCCGCCCCGCCCCTCCCTTTTTTTTTTTCCCGACAATGATAAGAATTAAAAACTGTTGGAATTAGGAAATAATATATTAGTATCAATCTACATTTATTGGTCATGTTGACCATTTTGATTATTTCCTTTTCCTTTTTATTCCCTCTTTATTCTTTTTTATTTACTTTCCTTTTTACTGCTCTTCTGTTTGCTATATAAGATGTACATACAGTGATAATAAAATCATCCTTTTCTCTACATTCTTTTTGGTATCAGACCCAAATTCAATTTTGACATTGTTTCCTCGCTTACGCCTTCGATGGGTGGCGACCCGTCGTCCGTCGGACCTCGCTTTGCTTTCAGCTTGGAGTCTCAGTCTGACAACCCTCCCTGCACCAACTCCACTACCCCCTACGGGCCTCGTCCAGCCTCCGGCCAGCCCCTACGGGGCTCGTCCAGCCCCTATGAGTCATGTCCAGCCCTTTCGAGCACCATTCGGGCCTTGTCCAGCCTTTAATGGGGAGTGGTGGAGTATATTATGGTGGCTCAAACCCTTCAAGATTTGGATCTATTGTTAGAACAAGAAGTTGGCACTTTTTTTTTTTGATTTATTGTGGATGATCATTCCATAGTCTCACCCTTTATTGGTAGATGGTTCCCACTTTTGCCAACTTTCATGAATAGTTTTGTTGTAGCCTTATCATTCCAAACTTCTGTGGTTTATTCCCACCTTCAGTTTACGAGGGAGTGTTGGAATTAGGAAATAATATATTAGTATCAATCTACATTTATTGGTCATGTTGACCACTTTGATTATTTCCTTTTCCTTTTCCTTTTTATTCCCTCTTTATTCTCTTTTTCAGTTTCCTTTTTACTGCTCGTCTATTTGCTATATAAGATGTACATACAGTGGTAATAAAATCATCCATTTCTCAACATTCTTTTAAAACCCAACCCCGTATTCCCTAAGTTTATCTGCCGGACTAACCACTTCGAGTGACCAAGTATTATGTACTAATATGTTAACTCTTAGTAGGAATGCAATCACTTTGAATATTGTATTGAAGTGAACATTTTCTTCATAATTCCACCAAAAACACAAAAGAAAATAATTGGGCGTGCTAATAATTTGAATATAAAACAGGCAAACAAAACTGTCCATCTATGTTTTTCTTTCCTCTTTGCTAATGGTGTTAAAAAAAACATAAACATATTTTCATATCACTGGACCATTAATTCTCATTTCTCAATTACATGAAGAAAAGTAGTGATGGGATAACCGATAACAAGCTTGTGTCCAGAATTTTGATAACATCCTACTCAGGCAAATCCACCTAGGATCAACAATTCAGCACACATTATTTCATTATTTTAAAAATCACGTATTGATTCGTGTAATTGTGGTTTGATCATCCCTTGTAAACATTCATTTGCTATTAATTACACCATCCAGTAAAATCAAGGCAAGCTGAAGTTAGTGTTTCCAAGTTTTCTACTTGTTAGTCAGCTCTCCTTCAGTAAAGGTTAATGAAAAAGAAATTAATATACGGAAACCTTAAGGGGCAAAAAGGGAGTACAAATTCAACACAAGGGAGATACAACAGCGATCTGTATCACCACACTAATACACAAGAAATTATCTTGTGTGACTGTCAAACCTGGATAACTTTCACTGTAATTTAAGTATTATGTTGCTACACGTGGGTCTACAGTAATGAAAGGATCACAACGGGACTCTCACACGTTATGACGGTCACGTGGAATAATTTATCCTAATAAACACGAGTACGGTGCTTGTGGACACATCTTATTAACCCATGGCGCTGTCTTTTCTTTAAAATTAGGACTGACAAAGTAGTGACTAGTTATTGTTTTGGGATACCACGACGTCAGCAAAATAACAAGGGAAATTTTGTGGAAAAAAGGGTACCTGCAAGGGTGGAGTGGAGCCATGGGGACCGCTTTGGACCTTTGATGTTGTGACTGTCAACCCACCACCACCGTTTCACATCCATTTTATATACTCTTTCTCACCTTCACAGAATCACAACCCCAAAGTAGAAATTAGGAAAACAAAGAACAAAAAAACAAAATTCAAATCACGAAAAAGGGCGTCAAATAAACCACTATGGTCCGTCTAAGGGATTGATTAGTCGCATTCGCATCCAAAAGGGCATATATAATAAATATATAAAAGCTGACCGGGGGGGGGGGGGGGGGGGGGGGGGGGGGGGGGGGGGCGTGTGTGTGTTTATTTTGGTTATTTCAAGCTCTGCATAGACTATGTCTGCCGTTTGGGGATTTCAAATCTCCGAAAAACGCCAAATCGGCAGAGCATTACTAGGAATGAACGACTCCTTCCTTAACAAGAATTAAAAAAAGCCTTTTGATTGGACTCCTCATACCAATTACTACCAAACCATCAAACTATCCGAAACAGAGAATGAGAAAACAAAAGACAGAAAGAGAGAGAGAGAGAGAGAGAGAGAGAGAGAGAGAGAGAGAGAGAGAGAGAGGCCAGGGCGTAATAGATACCTGATAGATTATTCTTCGGTTACTCCAGAGAAAGGAAGTGGAGACGCCAATGCTACTGCTCTCTCTCTCTCTCTCTCACTGCAACCAGTGGATTGAAGAAGAAAGAAGAAGACTGTTTGGAATTGGAATTCAAAACACTAGTACTACTCCTCCTACTTTGCACCTAGATTATCGAGCTTGTCTTACTCACTCCACCAATTATATATATCCACGTCTTCGCTACACCCCCCACGTTTAAATGACCGAGGCTTGTATTTTAGTCGTAGCTGAATTTTTTAAAATCTGTTCAATTACTCTATCACCCTCGGAGAGGTCTGTTATTTACAAAGAATTTTGAATGACAAAAACCTGCGAGCATTCAATCTAAGCTTAGTTTGGCCCCCACGTGGTGCTTCTCCTTTTTTAAAGCTCAATTTCATGTTAATTCATTTGGTAACTAGTTTATGAGTTTTGCAAAAATTAAATTTGGGGCTTTTTTTTTAGGGAGCTTTTAAAAGCTCTAGAATGGAGCTTTTAAAAGCTCAAGGTTGCTTTTTAGTTTCATGATGTCTTTTTGAAGAGTAGTGTGTCACTTGTATAAAATTATCAAAGAACTTAATAATAAATTTCATAAGCTCCTTTTAAAAAGCCACATGGGGCCAAACTAAGCCCTAGTCCCCTCTATAGTCCAGTGGTAGGCGGACCAACACTAGGGGTGTTCAACCCTTTGATTTAGGGTTTGAAACTTTTCGTGGGTAAATTAATAAATACAAAGGATTTAACTAGGGCCTTTTGCTCTTCTTAAGTGAGGTCATGAGTCGTGTAAGTTAGTTGGAAGAATGGATCATAAGATAGACAATGTCTAGTTTGGTGTGGGTTTAGATCATATAGCTAGTTCACCTCCTTAATTTACCTGGTATGTGTGTTATGGGGTCCGTGCCCGTGTTCGAAGTTTGCCCCATGTCCTACTCTAATTAAACGATAATAGGTAATGATCTCGAAGTCGTAGAGGACATGCTCTGAGATTTTGGCCAGGATCTTTGGCCTACCTTAGGGAGGTCAGGGTTCGAAACCTCTCAGATGTCGTGTAAGTTAGTTGGAGGGATAGATCTTAATATAGACAATGTCCAACTTGGTGTGAGTTCAGATCTTATCGCTAGCTTGCCTTCCTAATTTACCTGGTGCGTGTGTTGTGGGGACGTACATGTGCCCAGGCCGGGTTTACCCCTGTTTTATTCCAATCAAAACGACAATAGGTACTAATCCCGAAGTCGTGGAGGCCAACTCGGGGATTTGTATCCGAAAAAAAACTTCAAGCGTTCGAGGTAGAGTTTGTTTGTCTATGCTTATGCTTATGCGATTTTGATCATGATTCGTAGAATTGCTTAAAAGTAGAATAACTTATAATGATTTGAGTGTTTGGCTGATATATTATAAAATTAATCAAACATATAGATAATTTCGAAAAGCACTCTCCCAACCTGCTTACGGACCAGTTGTTTTTTGGAATGGATTTGCTTGTATTTTTTGTTGAAACAAACACTTTAAAAACCTGTTTGAACCACTAAAATTGACAAATAAGCAATAACAAGCGGGCTCTAATATGGTCACTTTGCGCTAAGTGAATATGGCCGAGGGGTAGTTTCGGAAATTTAGAAAGCTGAGGCGATTGGTTGCACGGTTTGTACTTATGTTATGATAGTAGTATCTGATTAAGAGAGCGTGTGTGGTCCCCAAAAAAAAGGAAAGAAAGCGGGCAACGGTCGAAAAATCCAACAGTACCCATCTGTTGATCTGATTCCATTCAGGCAAATATGGTGGTGGACTTACGTTTGCTTGTCAACATTAGGGTTGGGCTAATTCTTGTGTCATAATTTTCGTACAATTTTTATATAATTTTTTAAAAGATGTGTCTAATTCTTTTTTGTGTCACTGTAAGTTCTAGTGACATCACAAGAGAGAGAGAGTCACATATTTTAAGAAAGTTATATGAAAGTTGTGTCCCAAGAATTACTCGATAGGGTAAACATCATTCAATTTTTGTTTTTTATTTTTATTTTAAACCAAACATCATTCAATTTATTGAGATTTAGTTTTAAAGTAATGTTATGCTTCTTAAATTCTAATATCAAATTCACATCTCGTATGATGTGGCATCAATTAAAATTCAGTGGGCTCATCAATAACTGTGGGGGTCATTTCAATATCCTCCAATCAAAATTTAGTGAGTCCACTACCACATCATTTAAGATGGAGTTTAAAATTAAGATTTGGGAAGCATATCATTACTCTTAGTTTAATTTAACTTAGTCTTCTGAGTTTGATAAATATCACACTAATAGTTATTGAGATATGCTAGTGTACAGATAACTCCAAAGTCCAAACACATAAACAACCATTAAAAAACCAATGGTTTATGTTGAGGTCGGTAATTAATTGCCCAGTAAAATTCTATAAAATATGGTAGGATAAAAATATTCCCAAACTAGAGCTCTAGCGATAAAGATGATAGTTTTTTAGTATTTCTAACAAACACTATGCAATAAGATGCATTGAGACAATTATTTTGATGACGTGATGTAACAAATCGATAAAATTTCATTGTTCGTAGTTTTGTGACTCGTATGATTAGGGAAAACATCGTTACACATTAACAATGTATTCAAATGTATTTATAAGGTTACACAGATGATGTGATATCACCGTTACAATAAATATTTTCTTGTACTTTGGGAGTACTGTAATCACTTCATTAACTTCGTTTCATCCGTTGAAGTAAAAGATCACATCCTGTACAACGGAATAGACTTCAGTAAAGTTGATTCAGTACATTTCGTTAGATTCTCACTTTTTAAAACTATTTTTTTGGAAATTGTGCATCTCTGTGAAAGGAACCTAACGAAGTGTACTGAAGCAACTTTACTGAAAATTTGTCCCTGTACAACCAGTATGTTTTCAATTTTTCCCTCAAAAAGTTGTGAGTGCAAAATGAGGGGAATTTATATAATTAGCCTTTCTTAACAAGTTTGGATTACATCCATGAATTTACCAGTAATTCGAGACTAAATTTTAAGTAAACTTGGGTAACGGGAAAAACTTTTCATCTACGATGGTGGCACACTCTACGGACGGAAGAAAAATACCATGTTAAGAGCAACTCCAATCGAGTAGTCATCAAAAGAGCCAAAACCAAAAGATGTTGAAATGATTCATCCCGTTCAAAAAACTGCACTCCAATGGGAGAGCCAAAAGGAGTAGCTATTTTGGGTCCTCATGGATTGAGAAATTTGTTTGTAGCCCTCAGCGAGAGAAAATGAGGGGAGCCCAAAAAAAAAATTTAAGATTAGCCCTTGACTTGCCATTAAAATAGTGACTGCAGTGCATCAATAGTTTGATTGTATCCAAATACATAAAATATTAAAATGGCACATCCTTATGGCTAACTTGAAACCGCTCAACCTGATCAAGATCAAAAAGCTCACATTTCTATACAGCAGACGGTTAAAATTTCAGGTGCACTGAGATGCATCATACTGCTGGACACAGTAAGTAGATACAACTGCTGCATTCCCATATGCACACCAAAATGAAAAGCACAAACTCTCCGTGTGATGCAATCCATACTCTGAACGACTGAACCCATTCTACGTTCAACAATTCAGAGGTATGAATTTGAGAGAATATTATAGAGTACTTCCCAAATCCCCCTACCAACATGAAAATGTGGATAATTGGACCACCATTGAAACAGCCTCACTTAAACCCACCATACTTTAGTAGCCTGTAACAAAAATCTCCACACAATAAACACATTCCTGTCTAGTTATGTCGACTACCAGCCACAGTATCCGCGCAAGTGAATACACGAGGATCAGCCACTAGATCAAGGGATGTTAACAAAATGTAGAAATTAAGAGTTTCTATGTACATAAAGTTTTTTTTTTTCCGTCCACCCTGCTTATGTGCAGAGTAAGTGTAGTGATAGAGTCAACCAGCTTCGGTTTGTGATCCAGGACCACATGGCACAAATCCCCTCCCACCAAACACGGGGCGCATGTAGGTGTCATCAAACTTTCTCCAATAATAATGGACGGTGTTTGTTGGGTTTAGGAGCATGCGTAGACTACTTGGACAGCGGACACTGGGACAACCTGTTTCAGCTCCCAAATCTTGCCCGCTGCTAATTAGTGGCATTGTTAAGGATTTTGAGCTAGACGGATCAGAGGATGCCATGCTGATGAGTTGGTTTGGTGGAGGCAACAAGAACCTTAATAGAGGTTTGGTTGTCAATCCAATCACCTAAACACTCAAATTAATTATTAAAAAATAAAGATCAGAATAGTGGACATGGATGAGAAAATACATTGCATACATTAATTTTCATTTTCTGCTCCCTTTTCCCAAGACACTGGCCAATGTTAAGCACAAACTGTCAAACTATACACACGCTTTGCTCATGCCTACAGCTTTTTTGAGTAAATGGTAACAATCTATTGCCTCTGTCTGTAATGAGAGAACACACTAAGGCTTGGTTTGGCCCCTACGTGGCTTTTTAAAAGTAGTTTATGAAATTTATTATTAAGTTGTTTGATAATTATATACAAGTTACACATTACTCTTCAAAAAAACATCATGAAACCAAAAGGCAACCAACAAGCTCCCCCAAAAAAGCCCTAAGTTCAATTTTTGCAAAGCTCATAAACTAGTTACCAAATGAATTAACATGAAATTGTTCTTTAAAAAAAGAGAAGCACCAAATGGGGGTCAAACTAAGCCTAAGTCCAAGCTTTTATTAGGTTTTGAGTAGATGCAAGCTCGAACTTGAGGATATAGGTTGTTACTAATATCCTATCTACCCTAACACAAATGCAATTATACGTTTGAAGTTATGTCTCTAACTTAGCTAATAGCTTAGGAAAAAGGGAGCACTGAAAAGAGTCAAAAGACCATTCCCCCAGCAAATATGCAACGCAGGTTCAAAATTGCAGATGAGTGGTAAACTAGATATCATCGGAAGGGCTATATAAAGCATACCCACACACACACACATATATATATATATGTATATATATGTAAATGCATGTGCGTATGTAAGTATATATAATTTAATCATTAAAGCATCATGTTCTTTACCACTGTACTGAAAAGAACAACGGTGATGGTGCTGGTGATCATGACCGCATTCCCCGGCTGTTGAGTGTGGCCAGACCTTGTGAACTGCACTTGCATCAAAGTAAAGGCTTGAGCATGCAATACGTAGGGTAATTGCTTTCTATGATTTTGTAATTGTAATGACAAAACCATTTCAATGTATAGAACAAAACCAACTCCTGCAACAATATTGCAGTATTCATCAACGTGCAAAAATTTAAAATGGCCTACTACCATCAGCAAGCTGGCCAACAGTTTACTCATGGAGAAATCCTCATTTTCTTTAACAGCTATTTTGCCATACTCAAAGAAGGCCATGCAATAAAAGTACTCAGCTTGTCCAAAAGTGATTTAGATTCAAAATATGTTTTCATGATATGATCTCATAATTTTCTTTCTTGTTCGTTACTCAAAACGCCAGCTGAATTGGGGAGCCAACAATTTGCAGGACTTTCTACATCATTTTTGTGCTACAAATCAACAAATGTGCAAGAAAACAAGCACAGCACACAATTGCCTCTCACAAGAAGTCATTGAGAATTTTATTTGCAACCTTTTCCCAAGTTTAGGACCCCATCGTATAATCGTTTTTATAAACAAGTATCATATCCCATTAAGAGCCTGTTTGGGTTAGCTTTTGAATAATCACTTTGGGGGAATAAGAGATTCTTTAAAACCTAGAAATTGGAGCTTTTTAAAAATGTGTTATTAAGCTTTAAACCGGAGTCAGATTTTTAGATAACTGTGATAAAGCTAATCCAAAAGGTCGCAGCTTTCTAAATAACCAATTAAAGTGATTGTTGGCCCGGAAAAGCTACCCCAAACTGGCTCTTGCCTCTTAGTAGTCAACAAATCTTACCTGATTATAAGCAAGCGCCATAGAGACAGCACCTCTCATTAAACCAGCCCACCAAATTGTAACCTGCATCATTAATTGTTCAGCTTTTTCACTGCACCAAGCAGTTCAGAAACACGAGACACTTAAAAATAAATCAACACCTGCTGCTTGAACTCAATTTTTTCGCTTTTAGATTTCTTGGTTAAGTTGGAGATGAAGGACAGAGGGAATATAAAAGCTGCCCTTCCAACCAGAACCAGACCAAGTAAGATTGAACTAACTGCTACAGATTTTCCGCGACTGCACAAAATGAAAGGAAGAGCAGATAAAAAATGAATACATGTTGAGTTTTGTTCGACAAAAAAATAGAACAATTGACATTAATTCCAACAATGCTATGTTGTAAATCAAACTATCTTCCAGTAATTCATAGTCTTTTACCTGTTGCTTACAAATTTCCACTTCTCAATGTCCAAGGCATCCATACCAACATAAAGGAAGATAAATATCTCTGCAACAAATGACAATGTTGCAAATGCATGCCTGGTAACAGTACCAAAAATATGGTCATATTCTGATTGTGGTCCAAGAAAATCAATATTAGAAAGGAAAATCTAGGAATAAAAGATACTGCATACTTGGTGGTTATTCTTGAATATTCAGTAACATTATGCCAGCTGTAGTGTGACATAACAATCCCACAAAAGAATACAGTAAGAATTCCACTTAAGTCAAACAGCTGGATATCAAAGCAAATATATCACGTGATCATATGGTATATCAATATCAGAAATTCAATGCAAAGGCAGCAATTAACATGAAATATATTTGATTCCATTGAAGTGCTAAACAAGAAGAGGAAAACTTACTTCAGCCATTACATATGAAAGGTAAGCCATGAGAATCATCAGAGCAACTTCACGGTCAGTAACCTCACCGTCAGTATCTTTACGGTCAGGACAAGAACTGAAATTTTGTTTATTTCTGAGAGAGAGAGAGAGAGAGAGAGAGAGAGATTAGGTCAGTTCCTTCACATTTTTGTTAAGTAAGAAGTGAACTCACCTACTAGTTATTTACGCACAAACATGCAAATACAGGCATATATTTGCTGCAAAACATTTCCAGGAAATTCTGAATTAAAGGCACCATATGTCATGTTATTTCTTTTTCATGACAAATTCATCCTAGAAGAGAGACAGACTTTTTTGAAAGGAAAACTGTATTAAACAGAGATAGGTTAATATAGGCAGGAACCTCCACCCATCAACATACACAAAAAGACCCACAGAAGCAGGCAGAGCACCTCTCCCCCCCACCCCACCCCACCCAAAAAAAAAAAAGACACCAAAAACCAAAAGCAGGAAGAGAGCAGACTTGACTTGGAAGAATGCTTTATTGCGAGTTCGTTGGGGCAAGCAGGAGTTACAATTTTCCTATTGAGGACAGAGTAAAAGTGTGGCAATAATGTCGATTAAAGACTTAAAATATAAACTTTACTAATTAAAGGTGAACAAATTATAAAGATGAGACCTTACAAATATAGCTGAGGTAAATATTTCATAGTAGCTTTGAGCATTGCTTTCAAACTCTCACTACTAGCTATATTTATCACTGAACTTTGATTCAAAGTTTCATACTCATTAATCAACAAATTAAACTAAACTTCATGTGTAATCGTAAAATTATGGGTATTTTCAGAAAGCACCCATATTTGTTCTTTAAATAAGACAGTTTTGCAGCTATGAATTTAATGCTTCCAAAATTTGAACTCAGCCAACCAAGAGCATTTATTAATAATTACAAGAGTGAACGCCATGGAAGAAACACTACAAACTTTATCTACTTCAACAAAATTAAAAAGATGGAGAAATATTAGTTATTTAATCAGCCTAATTAGAGCGTTTTCAGCACTGAGACTGGTACCCTTCACTACCTACAATTAACAATTTCCCGGTGCTTGATAGTCCCAAATAGAAAAGGTTAACAAAAGTTGTAATCATTTCTTTTAAAAGAGGCACTCCAACCAGGCTATTGAGAGACTCTTCCCTTTTACTATAGCCTTTTCCCCCACGCAATTTATAATTATTACGAGTAGGAAGCAGCTTAAGCAGCCTTTAAACCCTTTTGAAATGCTCCAGAGATGCTAACCCTAACCCCTTCATTCTTCTCGCTTCTTCCCTCTAGTTTGGATTTCCTACTTTGTTTTAATGCTGAAACATGGATCAACAACATACCTTCCAATGAACAACTTTCTGATTATGTATGCGCAAAGTAATCCAATCTGTGACAGTAACAACTAAAACTTTAAATACAACATAAAACATCCTTAAGCAAAAAAAGTCACAATTCAAAGCATGCTTGCATTAAAGTTTGGGGCATGAAGTGGAAGACAAGACAGTGTAAAGTGACAACCATGGTTGTAGTCGTACAACAGCAAAAATCCCTAAAGAAAACTTCTTCCTGGGTTTTTGCAGTTTACTTCGTTCCCTGGTCGATTCATTGAAGAAACAGAAACACTGGAACAAGCTTGCATGAAAGTTTTTGCCTGAAACCTAACCAGGTTTATATGATAGAAGACATCTATCAAGATGTTCGTGGGAAGGGCTGGCCTTGTTTTATTGCCTACTATATATGCAAATACACAAGGCATGCACTATGCATATGTTGAGGGCAACGAACCTAGGAGAGAAAGCATGGAATTGATATGGATACCCATCTATAACTAAGAACATCATACTAATATATGGTCAAGATATGACTATTACAACTTAGGGTGAAGTACTAAAACTAGCTATTGCTCAATAGTTAAGATTAGCGTAAGAAGGGCACGAACACAGACAACACATATATTTCTGGAAGAACTATCTCGAGTTTATCTAAATTCAATTTGTTACTCAAGAAATGAGTAGAGAGAGAGAGAGAGAGAGAGAGAGAAAGAGGGACTTACCAACACTCCTAACAAGGTGCTGGTGATGAACAGAGAAAAAAAATTGCCCACAAACTGCAATGCAATACCAGAGTTGACATGAGAGATGTCAAATCTCTTGATTGCATTGAAAAGCACAACCGCGGTGGCATCATTTACTACACTTTCCCCAAAGACTAGACTGTAGAGTAACGGTGTCTCTTCCTGATTAAGCACCTGCACACCAAATAGAAAACACTTCTCAAAAAGAATGCTCCTCCTTGGTCTTCTCAAGCCACACAAGCTGTCAAAGCACTCAAACAGGTGGCACAAACCCTTCCCCCTTTAAGCATTCCGTCACAGGAAAACGGATACTACAAACAGATTCTTCTGATTTGTATTGGGGAGCGGTTTTATTGCAACAAGAAGCAGATGGCACTAGGAGTATTTGCGGATATAAGAGCGGCTCCATGTTCAAAGGCTCCAATGAGTGGGAAAAATGGAGTAGATATGGGATTTATTTCTTTTTTGAGCCTTGAAAGGAAATCAGAAAGGGTATTGTTTTTCCCTTTGATGAACAGGTTCAAAACTCCATTGGAAAAACCAATTTGCCCATCTCAGTAATTGGGTAGGAGGGAGGGCCTTTTGTTTGAATTTGAGCATTTGAGGAAAACTCATAAGATCTGTCTGCAGTCACAAGTCTCTTTTCCTCCTTTCGAAAAAAAGAAAAGCCTAGAAAGACAGGTATACCTGCAAGGTGCAAACAGAATCGGTTGCTGACAAGATTGCTCCAATTGCTGCAAGTGATGGATGATGACGTTAGACAATCATAAGACGACGAGCAATAAAGAAATTGAAAAGTGCAATAAACGTTATTAAACCTTCCACACTTTTTATTGCATTAAGAGGCAGGAATTCGTTACCAACAAAATATATAAGCACCATGGATAAGATTGAGCAATGAATGGAATCACGCAAGCATGCCCAACCAAGCTGAAGATTTTTGGCCTCCCAATCCACCAATTCGTGTATCAGGGCGGAACTTTAAGCCCAAACTTGAGTTTAGGCTGGGTTAGACAAACTTGTCCCAGCCCAATCCCAATTTAAGGAAATAAAATTGGTTACTGCATGATATTATATTTTTCATATTTGGTTGGACAGAACATCTCACATATAATACATGTTAGATTATGCAATGAATCCAGAAAGAAAATTTAATCAGCGTTATAAGTTGGAGGTTTGGACCAACTTAAATCCAGCCCTAACCAATCGAAAATTAAATGGCTTGGTTTGGGTCTAGTAATTTGGTTTGACTCTCGGACTAGGCAAAGGCCACACTCTTTAAGTATATATTGCTTTTGACGTCTGCTGGGTGGCCCAGCCCCCCTTTATATATCACACGCCATAAACAAGACAAGTTTGCCATGTGCTACTAAGCAATTACTTCATTTCCATAGATGAATGCAAGAATTTTTATGTAGACACAAATTCTTGAGAATAATTCGGAATTATGAAGGCAATATGATGGCAAAACTTAATTTAGGACATTAAGAGTGATAACAATAATGAGAATAACACAACAAATAAAAACAGTAACACTTGTACAAATAACAAAGATTGCAATGGTCACAAACGAGAGTGCATACCTAGATAATCAGGCATCTCCATGAAACCAATATCCAGCTTTTTGAATAATTGTGCCGTGCCTGTATTAAGATTCATAAGTTTAAACCATAACGAAGTATAAACATGGAACATGAAATTAGGGTCTAAACTGTTGAGCAATTGAAATACAGGAGAGACGAGGACCAAAAAAAAAAAGAGAAAAAGACCCAAAAAAATAGGAACAAGAACACATTGCCAAACAGGTTTCAGGTTAATGTTCAGGCAAGGGATGAATGCTAAACAATTATGAGTAGTTTTTCGTGGAATTTGTGGAATGTGTACACTGCAAGTCCACTTCCGATCATTGCATTACTGCAATCTTTTGAAACTAATCGACTCACATGCAATGCCTTCTCTCTATTTTATAAAAATGTGAAGCTCAAAAAATCTTCAAAACTTGAGACCTTCCAGGTGACTAGTTTCAAATGAATTGAGACATTTAGAATAACTATTATTCAACTGAACTGAAACAAAGATGACATGAACGAACACATGCACACTCATGAATGCATGTATAGACATCATCCACCAAAAATATAATGAATAGACATGCATCTACACAATTATGCATTTATATGTAAACAAGTATAAAGCATCTTCTATATACTACTGTAACTACTTTATGTGAACTTGAAAATAAGTCTTCCCAAATCCACGTGATCATTCTACGACAAAATAGAAAAGTAATTTTTGTCTAAATAACTTGTGTTTAATTAACAAATAGCAAGCATAAAGTTTTTGAAAGATACCAAATGAAATGATGCTGAATGATATAAATGTACCAACAGCACCGAACAACATGATGGTCATAAAGTTCCGGAAAAATTGCTTCTTCTTTACCTTAAACCTGGTAGAGAAGAAGTGGCATAAAATTAGATCGACATGGAAACATGTTGGAATCTAAATCTTGAAATTCACACAACACATGTTGGAGTATGAAAACACAAAAGGATTGCCGAGGTCATCCAACAAATAAGTGGAAAGTGGTCAAAATAGCAGTGTTGTACACAATCATTTAACTGATATAGCAACACTCCAGCCTAATAAAAAAATTGAGAGAGAATCGTACACGATGAATTAAATATAGAAATCTGCAAGAATTAGATTGCAGAACAATTAAGGACACAACTTACCCGGCATTGAATATAATAGGTGGAAGTAGATAAATGAAGAAAAGTTCTTCGTCAAATTCTAAAATGTGTGAGCTCTTTCCCTCAGTAGTTAGAAGGATCAAAATTCCAGTACACAGACCCTGGCATCAACACCGTATAATCATTTAGTGTCCTCTATCACTCAATACGATAAGTACAAGAATGATGAGTTTATTATCTAGTAATAATCGCCATAAGGGCTCGTGTCTTGATACTAAAAAAAACTTAACAATAAAAAGGCTCGTAATTGACTCGTTAATCCATCTGGTTTCCTCGAGAAGATGACCGATCACAACACATGCACAAATAAGTGCCACAAACAATGATATAGCATCTACGGAAAATTGATGATATGCCGAAGTCATCATCCCTGTATCATCAAGCAGATCCCACCAATGTTGATGTCAAAAAAGCGAAATAATTAATACAGCAAAAAAATCACTGTTTCAGACACAAAATTAAAGTCAATATATAGGAACAGAACATCACAGATATATCTCTTTGAGACAAACATTCAACAATTAGCCGAAGTTTTATTCACCAATTCAAAAGAATTCTGCATCAGAATCACTAACAAACAACTAATGAAGTTTATCGTGTTACGAATTATGCTTCAAATGCATCAAAATAACAGTAAGGAATCCAAGTAAGATAACTGAACCAAATAAAAGATGGCAGACATCGAGGGTTTTCAAAATCATGCAGATTGATATTTGACGTTGATGAAGCAACAAATTGACCAATTTTAAGTTCTTCATTCTCAACTTTTAAGTAAAAAATACAAAAATATATACACATATATATAATAAGTGAATTTTCGATTCTCTGAAGCAGGGCCGCCCTGAGATTCCTAAAATTTTCTAAGGCCTCATGCGAACTTTCAAAGGCGGGTCCCTCTATTAAATTTCATAAGCGCAAAATTTTTATAAGAGTACATAATAATTTTCATTAAAATGAGACGAAAAGCACATAATTCCATTAGCGTTGATCAACTTAGCTCCAAAACATACAACACAGTAGCCCCAAAAATCAACACTCAACTTTACATCAAAGTAAATGTGATCGCCTTGCATTTTGAGTAGCAAAAGTATCAATTAAAGAAGGAAAATCAAGTGCCTCCAACTAATTTTTTTCAATAGAAATCGTAGCCAATCCATTCAATCTCTCTTGTGACATCGTTGACCGTAGATAAGACTTGATCAACTTCAATGTAGAGAAACTTCTCTCAACAGAGGCAACTGTCACTGGTATAGTTAATAATACTCTATAAGCAATCCAAGCATTTGGAAAACAACAATCTAGCCTCTTTATAAAATTCAATACTTGAATTTCCTTTTTTGTTCATCTTGGTAAAGCTTCTCTTAAGATTTTGAGTTCAAAAAATAATTATGCCCCATTAATATCAAAAACCATGTCATGATTTAGGAGATCTTCAAGATTATTACATGAACACTTCAAATTATCATTGTCGGCAGACTTCAACCTCTCCAAATTCAACAAGAATCCGAAAGATTCGTCATATTGTTAAAATTGTTCAAATCTACTGTTGAGTGAAGAAAGGACTTGATTAACTATGTATACAAAGTAATTGCCCCGAAATGCATATTCTTGATCAACTAAAGGACTTTGTGTCTATAGCATTTGAAGCCCAACAAGAAAATTACAAGACCAACTCCTATTAAAATTGCTGTAATCTCGGATATTCTTGTCCACTCAGAAATGTTGGCCATTCCAAAACTAGCCCCAATGGACCCCCATTGAATACCAAATGGCCCAGTGCTGAAGAAGAGGAAAAAAAAATAGGCTTACAAAAGGCCCAATGCAACAGCTTGGTTGCATGGGCCAAGGGCCAGCCCTGCTCTGAAGAAAGCTTCGTATAGGAGACGAGAGAACTCTTAGTAGTTAGTAATAAGCTATTTCGCCATTTTCTCTGAAAAAACTAAGTTCGGAAAATTTACGAAAATAAAAAATTTCTCTTTCGACTCTTCATCCTCCAATTTTTATTTTTTTTTCCAGCAATCAAGCGGATGCTAAAGCAAGAGCACAGTAAAGAAAACTTACCTCCGACGATAAGAAAATTATCAGAAGACTGCTGAGTATTGATCACCGAGACATTGTCGAAAATGTAGGATTTTATCAGAGAGAATAATGGATGAGAGAGAGAGAGAGAGAACGAAACGGCCGAATGAAGGAAACTGAGAGAGAGAGAGAGAGAGAGAGAGAGATGAAAAAGTTGGAAAGTTCATAAAGACCGCCAAAAGAGAAGAAGGTGGCGTTGATTATGTGTGGTTAAGGATAGTGGAAGATACGATACTACCTAATCTCTTCACCGTTGGATTGTATGTAGCCAATCAAGATATGAGTGGGACTGAGACTCCTTGGAATTTCGCACTGTCGTCGTCTAGTCTACGCTAATTGTGTCTGGCAACAAGAATATTAGGAGAAAATATTTAATGCTTAATAGATTTTAGATTTATACTTATTTGGATGAGATTTTTTCTAGAACTATGGAGTGTATATAAATAAATAAAAACTTTCGATTGGATTGTGATAATAAGTTAATAAAATAACCGTTACAATGAATATTTACTTGAGTATTAGAGGGTGGTTGACAATTCAAAGCGCTTTGACCCTAATAATCTTTCATTTTTCTCGTTTTTTGGTAAAGTAAACATGAAATGTTGTTTATCTCATACCGAAAATGACCATGTTTGTTTCAACTTATAAACTGCAACTTTTAGCTTATAGCTTAGAATAAGTTATAATAAAGTGTTTGGTGTGGCTTATTATTTTAGAACTTATAATTTTTTTTTTTTAAAAAAAAAAAAACTTATTTAAAGCCCAAAAGCCAACTTATTTGAAGGTGGATTGGAGGTGCTTTTCCAGCTTACAGCTTATTTGTCATTTAATAAATCTTTAATTGTACAACGCTCGTCCTTTATTTTATTTTCTATTGGCATAAATTACCCCAATTAAATTAAGTATATTACTTGTCTAAAAAACCTATCATTATTCATCTCTCTCTCGTATTGTTGCAGCACAAATACCCTATTATTAATTGATATGTGAATTTTATACATTTTTAATAAATAATTTTTAAATTGTATTTAGACCATTATTAAGGGCATTTTGGACAATACACAGTATATAACTTATGTTATAAAACACCACTACAACTTAACCACTGTTTCTAAACAGCTATATCAAACAGGTTTATAACCTATATTAATTTCTAAAAACTATAATTCAAAAAACTAAAAACTATAATCTCTCAGATTAAGTTGCAACAAACATGGCCAATCTGAAAATTAATTGACTATAACAAAGAGGAAAGAAATACAAAAACATATTATCACATACTTAAAATATGGATCCACGGACCCATGTGGTCAGATGGTATCACTTGCTCTTTTTTTTTTTTTTTTGGAGAGAGTAATGTTCAATCCTTGTTATATGCAAAGTATGTGGGATTTATTCCCCTTTATTGTAGAATGACTATTGGCCTCTCAGTATAATTTAATGTGTTGGTGCTCATTTCTTGGATGTTGAGTGTGTATACATTTGTGGCTGCGTGAGTGTGTTTAGGTAAATAATAAAAATTAAAAAAATATATATGGAAGTTAGTTAGACTATATAAACAGGAAAGAAATATAAAAGGCAACTACCGTGGATATTTATTAGTGGCCTTATCTTCACAAAATACACGTGTATTTTACTCCCATTCTTAAAAGTGTAATGCCAATGTGAATCACAACTTATTTTTGTACCATATGGGATAATATGATATTATGATCAGCTAAAATAGAATACATTTTTGTTCACTCTAAAATTGCTCACATTTGCTCATACTTTACCTCATTCTTTATTCTAGTGGAATTCAGGACTAAATGAAAATTAATTAATAGTATAAAACTAGATCTCACTGTATTAGTCAATAAAAAAAGTAGGATGCAATTTAAACAAAAATCAAGTGATTTTAGTCTAATTTGATTATGGCCTTACTACCAATACCACTTGTTTTGAATATAGAATTTGAAATTTAAAATTGGAAAAAATAGGATTACCCTTTTAATATATATATATATATATATATATGGGATTTACTAACTTACGTCATATAAGACTTTTAGCGACGAAAAACAAGGTTTTAATGACGAAATTTTTCGTCGCTAAAAGTTGGAACCTTTAGCGACAAAAATTTCGTCTCTAAAAAGCTATTTTTCGTCACTAAAAGACTGTTGTATGCTGCTAACTTACAACCATCATGTTGAAAGTTAGCAGCTCCCTATATTATATAAATAACCAAAGCACTCTCGTATTGTTGAAGAAAAATAGCCCTAAATACACTCATTAAGTTTTCGTACAACACCACATGCAAGAGGAAAGGAAGGAAGGAAAATCCCATCCCAAAACCCTTTTTTGTGTGTTTTTTTCCAAATATTTTACAAAAGATTATTCTTTGGTTATGGAAGGATAAAATGGTAAAATATACAATATGACATACTTCATCGTTTCTCTTATTATTCAACCAAATGAAAGGAGTAAAAGCCCCAACTCAAGGGATACATCTTCCTTTCTTCTTCGAGAAAATATTTGCTTACCCAAATTTTGCACACTCAAACACCTTATCGGGTGAGTAAGTTGAACACATCATTTTTCATTATTAGTCCATTCCCATTACAGCATTACCTATGAAAAATGGAGGTTTCACTTACTCACTCAATGAGGTGCTTGACAGCTTGAGTGAGCAATTAATAAGACAAATTGTTATCTTTCTTCCTCCCTTCTCTTCTTTTCTTTTCACTTTTTCCATCTCCATTACCAAAGATAGCATGTTGCATAATACATGTGTAGATAGTATTAGGTAGAGGTGTATTTAGCACGTTCGAGATGAAAATCTTAAAGATTGTAAATGTGTGTGCAAAATTGCAAACTTATCGATACACACCTGAAATAGAATGTGATGTTTCACCTAAAAGGCACACATTATAACATTGTGATTTGCCCTTGTAAAAAATATATTTGAGGTTATTTCATTATTGTTTTAGCCTTTGACAAGGGTAAATTAATTATTTTCAAAAGACTAATGATCAATTTATGTTGACACTCACAAAGGGCATGAAGAATCAAACATAATTTCATGATAGATTATTTTAATTTTAAACATGGAAGTCTTGTGCATTTGTCAAATTTATAGTTTAAAGTATCTAAAGAATAACAATGAAATTTACCAATAAGCAAAATTATCCTTCTTGGCTAGGCAAAAAAATTGGGATAATCTACGCCAAGATTCAATGAAAAAGTGATGGGGATCATGTATAGATTTAGGAAATAATTATATTTAGATTTTGCATTTAATTTCAACTTTAATTATAGTGTTATTTTATGAATTTGTTCATATCTTTATGATTTTAGTTTTGCCTATTTAAAGGCGTAAGGTTTTCTCTCTCTTTCTTTTCTCCCATTATTCTCTACTAGTTCTACATCAAAAAGTTTTTGTCATAGGTGATTGAGAAATGCACACGAAAAAAAAAGTCAAATGCACCTATTTGTTACCCAATGATGTTGGAAATCAATTGACAACTTTATGATTACAATTTTAAATTCTTTTAATTTGTAATAATATTTTATGTTTGCATAGCATTTATCTACAACAGATGTGAGAAGTATGCTAACAAGAAGTGCAAATTTACCTTATTGTTCATCCTGTAAGCAAGACCGAGCTCGTGTACTTACAAACCTATATCTTGTGCAAAATAGTATCGCAGATTAGCCAGCCGAAGCAAATAAAATTAACTTTTAAGTTTTGATAATGTAAAAAAAGTAGTTTGAACGATCTTGGAATTATTAATAACACGTCGCCAAATTAATAGTCCGCTATAGTTAATATGGAGACATGGAGTCATGGATAAGTAATTTCCCGTTTTTAGATGTACTTAAGTAACGGATTATTCAACTAAAATGCACTAATATTAATCTCTATAGGCGAATTACACGATTGCATAATATTTTTTCCAATGACATAATAAGTGTGGCTAACTAGAAGCATCTTTAACCCAATGAACCCACCCACGGATTCAGAATTTCAAACGTGATACCCAAACGCATTAATATGATCATTTGACATGTGGTCCAATTAAAACCCGAATCATATCCTATAAAAGATTAGGCTTAAATACAATATACAGTCCTGAAGTTTGTCCCTGTCTTATTTAGTGGTGTGTTTGATAAACCAATTAAGTGGTGAAAATGAAAATTTTTAACAATTAATTTTTTTTCGACAGCCTCTCGCCAACACGAGACAATTTAGAATTTCGACAAAACAGTTGTTTTTGACATCGATTTGGCAATTAATGACCCAGGAAAGTTTTCCATTGTTGGAGAGTATAATCAAATTCATGGATTGCAAAAACATGTTTAGATTGTGGTGTCTGTCTAACATGCTGCGTAAGGTTTTTATAAAATGGGGATAGAAGGTCACGGATTGGTTATTTTTATCAATTCTTGTACCATCAAAAACCATCCTTGTGTTGGGACTCTGCATGATATTATTAGATCTAGCAATCCAAATCGTCTTTTTAATTTGTAGTGGATTTAATTAATTAATTTCCTCGTATGCGAATCATCAGTACTAAGTACTTTGATCGGCTAATCTTGATTCTTTATTTTTCTTTGAAAGTAATATCTTGATACTTTTCAATAGGGAAATGACATCTGAAACATGGTGAAATTGGGGATTACGGAATGTCACCGCCCAATGTGAAAATTGAAATCCCTTCCACCTCTCCAAAATGGGAGATTAAAGGTTCGAGTTCCAAGTGAGATGTGTGCTCTCACGCATGCATCTTACTTATTATAAACAAATGGGACAATTTCCAACTACAATTTTTCAATAATGACAAAAGTGATATATACATGCGGGGAAACTAATAATAGATCGATATATGGAACAAAGATTGTTAGGGAAATGTTGAATAAAGATAATGATTGGGTCGATGCCCTTTTTATATGGAACTTTGGTAAAGGATTATCCAAAATGGAAGATTTTTCTATATTACTCTTTTTAAGTACATTTTTGTGCTTAATTCTGACTTTATATTACCAAATTGAATGCTTACAATTATCTTGTGTTGAGCTTTTTAGATACATGAAAAACCGATATTAGTGAAAAGAGTAGCTGAAAACTCGAATAATTCTTTTGTCCTGCACTTTTTTCAATTAAGTAGTAGAGGTACAATTTCTTCTGCCATTGATGTTGATAGGAAGAACTTTTGCTAGCTCATGCGATAGTTGTAGAGACTTATCAACATTGAATCCAAGTGAACTTTTTTTAAACCTACCTAAATGCTGTTCCACCGGGCTGCTGGGTTTGAAACAAGAGGGTACCTGTTGGCAACTATCCGGTGGCCCACATTTTGTATGAATTGAATGTCTTGGGTTCTTTGTGAGAGATTAAGTTCCTGAAACGCCACCCCTCTCTCCTCTTTTGAATACAAGAGAGGATTTTGAAGCTGATAACTAGCCATGAATGCGGAATAAGAAAAATAAATAGATGTTATGTCATAGTGATTAATGAATGACCTTTAGGCTCCGTTTGGTTTGCGGGATTAAAGAAGAATTATTATCCTAGTGTTTTAACCCATGCTTAAAGTAACATTAGAAATTATAAAATTTCCATTTTAAAAAAAAAAGAAGCAAATTGTTGCTTTTGATTTAAGTTTTCCAGCTTTAAACTAGATTAAACTTTTTGAAAAAGCTGTGAAATTTTTTTTTTGTCCAATAAACTCAAATATGTCAATAACCCCAAATACGTCATTTTTGGTCCAAATAAGCTTTCCAAATGGGCTCTAATAAAATTTACAAATTCTAATTAATTTGTCATCCTATCTTCTTTTCCTTCACATTTTATCATAGAGAATTGTTTTCTTTCCTTTTCACTCACTATAACCATGAAGAGCCACGAATGATTATGAATTTTTTATTTTCTGTGAGGAGAGTGGAGGGTCCTGGTTTAATTTTTTGCATGTTATTTTCTTTATGTTGAGTGCTAGAAATTCACTAATGAAAAAAAAGACAAAGGGGTCCAACGAAGATGCAGTGTGTTATTGATGCTATCCCGGCTTCTGCTACTGAGCCAGTAGGAATGGCGCCAGCACAAACTAAATTTCTGCGCAGCAACATCGAGTCTTTCCCGTCCTTCCCCTTTTCAGATCAAAATCAAGCCATGTGGCGAATATCCAATTCGGGCTCACCCAGATAGAAAAAATGTTGGTTCTGAAGAACAAGTCCCTTAGGTGGCACGAGCAACTACAGTGCTGGTGTCTAAACTTCAATGGGAGGTGACTGTAGCTTCGGTAAAGAACTTCCAGCTCGTTGCGTCTATAGAGAATGGGGTTTCTGAACAATAGCATGAGAATGTTATTCTTCAGTTTGGAAAAGTGGGGAAGGATGTGTTTACGATGGATTGTCGATATCCAATCTCGACATTCCAGGCATTTGCTATCTACCTCAGCAGTTTTGACACCAAGATTGCTTGTGAATGACTGGCAAACAGGTATGTGGTTAGATCTAACACTAGGCTCTGAATATGTTTTCTTATCAAGATCTACATTATTTTGATTTTGTTGGAAATATTCCATTGATACAATTGGAAAACAAAAATTATTTTGAATTACAAGTCAAAAGAAAAAAAAAAGAGAGGAAAATTACAGACTATGTAAACAAAGCAGGAACTAAAACAAAATTGATCAAACCGAGGCCTATGAAATTTTACAGTTTCCTTAAAACAGATTCGCCACCTCACCGGATGTGCTTGAGGAAATCGTCGGCATCTGTCTCCCAGGATACAACGGTTTCTTACAGTGGTACTTGCACAATGTACAACTGCTCCGGCGAACCAACTATATTATGTGACTCTCTCTCTGAAATTGGGACTGGAAAAATGAACTCTTTGAAGAATAGTATGTAAAACTGTATTAGAGGTGTGTATAGACTGAAGGAGAGTTGGAATATATCTGTGGATTAATCCAAATCAGTTCAGAAATTCCAAAGGTTGTAACAACAACCTTTTGGAGTTCTGTAACTCTTAGACTTTGGACATTTCTGCCACATGTTAAGTGTGAAGAAATTCCAAAGGTCTTTTGCAACTTTGAAAAAATTCTGGGGTCTAAAAAGAAATATTCTGTGCGTGTCGCACCCGCACCCCCGACCCGGCCCAGCGGTGGCGCGCGCGTGCATGTGTGGAGTAAACCCAAAGGGCCTTAGGTCCTCCCCCTTCCACAAAACTGGGTACCCCTTGGGGCCCAAACCCAAAACATGAAGTAGCCTTATAAATACACTAAAGACCATTTCTATTTTTCCTATGTGGGACAAGGCAATTTGTGAACCTTTTTCATTTCACCAATTCCTTGTAAGGGGCAACCTTTGATCATTAATTTCTCATTCACCCATCAATAGTTTTGGACATGTGAATATCCAAACTTCATCTCCTCATGGAGGAGAACACAAATCCACAAGGACCCCACTTAAACTCTAAGTGAGTCTCACTTTTATTAGCCCTTAATCATGACTAAAACACATATTTATCCAACAATCCCCCACATGAATGAAATTAATCGAAACGATGTGAGAACAGTGACTCGACATGAGAGAGCACAACGTATCACTCTTGCAAAGGATAGGTAGCTTTTGGCTTTGAACCTCCCCTTGTGACAATCTATCAGATTTATTGGCTGACTAGTGAACGTATAGTCTTGAACTGATTGCCATTAGTGTAAATAACCGACAGACCTCACACAGGAGCTTTCCAAACATAGTTTAGTTCTTACACTTGTGTTCATTTTAGCCTTGAACACTCGCCTAGTTCAGTGAATGTTTATCAAAGAATTTTGCCTTTCTCAAATTCTTTTAGAAGCGGGCCCACTTCACATTCACATAGGTGACTACTTAGAGTATCCTGCTATACTCTGCTTGGTTGTACCAACGCACATAGTCATTAAAAGCTAAGCTTACCCTCATACTATGCAGGTATCATTGTTGAATCATATAAATGGGGAGAAGAATATTTCTTCTCAGTGATTCTCTTAAGGTACATGAAATTAGGTTGTCCCTTTGAACCTAGATCTTGGGATCCCCAGTCAACTAGGTTGGGTTTCCATTACATTCCCTTGTAACGTCATAGGCTTTAGTCCCATTCCTCTAGATAACTTATTAACCAACTCTCGATTAAACCCTTTGGTTAGCGGATCCACAATATTGTCCTTTGACTTTACATTGTCGATTGTGACAATCCCACTTGAGAGTAGTTGTTTAATGGTATTATGTCTACGACGAATCTGTCTAGACTTACCATTATACATATTACTTTGTGCCCTTCCAATAGCAGATTGGCTATCGCAGTGTATGCACATAGTTGGCATAGGTTTTGACCATCTAGGAATATCTTCTACAAAATGGCGAAGCCATTCAGCCTCTTCAGCTGCCTTGTCTAGCGCAATGAATTCAGATTCCATTATCGACCTAGCAATACAAGTTTGTTTTGAAGATTTTCATGACATAGCTGCACCACCAAGTGTGAAAACATATCCACTTGTAGATTTTGAAACTTTCATATCGAATATCCAGTTTGCATCACTGTATCCTTCCAATACAGCTGGATATCTCATGTAGTGCAATCCATGATCACGTGTATATCGTAAATACCATAGTACCCTTATTATCCCTTTTTAGTGTTCAACACTAGGATTACTAGTGTATCTACTTAGTCTACTAACAAAATAAGCAATGTCAGGCCTTGTACAATTCATTAGGTACATCAAACTTCCTATCACTCGAGAATATTCTAGTTGAGAAACACTCTCACCAATATTCTTTGATATATGTAGACTTAAATCCACAGGCGTCCTGGCTACACTAGTATCAGCCTTGTTGAACTTCTTTAGAAACTTGTCTACATAATGTGACTGTGATAGAATAATCCATTAGTATTTCTAGAGATCTTAATGCCCAATATAACATCAGCAAATCCTATATCTTTCATGTCAAATTTAGAATTCAATATTTTCTTAGTAGATTTAATGATCTTATCATTACTACCCACTATGAACATGCCATCAACATAATGTCATAAGATGACATAGCCTTCAATTGTATCTTTGAAATAAACACATTTATCACACTTTAATGACAAGCCTTGCCTTATACTTATCAATAGTACCATCCATCTTCATTTTCTTTTTAAAAATCCATTTGTAGCCCAACGGCTTAGGATATAATCAATTTCACTCTTGACTGCTTCTTTCCACAATAGACCATCTGGTGATCTAATAGCTTCATTATAGCTTTAAGACTCACTTTCTATAACATAAATTAAAAAGTCTGGACCAAAAGATTTTGAGGTCCTAGCTCGTTTCCCACGTCTAGGCTTAACCTCAACATTCTCTTCTTGGGTTTTACTAGTTTCCCAAAAATCTCAAATGTGCATTTCTTAGGACTATATTCATCTTTACAAGGAAATATATTCTCAAAGACTGATCCATTTCTAAACTCCATGATCGTGTTCTTGTGTATATCTGGGTTTTCAGATTTATGTACAAGAAACTGATACGCAATACTATTATGTGCATAGCCAATAAATAAACAATCAACAGTTTTTGGACCTATCCTTTCTTTCTTAGGAGTAGGTACAAGAACCTTTGCAAGACACTCCCACATTCGTAAGAACTTGTAGGAAGATTTTCGACCATTCCATTGTCATAAAGGGTTTGATCAACTTTCTTTCGAGGCACCTTATTTAAAATGTAATTTGCAGAGAGAATTGCCTCCCCCCACAAGTTCTGTGGCAATCCAGAACTTATAAAACATAGCGTTCATCATTTCTTTTAAGGTACGATTTTTCCTTTCAGCAACTCCATTTGATGGAGGCGAATAAGGTGCAGTGGTTTGGTGAATAATTCCATTTTGTGCACAAAACTCACCATATGACGCTACATATTCACCACCCCTATCACTTCTCAACACCTTAATCTTTTTACTTAGTTGATTCTCAACCTCTGTCTTGTATAGAATGAACTTATCCAAAACTTCATCCTTACTTTTTAGCAAATACACATAGCAGTATTTAGTGCAATCATCAACAAAAGTAATAAAATACTTATTTCCACCTCTAGATTAAACCATTTTTAAATCACATATATCAGTGTGGATTAATTCCAGAGGTTCAGTGCTTCTTTCAATTGATTGAAATGAAATCTTTGTTAATTTTGCTTCAACACAAGTTTCACATTTATAACTTGCATCAATATGAAAGTTTGGTATGTGGTCTAATTTAATTAATCTTCGCAAAGAATTAAAATTAACATGTCCTAGTCTACCATACCACAAATTGGAAGACTCAAGCAAGTAAACAGAAGAGGTACTCATTTTATTAACTTTTGGGAATACAGTTGCTACATTCAGTTTGAACATCCCATTACACATATACCCCTTCCCCATATACATTCCTGCTTTGGTCAACACCGCCTTGTCTGACTCAAAGACCATTCGGAAGCCACGCTTGCTTAGGAGAGATCCGGATACCAAATTCTTGCGAATTTTCGGTACATAAAGGACAATGTTGAGAGTTAACTCCTTTCTTGAAGTCATCTTCAAAATTACTTTCACTTGGCCTTCAACATTCGAGGAAGCAGAATTTCCCATATACATCTTCTCACCACTTGTAATTGGTTCAAAGGTAGTGAACATAGCTTCGTCGGAGCATATGTGGCGAGTAGCACCAGTGTCTATCCACCATTCCCTTGGGTTTGAATCCACCATGTTCATTTTAGAGACCACAACAGACAGATTAATGTCAGAGACATCCCTTGAGATAGAATCTAACTCCGTCATATTAGCCTGATTATTCTTGACATTCTTTGGTGGCAACCTACAATCAGAAGCATGATGTTCAGTTTTGCCACAGTTGTAGCACTTTCCTTGAAACTGGAATTTAGGCTTCTTGGTGATACCACCTTTTGGCCTCATCTTGTACCCTTTGCCAGAAGGAATTTTCTTCTTTCCACAAGAACTTTGACCATGCTCAACCATGTTAGCCTTGGCTTCAAAATTCCCCAATTTCCTGTCAGCCCCTTTGTTGTCTTCTTCAATTCGAAGCTGAGGATGAGATCTTCAATCTTCATCTCCTTTCGCTTGTGCTTCAAATAGTTCTTGAAGTCCTTCCAAGCGGGGGGTAGCTTTTCAATTATAGCAGCAACTTGAAAAGTTTCGCTCAAGGTCATCCCTTCAGCATGGATTTCATGCAAGATTACTGGTACCTCTTGAACTTGACTGATCACAGTCTTTGAATCCACCATCTTATAGTCGAGGAATCTCCCCACTACAAATTTCTTTGACCCGGCATGCTCGGTTTTGTACTTTCTGTCTAAGGACTCCCACAGTTCCTTAGCAATGGTCTTAACACTATACACATTATAGAGTGTATCGTGTAAGCCATTCAACACATAGTTTTGGCACAGAAAGTCCGAGTGCTTCCAAGCATCAATAGCTAGCACAATCTCTCGATCTTGTTCATTTTCATTAGGCACAAGAGCCTCTTCTTTCAAAAACCTCGCAAGGTTCAAGGTGGTAAGGAAGAACTGCATCTTTTGCTGCCACCTCTTGAAATCCACACTATTAAACTTCTCGGGTTTCTCCCCGTGGTTCACAGGAATCGTTTGGATTGAGGGAACCTTCACAGGTATGGAGCCAATCACCACGGTGTTGGAGCCAATAGCACCGTCGGTTGCAATAAGTTGGTTTGCAGCAGTGTTCACATTATGATTTTCTATTTCTGAAAACATCATCAAAGGAGAAAATAAATTAAATCTAATATTTTATTTTTCCCTCCTCTTATATTTTAACAGTAGCAGAATTTCGTTTTAAAAAAAATTGTTAGGAAAACGAAGGAATTTTAAGATTCTGCTTGCCTAGACCCAAGCAAAACGCGATTCTGCACACTTTTTGTCTAATGTAATTTTCCCTGATTCTGCACCGTTTGGGCAAAAAACGAGAATTATAGTAGCAGTTTTTTAAAAGACTGTTTTCAAAATAATTTTGTTTTTCCAAATCCGAATATGTTTTTGTTTTGTAAAATATATAGAATCTGTTTTAAAATTGTTGGCAATATTCCATTGATACAATTGGAAAACAAAAATTATTTTGAATTACAACTCAAAGAAAAAAACAGGAAAATTACAGACTATATAAACAAAGAAGGAACTAAAACAAAATTGATCAAACCGAGGCCTGTGAAATTTCACAGTTTCCTTAAAACAGATTCGCCGCCTCACCAGTTGTGCTTGAGGAAATCATCGGCGTCTGTCTCCCAGGATACATCGGCTTCTTATAGTGGTACTTGCACAATGTACAACTGCTCCGGCGAACCAACTATATTCTGTGACTCTCTCTCTGAAACTGGGACTGAAAAAATGAACTCTTTGAAGAACAATATGTAAAACTGTGTTGGAGGTGTGTATAGACTGAAGGAAAGTTGGAATATATCTGTGGATTAATCCAAATCAGTTCAGAAATTCCAAAAGTTGTAACAACAACCTTTTGGAGTTCTGTAACTCTTAGACTTTACACATTTCTGTCACATGTTAAGTGTGAAGAAATTCCAAAGGTCTTTTGCAACTTTGGAAAAATTCCGGGGTCCAAAAAGAAATATTTTGTGCGGGTTGTACCCGTAGACCCGACCCGACCCGTCGGTGACGGCACGTGCGCACGTGTGGAGTAAACCCAAAGGGCCTTAGGTCCTCCCCCTTCCACAAAACTGGGTACCCCTTGGGGCCCAAACACAAAACATGAAACAGCTTTATAAATACACTAAAGACCACTTCTATTTTTCCTATGTGGGATAAGGTAATTTGTGAACCTTTTTCATTTCACCAATTCCTTGTAAGGGGCAACCTTTGATCATTAATTTCTCATTCACCCATCAATAGTTTTGGACATGTGAATATCCAAACTTCATTTCCTCATGGAGGAGAACACAAATCCACAAGCACCCCACTTAAACTCTAAGTGAGTCTCACTTTTATTAGTCCTTAATCATGATTAAAACACATATTTATCCAACAGATTTTGCTTTGCAATGGCTGATCCATTGGGTTGACATAAGGAAAAATATCAAAGAAAGATAATGACCTTTGTCTTGTCAACCACCAAACTAGCGTTGTAGAGAGAGAGAGAGAGTAATTGAATGAGTTATTTAGAGAAAGGATAGCAAAGAAATTGAAAAAACATGCTGGGTATGCTAGTCATTTACATTAACTGTTATTCGTCAGGGGTTTCGTATTTGGTCACTAGTATTAGGAATGTGTTCACTTTGGAAGTGCAAGGATCATGTGAAAATTGGTCGAACAAAAGAGGGTAAAATGCATTTGACCCATTCATCTAAAAGCATCATTTTCGCTTTATAAATGAGTTCTCTATGATTTAGATAGGAAATCTGGTACGACATTAATTGCATATTGCACAACACAAGTTTTGTGTTGGAGCTGTTAGTACACAAACTGTCGGTGTAATCAAACGAATGTGAATCTCTCCACCCCCCCCCCCCCCCCCATTTTCATAATAGGAGAGGTGCTCATGTTTTAAGGTTTTATTTTTTATTTTTTTCAAATGTCAAACTCAAAGTGTCTTTTTAGGTTCATTTGTTTACACAAGTGTTGCACTTTCAAATTCAAGGTGTAATATATTCCTTTCATGGCAGTTGTTGAGAAGATGCAATGGAAGAAGAGTTTTGGATAGCAATTGCAGCGTTGTGGCAAGTAGGGTGTGTGCCTTAACAGCCACCGGGTAGTTTCTTCCTTGAAAGTTCCTTGTAGGCGCTAGGTATAATTCTTCTTATTTTCTTCATTCCCGGGTACATAAGAACTGATTGGTGCTTTAAGCAAAGCCTTTCTATCAAAAATCAATAAGTGTTTATTTTATTTATTTTCTTTCATTTTCAGCATTTAATTAAGTTGTCAAACGGCGTAATTTAAACTCACTAGTTTAGGTATTAAAAAAAATTGCCCGAAAGACTATGCTAGTGTCTAAATCAAAAAATAAATTCAGAAGCCCAATCTGAGGAAAACCATTAGGCCAACCACTTCTCTCCCTCTACATTCTTTCTTTATATGGGTAATGGTAAAACAGGTAGATTCCATTCAATTTGGTGGTTGGTGAAACTGAAAATGCAGAAAAGGTGAAGAACGGCATAATCGAACTCTGAGTGGTTCTGATGAAACAGGAACTGGTGTGGTTGGATCTGAACCAGCCCAAACCACAGACACCAGGGTTGGGTCTTCGGTTTTATGGGTATTTTGCACACCCCTTACTTGAAAATGTAGCCAAAAATCTACTAACAACTTTCCAAGTAGAGAGCAAGAAGCAAAGAGAAATGACTTGCATTGTCTTTGCCTTTGGATAATAAAAGTCAAATTAAGAGTTGGTGCGATCCACGGTACACATCTTGTCTAATGCTTGTGAAGTCAATTAAGGCAAAAACTTTCTAGCCCAAACAAACAAAAACACTAAGGCAAAAACTGTATCCGAAATAGAACAGCCAAGTTAAACGAAAAAGACTAATTGCTTATTATTCACCATTATCCCACTTTCATGTACGCGATACATAACAGAAATTTGATATTAGTGAAGTGATAAGGGAAAATCAGGAAGCTCCAAGTGTTTCGGGTAGTAGAAAATTTTTATTACAACTATAACAGCATAGCCAAATTTCACTGCATTTTACACTCAGAATCAGAAAGGACGGGCGCCACCAGGAGGCCCATAAGGTCCACGACCACCAAAACAGTCCTGCAGCAACCAGCAACAGCATAGACATGACAAGCTGCAATTCAAAATTTCAAATCAACAACCATCTAAAATTACATCCAATTAACAAAAGCTCAACCCCACAAAATACATGGGAAAGAATCAGAGAAACATGAAACGTATGACAAGATTGTGATTGAATCATGCTAGTGCGCACGCCACATCCCACCCAAAAAAAAAAAAAAAAAGGGTGATGGGTCTTTGACATATCACAGTATTTACCAATTATATCTTTCTTTTGAAACATAAAATAAAACAAAATAAGGTCCAGGCCATAGGGTACCCACCAAGAACCGATTAAGTCGCATATTCCATTAGCAAATCCACCAAAAAAGCCACCAGGTCCAGGACCCCACCCCGGCCCTCCAAATCCAGGACCTCCCCACCCCGGCCCTCCAAATCCAGGACCTCCCCACCCAGGTCCCCCCGGTCCAGGTCCCCCTGGTCCAGGTCCTCCAGGTCCACCAGGTCCCATAAGTTAGCTTTCTTCCACTCTGCTGCGGCTATGACTGCCACCGCTCTGTGCCTCCACCAAGTGATTGTCCAGAAAATTGTTAGAAACTATAGAATAGATGCAACTATGCAAGTACTCTTCAAAACAAATATATGGACATACCTCCAATTGTCATGCAATCTTGGAAGCTTATATAGACAGTTTGGAGCTTGGTTACATAAAAGGAATTGTATGAAATACATGCATTCCTTGGGTTTGAAGTCTCAGTATTAACTTCTGCATCTAACAAGCATGCATAACTACCCATGGGTTACTTCGAATCTGCTATTCAAACAAAACCACTGTCTTTCAATTCTACCTACCATTCTAAGCTACATTTATACATGTACCTGAACCAAGTTTACACGGAAACAAACAATCTTGATCAGCCTACGTAAGCACGAGTCGGTTGACTCATCTAACCATTCAGATAATCTTTCGGCAAGCTCTTGAGGAAAAATCCATATAATCTCCTAGTACCTACCACCAACAGTCGCTTTCTCCAATTTCAATGCTTTAATAAACTCACATTAGCTAGCAAGAAATAGTGTACCACCAAGAGAAGTAAGTTGCTGATGTAATATCTATCTGAATGAGGATTGTATCATATTATCGGAACACATGTGACTCCTTTGAATCATTACCGACCACAGACAGGAAATGGATACAATGAAAACAAATATGAATTTCTGTTTGAAGAAAAAAAATGAAAGATTCCATGAAGTCTCAGATTAGCATACTGGCACATTCTTCATAGCCAATCCACAAGCCGGGTGTAATAAAACCTCGGTGCGCAATTCTTGTGGAGGCTCATGCCTGCATTCATCATCACTGACTCATACTACAAAGTAAGCCCGGTTATGAAAGTCGGCAATTTAAATATCCAGTGAAAAATAAGATGCACAGCTGGCAAAACATGAGAGGGCAACCTCTACACAAGGAAGGTATGATTACTGTTGTATATAACCAATAAAAATGTTAACAAGAATGTTGTAGGCAAGTCAATAATAGCACATCAGACATTCACTAAAATCTCCAAAACATAAATAAAATAAATAGGAGAAAATATATAATCAAAACCTAATATCGTTCGTTAACCGGGTTCAGTTGTGGTCCAGATCACTATCAATAGGCCACCTTTTACCTCTTATAATTTTAGTATTTTGGAGAAGAACAATTGCAACGAGAAATCGGAAAGTAGAATCGAAATTCAGCACATTAAACAAATAATTCAAGTATGAAAGCAACTTCACATCCCTTGAAGTACTTGGATATTCAGTAATGCTCCACACTTGGGAAAAATTTTTAACTTCAAGCCGAAGTCAGAAAACATTATTGATAATAATTAGTAAAAGCCCAACAGCGCCCTACAAAGTAATAGGGAGAAGAAGAAAGTGTTGACATAATAGCACCACAGCGATTAAAAAATCATTCAAAAAAAAATAAATACAGAATTATTAATAACATTAAAGTAATGTATTCCCTTAAATCAGGGAGAATAAAAGTGGGTCTTCATTGGTTCGCAAATTTATAACCTCCGCCTAATAAGTGTGAGAATGGGATCCAACCTGGGAGCAACCACTTCTCGCGAAATAATCTGGAAGACCAGGACTAGTCTAAACAGAACAACTATCAAGTGGCCCTCATTAATTCGAAAGATATAAAAAGTGATACTATTACATATAAATAAAAGCATACCTAGTAGATACTTGTAGACACAAGCAAGGTCACCTCACAGTGCAGACTTGCAAATCAGGAAAGAAAAAAAAAAAAAAAAAACACCCTTGTACATCCGTACACCTTTTCTTTTTATTTAATTAACCCTTTGTCCGAAAAAAATAAAAATAAAATTGTAACACCCAAAGATATGTACAATTTTATGGAAAGCGATAAAAAGATAAATGAACTATGCAATATCAGTCTGCCAATACAAATAGTACTCACTAAATAAGAAGCTTACCATAACCTTTTATGGTAAGCTGAATTTGCACACAAAAACATGTTCCAAAAGTTAACATGAAAATGTAGAACAACTAAAAAAACAACAAAGGTATATACATTCAAAGAAAATTTAATTGGCAATATTGACTACAGAAACATAACTAGAATAAACAATCAAGGTTAGCTTGAATGTGTAGAAAAACAACTGAAACAGAACACAAATCAATGCTTCAACAGAAAAGCCTGGCATCAAAATCAATGTAAATTTGGACCTTCAAAAATACTGACGTGCTATAAAGAAGGTGGAATGAAATGAGAAATTAGAAAAATCAGCAGGCAATTTATAAATTAAAAAAAAAATTAATGAATTATTACGTGTTCTTGAAAATAGAAAATAATGGGCCAAAAAAAAAAAACGTAATTCAATAGCAATTGACAATATAAGGATGTTTATGAATCACTACGAGTTCTTGACTATATGGAGTGCTTCGAAGTTTCTTCCTTTTAAGAGCAGTTTAGATTAGAAGCAATTAAAGCAACAAGTTAAAGAAAATAAAACATAAAGAATGACTAACGAGTAAAAGTTCTACATCCAACACAACGAACTCATATACACACGGACTGTATATATATATATATATGTGTGTGTGTGTGTGTGTGTGTGTGTAAAGGGCGTGTGTGTGGGAACAAATAGAGCCTCAAATTAGCATCTTGGCACATTCTTCTTCCTCGCAACAACAACCCCCACAGTTTCGCCATTGGTGCACAAAAATGTCGTTACATGTCCTCTCACTGGAAATCTTTGAACATTCACATTCCAATAATCGAGTGATCGGAACTAATCAAAACCCTAATTCGAGGTAAAACCAGTCAGTTGAACAAATACTCCGTAAAGGGTTAGGGTTAGGGTTAGGGTTTGGTCACTGAGAGAGAAGTTCGAAAAGTAAAGAGGATTTGGGTTGGCCCTACAAGTTCAGATGGTTGGTATCAGATTGGCAGCCCATAATGACAACTAAATATTTTTAAGGCCATTGGGTTGGCCCAGTAAAATTGCCAGCCCATATTTCTATTTATAAAACAAAACAATTAATCCACTGTTCTTTGGGTTTTTCTATGAACTATATATGATACATCCTAGTGGTGTAGGATTTTTGATAAATCACAATTAGGAGTCAATATATTTCAACTTATTAGGTTCCAAAATATTGTAATCAGATCACAAAATATTGTACCTTTGAAACACTTTGATTTTGTAAAAAAAAAGTAGTTTTCATAGTTATAATTCATTTTGAAATTTAACATTTTAATACTCAAATCAGTAATATGTATTGAGTATGATACATCATCAAACCACTGGAATGTAATTGTCAGCCCCCCAAATCCACCGAGGCCTCATAGAAGAACCTGCTCAGAGACTAGCTTACTACGGACAAAAAGTTGTAAGCCGTCTTCAAACTTCCTGGCTTTCATTTCTCCTATGTTGGGATGAGATATGTACCAAAATGTGATAATAACAAATAAATAAATAAATAAGGAGAAAATTCGGTAGCATACTGAAGAAGAATTGTCATGTTCCCTTATTTTGAATTCATAAATTCTTTAGCCTTTTGATCCTCGATAGACTTCGGAAAATACCAAGAACCTTTCCCAAACTAACTAATTCCAGTTTTTCGAAAAAAAAAAAAAAAAAACTAATTCCAATTTTCTTCCACCAATGATCTGCCTCCTCGATCCGACAAAAGTGTAAAAGTGGCGTAACCCATTTTTTTTTTTACAATACTTCGATACTTTTCACTCAGTGTTTTTTTTTTGTTTCTTCTCACAGAAGTGAAACTCAGGATAGTTTTAAAAAAAACTGTTTTAAAGAGTTGGGTCCTGTTACTGTGAGAGGGAACATCACGAAAAACACTAAGTAAAAAGCACCCAAGTACTATCCCCATTTTTTCCTCCTCGGAACGATGACAATGCTTAAAAAAAACTATCCATATTACGGAGCCATGTTTTCGCTGCGGTAGGATCGACTTTGCCGTAGAACGCTTGTGGTAGAAGTTTTACCAAGTGTTCAATATCTATAGGCTTTTTTTTTTTTTTTTTTGCTTTGTCCACTGTTGTTGCCACTCCTATTTCCTAGTATTTTGTTCAAGGACAGCACTTCAGTGCAGTTTGCACGGTCCAGTTAGTGTTGTTCCCCTCATAGGTAAATAATAAAATTGGACAGTATTTTTAAAAACTACATTTGCAAAAGTAATTTTACTGTTCACCTGTGAAGGGAACAGTACCAACTAGGCTGTGCAAACTGCACTGAAGTGTTGTCTTTTGCTCAAGGGGTGTCAAATTAAACAGACAAAATAAAATGTCAAATTGGTGCCCGTGATTTGAATCATGCAGCAACATTTCACTTTGCAGTCATGGGTCCCACCATTGAAAGTTCAGCCAAAAGGTTTTTGCAATCACGATGGGTATACCGATCTTGCGATTGACCCTCAATTGTGATTGCCAAACGGCTCCACAGTCGTTATAGTGCATAAATGTGTATTGATAAATAAATTAAAAAAAAAATTGACAATAATTCAGTTGTCATTGATCATTATTGATGGAAAAGAGGGGGAAAAAAAAAACACACACCTCCTATTATTTGTTAACTCCTCATTTTTCAATTTAATTATAGATTTGGTGAACACTTTCAACATTGTTACTCAACGAAAGACATTCAGATACTTTTGCATTGAAACTTAAGTTTTAATTCTCAATCCATGAATTCTAAACTTTCTCTTAATTCAAGGTACATCTTTCATTTGTTGACAATATGACAAAATTGTCAAAAACTCCCATAGATATGGGCTCCTAGAAGAACTATCACAAACATTTATTTAACACTCTAATTTTGAAAAGAGACATCATTAAGAATGTATGGACCAAAGAAGGCCAGTATAAGCAATTGTAGTTTGCATCAAAGAGATCATTCATTGTTCCTCAAAATTGGGTCCAAAAAATAATTGCAGCCCTAGGTATCACTTTGTCCTTGTATAGCATGCAGCTATGTAAAGATTGGTCACTACCTCGATAACAAATCAATGTCACTCATTTGTGCATGGCACATAAGGCATCAATGTCTCAATTTGGTCCCCAATTGCATAAGTTTGGAAGGACTTACCCTTGAACTAGTGGTCCAACTAAAGTGGACCATTCAATGTCCAAAAGTAGTTAAATCAATGATTATAACCATTGATTTATTGTGTTTCTTTTTTCTTTTGGATTCGGAGCTTGCCCAATGAGGACCACAATCATCTTTAATGAACCAAAAAAAGCGTAGAGGCCCATGATAAAAAGCCCATCAAAATTCGACAGATTGAAATGATAGCTCAAAGCTAGTCATTTGGTGTAGAGGCGGTCTCATGTCACTTCTGCTATGTTTGATACGAAGAAAGAGTAGATGACAAGGAAGAAAAGTGGGAGGGTAGAGAAGAAAAATGGAAAACCCTTATGCAATAGGGGAGAAAATGGGAGACAAATAATTTTGCCCATAAAGTATTTTGCATCTTAGGACACTGGGGAGGAGAAAAATTTGAAGATGCATAAATATAAGCATCTTTACATATACAAAATGATGTTAATCATTTATTTTCTTGTTAGGGACTTACACATTAAAACTCCAATTGGGAACTACAATTGTAATTATTGTGATCTAATTGTGCAATTTGCTAGAAGATGTCTTGATTGGAGAGCATTGAATGAGCAATTTTTGGGTGAGCAAAAATGCATTGAAGTTTTAAATTTGTTAAAGTTTGTTTCAATTTTGAACAAGCTAAAAGGTTTCCTAATTGTATATGATTACTTACAAGATAGGTTTTTTTGGTGGATAAGTATTACCATCTAGGTAATCTTACTCCTACTAGCATTTTGGTTTAGTGGTAGATAAGTATTACAATGTGGGTAGTCTTACTCCTACTAAGATTTAGCAAGGTAATCTATATAAATATGGAGGTATGGTAAAGAAGAATAATATCTTGAAACTAGAGAGAAAATCAAGGTTGTTGAGAGAGAGACTCAAGTAAGAGAGGAGTTTCGGCTCACTGATGGGTTTGGGCCCACTAGATTGTGAAGGTGGCTACGACCATGGACGAAAAAGGTTGTTGAATCAATTGAGAGCCTAAAAATAACTTATTGGTTAGTCTTAAAGAGGATTTCAAGAGTGTTTCTTGGAGTAACAATGTTAGGGGCACAATCACTTACGAACACACTCTATTTCTCACTTGGGTGGCACTTTGGGGTTCGAATAATTTCATTGAACCCCACAATACCACCCATGAGAGAGATAGAGTGTGTTTGTAAGTGTTTGTGTAAAGTGTTTTGTAACACCCCGTCTTTTCCTAATATGAATATTCAATTTTTTTAATATGTTAATGAGACAACTTGAATTTTTATGTGTACTAATTGTGTGCATTTATATTTTTATGGTCATTTATTTATCTATGGTATTTATTTTAAGAGAAAATTGGAAATAAGGGCATTAAGACAAGCTAAATTGGAATGAAGGACACTTAATAAAATAACTTGATTTTTACTCCTAATTTTTTTTGGGACCAAAATATCCTTATCTTCATCATCTAACATTACTATCAAACCCTAGCCACCATTGCCACTACCCATGCCTAGCCTCCAGCCACCACCATTTCTACCTCCGGCGACCACCACTACCATCTCCGGCAACCTCCGACGACCTCCGGCGACCAACCACCAGATAACTGCATAAAACCAACCACCAGCAACAAAATGAAACTTAATGCATTTATATATCTTCAAGTAGAATTACATTCGTATAATACATCAGAAATAGGGCTGCCAATGAACCTAGCTGCTTCATCAATTACTTGGAGTTGGACTATTCATGGTCATTCAGTTGTGAACAAACAAGTCGAGCTCAAGCTCCACTTATATTTTTTTTCTTCTTCTTTTTAGTTAGTAAAGAGAAAAAAATAGCTTGAGCTCAAGGACCATTTCAAGACTTGTATAATACCCAAATTGATTCTAAATATGACAAAGGTTTGGTCCGTTAGTTCGTAAACAAGTTAAATTGCTTATTTATTAATGATGCCAACATATTGAGGCGTCATTGTACAAATGAGTGAGATATTAGATGTGCAAAATCTAAGACCTTAGGTACATGTCATAGCCTTAACCCTTTGTGTAATAACCTGCATTTTCATTTAATTTAAAATGCATGTCCATATTTAATTTATGTGTATTTGCATTGGCATATTTAAATTCTATTAGCATTGTCTGCTTTTATTTTATTTTCAGTCACATGTTTGGAATATTAATCTCTTATCTAATTCACATTTATATTTTATTGGGGGCCAAACTGCAATTTTACAAAATTAGTAATACCTGTGTGGATTTCAAAGTCTGTATTTCAAAACGGTGAAAATAACTTCTATGGACTCAATCAGTATTTTTATAAAACTAGAAAATCACTTCCTACGTTAAAATCAATTTTCTGTATTTTTGTGACGGACACCGCGCCACGAAAATACCAGTTTACTTTCAAAACTGACCACACGGTGCTAAACGTTCACAGATATTGGAAGTGACCGATTTGGACACTTGCTTTATTTCCATTTATGGCAACTAATGATTGCCTTGCACTTGTTTGGGAATGTCTAGCTTGTGTGTGTTATTTTTGTGCCAAAAGCTAGATTCCCAAACAACTCTAGCTTGAACCCCTATATGCCTACTTGACTCTTGAGAATCTGTTGAGTTGTGTAGCTCATGTATATACGTATATACATATGTGCTGATCATTGTGTTAATGTTAGAAATTAAAAACCAATTTGATTTGTAGAGTATTTGAGGCTTTACTTGGCCACCAAGTTCAACAATTGGGTTTTTCTATATAACTTTCATACACACACTTCAATCTGAATTCTTTTGAGTTAACCAAACACACAGAGAGAAAAGAGAAAGCAGAGAGTTCATCTTGTACATTTAGAGAAGAGAAGAGGAATTTCAATCCACCATAGCTAAGCTCAAGTGGATTCCTTATTTGGTCTCTCTTTCTCAACACTTATCTCTACACTCTTAATCAGTGAGTATTCTAAACTCACTACCAATGTAATTTCATGCTTAAGTACTGATTGTATATATATATTGAAAATCACCATTGATGAATTTTGGTATGAACTTCAAAGCTTGAAAACATGGATTTCCAAAACTTAACCAAAATTAGTTTTGTGAATGAAATATGATAGATTATAGTGTGTAGAGTATATGGTTGTAAAATTAGAGCTTAATTCGTTCATAGGAGAAAGTATATTAAGAATTAGTTTTTGACATGTTTTAGTTTTTCATAAAATTCAAGAGATATGATTTGATTATTGTAAAATTAACCTTGGAATCTTAATCCTCATTTAAAAACAAAGAAAATCATATAAGATAAGGCTTGGTTGATCACAGAATTGAAATGGGTCAAAAAGACCCCTGTTTTGCTGAAACAGAGAAGTCTGGGGGAAGAAGACGAAGCCTCAGCTTCATCTCGCGCCACGATCGCGCGCGCGAGAATCGCGCGAGCGACCCGCGCGAGCGACCCTTCGCGCGAGCGGCCCGCGCGCGCGAGGTAGGCTTCCCCAGGCAGATGCAAGAGTTTATATATATACATTTGAAAATTTGCTGGTCGCGCGAGCGAGGGTCGCGCGAGAACCCCTTCGCGCGAGCGATCCGCGCGCGCGACCTTGCTTTCCTCAGGCAGACAGAAAAGTTTATTAATAAAGGAAAAATGGGCTTATCGCGCGAGCGGCCCGCGCGCGCGAGGTATTACAGTTTCTGTTTTTGTCTGTTTTTCTGTTAAGGGACTGTTTGGATGAAATTTATATACTGTTAAGGCTCTGTTTGGGATATTTAGTTAATCAGAACTCTTTTTGGTTATGTTTGAATGATTAAAACATTGTAGTATGACTCATTGATCCCCGTACGCGCGTTGTTCCTTTAATTCAGCATTCTTGTTTTCACTTAAGTGCATACCATTCATGTGGGTCAGTGGTACATGCATTTGGGTGTCAGTCTGTGTGGAAAAGAGTAATGGTAGTGTGGAAAGGGTATGAGTTTGTGTTTGCGGTCGTGGTTGTGGTTGAGCATGAGTTTGTGGTTGTGGTTGTGGTTGTGGTTGTGGTTGTGGTTGCGATTGTGGAAGAGGGTATCTTTGAAATGCGACGGTGGCAAATAAGGACACTCCCTGACGCCCATGGAAGCGTTAAAGTGTGTGAAGCCGAACTCGGACATTCCCTGACACCCATGGTAGTGCTAAAGTGTGGCCTACGGACACTCCCTGATAACTCAAGTCTGGATACTGTGTGAGGGGTTGCCCCGGTATTTGCATGGAGGTTAGGGTATTCAAAGTGTGAGGCATTGGACACTCCCTGGTACCCCGGACCAAAGTGTGAGGCAAACTGGACACTCCCTGGCGCCCCGTTGCTAAAGTGTGGCTATCTGAGTGTTTCAAAGATACCAGGAGTAAGATAGTGGGTTGTTGTGGCTGTCGAGAGAAAAGAGTCGGCAAGATGAGTGTGGTGCATTATTTCTCATACACGGTCTCATCTGTGTAAATTTACCCTCTTTAAATAATGTTGTGAATGTTTTCTAAATGAGCTCCTTACCTCAATTATAAACTAGTGAATTTAAATGGGAATTGGAAAAAGGTAAGTTGGTATGATTTACATTCAAAGTCATGTTTTTAATACTCACCAGCTTCTCGAAGCTGACGACGTTGATGCGTCCTGGACATTCGTGTTCAGGCTTTTCAGGTTTTAACCAGGAGGAAACATATGACTACGCTAATTGAGGTGGCTGCTGTTGGAATAAAGAAACTGTTTATTATATGCTTTAAGTTTATTTGTTCGAGTCTTAAACTGTTTTGTTTTAAGGATGACTGTAACAGACTCTAAGTTATTATTTTATTTTCAAGGCGGTCTGTGCCTTAGTTGACCCCGGTTTATAAGATGTAATAAGATAGAAAATTTTTGTAAGCCTTGATTGCTTTACTCTGATTATTATGTTTTGTTGTTTGACGTTTGGGACGGAATCGATCCTTCAAACTGTCGCGACCTACGGGTCCATAAAGGAAATTAAACGCTTTCCTTATTTATGCTACGTCGGGGCGTGACAGGATTTAGTGGTATCAGAGCCAGGTTATTATTTATCACAAGATAGTTTAGCCAGGTTAGGGTTTACCAGTATAGACCCGATTCCACATTCCATTAAGTGTTACACACCCGATGATACGACAGGGAGGATAGACTCAGAACCCAAACGCCTAAGATTATTCTGTTCTGACTTTAAGTAGTACCTTTTCAGGTATGGATCCAGCTCAGCCCCTGTTTGTACCTGATCCTTTTGGAGGGCATTGGGTTACGGTAGGAGCTATAGTACCGGCCTCGGCGACCCTTTATTTCACTGCTGTTGGGCAGCGTGCAGCTGCTACTGTTGAGCTAGACCTTTGGCATCAGATTCATATATTAGGACTGGTCGACCTATCTCGTGCTCGCCTCGAGATTCTTTACTTCATAGAGATTCAGCGCTTAGTACTCGTTGAGATGGTTCGCTTGGTTAATAGCGATACCTTCTATCTTCCCCTTGAGGTTCAGGTTGTGCAGGCCCACCTTGCACAGCTGGAGGTACCTCCACCGGTCGTCCCTGCTGTTGAGGATGACGGTGACGTTGATATTGTGCTCGCTTCCTTTTCCGAGGAGGATGGCTTAGGATGGGACGACTTTGCGGTCGACCTTGAGGAGGCGCTTGCACTTGAGCCAGCCTTGCCTGAGGCAGATGTCCCTGGACCTGCTTCACTGATGACCTCTCACAGCTGTAACTTTGGGGCAGGCCCCTCCCATGTTCAGCGACTGCATCAGGCCGACTCGCTTGACCTGTTGATGGCTACTTACGGCGATGACTGATTATTTAGATATCGCCTTGTACATATGGACTGTTTTGACTATTAGCTCTATCTCTTTTTGCAAGCTGTAATTACATGCATTAGAGTGTAGGGCAATGACCCCATTTTTGTAGCATTAACTCTTGCATGCGTCCTAACCCATGCAGATAGGGTAGGCATTGATCTGACCATACATGCTTTTTGTATCTACTTGGCAGAAGTTATATATATAAGATATACTCTTTTGAATGTTGTTGTCATTTAAATTACTTCATAGCACTGTTGCATGCATGTTTCTCATTCTACTACCACTATCATGCATAGAATGGCTGGAGGAGTCAGGAGAAACAGGAACCTGATCGAAGGAGCGCCCGAGGCTGCTGATCCTACAGGGATGTTTGAAGCGTTTATCAGACGGTTAGAAAGGATCGGTAATACGAACGACAACCGAAGAGACCGTCAAACGGGGGACAAGTTGCTAGAAAGATTCCGTGCTCTAAGGCCCGAACAGTTTGCGGGTACCGCGGAACCCTGGAAAGCGGAACAGTGGTTGAGACAGATGGACCGGATGTTTGAAGCTGTCCAATGTAACGAGATAGACAAGAGAAGATTGGCTACGTTTCAGCTGACCGATGCTGCCGCAGATTGGTGAGATTCGGTCATAGCTACTATCGGGAATAGAGCTGCAACAGGAATGACGTGGACTGCGTTCAAGGGGAGATTTTTAGAGAAGTACTTCCCGGCTACGGAGAGGCACAGAAGAGAGAAGGAATTCATGGATCTGACGCAAGGAACCAAGACGGTGCAAGAGTACACCACACAGTTCGAAAGACTGTCTCGGTTTGCCCCATACCTGGTTGATACCGAGGAAAAGAAGATCCGGAAGTTTAATCAAGGGCTGACACCGCAGATTCGCCGCTTGACTCTCGGCCACTTGGATAAATCGTTTGAAGGACTTGTTGGTTTGGCTACCGATCTGGAAGAGGATGCTCGAGTGAGCCGAAAACAATTTGAATTCCGACCACCTCAAAGGGGTAATTTTGGGAATAGACCACCAATGAACCGTACCCAAGGGCAGAAGAGGAATTTCGACGGAAGCAAGAAGACCCAGGCTATTACCTATCCGACTCAACCTCGAGTAGGAGAAGGAAGTAGTAGTGGAAAGTGTTTCAACTGTGGCAACCCTGGACATTTAGCTCGTGATTGCAAGGCACCAAGGCGTGCTACTCAGCAAGGGATAGTCTGCTTCAACTGTGGTGAACCAGGTCACATCAGCAGGTTCTGTACTGCTCCTAAGCAGGTGACTTATGGTCAACAGGGTCAGACTCGCTTGAATGCTGTTATCCCTGATGCCGCTGGATATGATGGAACTGCGTATGAAGAAGGAAATTATGGAGAAGCTCAACCTGATCAGCAAGCAGTAGAAGGTACATTAACTCTGTTTAACTCCCATGTTAAAGTGTTATTTGATACGGGTGCTGCTCTTTCGTTCATATCTGTTAATACAATTCGAAGATTGGGTATTTTACCTCATCGCTTAGAGAAAGCTTTGAGGGCTACTTCGCCATTAGGAGCTGCGGTCAGATTAGGACACGTGTGCAAGGATTGTCCCTTACGGTTAGGAGACCGTGAAATCCCTGCTAGATTGATTGTCCTATCAATGAAGGAGTTCGACATAATCCTAGGAATGGATTGGCTCTCTCAGAATCAAGTGAAGTTGGATTGTGCGAGGAAGAGAATTACATTCCCCGACAATGAGAATCAACCCTTTGATTTTCAATGTAACCCTACGGGAGATATGTTCCTCACGAGATGCTTAGCCAACATCGAAGTCGTCAGTACAGAGGTGACAGCGTCATCTATACCTGTAGTCAAGGACTTCGACGAAGTGTTTGAAGATGTTTCTGGTCTACCGCCCGAGAGAAGTATAGAGTTCTGTATCGAGCTTATACCGGGTACCGTACCGATCACCAAGGTTCCCTACAGAATGGCCCCCACAGAACTGTTGGAATTGAAGGAACAAGTTCAAGAGCTCGAGAACCTAGGTTTTGTACGCCCAAGTACATCGCCTTGGGGAGCACCGGTGTTATTTGTAAAGAAGAAGGACGGGACACTCAGATTGTGTATCGACTACAGAGAACTGAACCGTGTGACTATCAAGAACAAGTATCCCTTGCCTCGGATTGATGATTTGTTTGATCAACTACAAGGAGCTACGACATTTTCCAAGATAGACCTTAGGTCGGGATATCATCAGTTGAGGGTACGAAAAGAAGACATACCTAAGACTGCTTTCAGAACCCGATATGGTCATTATGAATTTTTGGTAATGCCGTTTGGAATGACGAACGCCCCGGCAGTGTTTATGGATTTAATGAACAGAGTGTTCAAGCCTTATTTAGATCAGTTTGTCATCATCTTTATTGATGATATTTTGATCTATACTAAGTCAGGAGAAGAACACGAGCAACATCTACGGATTGCGATGCAGACGCTCAAAGACCATCAGTTGTATGCCAAGTTCAGTAAGTGTGAGTTCTGGTTGCAAGAAGTGAAATTTTTGGGACACAAAGTGTCATCTCAAGGAATTTCTGTGGATTCATCCAAGATCGATGCTGTATCAAACTGGGTTAGGCCGAGCAACCCTACAGAAGTTCGGAGTTTTCTTGGACTCGCAGGCTATTACAGGAGATTCGTTGAGGGATTCTAAAAAATAGCAGCACCTTTAACTGGGTTGACGAAGAAGAATTTGAAGTTCGAATGGACAGAGAAGCATGAGCGAGCCTTTCTAGAGTTGAAAGAGAGACTCACAACCGCACCGGTACTAGCAATACCCAAGCCTGATGAGAAGTTCACTATCTTTAGTGACGCATCATATCAAGGGTTAGGGTGTGTACTTATGCAAGATGGCAGGGTGATAGCCTATGGATCCAGACAGCTGAAGCCGAATGAGTTGAACTATCCCATTCATGATTTGGAATTGGCAGCAGTAGTTTTCGCACTCAAGATTTGGAGACACTATCTCTACGGTGAGAAGTTTGATTTGTTCTCTGATCACAAGAGCCTAAAATACTTGTTCACACAGAAGGAGTTGAACATGAGGCAGCGCAGATGGATGGAGTTGATCAAAGATTACGATTTCTCAAGGGTATATCATCAATCCCAAAATTGAGACATGGATTCCATCATTAATTAATATCCACCACACAATTAATATTGCCACCCAATCCAATGAGATATTGACCCATTTAAGGATCTCACCCTTTTAGGGATCAAAGTGTAAATATCAAATGTACGTGTCTACAAATTAACTTAGGATTTAGAGCATAAGCACTCATAATAGCCATGAGGTATTAATTATCTTATAAGTCGGTATAAAGATAATTACCCCAAGTCAGTCCCGTTTAATACACAAAGTGTACCAGCATAGTGAGTTGAAACTATACCGTTTTCCGTAGTCAAGACAAACCTACTACAACACCATGCTGCAGTCCTACCGATGGTGTGTCTAATCCCATCTAAGACTGTAAACCAAAATCTTACATTCTATAATATCTGATGGCCTGATCTTCCGTGTGTAAGCCGAACTCTACACACCAAACCACCTACTATATAGAATGAGAGACACACATGCATAATATTAAATAAATAATATAATACAAACATTGCCCACACAGATTCTCATAAAAAATGGATTAACTGATTTTATTAAATGAATAATAAATCAACTACATAAAGCATGGCTTTTAGTATATATCCCTAACAATTATTGCATGAAAAAGAGGCATGTTAATTAAAAATGTCGACATAAAGAAAAATTAACATGATTTGGGTTGTGAAATGATCCTCTCTTACCTCCTTGACAAATGTTGCATCCAAGAGGTGCTTGGACAATGGTTAAATCTCTCACATTAAGCCTAGTGGGAGTAGGTTAGATTAACTTGTTTTGACATTTCTCTTGATTTTGATAGCATGCTAATCTTGTTTGATTTATCAAGTTATTTTGTTTTGATGTTCATAACTATCCCATCCTCCTAAGGAGATAATGCATAATCTTGATCTAATAATTGATATTCATTCATATATGCATATATTGAGGGGGAACATATTACTATGTTCACTTTTATTATTTTGGTATCTTATTACCTCCATGATATGTTTGCTTATCATGAGGGGGAATTTTTAGTTCAAATCCCCAATCTTTTTGTTGTTGTCAAAAAGGGAAAAATTGATAGAGATGTAAAAAAAAATTAGGATAATGATATGATAAATCTTTAAATAAATGGAAAATAATAATAGAGATTATTAGAAAGTTATCATTCTTGGATTCATACTTTATATATCTTGTTACTTTAAATGATATCCTGAAAATGATTCTTTTTGTGCTTTAATTGCTATATCTCTATTACATGTTTTGACATCATGAAAAAGGGGGAAATTGTTAGCCTTGAATTTCTTTAAGGCATTATTTATGTGTGTTTTGATGATGACAAACATAATGATAATAGCATGGTTTTATTTGTTATATTTTAATCTATTATCAAGTCATTTTTATTGTGCTAATCTCTTGAACTATGCTCTTAAATGTTCTAACTTTGTTTGTTTAATTGAGATAGCATATGGTGAAGCCCAAGAGTGATTGAGCTCAACAAGGATCAAGCTTGAAGATTTGAAGATCTTTCATCCTTAGTTGAAGACTAGGTTTACTTGTAAAAGCATTTTGATTATCACTCATAAAGGGCTTAAAGGTTTAAATCTTGGATAAATCTTTCAAAAATAAGAAAACTAATTTTCACAAGAAAAATAGTCGATTGGACATTTTTCCAGTCGACTGAACCCTTCAATTTTCAGTCGACCAGACCCCCTTTAAGTCGACTGGTTTCTGCAAGAAAAATAGAGGTTATGTTTTACCACATTCAATCGACCGGACCACTTTTTAGTCGACTAAACAAGGCATCAGTCGACTGGGTCGCGGCATCAGTCGACTGGACTGTGCAGTTTTTGCATAACGGCTAGTCTTCTTAAAAGGCTAAATATTTACCATTTTGCCACTAACAGCTATAACCTTTATTGGCCTATAAATACATGTTTTTCCAAACCTTTTAGAGTTGATCAATCCATTGGAAAACATTATTTGAATCATACAACTTGGTGATCTTTCATCATCCACTTTTGAGCCCTAGTTGTGTGAGTTAATCAATTTACTCTAGCTCTCCATTTGTATATCTATTGAGAGAGTGAATTGTAGTGAGCTTTCAATTGTATTATCTACTCTAGGAAGAGAGTTCAATTTGTATCAAAATCATTTGTGAAGAGTGAAGTTTAGTAACCCTTGTGTGCAAAGAAGACGTGTTCTTCTTTGGGAGAGATTGAAGGCTCTTGTAACAGTTTGAACTACACCCGTGAAGTAGGTCAGAGTAAAGGAATCCTCAAGATGTGTTCTTGAGGGGTGGCATAGGCCGTGGTATACGGATTGTCGAACCACTTGAAAACTCGGTTTGCAAGTGTCTCTTCCCTTCTCTCTTTATATTATTGTTTATGATTCTGTTTAATTTGCAATTAAGTTTTTAAAAAGGTTTATTTTCTGCTAAAACCTTATTCACCCCCTCTAAGGTTTCCATATTTGGGCCAACAGCAGGTGATAAGAAAAAGGCAAGAAAAAGCGTAAGGAGTGAGGCCGAGGAATGTCGGGGAATCATCACCTTGTTTATACTTTTGTTTTCATTCTGAACTTGTAATAAGAACTTTGAATTCGTAACATGTTGTAATAGAATCTTGGAATAGTTATGTAGTATTGTAATCTCTCGTAAAAACTCTTGTAATTATGTTTTAACTCTTGAGACTTTAGTGATGTTAATGTTGGTGTTTAGGTTGGTGAACTATGGTTTGAGATTGTTGCAGATTGGGCAAATCTGAGGAGATCAATCGAATGAGTCTCCGACCCAATCGACTGGACCCATGATTTCCAGAAATTTTCCTTCAATTTTCACATGCTTCAGTCGACTGAAGGGGGAGCATCAGTCGACTGAAGGGGGAGCATCAGTCGACTGGTTTCTGCACAAAAACATGGCATTCTGCATGCATAGTATCCAGTCGATCGGACAAGGTACCAGTCGATTGAGGATTTGAGGCTCCTGGCAACTGGGTCCCTGACACAGTCGACTGGACAGGGCCTTTGGACTTTAATGCTTTCTGTTCTTGACCTCTAGTTGACTGGACCTCTATTTTCAAAATTGAATTCTCTTGGGAAGTGTTCCAATTGGAAATTTTTTTTGTAACTCTGATTTTAATGACTTTTACTTATGTTTTCTGCAACTATTTTTACTTTAATAGAATTGGATAAGCCATGGTGGCGTGCCACGTGTCCTATTTCCGCCGTAGCGGGATGGGTCGTGACACGTTCTCTATCTAAAATCTTATATCCCTTCTTCAATGTACATGTTCTTCAGCATGGTCTTCAAAAATATTTTACCAAACATCTCTTCAGCTTGGTCTTGCAAGTTGTCGGCTTGAAAAATTGCCCGAGTAGTCATGTCAAAAAAAGAGACATCTAAAGTTGATGGCATCAGTGATAAACTTAAGGGCTTGGTCCGCGGTGAAAATTGGTCCACTGTATTATTTCATGGCCTTTTTGGTCTCCTGAATTCCTTTCAATAGTGATCAAAACAAAAAATTTACTTCACTGTAGATATATTTTTCCTTTCATTTGCAACTAGTGGTCCCTTTGTATCTCTGTTACAGACTTATCGACATGTGGCCACCTCATCTGCTATAGAGTTAAAGAGTTTTTTTTACTGTTTTTATTTTTGGTAGCACACGTACACTTGCACTCACTGGGAGAAAATATTTTAATATTTTATGCTTTCCTTTTACCTTTTCTTATTACTTTAGACATTATCATTTTATGTTGAAAGGTATTTGGACTTTTTTTATTCTGGGATAAATTTTCCATGCATTGCATGGCGTTCAAACTAGTTTCATCCATTACGTGAGAGAAATGAATTCTTTTTGAGAAGTTAGAGTTTATTGAAAATAAATTGTTTACATTAGTCATTTTGAAATTCAAATTTTGGAAAATTAATAAGTCACAAAAAATACATCCCAAATCATTTCTAAGTAAAATGCTTGTCAATACAGATCTATGGCTTTTTGAATCATCTCAATTGAACCTGATAGAAAATATATTGCAAGTCAAAGTTACTTAAGTAGAAAAGTCACCAAACTCACATGAACGTTGTCACATCAAATATTTTTCTATTATCAACAAAGTCCATTGTTTCTTAGAGGTTTTCTTCATCCTTAATTATCTTGACTTTACCAAGTAGGTTCTTGACATTCTAGTCCTAATGATAATGAGATGAGATGACAAATAAAATTATATACTTTATTTGACTGACTATTATTTGTTTTATCATTTACATGCCACATAGGGTTATTCTCTCTCTCTCTCTCTCTGAAAGAAGAAACAAAGGCAAAAGAAATGTTGTCCGTCAGATAGATAGAGAACTTAGTTTTGAGGGACATGCGGGGTATAACAGTAAAACATTTGTTAAAACATGGTAAACTTGAAAGTACTTAAAATTCGAGCAACTTTGAATATGACCTGATACGCCCAAAATTGGCTCTATCCTATGACTGAGCGGTTCAAATCAGCAGCCAGTCCAATCATGCACAACTCCTCAGAAGCATCAGCCCGAGCAGTTCAGTCTACTCATCATCCCGAGCGGTTCATTCACGACCCGGCCAGCGGATCGGGAAAACCGCACACGCACATCCCGCCGCGGGAACAGCTCATCCGGGCCCACCAGCATGATCCCGAGCTTCACAGGCGTGATCCCGAGCATTACGGGCAGTTTCCTACTCAAGCTAGAAGACTAATGGAAAGTGCACACTATTTCCTAATCCAATTAGGAAATTCCCATAATTAATGCCAATCTATATCAATATGATTATATTTCCTTATCCAGGTATGAGTAAGGTCTCTTACATCTATAAAATAGACCTCTCACCCCCCATTGAGGGGCGGCCAATTATGTAGTCTACACATCACCTCTATAAAATTCACCATTATACGCATACACCCGGCCGGTATTACTGGTAGTGCCGCCCCTCTTTGTTGGCTCACCAGGCCCACCGGTGATCTGCTAGTGAACGTGCTAAGACACACCCGTGGACGTAGGTACCTTTATTAACAGGGCCGAACCACATACAAAAAATAGTCTCTCACTCTCTCTCTCTCTCTCTCCTTAAATTGCTTTACTTTACTCTTACCAATTTTTGGCATCATCATGACTTGCTCTGTTTTAAAATATAGTAGATATAATATATATATTATTTATATATATGTAATACCCGCTATTTTTAAATATTTATTTCCCAAGATGAATTAGTGTTTTTATGTTGTTATTATAATATTCAGTATTTATAGAACTCGTTTATAAATTTTCAGAATTTTTAGAAACAGAAATTTAGCAGATTTGTGAATATCTGGTATATTTGGACCAGTTATGATTTTATTGCACATCCAACCAAACATGGCCCTAAGGAAATAATTATCCTTTGAACCTTTAACTCTTGGTAATTGCAAGGTGAGGTCCCTCCTTGGTTCCTATATATATGGGACCATTCCATTACATTTATCCTTAGACATATAAGGTTGAAAAGTCATCCTAATGCACACACACAAACACCAAGAACACCAAGAACACACACACAAACACCAAGAACACCAAGAACATTCACACAAACACCAAGAACACCAAGAACGCACACACAAACACCAAGAACACCAAGAACACACCTAGTACACCAAGAACACCAAGAACACACACACAAACACCAAGAACACCAAGAACACACACACAAACACCAAGAACACCAAGAACACACATAGTACACCAAGAACGCTATTTGAAGCCGGAATTTTATATTCGAAGATTCTTCGGGTTTTCTCGGCATTATTATTCTGCGAATTTAGGTGAGTCTCCAACTCACTCAGCTATTTACATTACACTTGGTTATGAACATATGATTATGATTATGTAATGTATATACGTATTATATTACGTATTTATATTTTTGTGCGTATAAATACGGTATTCTGATATAGTATAATACGATATAAATATAGTATTCTGATATAGTATAATACGGTATAAATATGGTATTCTGATATAGTATAATACGGTATAAATACAGTATTATGATATAGTATAAATACAGTATTCTGGTTTTCAAATACGGTATAAATACGATAAACTGGTATTTTCAAATACGACTGAAATCGAGATGGATTCTTAATGAGGATCAAAAACTCTTAACTTCCAACATGAATACTTATTTATTTAATCTCACGGAACTTTTATAAAATTCGGTTGTGGACGTACAAAACTGGAAAATGACCGAAATACCCCTGTGCCCTATTTTTCACTAGAATCATACACGATGTCTAATATTTCATTCTAGTTTTGTTTTGAATGTTGTTATATGTAATACCCTGTATTTTCCTTGTATTGTTATATCCTTTTGATATATGTTGAGATAATAATGAAATTGAAAGGCCGACGTGCATAGTAGTGGGTCTGTCGACCACAATGGTCGATACTATTTATGATTGGTACGTACAAATGCGGTCACGAAGATCGTATGATATAGGGCCGAAATGTTCTGTAACAAAATGGGCGAGTTGGCCAGTGTAACAAAATGGGCGAGTTGGCCAGTGTAACATCATGGGCGAGTTGGCCAGTGTAACAAAATGGGCGAGTTGGCCAGTGTAACATCATGGGCGAGTTGGCCAGTGTAACAAAATGGGTGAGTTGGCCAGTGTAACAACATGGGCGAGTTGGCCAGAGTAACATGGGCGAGTTGGCCAGAGTAACATGGGCGAGTTGACCAGAATAACATGGGCGAGTTGGCCAGAGTAACATGGGCGAGTTGGCCAGAGTAACATATTGGGCGAGTTGGCCAGAGTAACAACATGGGCGAGTTGGCCAGAGTAACATGGGCGAGTTGGCCAGAGTAACATATTGGGCGAGTTGGCCAGAGTAACATGGGCGAGTTGGCCAGAGTAACATGGGCGAGTTGGCCAGAGTAACATATTGGGCGTGTTGGCCAAAGTATATCGGGGCGTTTGGCTAGATTATATGGGACTGCGTGTCAAGAGTGAACAGACCGTAGGTATGGGACTACGTGTCTGATTAATGTGGACCCAAGAGTCTATGTTATGTGTGAGACTGCGTGTCAAGAGTGAACAGACCGTAGGTATGGGACTACGTGTCTGATTAATGTGGACCCAAGCGTCTATGTTATGTGTGAGACTGCGTGTCAAGAGTGAACAGACCGTAGGTATGGGACTACGTGTCTGATTAATGTGGACCCAAGAGTCTATGTTATGTATTGGGAGATTTGGGACGATGTCCGTTGTTAGATATTGGGTTGGTGCATACATGCATACGAACGATGAGATGATCCTTTTTATTGATGTTGTCATTATATGCTACGTATCTGTGGATACTCTGTGAGTATTTGCATTTACTCGGCTTTCGTAGCTGACGGCGTTTTATGCCGCTGGATATTCAACGTCCAGCTGGCCAGGGCCTTGAGTATGCAGGTGATGCATACATGGATAGGTACCACGAGGAAGGAGCCTACGATGATGGAGGCTATGCTGGTGCTGACTACTATGCAAGTTGAAGGCTGGAAGCTGTGCCGTAGTTAGCTCGTGTTTATGTTTAGAGACTTTTGAAATAGTTACGTTTATTATAGGCATATGTTGCCGTAACACTTTATTTGTACTTCTGCGATACTTATGGTTTGTAATAGTTAGTATTGAACTCTGATTATATATATCAACCCTAGAACTTTCCAATATGTGGTTTGAATCATTACTCTGATGGTTTGACTTTGGTTATGGACAATATGGTGACTTTCAACTGTCATGGCCTACGGGTCCAAAAAGGAATTTATTTTCTCTATTTTTGCTACCGCGGGGCGTGACAATATAAGAGTGTATGTAGTGAATGGTTATTTACACTCCATGGATCATGGAATGTATTAACTGCAGGCACTGCTTGGTATGTCAATAGTATCATGGAGTCCATTAATTTATTTTTAAATTCCCTATGTGTAAGTGCATTTCTGTGTACGTGTATATATATATATATATGTGTGTGTGTGTGTGTGTGTGTGTGTAGCGTCACTTTGTTGATGAGACAGTGTAGGCCGGCAATAGGCTGACTGATATATGGCTACTAAGGAAAACACTTCTATGCAAATTGTGCCTCTCACAGTTTGCACAATGTTTTACCCAAATTCTGGCTACTAACCCAATAGATCATTTGCTTTTTGTTAGTGGGCCCAGGTATGATAGTTATTACAGTATTACTCTCTCCGTTTCAAAATAAGTATCCACTACCAATTTGCACATTATTTAAGAAATGTGTATTATATTTATTTTTTATCCTTCATTTTCCCACTTTCCCATGTTTCCCTTAATGTGACAATGACTTTCTTACTTATTTTTCTTTTTCACACTCTCCTAGAAAATTATGCTCGTCTTTATTGTGATTGTACTATATGTAGTTTATACAATAATTGTAGTTGACTTTCAAAGTGGACACTTAATTTGAAACATCCAAAAAAAGAAAAATGGACACTTATTTTAGAACAGAGGGAGTATATTTTTTTTTTAGTAATGCTACACCCATTATGAATTCCACAACGAATTCAACACCCAACACATTCTGATCTTTGATTATGATAGATTTCGTATGAGATTCATGTGGGACTCACATAAGACCCACTAAAATCAAGGATTCATTATGTGTGTAGCATTTTTATTTATTTTTTCCTTTGAGCAAAGATGGGTACATTATTTAGACTTTAAATATATCTACAATTTGGTTAAATTTCTTTTGAATTTCGAGGACCGACCTTAGATGGGTACATTAAGGCTTAGTTTGGCCCCCACGTGGTGCTTCTCCTTTTTTAAAGCCCAATTTCATGTTAATTCATTTGGTAATTAGTTTACGAGCTTTGCAAAAATTGAACTTAGGGCTTTTTTGGAGGGAGCTTTTAAAAGCTCTAGAATAGAGCTTTTAAAAGCTCAAGGTTGCTTTTTGGTTTCATGATATCTTTTTGAAGAGTAGTGTGTCACTTGTATAAAATTATCAAAGAACTTAGTAATAAATTTCATAAGCTCCTTTTAAAAAGCCACGTGGGGCCAAACTAAGCCTAAGTTTTGAAGGATATTAGAGGTGTTTATCTCTCACTCTCTCTCTCCCTCTGCTAAAAACGTGTTTATCTCTAATTGTTGATGTGGACCACATCTAAAACAAAGTTATTAATGTATAGTATTTTTAAAATCTTTGTGCTCGTACAAACCTAAGAAAAAAAAAATCAAAGAAGATTAAAAAATTCATAAATCAATTGATCTAGTGTAAGTACTTTTAGCAAAATTATCATTATACACCAATAACGAAAAATGATAATTTGATAACTCAAATTATTAGAACGACTAAAAAAGTAATATATTAATAATTAAAATGAGTGAAACATAAACATTTTGTTTGCAAATAGAATGCTGAAATAATTTATAAGTTACAGGTGCATTTTTTTTTCCATCAAACATATTTGTCTCAAATTCTTTAGACTTAGCGTACTTTGTTTATTATATTATACAAAAGTGCATAAAGTTGTGGTGAATTGTGTGTTAATGATGTTGAATATTTCTAAATTAATATTTTTCTAAGTGGGAACCCATCTCATACAGTTGGTTTATGGGTCATTAAAGGTTTACCACGTGTAGCTAAATGCTCTACAGAGACCCATGTTCAGCCTTCCAGGTGAGATCACAAAAATATTATTCCCTTGCAAGTTTTTTTTTTTTTTTTTTTTTGGCTTGAGTAATTTACTTGCTAGTTGATACTCATTTGTAAAAAATATTTCTTATCCTTGCTAACATCACCAACTCTTGCTTTACAGAGAGAGAAAGAGCCTAAGAGGAGATCAAAAGATAGGGTAAATTACAAAAACATTCCCTCTACTAGGACTAATTCAAATACTCCTCAAAACTTTAAAACTCGGACAAATTAAACTGGCTCTCTCAACTATTGCATTTCACTAACACTCTTATGTTACAATTCCATCAAAAAAATTAACGTTTTTGTATCATGTGACATGTGAGCTACATATGATACAAAAATGTTAACAATATGATATTTATTTATCCCTTCCTTGAACCGTTGAAAAATTTAGGACAAAATTATCCTCTGTTGCACATATAATTGCCCTTTATTGTACACAAAATTTTAGGTAATTCTGTTGTAAAAATTTTAACAACTCAAATGAGAGGCAAATATATCATGTTGTTAACACTTTTATATCATGTTTTATATCATGTGTTGGTAACATGATACAAAAGTATTCATTTTTAAGGATGTCAACCTAACGGAATGAGTGTTAGTAGAAAATTGTAATAGTTGAAGAAAAAATTTGTTGAGGGGTGTTAGCATAATTTACCCTAAAAGATATGAGTTGATTCGGATAGAGTCTGATCAAAATATTACAGTAGTACCCACTGCCCAATTAGAAGCCCATTATGAATTAGCTTTCTTTCTAATCAAGTGCAGCTTCTTCATTTTGTCCAGCGCTCAGACTCCATAGTCATGGGCCTTATGGTCTCTGTTGGGCACAATTCCTGCTTCTGCGAATCAATTATAAAAATACTACTTTTGACCAAACTCGACTATGTTCGGATGGATGAGCGGATGAGGGTCAAATCCGACTCACCCGACTTGTGAGCACCCCTAATGTTCACAACCTTTTCCTTTTTCTCATTTTTTTAGTCCTCTTTAATACGTTGTCAATTATAACTTTGTTAACAAATTTGTCTTCATAATTTTATATTAGCCCAAAAAAATTCATTGCTCCACCCTTAGATCCCAAAAAACTCAACTCCAATCCTCCATACTTCGATCAAAGGGGATTAGTGTAATTTTCAGTTATACGAGGAAAGTTTGTGTAATGTGTAATTAGATCATGTCTCAAAGAAAAATGTAAGAGCATCTCTACTCGTCGTACTCGATACTTCAAATCTTAGGTGACAATCATCACAAGTGAAATTGGCATACTTCTCCTTTCCAACCGAACTTTCAAATGCCTGTGTGGCATTTAAGATACAAACCAAAACGAAACTTTTGACATATCAAAAGTGATATGATAAATGGATTTATTCTATTATTTTAATGCCTATGGGTCACACATATCAAATGAAGAATTTATATCATTAGTGACATCAAAAAAATTTAAAAGACAAAATATCAATGAACTAGTAAATTTGACAAATCGGGTGGAGTACTTAGATGGAGGTATGCCAAATTTTCTTATGTCAATTTTCAAATGAGTTTGGTATACCTGAATTTGATCCATTGGTTATGAAACTAATAGTAGATATGTTTTCAGAAGGAAAAAAAAAAAATAGTACTAGTTGATATGATGAGGGGGTAGTTTCGTCATTAAACAACAGAGTCAATTGCTTAAAATTTTCTTTTCTTTATTATTATTATTATTATTATTATTATTTTTAACTGCTGATGGGTATCATGAGTTTAGTTCAACTGAGCAGTGATGTCTTTCATCAGAAAAAAAAAAAAACCAGAGTAGGGATGTCTTTCCTTGTACTAACAAAAAAAGAAAAGAAATAGCACTGAGCAGTGATGAACGCATGTGATCAACACCAGAGAAGGGCATTCAAAGTTCAATTGAACTAGTGCATGTTTATGCAAAAACATGCACTATGCCATGATTTTACATTTCACATCACAAAATTCTTCATTTACCAGTACTATTGCCATTATATTTACGGAGTACCAATGAGTGGTCCCCCCACAATCCGATTCATCAGATCCAGCCGTGCATTGTGCATCATGAGATTCCCTTGCATTGTTTTGCCGTGGAATATATTTGGGTAATATTTATGATGTAATATTTTATTTTCATTTTTTTTTTTATATATGGGGAGCGGTAATTTGAACACTCATCATTTTGGTAAATATGGTGGGCTTTTGCCTTTAGGATTGGACCGTGGTCTTATTTTTGATGTTTTTTTTTTTTTTTTGTTGGCTTTAAAGTGTGATTAGGTAACATGTACAACTATATTTATGTGACACATGTGTGATTGGACCGATAATATCTCAAAACATGATAAAACATAACATAGCGTTGTCCTTTTGCTATCTATAATAGCTTTTGATATATAATCTGATCTAGTCGATACCCCAAGCTATGCATGGGCTGCAACGTAGTTGAATGATTTTTAAAATAACTTATTGTCCAAAAAGAAAATACGTCAATGAATTGAAAATGTACAAATAAATCATAGCACATAACATATATTAGGGACTCCGACATTGAATGATAATCATAAAGGTTCATAAGGATGTCAGTAAAGAATAGACAGAATGTGCTTTAACTTACAGCACAACAAACGTCTATTGTAAAGTAATAGTTATAAATTCAATGCTTTGAAAGGCACCATGTGAACGAACACATCCAACTTTTAGCAGTCAACTGTCGGTGTTTCCGTTCCTTCTATTGCATTAAGGCTATTCAGTTTATTTTTTGTTTCTCGGAATTATCTTAAAAGGTCTTTGTACAGTATTTCTAAGTCTTCAAAATTCCCTTGTGCGCGTTGGTAGTCATTGAAGTTGATGTCATTAATGTGGAAGTTATAAATCTTTTTCAATTCTTCTATTGTTGTTCTTGCGGCCCTCTTCCGCCTCTTTCTTCTCATCGCAACAACACCCTTTGTAGGTAACTGTTTCATCTTCAATTATGCTATTAATACGATTGTATGCGCAGAAGCGGTTTCTATCTAGTTCAATCACTTCAAAAGTTGGAAAAGAAAGTCCTAACTTGTGTAGGATTTCATTAAGGATGATTATGAATGGAATGTTGAAGACAATTTCCTTGTTGCCCATTTTAGCTGCAAGGACAATTGATGGAAAATAGCGAAGTTGAATCAGGACATCCAATTTGACCATAATAGAAGAATGAAGTTTTGACATATAAAATTCACAATTGACACATACAATTACAATTACGGAAAGTTAATATTTTTTTCAAAACTTTTCTAGGCAACAACACAGAGAGGGAAAAAAATATGATAGACCTCGGTCTAACCAGAAGAGGCGGTGTCACATTTTAACCCGCCTCATACGGATTAGGACACGTGTAACAATGCTACAAGTGCTCAACTATACGAATTAACAAAGAAACACGCGAATTACTAAGAAACACGTGTGTTAAACGACATAAAAGAACTTTATGGTGACAAAAATAGCCTCAAGGGCAAAATGATCATAAATAAAGTATTGCAAATTTTATACCAAAAGATAGGTCTTTGAGTCCCGGTTCCAACGCAAAAAATAGTGTGTGAATCTGAATTTTCTAGAGAGAGTTATGTTCGTTTCCGTAAAAGCCGTCTGGCTGAAACTGGACTTGCGAATCGATCCGCCCCTGTCACAGCCCATCCCACATTGCACAATATTGTCCGCTTTGCAGCACTGGCGCAAGCCCAACGGGTCTAACAGCCCAGCCCACTCACGACTTTGTTCCTGGGTAGGGTTAAACCCCCGGCCCAAAACGCGTTGTACAATGTAAGGTACAGCTCACACATATATGGCCCATCACTCGACCGTCCCCAGGCGATGTGGGACGCAACTTCCCACCCCCCCAGTCGACCGCAACACATGACAGTCGACCGGAATGGGACGGGTCATCACAGCCCCAAAACCGGATCGATCCAGTTTTGGCAAAATGTCATTTATGGCTTCTCAAGATGCTCTAGATCGATCCACCCGTGACTCGGATCGATCCGGTTTCTGCAGAAGTCATTTTTTAGCAGATTTCCCCTATTAAACAAGTATAAGTACATCCAAACCAACCCAAACCATATAGGACTTAGGAAATAACTCTTCAAACCTTTATATCAACACTAAAAAACATTCCCAAACATCTTGAAACTATAGTTTCCATCACATGAGGCTCAAAACAAGTTCTTGAAACAAAATCTTCATCCAAAAACAACATTTTTCCTAAGACTTGTTGAAATGAACTTAAAGTCAACCAAACCTCATGAGACTTTGAGAAAATATTTCAAATACATACCCAAGCTCCTCCAAACTTAAACCAAGCATGTAAAACATGTACATCACCTCAATTGAATCAAGGCAATCCATGAACTCATCTCTTTTGAAATCAACAAGTTTATTTTGAACTCAACTCTTCACAAGCTAGCACCTTACATGAACCTATTGAGAATGGACTCAAAACCATAACTAATATCATATTACCAATGGTATTTGCTCTAACACACTTGCCAAACAACCAGGACTTGACGGAGAAGAATCCAACCACAACCAACTTATACACAAGATCAACCACAATATAGGAGGTTTACATAAGATTCCCAAGTTCAACTACAAATCAACTAACAACATGAATTACGTCACAAGTTAAAGACACTAAGCCACAAGTTATACTATATTACAAGTTATAAACATAGTTACAAGTCCCAAATCTCTCCCCCATTCCCGGGCACGCTACTTCCTCTCTGGATATTACTCCGTACCTGCGGTGGTTGTTATTTACCACAATAGAAAAGGAAAAGCGTTTTCTTAAGCATTTCGCTTAGTGAATAATCTAAACATGATTGAATGTTTAACATGTGCAATGCTACAATTAACGCATAATTCATATCCGTAATCGCCGAGTCATCGGTTCAATGATTCATTCAGACCCGAAGACCCTCCCTTGGTCCCGTGGTCACTTCTATTCCTTGAACTTCCGTATTTATCGAATTTTTCCTCTTTACCACCCTTATTACTCCCAACAATGAATCATTTACCTGGTGCTCATTGAATACCACATAAACAAGTAGGCACATATAATTTTCATAAGATTGACATGCAATTCATATTTTAAACATCTCCATGACTTCTAAGCATGAATAATCAATACCATTAAACATTCTCATGGCTCCTAAGCATCAATTGTTATCTCTAACATCATTGAAGCCTTGAACATATTTAAATACAATAATTCTTTAGTGTAGAAAACTCACCTTAGCAAGATTATACCCAAATTAAGCTAAAAAAATGCTGAATTGCACCAAATCCCAAGCTCAATTTCTACTCCAAAGTGAATCCTACAAGAATTTCGGCGACTGCGTGTTACCGAATAACGTGAGCTACCAAAAGTATGACGATTAAAATGTAAATTAAAGGTATAGAAACGATCGTCTCACCTCCACGAGTCCGAATACGGACTTCGGTTCGCGAATTGGACGAACGGCGGCGACGGAACGGTGTAAAAATGGCGTCGACGTCTCGAAATCTCGTCGTCTCTCTCCGAGCTCTTTCTTTTTTTCTTTAATTTATGTTAAAATGAGAGTCTTCTTCTCATTTGACACCTACACATGCAAAGGCATGAGGTGTCTTGACCTCATTTTTCCATCTTTTCACTTATACCCCCAAAGTTTTTTAAGTTCTTAGTATGAAATCCCCCAAACATTCCGTTAACTATCCAATTATCTAATGAGTGTTTGTCTAAGTCCCGTATGGGTCCCAACGTGGTCCCAAATATTTTGTAAAGTTGCTATCGCACCTACAAATTGTAAGTCTTTTTTATTATACCCTTATATGGTACTAAATGCGAACACATATACCAACATTTAATATGAAAGCATTTAAACAAATATTTATGTAATCACATAAATGCATTTAATCACGTAAAATGCTAATTTTTATTCAGGCCCTTCATTGGGTCCCACCTCCAAACATGTTCTTCCTCATTGGGGACTTTTCCATGGGCGAGTCCAAAGCCTCCACTTAACCGTTATACATACTAATCATATGAATTAATGCATATTAACATATAAATTTACCCTTTTCCCGGGTACGGGTGTTACAGGTGGCGACGTGAATGAGGGATCGACCATCTTCGGTCCTGAGAGAGAGAGAGATTTGAGAAGCGGTGGTTGAGAGAGAGATTGGAAAATAAAAGAGTCGTCGTAACGCCAAATATAAAGGAAGCAAGGAGTGAAGAGTAAAAGTTTTAATTGGTAGTCCAATTAAGGAAACAAAATCTCTGCTCCATTATACAAAAATCCACCTATAATGAGAAAGAGAATGCATGCAGATTAAGAAATAAAAATATAAGATAATTGAGAATTTAATACAATTTATTCATCAACCAAACAGAGACTGAGAAAAGAATGAGAAATATTAGAGAAGACATACGTTGAAAAGATAAGCTAGGAGAATCCATAAGCTATTTTATTAGAGCTTAAAAATTGAATGGTTATGCAGTATAGATCATAGTCATTTATCATTATATAGCTATTGAATTATTAACTCTCCATCATGAATCAAATTTCTTCAAAATCTATAGTCTATGAATAATAACTCACAAAACAGTGACCATTAGATTTTATGAATTTTGAATCTCTCAAACTTTTATTTTATTTTATTCAATTATTACAGCCATGGCGCCAATGAATGAGTATGGCCTAATTGTTCATACTAGTACATCTGTAGAGAAGATTGCTGATGTGGATCCAGATACTCATTGCTTTCTAGATCTGATGTATAACGTTTGCAAGTTGTCCTTATCTTACTTTCCATCAAATATTGAGTTGTCACTTACAATTGAGTGTGAGGTGCCTAGTTGGAACAAAAAATGACTATGTTGGATGATTATGAGGTGTATATGATGTTGGAAATGCATAATAGGAGGGAACCACATCTATATGTTGAGCCACATTCGAGTTATGTAGCATCAAATCAGGGAAGTGGGCTAACTGGTGTAGACTTCAATGTGTATCCAACTGGTATGGAGGACTTGAATGTGGATGTTGAGTTATTTCTGGAGGAAAACGTAAATGTGGATCCAATTGGTATGGAAGACTTGAATGTAGATGCTGAGTTTCTGGAGGAAAACTTCAATGAAGCTGTCAAGTTTTTGGAGGAGAACTTCAATGTGGATCTAACTGTTATAGAAGACTTGAGTTCTAATGAAGAGATACATTGGTTTAGTATAGATGATGAGGAGTAGAAAGTTGAGAGTGGTGATGAAAATCAGGGTAGTAATAGTGGTGATGATGGGTTAGAAGAGGAAGACAAATTGAGTTATGATGATGGGTTGGAGGATTATGCTTCGAATGATGAGGCTGGGATTGATACGAGTAGTGATGAGGAGGGATATCAAGTAGATAAAGAAGATGAGCAAGAAAGATTTAAAAGAATATATGGTGTTTGATTAGTATAGCTTTGGGACTAAATATAAGATGGATGAAAGCAACAAAATTAAGTAAGAACAAGGGATATTGTTTGGCAATGTTGACCATTTCAGACAAGTGTTAAAGGATTTTACAGTCCACGAAGGCTTTTCGCTGGTTAGGGATAAGAATAAAAGGACAAGAGTGACATGTTATTGTGCTGTAGAAGGGTGTAAGTGGGTGGAAGTAGTGGAAGTGGTACTGGTGTAGTTGGGGGCAGGGTTACTGGTAGTGCTAGGAATAGTGGTGCTAGTGTAGTTGGGGGTAGGGGTACAGTGTAGTGAGGGGCATGGGTGCTGGTGCTGGTATCTGAGGGGCAGTAGTGCTAGTGCTGGAATAGTAAGGGGCAAAGCTTCAACATAGCAGGTACCCATTAATACCTACTCTTTTGCTACGTACTTTTGTTAGAAATAACATTGGCTAATGTAGGTTTACCTATTGATTTTAGTCACAGGTTGGTCGGGGAGGTTGACACAATAGAGAAATGGAATTCTAGAGGCCCAATGCAAATTGAACTTTTGATTTAAGGTCATTTTTTTTTGTAGTAAATATGAAAATCAGTATGTGGATATCAAGTTTATTGTTGGTAAATATGTAAATCAGTATTTGCATAACTTGTATATTTTGGACATGTATTTTTGGACGAAGTTGGACATGTATATTTTGGACATATGTTTGTGGCCTATTTATTTTGTTCTACCTTCTTATGGTTATTAGTTGCAGCCAATTACTGTGTCAGTCAGGTTGTGGTTCATTTGCAGATCTATAACTAACTACTCATATATTGCAGTAATATAGATATGCAAACATAGATCGATTATCACATATAGCCATTTAACATACATCCATTAGTTCATACAACTTACTTTCATTTTTTTTATGCTTACAATATCAGTAATGTTGCTACTGCCACTAATATAGTAGATCCTGCCATTATAAAGCTTCCTACGGCTAACATTTTCACCATCCCTTATTGCACTTCAATAGCATGGACCCATAAAGACACTGCTCTAAATTCATGTCTGATTTCAACGAGATCATCTTTATGGTAGCCTTCACTTTCATGTGCTCTTCGTTGTGTAGATGTTGAATCAACATATACCATAGATCCCATTGAATTACATTACCATTCCCAAAACGCCCAATTTCCACTTTCACATACATCGTATAATCGACCTCTGTTGTTTCTCTCGTTTGACTCTGTTATCCTAACTGCAGCTCTTTTTCTGCATTTGCATAAATTGTTCTTGAATTTCTTTACCCCGTATAAATTTTGCTCATAGCTTGATGAAGACATTTTTTTGGGCAGAAAGAAGTGAGTGAGTGAGAGAAAGAGTGAGAAAGACTAAGAGTGAGAAGTGTGTGCTAGGGACTTCAATATATGGAGGCTAGGGCTAAGACTGAAGTGTAAAATGGGATATTTGGATATTTGTAGCTGACATCAGCATTCTCTATCCACACTCTTCACAGTCACTAACGGCAGTGGGTGTCAATGTAAGTGGATATATAAAACCTTAAGGAGTGTCAGTGTCATGTCAGAAACCTCAAGGGGTGTGAGTGACAAAGTGCAAAACCTCAGGGGGTCAGTGCAATTTACCCTATTTATATAAGGTCCAAAGATGGCAAACATTTAAATAACCAAATAAAAATCCAACTACATTCGATCGGTCGAGAAGGTCCATTCGAATGGTCGAAAGGTACTCTATATGTGAATAGTGACAATTTTTCTTCCAGCTTGAGCACTGATGGCAAAATTGCTATATATTTTTATTTTGACCTCCGATTGATGCGCAGTTTGCAACCACGCGAAAACTAACTCGTCACTAAATCTTTCATGTTTTGAGCAACTTTAAAAAATGAGGTTTTGAATGCTAATAATGGGAAAGTGATCACATCTGCTTTTATCTTTAATCGAGAATTTGCTTACCGACTCAAAATGTCTTATTGACCAACAAAACACTCACAAAAACTGTGAAAATGATGAAATGATAGAAATGAGGGTTGTGTGAGGAATGTATGTAAATTATGTACTTAGAAGCATCGTGAATGATATTTTACACAAACATAAGACTACACGTATCCAAGATACGAGACTAATCAGACCATTTAAGCACTCTCCAATTAAAATTCAGTGAGCCCACTACCACATGCATTTGAGAAACATAGCATAACTCTTATATGTAATCCTTCTTTCTATTTTTTATTTTGATATGTTTGTGCAACCAAGTTAACATCTGTCTACTATATAATATAAGTTTTGGAATTTTATTTTGTTTTGAATGTGTTATGCTTAGACACTTTTCTTTCTCTGTTAGAAATAAACTAATCAACATGACATCATTTTTGTTCACCCTTTTTTGGTTCACTATTGCTCATCCAGGCCTTCACTGGGTGACATGTGTCCCATTTCATTCCCAGTTTGCCGCTGTACTATCAATATAATTGCTGGAATGAGACACATATCACCCAGTGAAAGCCTGGGTGAGCAATGGTGAACCAAAATTGAGTGAGCAAAAATCTCTCAATCAACATTTATGTAGAATGATAATTAAATTATTTAAAAATATAAAAAATTTATTAGTAAATCCCTCATTTATGTATCTATGTGATTAAAGGACCTTCAGTTTTTCTTTTATGTTAAAAGGTCCCTTATACGGATACTGTGGTAGCATAAGGTCCCTTGACTTCTTGACTAACATATTTTTTAAAAATTTACTCTGAGTTGAAAGTATCTCTAACCTTAGATATCATCTTCTTCAACAAAGGAAATCCTAGCTGCCTCCACCTTAATCACCACAGTTCTCTGTCATTGTCCTCACTGCCACCAAATTACAACCACCATATCCATCACCACCCTCAGCGTTGATTTTGTAAAACCATAGTATTTCATCAGTACCATTTTTCCTTATATCTCAACATCATCAACCATAGATCGCGAATGCATCATCGATGCTGTTGATCGCGCCCTTGCCAAATTTTCACCACCATTATCGTTGATCTCGGTAAAGCCCTAGTATTTCATTTATGCCATTTTTCTTCAAATCTTAACATTTTTTATTTATTGCACCATGGACCTCTGTCATGAACATGGTTCAAATAAGGGATTGTGAAAATTAGTTACAATAACCACCACGTGGCTAGCTCTCATAGGTAGGAAATGTAATGGGTCAGATTGAACAGTTTCAGGGGTATTTGAGCAGAGAGCTCTATTTTGTATGGAATGGAATTTGATAATGACAAATCTGTTTCTCTCTCTACTTCTCTGACTTCTCTTTATTTTTTCTTCGTCTCTCTTCAATTTCTTGTGAATTTCTATGCAATTTAGTAAGAATTCAGTTAATCAATTGTTGGGTTCTTACAATTGGTATCAAAGCTCCGAATTCATGGGCAAGTGGGTACATCTCTCTCTAAAATCTATTCTTCTTTCCTCAAAATCTCTCTTCCCTTTTCTATGTTTTTTTTTGTTTGCAGATTCATAGTTAGGAACTCTAGTTCTTGACTTCTTTCTCTAAATGTTCCCCTTCCTCTTTCTATTCACTAAAATCCCTTGCCATTTTTTGTTTTTCTTTCTCTAAAAATCATCTCTCTAATCTGAAATCCTTTTTCTTTCTCAACTATATTCCTTTACTTGTTCTTCTCTCTCTATATATCTCGTATTCTTTCTCTAAATTTTCCTATGTGCATTTTAATTTCTCGGTAATTTCTTACCAATTTCAAAGATAATTCCATTAAGATTTCGAAAGATCCTTCCCGTTGTATCAAATCAGGACTGAATCAGGTTATTCTGTTCAGTTATGGGGTCCAAGGTTAAGAGTTGGGAAGTTTCTTGTGATTGCATTAATGCCAAATTGGACTACATGCTATGGTGTCTCCAAGATAAATGCTCAGATAAGGAGAGAGGGGCAATTGGTAAGCCCAATTTTGTGGCACAAAAGTATGTTACAGTACAAGATTATGTGCTCAGATTCAAAGAGTGGAAATCAACTTGTTAAGAAGAAAACGTGGAGGCTTCTGAGGAGTATTTCATCTCCATTTTCATTGATGGTTTAAAGGAGGAAATCAAGAAATGGGTTTAAATGTGGAGACCTCAGACTCTTTCACATGCTCAAGTCATTGCTGAGTTTCAAGAAATGTATGTTGGGTCCATGACAAAGCAGTCAGAAATTGGGTTAATACCCCTTTCAAGAAACAATGATCTATCCTCAACTTTTTTGCTGACTGGTGAACAATCAAGACAAAATATTGGGAATCAAATGACACCTGGAGATGAGGTTCTTGCCAAGGGTTTTTCTGAGAAGAATTCTCCCTTCATCTATTCGCAAAATTATGACTTATGAGGGCATATTCTAAAAGAAGAAATGGTGCCTGAAAATGAGGCTCTTGCCAAAGATTTCTCAGAGAAAATTGGTGACAACAATGGTGTTCCAGAAGGCCAAGTGTCTGAGAAGATTTCTTTTGGCATGAATTCGATCAACAATGAAGAAGAATGGGCAAAACAAATTCTAAAAACTCCCTCTATCATCATTGAGAAAATGGAATTGGACAATGAGTTGGATTACTTAATTTCGAAGGTCTCTTTTGTTGAAAATTCAGATGAAGACACCCAAAAAAAGGTGCCGGGTGTGGGGTGAAAAGTTAGAAGTTCTAGTAGAAATTAACAGAATAATTAGCAACACTTTGAAGATTGAAAAAGTTGATGAAACAACAGTGACTGATACTACTCTTCAATGTAGATTAACTAAAATAGCAATTGTTTGGTTTAGAGGGCCAGACCTAGGTGGGACATGTCAATGTTCCTTTTCCTACTCTCTCTATTTTCATCCTTGAGTAAAAGGATGATTGTCACGCCCCGACGTAGCATAAATAAGGAAAGCGTTTAATTTCCTTATGGACCAGTAGGTCGTGACAGTTTGAAGGATCGATTCCGTCCCAAGCGTCAACAATAAAAACATAAAAATCAAAGCAGAGCAATCAAGGCTTACAAATATTTTTCTAACTTATTACATATTACAATACGGGTCAACTAAGGCACAAGCCGCCTTAAAACAAAACAATATTTATCGTCTATTATAGTCATCCTTATTACAGAATTCAGTTTATAACTTAAAACACATAAAAGTAAATTCTCTTTCCAGCAGGGATTCTCAGTTTGCGTAGTCGTATGGTCCAGCAATATCATAACCTGAAAAGCCTAGACACGAATGTCCAGGACGCATCAACGTCGTCAGCTTCAAGAAGCTGGTGAGTATTAAAAACATAACTTTGAATGTAACACATACTCATTTACCATTTTCCAATTCCCATCTAATTCAACAAGTTTATATTAAAGTAAAGAGTTCATTTTTGGAAAACAACCACAATATCATTTAAAAGCTTGAATCACATATATGTGACCGTGTATGAAAAACAATGCACCATCTCATCTTACCGACTCTTTTCTCTCGACAAACACAACAACCCACTATCTCACACCAGTATCCTTGTAATACTCCGATAGCCACACTTTAGCACAGGGGTGCCAGGGAATGTCCAGGTTGCCTCACACTTTGGTCCGGGGGTACCAAGGAGTGTCCAATGCCTCATACTTTAGTACCTAATCCGCCTCGCAAATACCGGAGGTAACCTCACGCAGTATCCAGTCTCGGGTACCAGGGAGTGTCCGTAGGCCACACTTTAGCACTACCATGGGCGCTAGGGAATGTCCAAGTTCGGCGTAACACACTTTAACGCTACCATGGACATCAGGGAGTGTCCAATTTTGCCACCGTCGCATTACAAAGATACTCTCACCGCAATCTCAACACGTCACACTTTGGTACACAATTACCAGGGAGTGTCTACAACATAATCTCAACCACACACTATTTACCACACTGACCATGCATTACTCTTTTCCACACTGACCAACATTCACTCACCATGCATGTACAACTGACTCCACATGTAGGTCATGAAACTTTAAACATGAGGTAAATCACTGAATTATATAAACGGCGTGTGTACGTAGATTGATAAGTCGTAACACAACGTTTTAATCGTCCAAACATAACCAAATAGGATTCTGTTTTAGTGAATTTCCCAAACAGAGCTTTAAAAGTTCATGAAACATCACCCAAATAGTTCCTTAACATAAAACAAGCAAAAATTAGAAACTGTCAAAAGTCGTGCGTGCGGGCCGCTCGCGCGCTGGGTCGTCGCGCGGGCCGCTCGCGCGATATGCCTAATTTTCGTTTTATTGTAAAAACTTTTCTATGTGCCATAATTCACATAGATCGCGCGTGCGGGCCGCTCATGCGGATCGCTCGTGCGACCTGCCTATTTTTCAATTTTCTTTTACAAAACTTTTCTGTCTGCCTGGGAACACAAATCTCGCGCGCGCGCGGGGTCGCTCGCGCGATATGCCTAATTTTCATTTTATTATAAAAACTTTTCTATCTGCCAGAATTCACACAGATCGCACGCGCGGGCCACTCGCACGGATCGTTCGCGCAGTCTGCTCGCGCGACCTGCCTATTTTTCAATTTTCTTTTACAAAACTTTTCTGTCTGCCTGGGAACACAAACCTTGCGTGCGCGGGCCGCTCGCATGATTCGCTCGCTCGCGCGAACGTGCGCGCGAGTTCAGGCAGTGTCTTCGTCTTCCTCGCTATTTTTCCCCTGTTTCAGTTTTAAGGGGTCTTTTTGACCCATTTTGAAATTTAACAATAACCAAGCCTTATTATATATGGATCTCTCCAATTTTTTGCAAGGTTTATGAATCCACAACTAATTTTACTTGAATCGATCCGTAGCTCACGAATTTTATGAAAAATTGAAAGACGTCAAAACTTTGTTTTTAATATACGTCCTCCTATGAATGAATTAAGCTCTTATACTTTAAGCATAGCATCTACCACATCTTTCATAATTATCTAAGAAAACGGATTTTGGTTGAGTTTGAAAAATCTTGATTTCAAGCTATGAAACTTCAAACGTATGATCATCAATGGAGATTTCAAAATTAGACAAGCACAAAAGAAATAAAGGCATGAATTACATTCTGAGTGAGTTATAAATACTCACTGAGATTAATGGTGAAGAGTTGTTGAGATAGAAATACAAGAAAGAACTCCAATTGTACTTGGCTATGGAGAATTGAGAAGCTTTCTCTATCTCTCTAAAAATTCTGTAGGAAAATCTGTGTGACCTCTCTAAACTCTCTCTCTTTCTCCAGATTGTATGGATAAGTGGTGTTTATAAAGAAGGTAAAATAATGAACTTGGGCTCCAAGTTCTGTGAGCTATACTCAACAAAAGAATATCCTATATAAACTCATTATACACAAAATATACAACCATTATACATACGTATATATACTGAATATAACTCAACAGTTAAACCAAGGGCCAAATATAGGTGGATAGGGGTCAAGCTTGGGTTGTTTGGGAAAAATCAGCTTATGGTCTAACACCCACACACACAAAATGAGCATAGCCAAACAAAGCATAAACAAGTAGTCTAAGAAGCACTTATCATGTTTGGCAAAACCACTTATGGCACTAAGTTAACACATAAACAACAATGCATTCCAAAACAAAGCATGGTTAATCATTAGTTGCCATTAATAGAAATAAAGCTCAAGTCATTTCATGTGTTACGTCATGTCCAAAAGCTGTGCAAGTTTATCGCGACGCGAACATTTTTGAACATAAACTGGCATTTTCGTGGCGCGGTGTTCGTCACAAAAATACAGAAAATTCATTTTAAAATTTAAGGATTGATTTTCCGGTTTTATAAAAATACTGATTGAGTCAAAAGCAAACATTTCCACCGTTTTGAAATACTGATTTAAAATTTAACACAGGTATATCTAAATTTATAAAAAATTACAGTTTGGTCCCAACAATGATTTTAATATGAAATAAAACTAACAACAAGGTTTAACACATGAATATAGAAATTAAATAAAAGTAGGCAATCCCAATTAAATTTTAAATGTGACAAATGAAATTACACTATATTAAATATAGACATGAATTTTAAATTAAATGGAAATGCAGGTTGTTACAATGATTTCATGGGGAGGGTATTTGTCATGAACCGGGTTCAAATGAGAGATTGTGAAAATTAGTTTCAGTAACCACCACGTGGCTAGCTCTCATAGATTGGAAATGTAATAGTTGTTGAATCAGTTTGAACAATTTTAGGAGTATTTGAGCAAAGAGCTCTATTTTGTATGGAATGGAATTTGATAATGACAAATTTGTTTCTCTCTCTACTTCTTTGACCTCTCTCTATTTCTTCTTCATCTCTCTTCAATTTCTTGTGAATTTTCGTGCAATTTAGTAAGAATTCAGTTAATCAATTGCTGGGTTCTTATAATATCCCTCATGCAATATCACCAATCTTCATCTCCCAGTCGTTTCCTCGCCGCCGAAGTTACTTTGGGAGTCGATCTCCAGTGTGAAGAGGAAGAACGAGGAGAGAGAGAGAGAGTAGATTTGGGGATTTTATTTTTTGTTCTTTGGTATATAGATTTAGGGCTGATATGAAAAAACATAGTAGGCCCTACAATTTTTTTTGCTAACATAACCTTGTTGTGATTCCTGTTGTCTCCTGTTGTAGTTCTTATTGTGTACGTAGCATTATTGGATGGTGAATACTAGGGCTAAGATTGATAAATGTGACAGCTAGGATTAATGGAAAAATTGATGAACATGAAATTTGATAACTAGGGTACTTTTTGTCCATAAAATTTTTTAGGACTTTTAATAAAACTATTTTTTTTTTGTTGGACCTCTACCAGTCTACCCCTCCCAAAAAAAAAAAAAAAAAAAAAAAAAAAAATAAATTGTTTTTTGGTTTTTTTGAGGAGCCCAAAAAAAGATTTGATTGAGTTTGATATTTGTTCCTTTGTCATGAAATTATTATCACTCTCTGGACTCCAAATTTTTTGAGGAATTAAAGTTATTATTTGTCTATAATTTGTGTTTTTCAAAATTATCCCTCATAGTTATTGCATAAAATTTTGAGATTGGATGTAATTTTAATTCAAGAGGGGTACTTAAAAGCGGAGGTTTTCAAATATTTAGCTTAAAAATTTTTAAAAGATGATCTTATTGTCACTTCATCATTGAATTAAGACATTCTATGATATTACTCTTAAAGCATGTAATACGGTACTATATGCTCTGGGAGTGATATTATAGAGTGCCTTAGTTCAATGGTAGAGTGACAATTATTTTGAGACATGCCATAACAAGAAATGTAACAATAATTTTGAGACAACAGCCCACAGGGAGTAATTACTAGTGTAAATACACACGGTCAAATATACACACTCGTCTTCTGCGGATGCCCTTCGTCGCAAATGGATAAGATTAATGTATACCCACCGTTAATCTAACGGCTGCTGTTTTTCAGATATACAAGTGTCATTCAATTGATGGCTGATTACCATCAATATATAACTCCGGTTAGAATTTTAACCTCACCACCGAACACAAACATTCTAACATCTTATCTTCTCTCTCTCTCGGTCTCTCTCTCTCTCTCTCTCTCTCTCTGCGACTGAGAACTTGACCTAAGCTCGTTAATGGCGTCTCAGATCTGAACCTACAAAAATCTACAATCGCAAGTGACTGTTGAAAAGTAATTGTATCTCTGTGATCTGGACTACTAGTATAGAATGGCGTGCTCGTTTCCCGAGGAGGTGTTAGAGCATGTTTTCTCGTTCCTACACTTGGATAACGATCGGAACTCTGTGTCTTTGGTGTGCAAGTCGTGGTTCGAAATCGAACGGTGGTCCAGGCGAAGGATCTTCATCGGAAACTGCTACTCTGTGAGCCCTATGATGATGATCAGACGGTTCCCGGAGGTCAGATCTGTGGAGATTAAAGGTAAGCCTCATTTTGCGGACTACAATCTGGTGCCGGAGGGTTGGGGAGGGTACGTGTACCCTTGGATTGTGGCCATGGCTAAGGCATACCCTTGGTTGGAGGAGATTCGACTCAAGCGCATGGTTGTGACCGATGAGACTTTGGATTTGATTTCGCGATCTTTTATGAACTTTAAGGTTTTGGTGTTGTCTTCGTGTGAGGGTTTTACTACTGATGGACTCGCCGCCATTGCCGCCAATTGCCAGTGAGATTTCTCTGACTTTTTTTTTTAACTCTGTTTTTAGCACAATCTCATCTGGTGTGCTTGAATCATGAATGGTTTGGATCTTGTGTCTGATACTATACTCTGTGGTTGTATCATCTCTCTCTCTCTCTCTATATATATATATATATATTGTTCGTATGGAGTGTATGTTATAGAGAAGTGGTGAAAATGTAAGTTTGGTCAGGTTAAAACTTGACCGGTCGCGACTCGCAAGCGGTCTATGTAGTTTCCCGGTTTATTTTTCTGTCTGTTTGGTTGCTAAGAAAATCAGAGGAAAATATTATATAGTATATGTTAGAAGAAAGAGAAGGGTAGTGCTAATCTTGTGTATTATAGGTAACGAGGTCTTTCTTTTTGTCCCAAAAAAGGTCTGTCTTTTCAGAGGTTGGAGCTCTGCTTCGATTGACATGTTTTGCTGCATTTGCCTAGCAACCAAAACGAGCATTATTGAAATCTGGGGCTGTAGTTTTCCAATCAGGTTCTGAATCTAAACCTTGTTCTTAGAGCAGTTTGGATGTTAAATGTGGAGCATGTTGTGAATGTTAATGAAAGTTCAATGTTTTGTGTGTGTGTGGTTCATTAACTTGTTTTACTTACTTGGAGCATTAGGTTTTGCTTCTTTCATCTTGCCGTGTTTTCACCTCCTTTAATTTAATCTTCTATTTCTGTTCCCATGGAATTTGAACATTTTGGTGAATCCTCGATTCTGGCCTCTTGTTTTTATTGGAATTTGGGGCTTTAGTTTTATAGTCAGGATCTGAACTAAACTTGGTTCTTAAGCATGCCAGTTTGGATGGTAGATGTTAAAGAAAGTGACTTTTTGGTTGTTTCATATTTGGTACTGTATTTTCCTTCTACTACTTTTTTCCATCATTAATTTTACATTTTGGTTTGTAATTTGATGAATCCATGATGGTCTGCATGTGTTTTTCCATCCAGCTTCTTTCCAATTTTTTTTTGAGATGGTCTCGGAATCCTTGTCCTTTGAATCTCAATTGTGGCAATTCCAACCAAGATTATATGTTTTTCCCTTACGGCTACTTTTCTTGTAGATGGTTGGTTTCAGATTTTGAATTCTATCTTCTTTAACGATGTGGGTCTGTGGGGATTCTTCATTCTCCAATTTTTTTTCTTTATGTTATTATAGTAAGACGAGTAGATCTGACTATTTAATTTTCGCTTCTTCGAGGATTCCATTAGTTATTGCTTGGAAGAAGATGATCCTTTTAAATCAGTATTCTCTTGGTTGGTTTCTGTCCTTGGGTGGATCTCTGAAAATTTGAATGTTTTAGTTCCGACTCTGAATTATTAGATTGGGTATAATGGATAAAAAAAAGTGGAGAATAAATGATGTCGTCTCCTAGTAATTCTACCTCTATAAGCAACTTATTATTGTATAAGGATTGGCGAATCATCATCATTGAATGAGGAGAGAGCAGTGAATTGCTGATTTTGGGAAATCTGGATTAATTTTCTTTACTAATAAGTTTCATTAGTATTTGCTTCACTGCTTGGTTTGGTACGCTCCATGTCTTGTGAATATGTCATTTTTTGGTCTCTTCTTTCCCTTATTGACCCATTTCTTGCTTGTGCAGGAATCTGAGAGAACTGGATTTGCAAGAAAGCGAGGTAGATGACTTAAGCGGGCACTGGCTCAGCCATTTCCCTGATACATGCACATCTCTTGTGTCCCTTAGCACCGCTTGCTTGGGCTCTGAGGTCAGTTTTTCTGCTCTGGAGCGCCTGGTGGCTCGTTGTCCCGACCTGAGGACTCTCCGGCTTAACCCAGTTGTACCCCTTGAGAAACTCCCAAGCTTACTTCGACGGGCTCCCCAGCTGGTTGAGTTAGGTACAGGTGCCTACTCTGCTGAGCTCCGCCCTGATGTATTCTCAGACTTAGCCGGAGCTTTTACGGGCTGCACAAAGCTCAGGGGCCTTTCTGGGTTTTGGGATGTGGTTCCAGCTTACCTCCCTGCAATTTATTCTGTCTGCTGGGGGCTCACCTCCTTGAACTTAAGTTATGCCACTATTCAAAGCCCCGAACTCGTCAAGCTTGTTAGCTGTTGCCATAATTTGCAGCGTCTATGGGTATGTTCAATGTTATGTATTGTCAGTTCTTGCTTAATCTCCCCCCTCCACTTGCATGTTCAATGTTATGTATTGTCAGTTCTTGCTTAATCTCCCCCCTCCCCCTCCCCATCTCTCTCCCCCCCTCCACTTGCATGCCTTTTCAATAACAAATTTTAGTGTAATATGTACCAGCAGCAAAGTTCCACATGTCTTGAACCCTATTCAAACATGGACTGTACAATATTTGAAGATTAGACAATTTGGGGCCTTCTGATTTGCAATATTATCTTGGGCCGACTCTTGTACAGAAAAATGCCATGGACAGCTTCTGAAATCAAGATTCGTTATCATCCTACAACACTGGGTTTTGATGTCCAATCTCTTCTAGGGCCCCTCACTACTTGTTTCAGCTATTAGAAACGTGTCACCTTGTATCTAAGAATTCTTACAGATCCTTCCTCTTTCAATGCATATTTTGTCTAATAAATACATAATTGCAGGTACTGGATTACATAGAAGATGGTGGCCTTGAAGTCCTGGCAGCTTCTTGTAAGGACCTACAAGAGCTTAGGGTGTTTCCGTCCGATCCATTTGGTGCAGAACCAAACGTATCCTTAACAGAACATGGCCTTGTCTCTGTTTCATTAGGTTGCTCTAAGCTGCAGTCAGTTCTTTACTTTTGTCGTCAAATGACGAATGCGGCATTAGTTACCATTGCTAGGAACCGTCCAAACCTCACTCGTTTCCGTCTATGCATTATTGAGCCTCGGACTCCCGATTACCTAACCTTCGAACCACTTGATTCTGGTTTTGGAGCAATTGTTGAGCACTGCAAAGAACTGCGGCGTCTCTCCCTATCCGGTCTCTTAACTGACCGCGTGTTTGAATTCATTGGGACTCGTGCTAAGAAATTAGAGATGCTTTCTATAGCTTTTGCCGGGGATAGTGATTTGGGCCTCCATCACGTGTTGTCCGGGTGTGAAAGCCTTCGGAAACTGGAGATTAGGGACTGTCCCTTTGGTGACAAGGCTCTCTTGGCCAATGCTGCAAAGCTGGAGACAATGCGATCCCTTTGGATGTCTTCTTGCTCCGTGAGTTTCGGAGCATGTAAGCTGCTAAGTCAAAAGATGCCCAGACTTAATGTTGAAGTTATGGATGAGAGGGGCCCACCGGAATCTAGGCCGGAAAGCTGTCCTGTGGAGAAGCTTTACATATATAGAACAGTTGCCGGGTCGAGGTTTGACATGCCTGAATTTGTATGGAAAATAGATGAAGGTGTAATATCATCGAGGCTTGCTTGAGAGACCTTCCCGGCAATAAAACCCCTCAACTCTTGTCAATGATACATACAGGTACATGCTCTATATGCTAGTCATTGCTCTACATTCATTTTAGTGGAGGCCTTATATAGTTGCAGTGCTGGTTGAAGTGGGAGGGATTTTATTAGGGAGGCAAGAGCTCGAATGGCACTGTTTTACATTTGGCTGACCTATCGGATAGAAATAAAGTGAGAAATAAAGAGATTAAACTCCTGTTAGTTGTTCTCTCTCTCTCTCTCATTTAGAGTTGTCATTTTTTCGGGCATAGTTGCCGTGTATACTATTTGCAGACTTGTGCATGTGTTGGTTGTAGCAGAAAATGTATCTTCGGGATTCCTGTGATTGTTAATCTATGTAAGAAATAAATTTTCACGTTGTCGTCCACCAGAGTTATGGTACTTATTATTTGTATTTGTGCACAGACATCTCATTTGACTTTGTAGTTGCCCCCTCGGCTGTAATGCGCTTTCTTGTTCATTGGAGTCTCTTTCATGGGATGTAACTAGAAATGATAAAATGTCACTGTTAATTGTGACCACCACTAAAACATTGACAATATACAGAAAAGAAGTCTTTCATGGATTATGTTTTTTCTGCTAAATTTCCTGGAGCCCAGTTGAATAACCTCTCTCATCTCTCCCTGTCTCTCTCTCTGACACACATGTTGGGGTCGAACTAGGAGGTGTTATGCTTTTTTGAAGGTTGGTTGACCAATGTCCCTTTAAAACTCTTACATGTTTTCTGGTTTCTCCAAACTTATTACCGGAAGGAACTATAAAGCTGCAGTGAAGTGTCACTTCAAAATTTACAGCCTACTGTTGTGCAAAGAGTGAAATTTTGTGGGTTATGAACTCTTGGATTGGTTCTCAAATGGTGCTATGTTCAAATTTCAAGTTTCATGTCCATTCAAACGTTGAAAGGTCGTCTGTCTCATACAGATCTTTCTGAGTACCGACCCAGAGACGAAGACGAGGAAGGGCGTAGTAATCAACAGATCTTACAAATCTTTCGGATTGTTGATCCAGAGACGAGGAAGGGCGTACTAATCCACGAAATCGCTTATTTCTTGTTCTCAAGTCTCATCCTCGTATATTTATTCTCCCAATTTGAATGTCAGATCTTCTTTTGATGTATTTTGACCAAAAAGTCCTTGTAATGATATTTTAGTTTTGGCTCAATTACAAAACGTACCTTTGAAGTTTGGTCCCTGTAGTGTTAATTGTATCAATTTAATTGATAAAGTTTTTAAATAGAAGAAATGTGATCCAATTGTTTAATTCTATGAGAAAAAATGGCGGAATTTATTCATATGCTATGCACTGTCACACTTTTTATGGGCAAAAATGGTATGACACCAATTTCATCACTTGCTCATCAGCGTAATATATCAGTGGGTGAATTTCGTCAAATTTTTTAATAGAATGAGATTTTTGGATCATATTGCTTTCTATTCAAAGTTTCAGAGATCAAATTAATGCAATTGAAACTACTGAGACTAAAATAAAATATAGAGCAAACTTCAGAATTATGTCTTTGTATTTTTGGATCATATTGCTTCTTGTGTATGAACTCCCTGTATGTGTTATTACCTGTTTTTTTTTTAACACATGGAGAGAGAGAGAGAGAGAGAGAGAGAGAGAGAGAGAGAGAGAGTGTGTGTGTGTTTAACCATGTGATACACTAGGTGATACTGAATATGATAAGGACAGAGAGACAAATGTACAGAGAGAGTGAGAGAGAATAAAAGTACCTAGACTAGGTTTGGGAAGTTAAAGATAACTGTAATAATTTGTCTGTGCAAGTGGTAAATGCAATCAAACTTTCAATCCTTTTACCGAATAGAACTTTATGTTAGTTGATGATGGCCACACGTTTGATGTATTTATTATTCCTTCCCTCATGATTTTAGCTGATATAATCCCTTTATTCACAATTTCACTGGTTCATCCAATTATTCTCCGAGCGTGATGATTGGTTTAGTTGATTTTGACTATGAATGAATATGTTCATACACCCATACGCGAATTGTCTGGTGTTAAAAGGGGATGTTTCGGAACACACAAAACAAGATCCCAATTCTTATTTTTGATTGTGAAACACTTGTCCTTGTGTGGTGATTTTGAACCAAATTTAGGAGTGATTTTTTATTTGGCACGAGGTTTTATGTGAAAAAAAAAATATTAGGTCATAGACCCCCTTAAAATTATGTGTTTTAGTAAAAAAAAACTTATACTTTTTGCAGTTTTATGAAAAGCTCTTAGCTACTTTTCGTATTTGGTGAAAAGCTCTTCCGCTAACAGATTATGTTATATTATCTGTGAACTTTAAATTATTATAAGTCACTCATTTTTTGGGCCTTTTGGGTGATTTTTTTTTTTTTTTGATATCATGTATTTTTTTCGAGATCTACGCATTAGACTTGAAAGTTGTACAAAAAAAAAATAATTTGGAACTTCATTTTTCATTTCTCTCTTTCAGATATATAATATTATCTGTTTATACTAACAGATAACATTATTTGTCAACTTTAAACCACCATAACTATATTAATTTTTGGGCTTTTTGGGTGATTTTTTTTTTCATGTATTTCTTTGAGATCTACCCATTGGACTTGAAAGTTGCACGAAAAAAAAGTAATATGAAACTTCGTTTTTCATTTTATCTTTCAGACATATAATATTATTTGTTTACATTAACAGATAACATTATTTGTCAACTTTAAATCACCATAACTTTATCAATTCTTGGGCTTTTTGGGTGATTTTTTTTTTTTTTTTTTGATTTCATATATTTCTTTGAGATCTATGCATTGGACTTGAAAGTTGTACAAAAGAAAGTAATTTGGAACTTCGTTTTTCATTTTTATCTTTCAGATAATATTATCTGTTTACACAAACACATGATATTACTTGTCAACTTTAAACCACCATAACTTTATCAATTCTTGTGCTTTTTGGGTGATATATATATATATATATATATTTTGATTTCATGTATTTCTTTGAGATCCACGCATCGGACTTGAAAGTTGTACAAAAAAAAGTAATTTGGAACATCGTTTTTCATTTTTATCTTTCAGACATATAATATTATCTGCTTACACTAACAGATAATATTATTTGTCAACTTTAAACAGTCATACCTTTATCAATTCTTGGGCTTTTTGGGTAATTTTTTTTTTTTTTGATTTCATGTATTTCTTTGAGATCTACGCAATAGGCGTGAAAATTTTACGAAAAAAAGTTAAGTTGCAGCCTAATTTTGAGGTTTTACATATCTTACAGATAATATTATCCGTTATCTATGAGTCTAACAGTTAATATTATTGGTCAACTTTAAACTACCATAACTTTATCACTTCTTGGGTTTTTTGGGTGATTTTTTTTTTTTTAAAGATCTATGCATCTATGGTGCTAATTGTACGGAAGAAATATGTTTTTATTATATGTATGAAAAAAATGCAATATATTTTTCATATTTGTTTGATGTTTGGTTTTTTTTTTTTTGGTCCCAGTATTTCATAGTCAACATTGAACTCGTTTGATAGATCTCATTTTGCTGATTTCAAAATATCAAATTTTACGAAAAACAGACTTGTATAACAAAAGTTATAGTAATTTGAGTGTAAAAAGGGCCTAATGCGATAAAAAAAGTAACATCTGTTTTAATTTTAAAGAATTTTATTTGAGGGGGCTATGCCGAAGGTCCCAAAAAATAAAAAAAAAACACCTCCGTAGATACTTAAGGGGGCAGTCTTGGTAAGACTCGGAATCAGCTCTATTTAACTTTTTTACGTGTGAAATCTAAAATCACTCTTTAAACACGAACACGTTCTTAGTCGACAACACTTGGGTATTATGGTTTATGGCTTTTAGGTGCCTTTGATTGTCATTCATCCAAATAAACAATTGTTGTCTGTATCAAAACCATTTGTTCTAATAATAGTCAAGGACATTGATGCTTGTTTTTTTTTATAAGAATCAAAAAAAGAAAAAAAGGGTAGCATTGAGTTAATCCTATTGTTAGACGGGCCTTTCATGTCTAGAAACAGTTGGGTCTGCACAATAGAAAGCTCCCAATGGTAGACCATTAGTTGGGTGTGGGTCAAGAATCTTGATTAGTACGTCATCTGTAAAATCTATGGGATAATATTCAACATACATAATGAAGTCTACAGGAAATTGCAAGTAATTAATTGACTCAAGTCAGAGATACAATCTTGTATGCAGTTGGTACTCATTTTCTTCAACACAACTTGAGCTATATATATAAGCAACAAGGAGATAGAGAGCTATCGAGAAAAGTGTGAAGATAGAAGATATGTGGGGAAGATGATATGTTCAGAAATGTGTGGGGGAGGGGAGACCGGTTGGATCGATCTAATGGGACTATATATTAATGGCTGTTGGAAAATATTAAAGATATTGTTAGGATTTTTTGATTGAGGCGTGCTACGGTAGCACTGTCCTTAAGAATAATTCCGCCCCTCGGAGTCAGTGACTCGATGCAGAAAGTCTCAGCGCTATGTTCTCCAGGATTCAACAATCAGATCTTCCAAACGTGCACACGAATTGGAAGATTATGTGAGCGCTCAGAATAGCTTCAAACTCCATAAAGAATTTTGCAAAAACTTTGAAGAACAAGAAAAATAGAAAAGAAAATGAGAACATAAAATTTTCAATTTTTTTGGAAGAGAAAAGGAGTCCTTAATATATAGAACAAAAATTGATACACAATGAGAAGTGCAACCTCCCAACATGTATTAAAATGTGTCATCAAACATGTGCAGCCCAACGGCCATTTTATTAAAAACAGATTTAATAACCTCCAACGGCCATATTTTTAATACATGATTTAATAGCCTCCAACGACCATATTTTTAATACAGGAGTTAATAGATTTAATAGCCTCCAACGGCCATATTTTTAATACAGGATATTAGTCATATCAATGTAAATTACTTTGTTTGTATTTTTGAAATAAAAAACACAATGCCCAAATAAGAGGAAACCCAAAAGTCCAACAATCCCCCCCTATTTAAAAAATTTAAACAACAAATTAAAGAATGGAGCAAGAGAATTCAATGCATCAGAACTGGTGCCTTTAGGGCTATGAACCAGTCCCTAGGAATATAAGAAGTGACTTACAGGAATTTGGTGAAATAATATTTCTATGAACCATAATCCCTTAACGTAAACCAGTCGTTTTATACCCACATTGATTCCTCAGAATCTGAGCAACTCTAATCGGTGTGGCACCTCTAGGCCCTGCGCCAGTCCTGAATTTTCATAAGTGCTCTAGAAAACTTGCCTACATTTTCATAGAAAGCGGCCCACTTTCACACTTATATAGGTGAATCCATCAAGTATGTATTGCAATTAAACATACCATCCAAATAATATGGACTATGGAATTCATTAAGAGTTTAACTCAACCTTTACACATTGCAATTGCACTATACACCATAGGAATGGACAACAATATATAGTGCATCTCAAATCAACCAATGACTTGTTATTACCCATATGAACCTATTTCTTGGGTTCTCCAATTACATAGGTTGGGTTACCATCATTGTTGATTTTTGTTATAGGCATAAGCCCCATTCCCCTCGATGTTTCATACACTAGTTTTCTCCCTAGTGATTTTGTTAAAGTGTCGGCCAAACTCACTTCTGGCCTTACAAAATTAAGAGAAAATTTTTATCTCAAACAGCTGTCTCACAATATTATGACTTAGGCGTATATGCCTACTCTTGCCTTTATAGGACTTTTTCATAGCTCAGCCTTTTACAGCCTAGCTATCTCAATGTTTATTGCAAATAGGAAAATCTGCTAAGAAGCTTTTAAGCCACTCAGCCTCAAAACTAGCTTTCTCAAAAGCTACAACCTCATATTCCATCATTGACTTAGTTATGCAAGTTTTCTTGGACGACTTCCAAGATACTGTACCTCCACTAAGTGTAAAAATAAATTCACTCATTGAATTCGTCTTATCTGAATCCGAAATTCAATTTGCATCACTGATTTTTGAAAATACATACTTTCCTCTAAAAAAAATTTGCATAAAATATGGCCTTGAGAAAACCAAAATTTAGATTCTCTCAAATTTTGAAGTATGCAATACATTTTAAAAAATAAGTTCTTCATTATCTCCGGATATACAACATTTTCAAAAATATTTTCTTCACTATCTCCGGATATACAACATTTTCAAAAAATGTTTTCTTCACAGGAGTGATATTTAGCTCTAGCTAAGTTACCAAAACATTGGTACTAAGCAAGTCATCAAGTAAAACACTTCATTTTGTCTTGAAGAGTATTTCTTGTAACAATTGTGTTGTTACACATATGCCTACAAACGCTCAAATTAATTAACCATCCTCCAAAATTTGTTATGAACTTTACTTCCATAAACACAGCCACAAATAGTTCTTCAGACACATTAGCCTAGGAACAAATTGATATTTTTCCAATTATTGACTAAAGAGCTTGATATGTTTTCAAAATAAAATAATTTGAAATCATTTTATTTGAAGGAGATTTTATAACACTTGGCTCAAAAAGAGTCTAAAAAGGTTTACAAAGAGAATTATTAACTCAAAACCCTTTTCAACCTCATAAGATTGATCAAGAGAAATACCAGCAGGAGTGTCACGCCCCCAAATTCCAAATAATAGATTTAGGGATCATGACCGGCCGACGAGGCCTTTTAACTTGTGCAGAGATCTAGCGGAAGCAATCAAAACGTTCATTTATTAAATGGGATCGAAAAGACCCCCAATCATCACACCAATACAACTTACAAATAGAGTTTAAGGCTTTACATAGCCTTTAAATCCAGTACAAGAAAAGAAAGTATCCATTGGAATACTTAGATTCATTATTTGAGCTCCTAAGAAAGTGGCCTTTCAAGGGCATCTAGGAGAGGGTCTTCTCCTTCTATTGCTTCTCTTGTTCTTCATTTGGTTCAGCGTAAAGCATGTCATTGTCATCTGAAAAGGGTTTTTAAAACATTTGGAGAGTGTGAGCAGAAGGCTCAGTGAATGAACATAAACCTGGATAATAATCATAAAGAGGATTTGTATAGAAGAGATAACAATATTAATAATGATGAATACGAAATATTATAACAGATTCAAAGAATATCTATGCGAAAGGCATCTTTTCATGAATGTCAAATTACCAACCACCCACTCACACACACGTTCCTTTCATTACATGGCACATTGATCAAAGGCAACCCTGCTAGTCGGGTTCATGGGTCCAAAAGGACCAGCCACTTGGGCTTCATTACATGAGCCCAATAGGACCAACCACTTAGGGCTATACTTTATAATTTGTTGCGGTGGTAATTGACATTGGGAACAATGAATGAATTGCACAATGGCATAACAAATATTAACATAATCCCTTTTTCAGTGGAACCAAACGATAATGTTCCAAAAATGAATTATAATAATTATATAATATTATTAATAATTGAAGGTAGAATCAGATCCACTCGTGAGGAGTAGAATCAGCAAAAAGGATATGAACACTCACATATAGAGTTGAATTAAATACAGGATACGAACACTCACATATGGAGTTGAACTGAATACCGGGTATGAACACTCACCTTGATATCTTAGTATTTTTCTGGGAATCTGATACTTCGCAAATCCTACATAAATACATGTAAAAGAACTAACATCTAAGTTTAACTTATAGGAGCAAAATTGTAAATTATTATTTTTATAGGGGTAATTTCGTAATGTTACTAAATATGTATTTTAATCTTATCGATACGATCCTTGTGTGGTTTTAAGACTAATGCCATTGACTAAGCTCGATTATAAGTTCGTTACAATTAAATATACACGTTTAAAGTCTAGGGATAAAAACATTATTTTACACGTAAAGTATTAAATCGAAATCTTTAAACTGAATTTTTCATATTGATTATTCTATCCATAAACATGTATCCAATATAATAAAGAAAATCATTATTTTCCTGTAGATAAATACTATTATTTAAGAATTCGGGTCACTTATGTAATTTAACTAATATTAAGGATTAATATGAAAATGTATAAAAATAAGTTTCGTATGATATACTTATGTCTAAATAATATGTCCAAGATTAATGTTTAAAATATGATATTTATACATAATATAACATGTATTTAAAAGTTTTGCGGCTGATATGTAATTATACTAAAATATAGGGATTATACAGAAATTTTTCAAAACTGTAAAATTTATATCTCAGATTGTTATAAACAATATTACAAGTACTATGCTCGAAACCGTGATCAAATCCGATATCGGTAGACCTTTATATGTTCGTTCAAAGTTTTAGGGGATGTAAGTGAAATTTCAGAATAAAAATCTGGGCAGAATGCCTTGTTTGGCAGATTGTAATTCCAAACTTCTAATGGTCATAACTCACTCATTTCTTAACCTTTTTAAGTGAAATCAGTGTCTATCTTGAGTGAAATTTCGTGGAGAATCCAAATCTAAAGTTGGTTTTAGCAAATTCGAATCACAGAATGTGAAATGACTAATTTACCCTTTAAGACGAATCCTAAATAAAATCCAAACGGTACAAGCAAATCAAAAACTGTTTTAAGGGTAGTTTCATGGGCATTAAAAGAGTCTACCTCTAAAATTTCAGAATTTAATGTGGTCGGAGTAAAGAGATATAAAAATTTTACCATTTTGATTAAATCTAGCTATGTTCTTAATTTTAGATTAACAATTAATTTAACCCTTCCTAAATTAAGCTAATAGGATCTAATTATTACTGAAAATAATGTAAATGTGAGTATTTATAAACTATATAAATATAGAGAAGAGAAGAGAAGAAAAGAACTTACCTTGATTTGATGATAGGAAAATACAAGAATTCTCACTCTTTTACTTCCTAGCTCTCTCTCCAAACATAATCTTATGAAGTGGTGAGGAATTTGTGGTGTGAAAAATAACTCATGGATGTGTGTTTATATAGCAAGAAAAAGATGTAGTGCTTCATTAATTTAATTAGGTAAGGTTTTTATTTATTACATTGATACTCCTATTTTATTTTCTTTTTCTTTTAAAATCTTATTTATTTTTCTTTTAAATTAAGTGGAGTTTTAGTTTATTAAAAAGATATGATTTATCATGTTCCACTTTCTTTTCTTTTTCTTTTAAAATCTTATTTGTTTTTCTTTTAAATTAAGTGGAGTTTTAGTTTATTAAAAAGATATGATTTATCATGTTCCACTTTCTTTTCTTTTTCTTTTAAAATCTTATTTGTTTTTCTTTTAAATTAAGTGGAGTTTTAGTTTATTAAAAAGATATGATTTATCATGTTCCACTTTCTTTTCTTTTTCTTTTTCTTTTTTTTTTTTTTGAAAGTGGTAGGTGGATGAATTGAAAACCATGTGAATGAAAATGATATGGCCAAATGTTTGTTTCCTACAAGGATTTTGACATGTGTCAATTTCAGGTATTTTTACACTGCAAAACATAAAATCAGGTAAAGTTAAGCTGTGAGGTGTGGTCAGAAATTCACATAAATTTCGTAGTGTATAATAAACGTAATTTAGGCATATATATATATATATATATATTTAAAAGATATTTCCTAAAATTTTCTAAATTTTATTTTCAATTATTCGGGTCATGACAAGGAGCTCTTGTAATTTTAATCTCTAAAATTACCCTCGCTGCAACCAAAACCTTTCATATCAAAATTAAATCTACATGTAAATATGTCATAACACATACTCTATCACTATGTTTATGATATAAACATATCTCACTTTTATTAATTTTGAAACTATTTGAAACAATAGTTTAAACAAGATTTTCATTCCCCTAATTGGCTACTAAATTTAAAATCTATATAAGGAGTAAACAAGTATTCACACTTTACTCTTATTCGGATCTAAAAAACTCTAACAGTTTATCCGAATAAAATTTCTCCTATAATTCTCCATTTAATATAAAATGGTTTTAACATCCATCTCATAAATATATACTCATACATATCAATAGCTGGTGAATTTTAATGGATGTAAAACATGAGAATAAGTATCCAAAATCAACATATTTCTTTTAGTTAAAAACACTTCGCTACTAAAGTAGGTTCACATTTTTTCAATGAACCATCGAAAATATTTCTAGTCCATTTACTCTAGAAGTAAATCCACAAGTTTCAACTACAATTAGACATGATATAGTCCAAATCATCTTGAATTACTTCTCTCCAAAAATCCTCAAGAGATTAGTGTGTCCTCTAAATAAATAGGAACTCATTCTTTATAAAGTAATGTACATAAATTACTTTTAAATTCTTTTTAGCACTAGGCTCTCTTAAAGTTTTGTAGTACACAAAATATGTCATGATATCTATCATGCATTCTAAAATTAAAGTAGCTGAATGAGATAAAACATGAGGTTGAGAACCTCCACTATTCCTCAACTTCAATATGCTCAAAAAAATATTTGTTTTTAGAGATTGAGGGTACTTTATTAGAAATAAAATATACAACTAGTAAAGCTTATCTCCAAAACTTTGAATCATCTCAATGAAAACTCGAATAAAAATATCACTTTATCAAAGTTTTTGGCTCAAAATAGTATACAAATTTTCACACCCAAATATATGTATTATCTCAATTGGGCCTTAAAAAACCATAATATATGTATCACAATTTCATACATATAATCAAAGCCAACAAAAGTTGGAGTTCTTAATAACCTCCTTACATAACCACTAAAACTTTGAGAACCATTAAAGTTATGTAACCTCTCGTCCAAGAAAAGTCTAATTAACAATCTTTAGTCCACTACCATATTACCAAGTTTATGAGGTCCCAATGACCAATTAACGAAACATAGCCAAAGGATTACGTACCATAAACAAAATAATAATAATAATAATAATGGGCTCAATATGTGCATGTGTACACATATAAAGTAAACAAAACTATGAAAATAAATCTGTATATTGAAACTCTTTCACTTTTTTCAGATTAAAGAGATGATTTTTAAAGATATTGCTAGGATTTTTTGATTGAGGCGTGCTACGATAGCACTGTCCTTAAGAACAATTCCGCCCCTCGGAGTCAGTGACTCGATGCAGAAGGTCTCAGCGCTATGTTCTCCAGGATTCAGCAATCAGATCTTCCAAACGTGCACACGAATTGGAAGATTATGTGAGCGCTCAGAATAGCTCCAAACTCCATAAAGAATTTTGCAAAAACTTTGAAGAACAAGAAAAATAGAAAAGAAAATGAGAACATAAAATTTTCTATTTTTTTGGAAGAGAAAAGGAGTCCTTAATATATAGAACAAAAATTGATACACAATGAGAAGTGCAACCTCCCAACATGTATTAAAATGTGTCATCAAACATGTGCAGCCCAACGGCCATTTTATTAAAAACAGATTTAATAACCTCCAACGGCCATATTTTTAATACATGATTTAATAGCCTCCAACGACCATATTTTTAATACAGGAGTTAATAGATTTAATAGCCTCCAACGGCCATATTTTTAATACAGGATATTAGTCATATCAATGTAAATGACTTTGTTTGTATTTTTGAAATAAAAAACACAATGCCCAAATAAAAGGAAACCCAAAAGTCCAACAATGGCTTCTGTGATTGCAATTACCCTTTTCGTTATTTGCATGACTCCACCTCCACGCCGAGCCGTAGACGTTGCTGTGTATTGATCATAGCTTGACACAGTTCATGTTTCTACCATTTTCACTTCTTCTACCAAGCAATTTTCTTTCTTTCTTTCTTTTTTTTTGGCTTTTCCTCGTTTTGATACTTTGATGTACGTGTTAGCTTAGTGACATATACTATAGATATATATATATATATATATATCATATATATATGCATAAGTTAATGTTAAGAGGGCATGTTTCTAGAATTAGCTAGGCAAGTCTATAAATTTCTTTTTCTTTTGGTGAATTATATCTTGTCATGTTAAAATAAAGAAGTAGAAATTATTGAAGCTAAAAAAATACAGAAGAACTTGTTTCATCTATACTCTCTCTCCCCCATCCATAGTGCTTTGCTATGATGCTACTTTGGGATTGTTGGTTCTCTATTTGAATGAAGATTAAATACAGTTCTATTTGTTTTGGAATGAATACAAACGAATTCACTTGCTATGCGTTTGGTTGCACGAATTGCCCAATGTTATTCTACATTAAGTTGGTTGATTATAAACTTCTAAATCTGTGATTTGATCGCAAAAACAGAAGCTATTACAGACCCAAATAATGAAGTGAATTAATATAACCTGCTTTATCGATCAAAACTGCGTATTCATAGATGTACGTGGATTTGGCGGTCGATTATCTATCTGTATCTATTATACTAATAGAACGGAAAAGGGAGGGCACATCAAAAATATTTGATCAGTCACTCATACTTACAATTATACCAGAAATTTTTTCTTCTGTATTGACATTACAAAGGCAAATAAAAGTAATTGATTACAATAAAATAATAACATATAATTAAAACTAACCATCTCCTCCACTCTACTTGTTCTCTCACATTTGCCTCTCTCACTCTATTTGCACTTACATAGTGAGCGCCACCCTTATGTATGTTGGTTAGGGCTGCGTACGAACCGATCCGAGTGTGTTCTTGAGCTTTCTCACGAGCTCGTGATTGCTCAAACGAGCCAAAGCTTTCAAGTGTTCGCGAGTTTTCTCGCGAACTTTATAACGAGCTTTTTCGCGCGCCGGCCTTTTAAACTATAGATTTTAAAAATAAAATAATCATTTATCAAGTGTATTTACGAGATATGTCATATTTTTTCTAAAATTATATAGTTTTATAATAAATACATGTATAAAAGTCACTATACAAGCTTTTTTATCAAATTTATTAATGAGCTTTTTCACGAGCCTTCTCACAAGCCTTAATTGACCATGTTCACGAGCTCAAATGAACGAGCCGAACCTAGCCTTTATCGAGCCAAGTTTCGAGCCCTTGTCAAGCTCAATTTAATGTACATTTTTGGGCTATGAATTGGGCTAGTCAAGTTCGTTTTCTTAAACAAGCCCAAACTTCAGTCTAAGGGATTGCAATAGTGTGTAATCGCATTGGGCCTAAGAGGCTTAAAGTTTTTAAAATGCAGTGAATTGAAGAAGTATTTTTTTTTTTTACTAAGACAGCAACTTGAAGTTCATTTACTCCGTCCAAAAAAAAAAAAAAAGGATTCATTTACAAATATTCCTCAAACACACCCCAATTGTATCCTTGAAATATTAAGCTTTTGAATATGTTAAAAGATAAATTGATATGTTAAAATCCATCGCGAAATCATGAGATAGTTAGGCTTTGTTTGGTTTATGGATTTCGTGAGGGAAAAGAGAGGGGAAAGGAAAACAAAATGGAAAACTATAGTCCCATCCGTAAAAAAAAAGGAACTAGTTTTTCATCTTGTTTTTCTTTCTCTCACGAAATTCATAAACCAACCAGAACCTTAGACTATTTACAAATTACAGCAACTTTAGTTTTAATCCAAAGTTGCTTTGCCATGTCTTCAAAGAGGCTTCGAACTTCCAAGTAAAGCAGCAACCTCACAACTTAAAGTTGTTGATTCAACAAGCCCCTACGGCATTCTATTGAATAAATAAATGCATGAAATGATAAAGGTATGTTTAGAATAAAAATAAGTAAAATACAAAAAAAAAAAAAAAAAAAAAAAGAAGAAGAAGAAGAAGAAGAAGAAGAAAGAAAGAAAGAAAAAAAGAAGAAGAAGAGAAGATATCATGTAATAACTATTCGATATTTGATACATATTTTGGAATGCCAAAGTTTAATACATCAAATTTGATTTTGATGTAACAAATTACATGCACGTGCAACCAACTGACAGTAGTTGAGTTGGCCAGGGCCCATTCTCCCATTGGGAAGGTTGTGGGTTCGATTCACCCTTCGCAGAGCCAAGTAAGGGAGATTTTCTTTAAAGTGGGCTATGGTTCCCCCCTTGTGTGTGTGTTAACTAACTCTCTAATCTACTAACCTCATTCACGTCATATAGGTAATTTGTTTTTAAGACACGAGACACACACAACAACAAAAAAAAAAAAAAAAAAAAAGAAGAAAAGAAAAGAAAAGAAAAAAAGTACACATATGCAGTTGATTAATGAAATTTTACGTATCTCTTCGAGATGGTATTATCACATATGATCAACAAATTAAACATAAGATCAAGCTAGGGTTTATTAAGCCGACTTAATTGTCTTTCTATATTGGTGACAATATATACAAGTGAATTTTCATTTACATATAAGGCACTTACTGCATTTCACTTTCATTAGTTTGAAATTTAGTATGTGTTGCCGTGCAAGCACGTACAAATTGGATTTACATAAAGATATCAAGATGTATAATATGGTTGAGCACTGACTGAATGGTTCTGTTTCTAGTGTGGGAGTACAGCTAATGACAATATGACATGCAACTTACACACTACTTTAAATATATAGAAGACAGAAATGTTAAAGTTTATATCATTTATAATAGTGTACGTTCCACTCAAATGCATTTAACATATTATCATACGCATTCAAATTATTTTCTGCTCATGTTATTTTTTTCGGATTTTAATTTAGTATTTACTTTGAAGGCAAAAAAGTTTCAAAATTACTAAAGAAAATACTTTTTAAAAATAATTACACATTAGGGAATTGAAAAGCTACTAATTATCAAGTTATATGACTAATTTGTCTGAACAAATTTCGTGAAAGTAAAAATTTAGTAATTATTGATGTGAAGTTATCAGTTCGTACGTATAAACATTTTCTCGATTTTTTTTTTTAGTGTGTGTGGACATAATCATTAAATTTACTAAACACTAGTTGAAGTTGATAATGGAATGAGAGACAAAATCCAATTCTTGATCTTTTGTTAAGAACATTTTTTTTCATAAATACATATCTTTACCGGGTTTTATCTTGATCGATTCAAATGATATATATATATATATATATATATATCATGCATAGCAATCTAAGCAGAGCAGATTAATTAATTAGTACTACGTTGTAAAGTATTTCCTATACTTTTGAAACAAAATTCCACTCTTTTTTTTTTTGGGTTAATTACACGGACCTCTCCTAAGATTTGGCGAAATTACATGGACCTCCTCTTTATATTACAAAATTACACAGACCTTCCATCTAGCATGAATTGACTATTTTACCCTTACTTGGTTTACTATTTTACTAAACTATACACACACCTCTCTCTCTCTCTCTCTCTCTCTCTCTCCTCAGTGCACCTAAGATCCTCTCCCTATATGGCTATATATATACATATATATATATATATATATATACGACCAGACTCTAGAGTGAATAGGGTAAACTGAACATACTCAGTGAATATTTGTTTTGCATGAAAAAACCCGCGGGCTGCCCCACTGACCCGCTGACTCACGCATGCCTTAGAGTGAACATACCCAGTGAACATTTTTTTTTTGCCTATATATATATGCGGTCAGGCTCTAAAGTGAACATACCCAGTGAACATTTTTTTTTTACCTATATATATATGTGGTCAGGCTCTAGAGTGAACAAGGTAGACTGAACATACCCAGTGAAGATTTTTTTGTTCCTGAAAAAACCCGCGGGTCAGCAGGGCGCGCGTAGGTCAGCGGGTCAGTGGGGCATCCCGTGGGTTTTTTTAGGCAAAAAAAAAAAAAAAAACATTCACTGGGTATGTTCACTCTACCCTGTTCACTCTAGGGCCTGACTGTATATATATATGAATATGAATTCGTTCAAAAAATCAAAATTCTAAACTCAAAACTAATTTGTTTCTAAGATTTAAATCCAAAATTAATTTATTCCAAAACCAATTTGTTCTTAAGATTTAAACCCAAAATGCCAAAACCACTCAAAGATCGATGTATACATGTATCTATGTATATATGTAATCAAGGGCTATATATGTATACAAATATGTATGCATATATGGTGTGTGTATGTATGCATGTATGTATGTCTATATGCATAGTCTTTATATATGGTGTGTATGTATGTATGCATATATATATATGTATATACAGGAGAGAGAGAGAGAGAGAGAGAGAGAGAGAGAGAGAGAGAGAGAGAGGAGATGGTTTTTTGATAACTAAGGGTATTTTTGGCATTAGCAAATTAAGAAGGGAAGTCTCTGTATATTTTGCAATCTAGAGGGGAGTTGTGTGTAATGCAAATCCAAACCTCAAAGGGAGGTTTGTGTAATTTTATAATTTAGATGGGAGGTCTGTGTAATTTCGCCAAACCTCATAGGAGGTCCGTGTAATTAATTTTTTTTTTTTTTGTAAGTCTTTAAATTTCAATTGTGGTCCAAATATCATAATAAATGTTCCAATACAAGAAACTGATAACAATTTGCAAAATGAATGTAAATATTCACAAATCATGCAGTTTTTGTATAATTATTTACAGATTGTTACCTTTTGATATGTAGATTGTTTCTATATAAATATTGATTTAGAACTTTCCTAAACAGAAACAATATTCCTTGTTTTACAAGTTGTTGGCTTTAAACAGAATATTAATTGTTTCGTAGACAATAACTTTCTTAAGAGGCTTTAAACAAACACTGGGCCTTCAAACTTAAAATTGTTCCATTTGAAGAAAACTTGGATTCAGGGTTACGTATATAAATAGTAAGAGATCGATTATGGACACACAAGTCAATAACTACTGGACGTATTTGTTTTCTTTTCTCCTGAGACAACAGGTATTTGTAGATTTTTAAAACTATGATCAAACCAGGTCATATGCACGTACAGAGACGTTAGTCTCTTGTTATTTTTCAGAAATTTTAAAGTAATTTGAGAGTACCATATACATGGACATATGGTACTCCTACATAGGCTACATGGTAGCTTATAGCAAATTAGAGTGACTATTATGGATAGTGGGACCCATTCCCACGGACTCACCAATAGTATATATGACTCATATTAGCTCCGCATGAATGTAACTTTATCCCACCATATTCTGAATTACCTACTCTAATTAATTGGCTGCAGTATTTCACGTACTAACGTCACGTGATGCATTGATTGCAATCCATTTACCTTAAAAAAAAAAATTTCGTTAATTTCTACGATCCAATGTACAAACTAAGTTTCGTATCAAAAAAAAAATGTACAACCTAAAGAAATTGCTATTTCAAAATAAGGGTTAAATTTATTTAATTTCCCTCAAATTATACCTGCCTGTTTGACACTTTGGTCTGTAAATTTTTTTTTTCTTCGCATTTTGGCTTCCCACAAAATATTAGTTAAGGGACCAAAATGCAAAAAAAAAAAAAAAAAAATTTATTTAGGGGACCAAAGTGCCAAACAGGGTTTAATTTTGAGAGTGCAAAATGCATTTAATTTACCCTTAAAATAATCATAGAAGATTGCCAGCCAATATTGCTTTTTCATGGATAAAAATGATCGATCTACCTGCAGGGCGGAACCAGGACGTTTGCCTTTGGGGGCCGAGTTACTATGTAGGCTATCTAAGAATCACACATAGGACCTTGAGATGATTTTTTTTGTTCTATTTATACATAAGTATTTCACAATTTTTTTTCTTATCATATTTTGTGAGTTTATCATATATAATGAGTGGTCTAATTGTCCTTGTTTATCCAAATCTTGTATCTCAAACAATTCTCAAACACACATGGTTGAAGTTTAGAGTTGAAAAAAAGTAATAAAATGATTTAAGGCGACTAATTAAGGGAGTAGCATATTTTTTTTGTTTGGGGGTGTTAGATGACAATAAAATATGAGTAGTAGATTTTTATTTTTTATTTTATTTGGGAGTGTCAACAAATTAACAATAAAATATGAGGAATATCACACATACATTTGTATTAGTCAAAAATAAATTACCACATGTGAGGTGTGCCATGGCACCCTACACCTACACACAGTTCCACGTACCCCAATCTGCCTGCATTTATTATTACAACTTTTATTCTCTCTCTATTTTTTTTTTGGGGGGGGGGGGGGGGCTAAGATCATGATCACCAGAAGTATTACAATAACTAATACGTACATCATTTCCAAACTCTTTCCACAGCATGAAACTAGCCCATTTAATTTTATGTCAAGCATTATATATAACATATTTATGTATATATATTGCATGTCACACATTGGATTCACGTGGCTGATCAATAGGAATGTTTAGGACATTGCTTAACTCAATTGTGATATCTTCTGGCCGATCCTTAGGAGTCTCTTCCTTTGCCATTGTGTTCAAGTCATCCATGGTTGTTAATTCTTCATCAAGCTTCAATATTGGTAGAACTTGTTTCTTTCTGTCCTTGTATATGATATACAACACCATTTGTGCTATTCCAAATGCAAACCCTAGCACGTTTGGCGTCTAGTGATACAATAACAACCCAAAAGAAAGAAAAAGAAGGGTGATGTAAGCAAAGATATTAGAGATGATGTCTCTCTCTCTCTCTATATATATTTATATATGTGTGTATAGAGATTAGGGATCAAATATTAATTGGACACTTACAGCTATGTAATAATCCTTTATCCAAAGGCCATAGCAGAACCACACAACAGCACATATTGTGAGGAAGAATGAGAGTAAGAATGGCATGTACTCTACGCTCTTCGTCTTGATTACTTGCCTCTATAAATTAACATAGATAAAAAAATATTTAATAGACAGAAAAAAAATATATTTATATATACACACAAATATGTATGCCTTACATGGACAAAATAGTCATTGAAAAGTTCTCTTAGTAAGCTATCAATGATTTTGGGCCTGTTTACAGTCGCAAAAAAGTGCGATTGGCCAAAAACAACATTGGACTGCTTCTTACCAACAATTCTTTTTTACCTACTATCCGCGGTTTGCCAAATTCCTAATTATTGCACTTCAAAACCACATTTGAGACCTCTATATATAATAAATGGAGCCAAACAGGGTCTTACTAGCAATGCATGCATTTGTTGAGTACTTAGGAATTTAAAGTACCATTATGCTAAGAGGGGCAGCAAATACGCAGACAGAGAAGATCGCGCAGATCCATCCAACAATTTCAACTCTCCGATGTCCATTTGAAAATAGGTATGTGCACGCTATGATGATTCCGTACGCTCCTACGTTAAATAAGACCAGCAACTTTGTTGCATAAACCTACAAATTAATTTCCAAAATAAAAGAGAACAAATTATATATTATTATATGAAATATTATAGGTTAAAGAATACAAGAAAATTGTATTAATATAGAGTGGTACCACGACCACAACAACACGTGGTACAACTGTCAAAGGATTTGGGAACTAAATTTAGAATTAAAATTTGGGAACAACATTAGACTACTATTTATAAAAGACTGCTATATATGGTTCCCAAAATTGAATCCAAAATGCTTTAAAGTTGTACCCATACTAGCTGTGACAATGATTAGTGGATACATACCACATACCACAACATGTGGTACAAGTGACAAAGAATTTGAGAAACATATATATATATATATATAGCATTAGTAGTACTCGATCTTATTGGTTTGTAGGTGATCAATTTTGGTGGAAATTAAAATGGAAATTAAAGATGGGATGGGGACACCTAACCTTGGCCTCTTTAGTTGCATATATCATGAAGAGAGTGAGATATGTGACTTCAATGGCACATCCTGTGGCGTTGATAGTGATAAGCAGAGTCGCGTTTGTCTTCAGAAAAGCATAGTATAGATATGCCATTGCACTGAAGAGTGCAACTGAATAAGGTATTGATTGAAATCCTTCGGTTGACTTTCTCTTATATATTCTATAGAATGTTGGCCTGTAACACAAAAATTTAGAAGATTTTGTTCTCATAAGTTAATTAACATATATCATTAATTTATCCATATATATATATATATATATACCAAGTGGGGGAGAGAGCTAGAGAGAAATCTAGAGAGAGAGAGAGAGAGAGAGAGAGAGAGAGAGAGAGATCTCACAGTGGAGACAAGTACACCAAAAATGACACAATATTACCTGAGTCCAATATAGGAACTTAATTAATGAACAATATACAGATGATAGAAAACCAAAGAGAAAATTGCATGTAATTATAAGGGGAGAGAATGAGAGAGAGAGAGAGAGAGAAGAAAATGTATGGTACCTATAATGCCAAAGGCAAAAGCCATGTGAGCAGCAGATATTAGTGCCATTTTTGGTGTGAAGCTCTTTGTTTTTGGGGGGTGGGGGAGGGTTATTTGCAATTGATGAGGCCAAAGAGCTTGTGAAATTCTTTTGCATTGCTTCCATTTATATAGCCATGAAAAAGTAGAGTACTCCAATATATGGGTATGTTGAAGTTGGCTTTGAGCTGTCCATCAAGTACTGCTTTGGTTTGGGTTTAATTCTAGCTAGATGACTAGCTAAGCTAGCTAGTACCAACACACACAAATATCTATGTATAGTTATATTTGTCTTTATATATATATATATAATTAATCAAAATGAATTTCTAAGCCTATATGATCTAGTTAGGGCTGGCAAATTAAAGCTAGCTCCATGTCTCTTGCTCATTTAGGGCCTGTGTTCACATAATCAATTAAGAATTCCTTATTTTATTTGAATATCTTAATTTAACAGTTTTCTTTAAAAAAAATTAACATACTTTAAGAAGATACTTTTTTAAGTTATCCCTTTTATTATGTAATAAATAATACACTCTCACTTGTAGTTTTGAAAATTTTTAACTTAAAAAAGACAATAATGAAAACTACTTAAAATTCTTTTATCACAATAAATTAACTTTCTTCAAATAGTTGGAATTCCAAGCCGCAGAAGGAATTTGCAATACGAGCTGCTTACATACGGCTAGAAATTAATAAGAGCCGGTTGAGCCGAAAGGTGACGTGAAGCAAATGATTGGTAATAAAAAGACAAAGAAATGAAATGAGTGTGCAAGTTTTGGGTGATAGAGGGTTGTAATTAGCACGTGAGCACAGAGGACCCCACTTCTGTTCTGTTACGTTACTTTAATCTGGTGGCTCCACTTGTACACATCTTCACTTCATCCAACGTCTCCTACATGGCTTGCTTTTTTCCCCTTTAAAAATGGCTTTCTTTTTTTATTTTTTTACCAGATATCTAATTATTTCTGTGACAATAACCGAAATGATATTCTAGATATTAATAACATGGGCACACGCAAAAGAGAGTCATATCCCACTCTATGACATTTTGGTCAGACTTCAAGATTTCTAAGAGAGTTACAAAATACACATATTGTTATAAAACTAGTAATAACTGATGCACAAATAAATAATTACACAAAGGGACACAAATATTTCAGGTGGTTCGGCAATTTGCCTACGTCCACTGCGGAGGGGGATCACCTTTGATTATTGATTGAACCTTTACAACCCAAGCACTAATTTCTCAATTACACAAGTGATATTTATAACTCTCTTTTCTCTCTTTCTTTCCTCCTTCTTTTCTTTTCTTTCTTTCTCTCTTCCGCATTCTTTCTACTAACAATCATGGCTATATATAGCCATGATTTTGTATAGTGAAATTCCACAATGGTTAGTGTCCATTGTGTGAAGCAATATCTCTTAGTGGCCATTCACCCTTTCCACTTATTTCACAACACTCCCCCTTGAATGTCCATCTAAGAATAATACCATTACCCATCAATTACTCCCCCTCATTGTAACATGAGAAAATTCACAAGGAAACTTCTTTGAGTTTGCGCATTCCAATGTTGTGTACTAGCTTCTTGAATGTTGCAGTTGGTAGTGCTTTTGTGAATAAATCTGCGAGATTATCAATAGAACGTATTTGTTGAACATTGATTTCACCTTCCTTTTGGAGCTCATGTGTATGGAAGAATTTTGGTGAGATGTGTTTAGTTCTATCACTTTTAATAAATCCCCCTCTGATTTGTGCCACACATGCAGCATTATCTTCATAGAGTGTTGTCGGGACATCTTTGATAGGCGATAAGTCACATGATTTTCGAATATGTTGGATCATAGATCTCAACCAAACACATTCACGACTGGCCTCATGCAGTGCAATGATTTCAGAATGATTTGAAGAAGTGGCTGTCAATGTTTGCTTCACAGATCGCCATGAGATGGCAGTATTGCCACAAGTAAATACATAGCCTGTTTGAGATCGAGCCTTGTGTGGATCAGAGAGATAACCAGCATCGGCATATCCAACTAATGGTGATTTGGATCCTTTTGAATAAAATAATCCCAAATCAATTGTACCACGAAGATAGCGAAAAATATGCTTGATACCATTCCAATGTCTTCGAGTTGGTGCTGAGCTAAATCTTGCAAGCAGATTGACAGAAAAAGCGATATCTGGTCGTGTACAATTTGCCAAATACATAAGAGCACCAATTGCGCTCAAATATGGTACTTCAGGGCCGAGAAGTTCCTCATCTTCATCACAAGGACGATAGGGATCCTTCTTTACATCAAGGGACCGGACTACCATTGGAGTACTCAATGGATGAGCATTATCCATATAGAAACGTTTCAAAATTTTCTCTGTATATGAGGATTGATGTAAGAGAATTCCTTCGGGGAAATGCTCGAGTTGCAACCCAAGACAAAATTTTGTCTTTCCGAGATCTTTCATCTCAAATTCCCTTTTCAAATAATCAGCAGTTTTTGTGAGCTCATCGGAAGTGCCAACAAGATTAAGATCATCAACATATACTGCAATGATTGCAAAACCGGATTCTGATCTCTTGATGAAAACGCATGGACATATAGCATTATTTATATATCCTTCTTTCAATAAATATTCGCTCAAGCGATTATACCACATGCGTCCGGATTGCTTTAATCCGTATAGAGATTTTTGCAATTTAATGGAGTACATATCTCGTGGTTTTGACTTACATGATTCAGGCATGTTGAATCCTTCGGGGATCCTCATATGTATATCATTATCTAGTGATCCATACAAATATGCTGTAACCACGTCCAGTAAGCGCATATCAAGTCCTTCAGACATTGATAGGCTTATCAAAAATCGAAATGTAATTGCATCCATTACCGGGGAATATGTTTCATCGTAATCGATGCCAGGTCTCTGTGAGAAACCTTGTGCTACAAGTCGGGCCTTGTATCGCACAATCTCATTTTGCTCATTACGTTTCCGTACAAATACCCATTTGTACCCAACGGGACTTACATCTTCAGGTGTAGGGACTACAGGCCCAAACACTTCCCGTTTTTCTAATGAGTTTAACTCAGTTTGTATGGCCTCTTCCCACTTTGGCCAATCAATTCTATGTCGACATTCTTCCACTTTTTGTGGTTCAGGATCCTCATCACTTTGGGTGATGTCTAGTGCTACCGTAAAGACAAATATGTGATCAATGACCGTGCCATTACGATCCCACATATTTCCAGTGGACATATAGTTTATCGAGATCTCTTTATTCTCAAATACTTGTGCCTCTTCATGGGCTACTTGTTCCTCTCCAGGGGAACCCTGTTGACCAACGTTGGATTTATCAAGTATTTCTATAGCGCCTTTTGAGATCTCTGTATGAGTTTCCACTTTGTTAATATGTCCTTTTATTTTCCTCTTCCGAGGAACCTTATCCTTTGCACCACTAGGTCTACCACGTTTCAATCGTGCCGTAGACTCATCTACCGCTGCACTACCAGATTGTCCTCTTGGGACTTCAATTCTTGCTGGAGTGTTTACAGCCGGTATATGTGATTTTATCACTTTCTTTGCATCAGTGAATGCATCAGGCAATTGATTTGCAACCTTTTGCAAATGAATGATCCTTTGAACTTCAAGTTCACATTGATTGGTGCGAGGATCAAGATGAGACATTGCCAATGTATTCCAAGAAATTTCATGCTGAGCTTCAGGTTTCAGCTTTTCTCCCCCTAATGGTGGGAATACGGTCTCATCAAAATGACAGTCTGCAAACCGTGCAGTAAAAAGATCACCAGTTAGGGGTTCAAGATATCTTATTATAGATGGTGAATCAAAACCAACGTAAACTCCAAGGCGTCTCTGAGGACCCATTTTTGTGCGTTGTGGGGGTGCAATAGGAACTTGCACAGCACAACCAAAAACTCGTAGATGGGAAACATTAGGTGGTTGTCCAAATACAAGTTGTAAAGGGGAGTATTCATGATAAGAAGTTGGTCTAATCCGAATTAATGATGCAGCATGTAATATGGCATGACCCCAAGCAGATGTAGGCAGCTTTGTTCTCAAAAGTAAGGGTCTAGCAACCAACTTGAGACGTTTGATAAACGACTCAGCTAAACCATTCTGTGTATGCACGTGAGCAACGGGATGTTCAACATGAATTCCTATTGACATGCAATAGTCATCAAATGCCTTGGATGTGAATTCCCCAGCATTATCAAGACGTATAGTTTTGATAGGAAAATCAGAAAATTGTGCTCGTAATCGAATTATCTGAGCAAGAAGTCTGGCAAATGCAGCATTACGAGATGAGAGTAAACAAACATGCGACCATCTAGTTGAAGCATCTAGTAAGACCATAAAGTAGAAAAATGGTCCAGACGGTGGATGAATAGGTCCACAAATATCCCCTTGGATACGTTCCAAAAATACTGGGGATTCAATTTTCACTTTTGTTGGAGATGGTCTCACAATCAATTTTCCTTGTGAACAAGCAGTACAAGGATTATCACGAGGTAAAAGGATTTTCTGATTTCTTAAAGGATGTCCATTTGAGGTTTCAATGATCCTACGCATCATAATAGCTCCAGGATGACCAAGACGATCATGCCAAAGTCCAAACACTTTTGGGTCAGAAAACTTTTGGTTCACCACAACATGTGATTCAATAGCACTTATCGTTGTCTGATACAATCCAGAGGAGTGTGCATGAAGTTTTTCCAAAATATGCTTTTTGTTTGAAACGACTTTAGTGATGCAAAGGTACTCAATATTACCCTCGTTAATGGTTTCAACGTGGAATCCATTTCGGCGGATATCTTTGAAACTGAGCAAATTTCTTCGGGATTTGCTAGAGTATAGAGCATTTTCTAAATGAATCGTTGTTCCTTTTGATAAAATAATGCTTGCTTTTCCAGAGCCTTCAATGAGACTGGTAGTACCAGATATTGTGCTCACATTAGCTTCTGCTAATTTCAAGTTCCAGAAATATCTCTGGTCTTGAAGAATGGTGTGTGTAGTTGCACTATCAACCAGACATATATCTCCATCTTTCATCGTACAATCTATCAAGTAATAAGATGCATATATTATTATAACCAACAGAAACTGTTTATACATTATTAAGAAAACAAAGATACAAGCGGAGTACAATAAGGCAATCTAATACATAGCATAGTTGTTCAGCCCAGATTCGTTGTTGTTTAAGCAATCAATATTAGCATTAGGGTCGACCAAGAAATCAGCAACATCCAAGTGGGTTATATCCAATGGGTCATTATGGTCTGCAAAATGTGTCTCTATCTCCTTTTCTTTTCCTTTTAGTGATGCTTGATAGAGATCTACTAAGTGTTTTGGTATATGACATTTACGCGACCAATGCCCTTGCATGCCACATCTGTAGCAACCATCTTCGTCTTTCTTGACAGCTCTTTGTACACCTTTGCCTTTAGCATTTTTGTTCCACTTCGGGTGGTAAGGTGTGTTGTTCTTGTATGGATGATAACCCTCACGATGCCAATGGTTATTCTTTCCTTGGTTACGGCCACTACCATGATTACGACTATGATTATTTCCACGACCACGACCATATCCATGATTTCCCCCACGTCCATGCCTATGTTTATTGTGTGGAGTTGTATTCACTTCAGGGAATACGGTTCCATTTGCTTCGGGCAATGGTGTCGAGCCAGTGGGGCGCATATTATGATTTTTCATCAACAATTCATTATTTTGTTCCGCAACAAGAAGACATGAAATTAATGCGGAGTACTTTGTGAATCCTTGTGCTCGATATTGCTGCTGCAGGAGCACACTTGAGGCATGAAATGTTGACAATGTTTTTTCTATCATTTGAAGATCAATGATAGTTTCCCCACACAACATCAGTTGAGAACTAATTTGAAATAAAGCAGAGTTATAGTCTCTAACTGATTTGTAGTCCTGGAATCGCAGGTGGATCCAATCATATTTAGCTTTTGGCAAAATGATCAATCTTATGTGTTCAAATCTTTCTTTTAAATTAGTCCAAAGGATAAAAGGATCCTTGACCGTAAGATACTCATTTTGTAAACCTTCATGGATATGGTGGAGAAGGAAAATCATTGCCGTGGATTGATCTTCCTCTAACTTATCTTGATCTTGTACTAATCCATTATTTTCTTCTACAACAATTTTCCAAAGTTTCTTTGATTTTAGTCGGATTTCAGCTTGGTGAGCCCACAACAGATAATTGTTCCCAGAAATGTCCAAAGCCACAATATCAAGCTTGGCAAGATTTGACATATTGTAGAACACTATATATATAAAAATAATAATATTTAGAATCTAGTAAATGCATATGCATGTAAATAAACATGTTAATGTCAAGTAAATAATTCAATACTACAATATAAGAATTTCCTCTTCGGGAGGATAATTAGTTTGATTCTCCATAATCTCTTTAAGAGACTAACTCTTCAAGAGTATATGCATCTACAAGTAAAAATAGATATATCTGTATCTCTTCAGGAGTATAATAAGTACTTCTGCAGAAGTTTTATCTATTACCTCTTCAAGAGGTTCAATTTTTTTTTTTTTTTTTTTTTTTTTTTTAACTCTTCGGGAGCATTTAAAATATTGCCTCTTCAAGAGGACTGTCTAATTACTTCTTCAGGAAGTTTGTAATAAATTCCTTTGATCAAGAGGAGTTTAAATTATAACCACTTCAGGGGTGTATATATGTATACATATATATTATATATGAAGACAGTTAAGTATAAGTATAATCAATAAAAATGATATTCTTACCCTTTGATATGATCAACCCAGTTGGTACAGGCTCGTGCTGATAACGTGTTATAAAACTAGTAATAACTGATGCACAAATAAATAATTACACAAAGGGACACAAATATTTCAGGTGGTTCGGCAATTTGCCTACGTCCACTGCGGAGGGGGATCACCTTTGATTATTGATTGAACCTTTACAACCCAAGCACTAATTTCTCAATTACACAAGTGATATTTATAACTCTCTTTTCTCTCTTTCTTTCCTCCTTCTTTTCTTTTCTTTCTTTCTCTCTTCCGCATTCTTTCTACTAACAATCATGGCTATATATAGCCATGATTTTGTATAGTGAAATTCCACAATGGTTAGTGTCCATTGTGTGAAGCAATATCTCTTAGTGGCCATTCACCCTTTCCACTTATTTCACAACACATATCTAAATCTTTCTTTCCTGTTAACCATAAAAAAGAAGAAAAAAGAAAAGAAATACACTTATCAAATTTTACTCAGCACGCACATGTTTGACCGGAGATGCTACATGTATTGCCTCATACTACATGTGTAATGTGAACAGAACAAATTTGCTTATCCATTACTTTTTATTGATTGAGTTAGTGGGATTTACAACTTTTTTTAGATAAAATTAGAATGAATTATTGATAAAAAGTGATAAGTCCCACTTTATCACAGGTAATATTTGGGACACACTAAGAAATATAATTTTTTGGACATAATCTAAGAGATATGTTTATCTCTTTTCTGTGTCACCGAGGGGTCCAGTCACATCAAGGAGAGATATAGACACATCTTTTGGGTTGTATCCCAAAAGTTGTGTCTTTGGGTGTGTCTCAATCTTTACTCTTTATCACCGAATGAGGTACTTGGATGATCAATGAGTAATTAAATAGATACCCTAATGCGAATGTGGAATGTGGAGAGAATTTGGGTAAGATATCTCATGTGTTCAATGCATATAATGATATGAGTTTTTTTTTTTGGTGGATTCCACATGCAATAAACATTAGGAGCAATTAGGAATTAATTAGTCTAAATTAAGGAAGGTATAGTGGTTTAATTTAGATATAACTAGTAAAAAATATTTGGGAGTAGGTCCACTCATTGGCCTGTGTTTTGACAAATCTACCATAATATTGGTCTATATCAAGAGAGTTTCACCCCCTGTACCTCCGGCGACCTCGCCTGACCTCCTCTGGCGACTACCACCATCACCTCGTCTGACCTCCGGTGACCTTGCCTGAGCTCCAACGACCACCATCACGACCTTCCCTACATCCACCTACCATCACCACCAACAGCGATTATCACCACAACCTCACCTGACCACCCTCCATCATAATCAAACTACCAGATCAACATACAATGATCAAAAAACAAGTTTCTGGAAAGTTAATTTCTCATACCACAGAAAAAACTTGTGAATTTTTTTAAAAAAAATGTTGTGAAATTTATCAACAAAAAGTTGTGAAATTTCACAGAGTTCGTGAAATTTAACGAAATCACCACCCCACACCAAACCTTTGCTGATCACCACCATGATCTCACCTGATCGATTTCTTGACAACCAAATCACCACATCAACATGAAATGATCACAAAACAAGTTTCTGAAATTTAATTTCTCATACAGTACCGAAAAAGTCGTGAAATTTTCAAAAAAAAAAAGAAAAAAAAGAAAAGAAAAGAAAAGAAAGTTGTGAAATTTCTCAAAGATTGTGAAATTTCACAAAAAAAGTGTTCCAACAAATATTGCAAAAACTTTTTACAAATTTGAGCATTTATATCGATCTGCAACTTATTTTTTTTCTTCATAAAATCTATTTTTTTACAAACTACTCAACGAGATCTATCAAACAAGTATCATTGTTGATGTCAAACTTTGAAACAAAAATTTGAGAAAGTTTACTGACCTTTTTTTTTTGATAAATTTCACAAGACTTTTTTTATTGATAAATTTCACCAAAAAATGTGTTTAAAAAAAAAAAAAAACAGATCTGTGGTGAATCGGACCACCATGGCAGTGGCGGCGTCTTCGTCCACACTGGTGAATTGGCTGTGAATGTTCAGAGACTGAGTGTGTCCGTACAATGGTGGTTTTGGTTTTTCTTGTATTTAGAACTAGATCTTGCGATGGCTCGGAGAAGGTGGTGGTTGGCTCGCGATAGCTTGGTGATGGCAGTGTTTGGCTCGCGATGGTAGTGGTGTGCGATGGCGATGGTGCGCAATGGTGGTGGTGAGCTATGGCGCTGCTAGTGATGAGGACAACATCGCCGTTGATCGGCGATAGATATGAGACGTCGACGATAGTGGTGGTAGCGACGACGATGGTCGCCGGCGATGGTGGTGGTCTCGGTTGGTAGTGGTCAGTGGTGTTGCTGAGAGAGAGAGAGAGAGAGAGAGAGAGAGAGAGAGAGAGAGAGAGAGAGAAATGAAAATGACAAATACAAATAAGGGTAAAGATGTCCCAAAAATATGTGGTCAACTGGTCATATGACCTATTCCAATTAATTTATTGAATAATGTCCTTATTACCAAAAAGGTTTCCTTTGTGTCTTTAAACCAAATATTTTTCCTAATTGAAGATTTAATACCAAATTTTTGTAAACATTAATCCATTAGTATTTATTATCATCAAAATAGCTTTGTTCATCCTTTAAAGGCTTAATCCACCTCAAATAAAAGTGTAAAGTATAAAATGAGGTTGTTTGGAAAGACTCAATATGTTCTGTAAGTCATCCAATTCTACAAATTATATATAATGTTTGCTAGTTTTATGGTTTGGAATCCGAGCCCTTAAATTTGTCATACCAACACATTGTAATGGTTTCCATTAAAATAAGATAAAAAATAAGGATAAGATTGAACTTGATTTTATTTTATGTACTTTTAAGGAAAAATTAGTGAAAAATCCCTCAAAGTGACTTTTAAGAGTTTAGGGTCCAAAAGATTTCTTAGTTTGTTAAAAATTCCCTCTAGTTGAAAATTATATTTGGTAAACATCCTAAGACTAAAAATTTCTCTCTCTCTCTCTCTCTCTCTGAGATCTGGGTCTGCCTCTACTACGATCGATCTATCACTGTAATACCCTGAATTTCTGGAGAGTATATATATAAAATAAAACTTCTTTCTATAAACTTTTCTTTCCTTTTGGTGAAATTTGGTTACCAATCGATTGACATACTCCCAATCGATTGCCACTTTTTGATACCAATCGATTGACATATTCCCAATCGATTGCCATTATACCGACTAAAAGTAATGATGTGGCAACATCCCAATCGATTGCCATTCTTTCCAATCGATTGCCTTCAAATATCTGTTACCAATCGATTGATATCTATACCAATCGATTGGCATAAGCTGAGACAAGTTTTTTTTCTTTTCTTTAGCTTTGAACGTGTGGTACTCTCACCCCTCTATATATATGTATCCCATTCAGGTCTTGGGTCTGTTTGGTTGGTTTTTGGTTGAGAGAGAGAGTGTGTTGATATATATATATATACTCATCCATATATATATATATATATCTATATCTATATTTACACATACACACACACACTGCCCTTTGGCAGAGAAGAACAAGAAGAACAAGAAGAAGAGAAGAAGAATAGACAGAGAAGAGAGAGAGAGAGAGCTGGGGTAGAGGACAAGAAAGAGAAGGAGGAAAGAGAGAGCTTTGGTTTTTCAAGCTCACACACCCAAACACACCCTTAGTGAGTCCCTAACTCACTTGGTCCCTATATTTGAAATTTTTACAAGTTATTTATGAAGCTTAGAGGTATAATATGCATGGTTCTTAGGTTATATATGTTGTTTAATCAATCTGCTGGTAAAGACGAAGTGCTAATCGAATGGCATGATTACCAATCGATTGCCATCAGTCTGGACCCAATCGATTGGATAGAATTCCAATCGATTGGATAGAATTCCAATCGATTGACATTCCAATCGATTGCCAATGTTAGCAATCGATTGACATCATTTCAGACCCAATCGATTGCCATCGTTAGCAATCGATTGACATTACTTTTATCCCAATCGATTGGACCTTATACCAATCGATTGGTATGGCAGAGCATGGATTCCTTTGCTTGTTTATTATATTAGGGTTCGGTTGTTCAATTTTCAATTTGGACTTCCGTTATGCGATTTTGGGTTAGACAGGGATAATGTGACAACAAAGTTAAGTATAATTATACAGAATGGATGTAAGTAATAACATGGGTAATCTGTTGATTCTTATATGAGTTCGATATCCATTTCTTTTAATCCGAGTAGTCAGGCCACATTGGAAAATTGTCATGTGTCCTTATTAGTACTGAGTATAAGCAGGTTTGGTAAGTTCTGGGAATGGTACGTGGACGGACGTTTGGTCATGATATGTTCTTAAAAGCGGTGAGCTAGACCAAGTAGTCCTAAGATAGACCGGATAATCTATGATATGCTCTTAAAATCGGTGAGCTATGTAATATGCTCTTAAAAGCGGTGAACTGGGATGTCTAATAGATGACGTTGAGTCGTGGTAATAGATGATATGCCTTATTCAAAACGTTGTGTCCCTGAAATGCGTTGAACATGATACATTATTCTTAAAAGATGGGGACGGACTGACGTGGATTCCATGACATGCGGTGAGCTGTGTATATGCTCTTAAAAGCGGTGGACTGAATGAGGTTGTATCCCTAGAGTTAAACGATTGAGTCTGTTCGTTCAGTCAGAATATGTTAATATCGATGTTTGAGTAACAAAACGATAAGGGTTGGTTTTGAGGTTGAATAAAGAAACAAGATATTGTTATTATTATAATAAGATGTTAACTCGTGTTTTTATAGGCTTGTGTTTTACTTCAGCTAATTGGTACCTTGTTAGTTGATACTCACTCAGCTCTCAGTAAGCTGACGGCCTTTTATTGCCTGGACTTTTCCCCATCCAGACTATCCTGTACCTTATTCTGCAGGTGACAAATCCTACAATGACAGTTACCATCCGGGAGTGGAATACACCGATGGTGGCCCCACTGCCTATGCCAAGGAGGACTACTATGCTAATGTTTACGCCAGTTGAAGACTTGGAGATAGTTGATAGTTTATACTTTCGTTTAGATTGTTTTGTTATATTTGGTACTTGGGTATATGTTGCTTCCAAACCTTATACACTTCCGCTGTAGCTTTTCAGTTGTAATAACTCTGATGTTGTAATATAATAGGTTTCCTTTATATTACTGTGGGTTGTTCTTTATGTTTTCTAGAATTGTGTGGTGTAGAAGATTAGTGACATTCACCGGGGCGTGACAGACTCCAACACCACAGAGCCACCACCCTCTGCCACCACCACCACGATCATGAACCATCGCCAACCACCACCACTATCCCTAGCCGTCACCACCACCACTATCTCCATTGTTGCAGCCATCACATTCAGCCATCTCCGACAAGCTCGAACCAAATCCGGCCATCTCTACGTTAGTTACAGATTTTACAAATATTAAGTGAAATTTCACTTATTAAAGGATAAGTTAAGTGAAATTTCACTTTTTTTTTTCTTTCTATATCAAGTGAAATTTCACTTAACTTGGCTATAACAAGTGAAGTTTCACTTGTTTTGTTTAGTCACCGGAGGTGGTGGGCCGTGGGATGGTTGCCAGAGATGGTGGGGTTGATGGTCGGAGGTGGTAGGGGTGGTGGTAATAGTGGCTAGAGTTAGATGATGAAGATGAGGGCATTTTAGTCTAAGAAATAGAGGGAGTACTTATCCTTAATGATAGATTTAAATTGTCCTTAATATTAAAATTTTTTATGCATTAGTCCTTTCCACTAACTGCCCCTATTTTTAAATAGGCCTTAGATTGGAGCAGAGGATTAACCTCCAATTCTATTTGCTTTTGATTTGTGATCACCGCCAAATTGATTTTTGGACACATGTTGTTGGATTTTTTGTAGGTTATTAATTAATTTAAGAGAAAATTGGAAAAAATGTCATTGAGAGGAGCTTTATTCAGATTAAGGGCAACTTAAAGTGGACATTGGGGATAAGTCTTCCCAATGTCCATGGACCAAAATACCCTCATCTTCATCCTCTAATCCTAGCCAAACCCTAGCCACCTCCGACCACCACCCCAGTCACCTTCGGCTACCACTCTTGCTGTCTCCGGCCACCACTGCCATCTTCGGCGACCACTACCTCGCCATCTCTGGTGACCACCGCCGGCCGTCATCCTCCTTCCTTCCTCCCTTGCTTTAAAGTTATAGATCTAGGGCTTTATATAGATGGGGTATTGTAGATCTAGGAAGAAGAAGAAGAAAAAATGGAATACCTTTCAGGGCGGTCGACGGACATGGACGGCGGCTGTCAGAAGGTGGACGGCGGATGTGGCTGATTTGTCATTTTTTGGTCGAGAAATTAGAGATATCCTAAGTCAAATTTGACTTAAGATATCTTCCCCCAACTAAAAGAATTAAGTGAAATTTCACTGAGAAAGTTAAGTGGAATTTCACTTATGACAAATCAAAGTTAAGTAAAATTTTACATCATAAGTCAAGTTTCACTTAACTTAACCTATGTAAAATTTGACTTAAGATATGTTACGTGAAAATTCTGCAGTAACCTCATCATGCCAATGGGATGTGCGAGGATCATGAATGGTGGTCGTTGTCTTGCGTGGTGGTCGTCGGAGCTCGCAAGTTCCGGCGATGGTGATATAAATCTAGATCTTGACAAGTGATCTAGATCTTATTCGATGACAACAATGATGGCTATGGACGTGGTGGTCACAACGATGGCAATGGTGGTTGTGGTGGTTCTAACGACGTCCATGGAGGCTGTGGTGGTGGTAGCACGTGGCAATGGCAGTGGTGGTTGGTGATGGCTCGTGATGGTGGTAGGACAGTGACTCCGATGGGAGTAGTAGCGATGGTGGTAGCTCCGGCTCCAGCTCCGGTGGTGGTACTTTGATAGTAAGGATGAGAGAGAAAGTCAGAGAAAGAGAGAAGAGAGACAGTGGTGAGGAGAATATCGAGAAGGGTAGTTAGGGTAATTGAAAAATATGAAATGCACTTGAGGAGTGATTTTTGAGTGATATGGATTGGAGTGAAAAATGGGCCTGGACTTTTGTCTTTATGGAGGTTATTTTTAATGGGTTGTCTTATAAATCAAGAAAACCCAATCTTAGGGATCTTATATCAAGCCTCCCTTAATTTAATTGGGTTATAATATTTGTGGGTTATTTAATTGATTGTGTTATAATATTTGTTGTTTGGGCCTTTTAATTCAAAGAATACATTTGTGCTCACCACATAATTGCTCACCCTTTTTTATCATGGGTTAATGCAGTGGAGCCCAGTATCAAATGAGAATTAATTAATGGTGTAAAGTATTGGGCCCCACTGCATTAGCCAATGGGAGATGAGGGTGAGCACAACTGCACTTTAATTCAAAACCAAACAAAGCTTGTTTTTGGCCATGAGCCTCTTTATTTCAAAAATCCAAACACGAGCTAAAAGCTTGATATGACACGTATCCCATATTGCGAATTTACAAGACCTTTCAACAACGTATAGATACTTTACTTTTATAAGCTAATAAGCTTGTGTTGGGAAAATGCTCTCTCATGCGCTCGCAGGAGGGGCCTCAGGCGCTCGCAGGAGGGGTGCAAATCTTGGATTCGGACCGTCCGATTTGGCTTGAAAATCGTGACTTGCGCGGGTGCGTTCTATAGACTCAAATTGTACTCTCGTGCATATGGGTACTGTCATATTTCAAAATTAATTTGAATTATTGGAAAGATCAACTGATACTTGTTATTTATAATGTATACTATAATGTATACTTCATAGTATTTGTGAATTCTTTTGATTCTTTTGCCATCAATTTGGCATCATTCAATAAGTTATGTACATGATAATTAATTTTCATTGTATGTTTAATTAAATGACATTAAATGCACGCTTTATTGACCTTTGGAGTTAAATAGTACAATTACAGTCGACTAAGAATTATGTTTTATGATTGTACAATTTAATAATAGAGTGATAATTTGTATAATCAAATCTCTTTAATTATTTTGTACCGATTGAGTACTCGTCTTAATCCATTCGTTGAATTTTGTATATATTTATTTAACATTTATTTTAGTTACGGCCCATGAAAAATATTGTACACTCGAGGATAAGGAAAATTCATTTTGAAAGTGTGTTGCATATTCCGAAATTTGAAAGAAATTAAAATTTGATTTTTCAAGGATAGGTTTTAGTCAAGAGAGCATTTTGGCCCACCAAAAAAATGACACACCAATGCTCACCCAAGCATTCCATTGGCCAATGCAGTGGGACCCAGGATTAAACAACATTATACAACATTTGTTTAATCCTGGGTCCCACTCCATTGACCAATGGGATGTTTTGGTAAGCATTAGTGTACCATATTTTGGGTGAGCAAAAGTATTTTCTTTAGTCAAACCTATTGAAGAGGAAAGTCTGTAATTTCAAAAAATCAGGAATGCAAATTGTATTTTGAATTCAGATGAGAAGAAATCAAGAAGTGAATTTATTTTCACGCTTAGTGGAGGTGCAGTATCTTGGAAGTCGCCCAAGCAAACTTGCACAGCTAAGTTAATGATGGAATATGAGTTTGTAACTCTTGAGATAGTTGGTAAAGCTGGTAGTGAAGCTGAGTGGTTAAGAAACTTTTCACCAGATGTTCCTATTTAGAATAAACCAGCTCCATCAGTGTCTTTATTGTAATAGCCAGGCTGATTTAGGTCAAGCTATAATTAACTCCTATAATGGCATGAGTAGGTGCATATGCCTAAGACATAATCTTGTGAGACAGCTGTTTAAGATAAAGTTATATCTCTTAATTTTGTAAGGTCAGAAGTGAATTTGAGTGACTATTTAACAAATCACCTGGGAGAAAACTAGTGTATGAAATATCGAAAAAAATGGGACTTATGCTTATAACAAAAATCAACAATGATGGTAACCCAACCTAACCCAAAAAATAAATTCATAGTTTTTGCTTGTAATGTACATGATGAAGTTCTTACATATTTGGTTGTGGGACCTAAACTATGATTACAAATGGACTTAAGGATCCTCAAAAGTATGTCTCGATTTTTTTTTTATATGATTTTTTTAGTCTAATTTGCATTTTTATATTTGCGAGACATTAACTAATAGTGAGATCAGGTGCGGGTGTTAAGGGGCGGACCATTTTTAGCGACGAAAATGTCGTTTTTAGCTCGTCGCTTAAAATCATAAAAGTGGTCCGTCCCAAAGTCCGCCTTTTGACGCCCACTTAAGATCCGGACTGCATTAACTAATATGCATATTAAATATTTCATTTTATACGCTAAGAGTATATGCATATTACAATAATGTGTTACCGTTGGTATTCTATACAAGACATGACATCACTGCAACTATATGTTAGCTGTACCTCAACTCTTTGAAATTCAATTTTTAATGTTTTTTGCCAGATTCCATAGAAGGCTAAGTATGAAACATCAACTGCTTGCTTATGCGTATTTCGTGATACTTATAACAATTTTACAATAAAGAGAGAGGCCTAAAAGCCTCTCCACAATGCTTCATGTGGCTCTTGCATGACTTTTTCTGATCAAATAAAAAAAATAGACCAGTGTATAAGTTTAGAACATGGCTAATCTATATCTATCTATCTATAAATGAAAAGCCAAAAAATTTAATACATTGTGCCCTGCTCATGTGTCTTTTTCTACTCTTTTTATTTATTTTTTATTTTTAATTTTTTTATAACAAATATAGCTTTTTGGATTCTAAAAATCTAATATTATGAAATTAATAGGTTCATTGCACCTCATTAAAAAGAAAAGGAATAATATCAGGAGCCTCATTTGTTTGCACTAGCTCCAATTTTCTCTCTTGACCTTTTCACAATCTCATAAGGTCAAAAGCACTTCCATATTGCACCACGTGACATTTTCTTTTATTTTTTCTCTATTTTTTTATAATTATTTTATAATAGATGTGAAATGGTTTAATTGCAACTTAAATTTAGAATTTAGAAAGCTTTTTTTTTTTACTTCAATGGTCACATAATTCATTGAAAATATACTATGTTTAAAAACAGCTCTCGTTCATAGCACGGGTTATCACCTAATTATTTCAAAAATCCAAACCCAATTTAAAAGCTTGATGTGACACCTATTCCACATTGTTAATTTACAAGACCTTTCAACAATTTATATATACTTTACTTTCATAAGCTAATAAGCTTGTATTGGGGAAATGCTCTCTCACGCGGGCGCAAAGGGGGGGGGGGGGAGTGGACTCGTACCGTCCAATTTGGGTTGAAAAACTTGACTTGCGCAGGTGCGTCGTGCGGACTCGAATTGTACTTGCATATGGGTACTGTCACGTTTTGTTCCTGGTATTAATTTTTTTGACTGTTGGAGAGCATAGCACACATGTTAAAAATATTTTCTTAAAACTGGTTTAACTCTTTTCATGCACATGTCTAAAATTGGTTGGTTTAACTCTTGGGTTTAATGGAGTTTAACCCCTTGTTTTAATTGATGTGGCTGTTGGGAGGCTGCACTAATTTCCTATATATTTGTATTAGTTTTGTTGTTAAAAAAAAAAAACAATTCTTCCAAAATACTTTCTTCTCCTTCTCTTATTCTGAAAAACTATTTCTGCAAATTCTCTTATATATTTTGGAGCAATTCTGAGCACTCATATACTCTTTCAATTCGAGTGTACGTTTGGAATATTTGATTACTGAATCCTAGAGAATATAGCGCCATGTTAAGACCTTTTGCATCGAGTCATTGACTCCGAGGGGGCAGAATTATTCTTAAGGACAGTGCTACCGCAGCACGCCTCAATCAAAATCATAGCAATATCTTCATTATTTTCAACAATCTTAAGAACAATTCTGGATAATGCTATGATCCCGCGAAATGACTCAACCCGAGTTCTGTCCAAGTGGCTATTGATCCTGTAATATTATCTCTATCCTGTTTATAATTTCAACATTTATAGGACAATACAGTTCTTAACAATATTAAATAATCCTACGCACATAAAATAATAATAAAAAATGACGGCACAATTTTAGCTTCTTTGTCTCTACTTTGCACATGCTCTTGACATGACCATTAAATAGTAATGAAAGCAAGTTTTGGAAGTTCTTCAAAAGGAATAATTTCATTGCTGATATTGTACATATGCAAAACAGTTGAATTATATTCATAAATTGGGGTCTTTTTAAAATTAATTTGAATTATTGGAAAGATCAACTGAGACTTGTTAATTACAATGTATACTTCATAATATTTGTGAATTCTTTTGATACTTTTGGCATAGTTTGTCATCATTTAATAAGTCATGTAATGGATAATTAATTTTCATTATATTTTTAATTAAATGACATTAAATGCATGCTTTATTGACTTTTGGCATAGTTTGTCATCATTTAATAAGTCATGTAATGGATAATTAATTTTCATTATATTTTTAATTAAATGACATTAAATGCATGCTTTATTGACTTTTGGAGTTAAACAATATAATCACATTGGACAAAGAATTATGTTATATGATTATATAGTTTTATAATAGAGTGATAATATGTATATTCAAATCTCTTTAATTATTTGGTACCGATTGAGTACTAGTCTTAATTCATGCACATGTTAAAAATATTTGACTGTTGGAGAGCATAACACACATGTTAAAAATATTTTCTTCAAACTGGTTTAACTCTTTTTATGCACATGTCTAAAATTGGTTGGTTTAACTCTTGGGTTTAATGGAATTTAACCCCCTGTTTTAATTGATGTGGCTGTTGGGAGGCTGCACTAATTTTCTATATATTTGTATTAGTTTTGTTGTTAAAAAAAAAAACACTTCTTCCAAAATACTTTTTTCTCCTTCTCTTATTCTGAAAAACTATTTCTGCAAATTCTCTTATATATTTTGGAGCAATTCTGAGCACTCATATACTCTTCCAATTCGAGTGTACGTTTGGAATATTTGATTACTGAATCCTAGAGAATATAGCGCCATGTTAAGACATTTTGCATCGAGTCATTGACTCCGAGGGGGCAGAATTGTTCTTAAGGACAGTGCTACCGTAGCACGCCTCAATCAAAATCATAGCAATATCTTCATTATTTTCAACAATCTTAAGAACAATTCTGGATAATGCTATGATCCCGCGAAACGACTCAACCCGAGTTCTGTCCAAGTGGCTATTGATCCTGTAATATTATCTCTATCCTGTTTATAATTCCAACATTTATAGGACGATACATTTCTTAACAATATTAAATAATCCTACGCACATAAAATAATAATAAAAAAATGATGGTACAATTTTAGCTTCTTTGTCTCTACTTTGCACATGCTCTTGACATGACCATTAAATAGTAATGAAAGCAAGCTTTGGAAGTTTTTCGAAAGGAATAATTTCATTGCTGATATTGTATTTATGCAAAACAGTTTAATTATATTCATAAATTGGGGTCTTTTTAAAATTAATTTGAATTATTAGAAAGATCAACTGAGACTTGTTAATTACAATGTATACTTCATAATATTTGTGAATTCTTTTGATACTTTTGGCATAGTTTGTCATCATTTAATAAGTCATGTAATGGATAATTAATTTTCATTATATTTTTAATTTAATGACATTAAATGCATGCTTTATTGACTTTTGGAGTTAAACAATATAATCACATTGGACAAAGAATTATGTTATATGATTATACAGTTTTATAAGGCTAGTGCTAATGCCAAAGCACAATGTGCTAATGCCAAAGCACAAAGTGTCACTAAAAGCTTTAGTGACACATATCTAAGTGTCACTAAAGCTTTTAGTGACACTTTGTGCTTTGGCATTAGCACATTGTGCTTTGGCATTAGCATCACCCTTTTATAATAGAGTGATAATATGTATATTCAAATCTCTTTAATTTTTTGGTACCGATTGAGCACTAGTCTTAATTCATTTGTTGAATTTTTGTATATCTTTATGTAACATTCATTTTGGTTACGACCCATGAAAACCGTTGTACACTCGAGGTTAAGGAAAATTCATTTTGAAAGTGTATTGCACACTCCGAAATTCGAAAGAATTTAAAATTTGATTTTTTAAGTATAGGTTTTAGCCAAACCTATTGGGGAGGAAATTATGTAATTTTAAAAAATCAGGGATGCAAATTGTATTTTGAATCCAGATGAGATGAAATCAACAAGTGAATTTATTTTCACGCTTGGTAGAGGTGCAGTATCTTGGAAGTCGTCCAAGCAAACTTGCACAGCTAAGTCAACGATGGAATATGAGTTTGTAACTCTTGAAAAAGCTGGTACTGAGGCTGAGTGGCTACGAAACTTCTCACCAGTATTCTTATTTGGAATAAACCAGCTCCATCGGTGTCTTTATTGTGATAGCCAGGTTGATTTAGGTCGAGCTATAATTAAGTCCTACAATGGAATGAGTAGGCGCATACTCCCTAAGACATAATCTTGTGAGACAAGTGTTTGAGATAAAGCTACATATCTTAATTTTGTAAGGTCAGAAGTTAATTTAGTTGACTTTTTAACAAAACCATTAGGGAGAAAACTAGTGTATGAAACATTGAGAGGAATGGGGCTTATGCCTATAACAAAGATCAACAATGATGGTAACCCAAACTCTGTAATTGGAGAACCCAAGAAATAGATTTATATGGGTAATGATTAGACTCGTATTTTGCATTCTGGATGTCTTTTTCTTGTATAAAATACCATTCTCGAAGCTTCTAACCACATTGTTTATACACTTTTACCATGTATCCCTTGTTTTTATCTCTTATATCATTCATGTTGGTTTCTTGGTCGTTTTATAGGTAAATAAAGTCATACTTGTGAAAAGGGAGGTCCTATTTCAAGATTAGTGTAGAAGCTTCAACTTCTATCCTAATTTGAGTGCCGAAGACCATGATTTAAGAAGCTACTTCCATCTATGTTAATGTAGATCGTCGAGTTAGCTTCACGTGATCGCAAATTTCACGTCAATCCAAGGATCGAGCTACAAGATATGGCGATTCTACGATCGGCGCGCAAGGCAGGAGTGAAGCCAAAACAATGCCCAAGCAGAGGGTCCCTTTCGACCGGTTGAAAGTCCCGGATTCCTTCTCTTTTGTTTTACAAGTTTGCCCTTTTGTGGTTAACTATATAAGTACAACTTACGTTTTTTTTGTAGGATCTTGTCTTATATTTCAGCAGCCTTTCTTCAAAACCTCTCTTCTATCTCTTAGGTTTCCCAATCCCCTTTGTATTTACTTCCTCAATCTACCCCCATTAGAGTAGTTAATGTAGAGAGAGAGAGAAGATTGGTCCTTTCCATAGCATATCTTGATTGTATTGAAGCTAGCATTGAAGTTCTACTTACATTTATGATAATGTCTCCTAGTTGGTATCATTCCTCTTCCCCTCTTTTTAATATTTATGCATTTACTTCCATGAGTAGCTAGATTTTCTTGGTTGGGGATTATAAAACCACCATTGGACCCATGTGTGCTCTCGTGTAGGATTTCTATGTTTTATAGTCTTTCTAGGGTTCATGTGGGTAAGGTTTGACCTTTTAGGACTTCACCTATGATGTCAAACATCATAGGTTGTTCAATCCTTCTACATCATAGGTTGTTCAATCCTTCTAGTCCAAACCTTACTTCATGTGTTCCATTGAAACTTCTATTGAGCATTGTCGGTTGACCACCATATGTTTGATTGTTGGTCTCAATGGAACCCTCTACCCTAGAATTTACTATATACATAGAATCCATTCGTTGCTTGGTCCAAGGTGGGGGAATGTTTCCCAACCTCTACTTTTCCACTTGAAAAAAAGCCCCTTCTCCAATTTAACTTGTCTTTAATCAAAGCTCAGTTTTTGTTACATAAATAGTCATTGTAGTATAAATAGTGTCAAGAGAATCTCACTAAAGATGAAAAGTCATTGTTTTCATTCTTAGTTTTCATTATTCTCATTGCATTGTAATTGGATATTAAGCGTCCATCTATCGTTGTAATCCAATCCATGTGGACTCGACACCATACTTCCAAAATACGACATTTTTAACAACATTATCCGCCTCCACCTCCTATTGATCAAAATTTTGAGAGAAAGATCGGGGATTACCTTCAACCTGAGACGATTTCTGCCCTATCATGTATTATATTCCTGTCTAATGCGGGAGTGTTTAGTTTTAAACCGAGAATGATCAATCTCTTGCCCATCTTTTATGGACGGGAAAATGAGGACCCCTATAAGCATATTAGGGAGTTTGAGGATATTTGTGGTACGCTTGAACAACAAAGATGCATACCCAAAAAAATAAGGCTCAAGTTGTTCACCTTCTTGCTTAAGGATAGGGACAAAGATTGGCTTGTGACACTTCCTTTGACTTCCATTGGATCATGGCCGGAACTCCAAAAGCAATTTTACAAGGAGTTCTCTCCCGTGCATAGGACACAAGCATTGGTTAAAAAAACCCAACATTTCTCCCAAGGAGAACATGAGACCTTTACCGAATGTTGGTTGAGATTCAAAGATCTCCTCTGAAAATGCCCACATCATGGTTTTGACAAATTTCATCAAATTTCTATTTATTGTGAGAGATTACACCCCAATACCAAACAATTAATCGAAATCATGTGTTTCGGGAGTTTCTTGACTCTTGAGGCCGAGCAAGTCGAAGCTTACTTGGAATATGTTTATAAGACTTCTCGCGGTTGGGGTACAACTAACCCCCATGATCAAACTCTTTCGGTAACCGTCGGCCCAGTGAGTCAAAATCTCTACCAAGTGTCTAATGAGGTCGATCTATTTCTCAACTCACGAGGAAAGTGAAAGCCTTGGAATCCCATCGTCAATCCACCGAGCCCACCCTCATTGTCCAAGAAAAGTGTTGCATTTGTTACGACCCAAAACACTTACCAAACAAGTGTCCCGTGCTCCCTGTTCTTTGAACCCAAGCTTTAGAACAAGTGTGTGCCCTTGGGATGAATATTAGGCCAAGGTATAATCCATCAATGTACCAGGCTTACAATCCTCCGGGAAGGTGGAGTGCACCGGGACACAATTACCATAGTGACAAAGGGGCAACCTTACCACCCCATATTCCTCCACAACCATACTTTCTGCATCATCATCCTCCACCCGCACCTCAAGCTCAAGGACCACCTTATGCCTAAAATCAAGGGGCACCACATCCTCCACCTCCTTATGTGCCCCCTCATAAGAAAAACTTCAAGGATTCTAACCATGGCTTGACCTAAAGGATGAGCCAACTTGAACAATCGTTGCATTCAATGCACACATTATATGCACAATCTATGTAAGGATTGCAAGCCCAATTGGCTTAAATTCTTCAAAATCAATAAGTCATTGAAAAGTGAAAGCTCCCAGCTCAATCCATCCAAAATCCAAAAGGGCAAATGAATATCGAAACCTCCGATTCCAATGACCCACATGTCAAGTAAGCCAAAACAGTCACTACCCTTCGTAGTGGCAAAGCCGTGAACAACAAAGTACAAATGCCTCCTCCTAAGCCAACCTTGATTGATATTCTGATAAGAATTGAGGCCAAACAACGTTGAGGACCCTATCCCCAAAAAACTTTGACCTTGGAGAGGACTTGCCATAAGTCTTGGGGTTTGACAACCCCGCACCTCCCCCATTTCCTCAAAGACTCAAGAAGAAAGTCGAGAACTCAAAAACTAATGAATTCCTTGAGATGTTTAAAAAAGTGCAAATCATTATACCTTTGTTGGATGCAATCAAGCAAGTTTCGGCTTATACCAAATTCCTTAAAGACCTTTGCATAATCAAGCGAAGGCACAATGTCAAGAAGAAGGCCTACATGGCCGCTCATGCTAGCTCGGTGATTCTCATTAAGACTCCTCCCAAATACAAGGACCCCGGATGTCCTACTATCACTTGCATTATTGGACAACACCACATCGATTGAGCGCTCCTCAATTTGGGTGCGAGTTTGAATTTACTTTTGTACTCAGTGTATGTCCAATTAGGCTTAGAAGAGATTAAAGAGACGAGAGTCACATTACAACTGGTCGATAGATCCGTTAAGTTGCCATGGGGCATCATAGAGGATGTTATCGTCCAAGTTGGTAACTTCTACTACCCAGTAGATTTTATCGTCCTAGATTCGTAACCCGTTGAAAGAGAGAGTGCGGAGATTCCGATCATTCTAGGTTGTCCATTCCTAGCCACGTTTAATGCCCAAATCAATTATAGGAATGGTCTCATGAGTTTGACATTCGGAAACATGACATTAGATGTTAATATCTTCTGTCTTTTCAAACAACCAGATCTTGACGAGGAAGACGGTAAGGAGATATATGAGGTATGCCTCATTGATTCTTTAGTACAAGATTACTTTGATTTCTCATTTGATTTAAGTACTTTTGAAACAAGCACTCCAACTTTTGAAAAACATGAATTTTTACTCGAAGATAATATTAATCTTGATGTTGTTGAAAAATGTTTTCCAATCGATAATGCGTCGTTAGATTGCGAAAGTGATCTTAGTGACAAGGATGTGTCTTATGAGGATGAGGTGGCATTGTGAGAGTCCTTGAGGAAGCAATGTGGGCTACCCACTTAGAGAAATTACCCTAGAGGGATTGCTTCCCCTTTCCTTCTAACATTGTCATACCCAAACTTGAGCTCAAAACTTTATTGCATGAGCTCAAGTATGCTTTCTTAGGAGAGGAGAGTACATTCCCAGTGGTTATCTCATCCCAACTTGACCTATGTCAAGAAGGGAAGTTGATGGAAGCCTTGAAAAGGCACAAGAGTGCCCTTGGGTGGTGTATTGCCAATTTAATTGAGGGGAATTTTTCCTACCATTTGCACTCATAAAATCTATATGGAGGAGGATGCCAAACCGTCTGAACAAATGCAAAGATGGTTGAATCCTAAGATGTAGGAGGTTGTGATGGCTGAGGTCATCAAGTTGTTGGATGTCGGGATAATTTATCCCATTTCTGATAGCGAGTGGGTAAGTCCGACCCAAATGGTTCCCAAGAAATCAAGAATCACGGTCGTGGAGAATGAGAGTGGTGAGTTAGTGACTACTAGGACTACCATGGGATGGAGAGTATGCATAGATTATAGGAAGTTGAACACGGTCACAAGAAAGGACCACTTTCCCTTGCTCTTCCTAGATCAAGTTTTATAAAGAGTGGCCGGGCATAAACACCATTATTTCCTTGATGGTTACTCGAGGTACAATCAAATGAGATAGCTCCCGAGGACCAAGTGAAGACCACTTTCACATGTCCCTATGGCACGTTTGCCTATAAGAGGATGCCATTTAGGCTTTGCAACACACCAGCGACATTTCAAAGGTGCATGCTTAGCACTTTTAGCGACATGATTGAGAAGTTCCTAGAAGTCTTTATGGATGAATTTAGTGTGTTTTGTGACTCATTTGATGGGTGCCTTGAGAACCTTGAGAAAGTTCTCAAGAGATGCATAGAAATGAACCTCGTGCTCAATTGGAGGAGGGGGTGGGGTGCAAATCTTGGATTCGGACCGTCCGATTTGGCTTGAAAATCGTGACTTGCGTGGGTGCGTCCTGCGGACTCGAATTGTACTCTCGCGCATACAGGTACTATCACATTTTGTTCCTGGTATGAAGTTTTGTGACTGTTGCAGAGCAAAGCACATGTGTTAAAAAATATTTTCCTAAAAGTGGTTTAACTCTTGTCACACACATGTCTAAAATTGGTTGGTTTAACTCTTGGGTTTAATGGATAACCCCTTGTTTTAATTGATGTGACTATTGGGAGGCCGCACTAATTTCATGTTTATTTGTATTAGTTTTTTTGTAAAAAAAAAAAAACACTTTTCCAAAATACTTTATTCTCCCTCTCTTATTCTGAAAAACTATTTCTGCAAATTCTCTTATCTGTTTTGGTGCAATTTTGTTCACTCATATACTCTTCCAATTCGAGTGCATGTTTGGAAGATTTGATTGCTGAATCTTGGAGAACATAGCACCATATTGAGACCTTTTGCATCGAGTCAACGACTCTGAGGGGGCAGAATTGTTCTTAAGGACAGTGCTAGCGTAGCACGCCTCAATCAAAATCATAATAATATTTTTATTATTTCCAATAATCTTAAGAATAATTCTGCATTCTGGTATGATCGCGCAAAATGACTCAACCTGAATTCTGTTCAAGTGGCTATTGTTCCGGTAATATTATCTCTATTCTGTTTATAATTCCAACATTTATAAGACGATACACTTTCAACAATATACAATAATCCAACGCACATAAAATAATAATAATAAAAAAATGACGATACAGTTTTAGTTTCCTTGGCTCTACTTTGCACATGCTCTTGACATGACTATTAAACAGTAATGATATCAAGTTTTGGAAGTTTTTCGAAAGGAATAGTTTCATCGCTGATGTGTTATATATATATATGCAAAACAGTTGAATTGTGTTCGTAAATTGGGGTCTTTTTAAAATTAATTTGAATTATTGGAAAGATCAACTGAGACTTGTTAATTACAATGTATACTTCATAGTATTTGTGAATTATTTTGATACTTTGGCATCAGTTTGTCATCATTCAATAAGTCATGTAATGGATAATTAATTTTCATTATATGTTTAATTAAATGACATTAAATGCAAGCTTTATTGACTTTTGGAGTTAAATAATATAATCACATTGGAAAAAGAATTATGTTATATGATTATACAGTTTTATAATAGAGTGATAATATGCATATTCAAATTTGTTTAATTATTTTGCACCAATTGAGTACTAGTCTTAATTCATTCGTTGAATTTTTGTATATATTATGTAACATTCATTTCGGTTACGGCCCATGAAAAATGTTGTACACCCGAGGCTAAGGAAAATTCATTTTGAAAGTATATTGCATACTCCCAAATTCAAAAGAATTTAAAATTTTGATTTTTCAAGGATAGGTTTTAGCGAAACCTATTGGAGAGGAAAGTATGTAATTTTAAAAAATCAAGGATGCAAATTGTATTTTGAATTCATGATGAAATCAACAAGTGAATTTATTTTTATACTTAGTGGAGGTGCAATTAATTCCTGGTGCTTCTGTGACAATTGCCGCTTATAAAACAATACCTATATAAACAAAAGAAACCAAACCAAACCGTTTCAAAAGCTTGTTAGACAATCCAAAGACTTGTAAAAATTTATAAACTCATTTATAAAACAACCCATAAACCCCCGGATTACAAGTACCAAAAAGTACAAGCTTCACACGCCTCAGCAAACAAGGTCCTAAAGTGAACCAAAGTACCATACTCACATCAAAGTCTTATTACAAGCTGCACGGTTTAATAATCGGCACAAGTTAAACATATATTACAAACAAAATACAAGTTCTATTAGCATAAGGAGTTCCCGGTCCTTCCTTGCCTCATTACCTGCGATTCTCTCCTCTATTCCTTGCCCCTGAATGATTATTTATATAACCATACATATATTTGGATTTGTTTAAGCTAACGCTTAGTGAATAGATATCAATCAAGCACACGGATGACAAATATGTTCCAATCCATCATAACACATAATTATTTAGTCTCTAGGGAATAAGTGCACCTTTACCGATCCAAAGTCTTAAGACTCAATCACGACCCATGCCCCTTCGAAATGTCACGTTAATGCATTTCTCGGCAAGTGACTATCGCCACTACTAATCCTCCCCCTTCGAGAGGACGTCTCACGGTGAATTAGCATAAATCCCCCTTTAACCCACATATGCACATAAACAAGCTCATTTAACATATATCACCATGCTTTTCATTTCAACATACATTGGGCCTACTTTATACATGAGTTTTACCTAATATGAACTACACATAGTATCTATATAAAATTCCTAGCATATTAAATGGATTAAACCATGGAACCATCTAATATATCTCACCTCAAACGATTCGCTTAAGAACGTGAAATAAAAGTTCACTTTTACACCGGGTTCGATTCCTACACAAATTCGGCCAATTTTGGATTATGGGTTCCACGTGGGCTGCCACGTGATTGCGGAATGCCTTTTATCATTATCAATCTTGCACCCCTTTCGACATGCTTTTGTAATGTATATACATATGTATTAGTTGAGGGCATGCTTAGATTAATAATTCGACTAAAAAGGATGTTGAGTAGAGGCCTATCACGAGATAGGATGAGAGTGGGTGTTTTAGTCCGTCGGGCTCCTTCCCTTCTATTCCATAATCTCCGAACCTAGAAATCTCTGGTTTCCAAAAGATCAGTTTGCTTTTAAAATGGTTTCTTAATTTCCCTCCAAAAAATTAAGTGGCGACTCGTATTTAAATTTGAAAAAGTTAAAAAGCGTGGTTAAACTGCGAAAATCCACAACATGAGACAGAGAAGATGGTTAGATTTGATGAAGGACTACGATCTTTTGATCCAATATCACCCGGGAAAGCAAATGTAGTGGTCGACGCGTTAAGCTAGAAGATGATAGGGAATTTAGCTGGTGAGCTAACCAAGCAAAAAGAATTAGTCTGAGAGATGGAACGTTTGGAGTTAGATATAATTCCAGAGACAAATGGTAGCTTGATGATGGCGATCATTACTCACCCGGACATCATTGATGAGATCAAGGTAGAACAGTTCAATGACTATTACGTGTGCAAAATAAGACGAGACACCTTTGGGAAAGTGACCTGACTTTACTTTAGAATGAGAAGTATTGATGCTTGGAAATCGTTTGTACGTGTCGAATTGGAAAGATTTGAAAGAAAGAATCCTAGAGGAGGCACATAGTGCTAAATATTCAGTCCATTTGGTAAGTAACAAGATGTACCAAAACTTGCGATAGAATTTTTAATGGAGAGACATGAAGCGGGAAGTTGCAAAGTTTTTTTTCAGAGTGTTCAGCGTGCCAACAATTAAGGTAGAGAGACAAGTACCCGCAAGACTATTACAGCCATTACCTGTGTCAGAGTTGAAATGGGATAAGATCACGATGGATTTTGTTTTCGAATTTCCACGATCGCCTAACAAGAATGACAAGATTTAGGTATAGTTGACAGATTGACGAAGTCAGCTCATTTCCAACAAATCAAGACGACTATGCCATCTAGTTTAGTAGAGTTATATGTGAAGGAGATTGTAAGACTACATGAAGTTCCAACAGTTATTGTATCAAATCATAATAGTAGTTTTACATCGAGGTTTTAGGGAAGTTTACAAAAGGCTATGGGTACCAAGTTGAGTTTCAATACCGCTTATCATCTTCAAACCGAAGGGCAGTCCGAATGAATGATTCAGACATTAGAAGATATGCTTAGATTATGCACTATAGACTTTGGGAGTGATTAGGAGAAGCACTTACCATCAATCAAATTTGCCTACAACAACAGTTTTCAATTAAGTATTGGTATGGCACTGTACGAAATCTTGTATGGGCATAAGTGTCATTCACCGGTTTATTAGATCGAGGTTAGGGAAAGAAGATTGTTAGGACCTGAGATAGTATAGTTAACTACAGAGAAGGTGAAGCTAATCCAGAAGTGACTTAAGGTAGCTCTGAGTCGTTGTAAGAGTTATGCCGATTCTAAATAACGAACGATGACATTCAAAGTAGGAAACTTTGTGTACTTGAGAGTATCTCCTTCGAAAGGCATTGCTCAATTTTAGAAACTGGGAAAACTTAGCCCGAGATTTGTAGGACTATTCGAGTTCATAGAGAAAGTAAGACCAGTGGCTTACCAACTTGCCTTATCATCCGAACTAGCGTATGTACACAATGTATTTCACGTGTCTATGTTGAGATGGTGTATGACTAAGATGAGTAAGATTATCGTACCAAAACCATTGCAGATCCAGAAAGACTTGATTTATGTAGAGCATCCAGTGGAGGTCTTGGATCAGAAAGAACAAGGGTTGATAACGAAGACGATTCCAAAGGTGAAAATATTATGGCGTAGTCACACAGTCAAAGAGGCTACATGGGAGAGTGAGAAAACGATGAGGAAGGAATACCCATATTTGTTCGACTTATGAGGTATAAGGTTGGGGACAAACTTTCTTTTTGGAGGGGAGAGTTGTCATACCCATCCCAGAAAAATTTAATTATTTTAAAGGCATAATTGAATTATGAGAATTATTAACGTGGTTTAATAATTATGGATGAGGTTGACTGTGGGTCAATGGTGGGTGTCAATCGAGGACACAAAATTTTGGTTATCAGTGAGAAATTGGCGTGATTGAATGTTATTTGGCTTTATCTGAGTTACATAAATAGTAAATCTACATGTTTTGTATGTTTACTGATAGATTAGATCATGTTTATGATCACTTTGGAAGATTTGATTATAACTTATATGACACGCTGCATAAAAGGTAGGTTATCTAGAATTTCATAGAAATTTTCTTCGGAACATAATTACGGAGACAAATGGAACTTAGACAAAACTTGTATAATATAGAAGTTTTCACCCGTGAAGCGATAGCTTAGACATTTAAGATGTTTTGGGGAACAATTGGAAGTTTAGAGAACTCGTGGGGAGTTAAACGTAATTTTGGAAATTTTTGCTTATATATAAAAAGAGATTTAAATATTTTCGTTACAAGTTTTATCCTAACCTAAAAGAGAGAGAGAGAGAGAGAGAGAGAAAGAGAGAGAGAAAGAGGAATTTCTTTGGCTTTGGACTTCACGACGCCAAACGACAAACTTCTGGAGAGAGAAAGCTTAATCCCCATAGCCAAAGCTTGGGTTTGAACTTTCCTATATTGTTTTCCTTCTCAACAATTCTTCAATCTCTAATCTCTGTGAGTATTTTAAACTCACTCTTAAATGTAATTCATGCTTAGTTACTACTTGGGTGTATGTAATTGTTAATCCCCATTGATGATCATACGTTTGAATTTCAAAGCTTAGAAACATGGATTTTTCAAACTTAACCAAAATCCGTTTTTAGAGATGATTATGAAAGATTATACATCATATATACTATGTTTAGAACTTTAGAGCTTAATTTGTTCATATGAAAAAGTATATAAGAAAATTAGTTTTGTCATCTTTTAGTCTTTCATTAAGTTCTAGAGTTATAGTTTAATTCATGTAAAATTGATTACATATTCTTAATCCTTGTGAAATACCGAAGAGATCCATAAATTATATGTCCTATATGCTTCGGATTTGCAAAATGGGTGAAAATGGACCCTTAAACTGAAAACAGAGTAGTTCTGACGAGGAAGACGAAGCCTCTGCTTCATCTCGCGCCCGATCGCGCGAGCGAGAGTTGCGCGAGCGACCCCTCGCGCGAGTGACCCGCGCGCGCGAGCTGTGCGATTTCAGGCAGATAGAAAAGTTTTATATAAGAAAAATAAAAATTAGGCAGATCGCGCGAGCGGACCACTCGAGTGATTCGCGCGAGCAACCCGCGCGCGCGATCTTCCTGTACTCTGGCAGAAAGAAAAGTTTTAATAAAGAAAAGGGAAATTGGGCATATCGCGCGAGCGACCCATCGCGCGAACGGCCCGCACGCGCGACTACTGGCAGTTTCTAGTTTTCCTTGTTATGTGATAATGGACTGTTTGGGATAAAATCTATATGCTGTTTGAGTACTGTTTGGGAAATTTATTAAATCAGAATCTTAATTGGTTGTGTTGAACGATTAAAACGTTGTATTGTGACTTATCAATCCCCGTACGCACGTCGATTATATAATTCAGTTAATTACCTCATATTTTTAAGTTTCATGACATACATGTGGTGTCAGTTGTACATGCATGGTGAGTGTGAATGTTGGTCAGTGTGAAAAAGAGTAATGGTCAGTGTGGCATAGTGAGTGCGGTTGAGATTGTGATGTGGACACTCCCTGGTAAGTGAGTACCAAAGTGTGTTGTGATTGAGATTGCGGCGAGGGTGTCTTTGAAATGCGACGGTGGCAAAACTGGACACTCCCTGACGACCATGGTAGCGTCAAAGTGTGTGAAGTCGAACTTGGACATTCCCTGGCACCCATGGTAGTGCTAAAGTGTGGCCTACGGAAACTCCCTGATACCCGAGTCTGGATACTGCGTGAGGGTTCCGTCGGTATTTGCATGGCGGATTAGGTAGTCAAAGTGTGAGGCAATGAACACTCCCTGGTACCCCAGACCAAAGTGTGAGGCAAACTGGACATTCCCTGGCACCCCTGTGCTAAAGTGTGGCTATCGGAGTATTTCAAAGATACCGATGTGTGATGGTGGGTTGTTGGGTTTTGTCGAGAGAAAAGAGTCGGTAAGATGAGATGGTGCATTGTTCTCATACACGGTCACATATATGTGAATTACATCTTTTAAATAATATTGTGTTTGTTTCCCCAATATGACATCTTTGCTTTAATATAAACTTATTGGATTAAATGAGAATTGGAAAATGGTAAATGAGTATGTTTTACATTCAAAGTTATGTTTTTAATACTCACCAGCTATTGAAGCTGACGACGTTGATGCGCCCTGGACATTCGTGTTCAGGCTTTTCAGGTTATGACATTGCTGGACCGTATAACTATGCAAACTGAGAATCCCTGCCGGATAGAGAATTTACTTTTATATGTTTTAAGTTATAATTTCGGGTTGTAATAAGGATGACTGTAATAGACACTAAGTTATTGTTTTGTTTTAAGGCGGTTTGTGCCTTTGGAGATCCCGTGCTGTACTATGTTATAAGTTAGAAAAATATCTGTAAGCTTTGATTACTCTACTCTGATTATATGTTTTTGTTGTTCGACGTTTGGGACGGAATCGATCCTTCAAACTGTCGCGACCTACGGGTCCATAAAGGAAATTAAACGCTTTCCATATTTATGCTACGTCGGGGCGTGACACATTGGGTAATGGACATAGCGAGAATTTTCAGAACTCTTTCGATGTCCGATACACAGAAAATCGAGAACGCGTGATGTGCTTAAGAGCAAAGCACAGAATTGGTGGATGAATGTTTTGGATCAAGGAGCATCGATAACTCTGAAGGGTTCATGGCAAAATTTTACCGTCGATTCTTTCCGAGAGCCATTCATAACGCGAGAAATAGAGAGTTTGATAATATCCAACTAGGGGACATGATTGTAACGGAATACACTTCGAAGTACAATGCATTGCTGAGATTCGGAAAGGGTTCTGTACCGACAGAGGAAGACAGAGCAAGGAAGTACGAAGAGGGATTGATAGAGAATATCCTCTTGAGGGTGGAAACGTATGAACACTCGACCGTAGGAGCAGTGCAACATACAATACTCATATAGTAGAGGGAAGAATGGAAAGGTCGAGACAGAATCAACAAGGAAAGAGGAACAATGAGGGTGGTGACCAAAACCAGGGTGGATCTTTCAAGAGGCCTTTCACGAGAGGCTCTAGTTCTAGTTTCAGTGGACAAGGGAGATCGGCGAGTAGCATACCGATATGTTGTAATCGACCACACACGGGCGGATGTTTCATGACCAACCCTCAAAACAAGAACCAAGGAGTGGGTAGTACTAATTCTATACCTAATTGAGAGGCAAGTGTTATGATTGTGGGTCATTCGGGCATCACTCCAGGGAATGCTCGAGAAAGTGCTCACAGCAAGAGGCTAGTTCTGTGGATTCTAGTGGTTCGAGGCCTAGATAATCCGGCGACAGGAGACAGGGGATAGAACAACGACAAGGGAAGTCATTTCAGTTGAACCGTGGAAATGTGGCTGCTATGGATACAGTGGTCTCAGGTGTGGTGCTTATATGTTCACATCTAGTATGTATACTTATTGATTTCCTATATATTTGTATTAGTTATGTTGTACAAAAAAAAAAAAAAAATTCTTCCAAAATACTTTCTTCTCCCTCTCTAGTTCTGAAAAACTATTTCTGCAATTTCTCTGATATGTTTTGGAGCAATTCTAAGCGCTCATATACTCTTCCAATTCGAATGCACGTTTGGAAGATTTGATTTCTGAATACTGGAGACACTACAACAAAAAATCCTTATTATGACTTTAAAAAAGAGTCATAAATGTATATTTATGACTCTTTTTTAAGCTTTTAAAATAAGTCATAACATTGCAGTCATAAATAAGTTCGAGTTTGTTAAAAAAAGTCATAAATAATTATTACTTTTACAACAGTTCTAAAAAAATAGTCATAAAAAATGAGTGCTTTCAAATTATTTATGACTATTTTTTAATTGATACAGTCATGAATAATCTTCAAAAAAGTCATAAATAGCCTTTTAAAAAAGTCATAAATAATCTTTAAAAAAGTCATAAATAGCCTTTTAAAAAAGTCATAAATAATCTTCAAAAAAGTAATAAATAACCATTTAAAAAGTCGTAAATAATCTTCAAATTAGTCATAAATAACCATTTAAAAAGTCATAAACAATCTTCAAAAAAGTCATAAATAACCTTTAAATAGTCATAAATAATATTTAAAATAGTCATAAATAACCTTCAAAAAGTCATAAATAATCTTTTTATAGTCATAAATAATCTTCAAAACAGTCATAAATAACATTTTAAAAGTCATAAATAATGACACTATTTATGACTTTAGTAGAACTATTGCTAATTTATTATTGTTTTTTATGAAACAGTCATATATAATATAAAACACATTTAAAGAAAAAAAATATTTTGTTGATAATCGAACAATTAAGATTACACAATTCAAATACATCATCAAAACATGCATGTTACAAATCAACTCAAGAACCATATTCAGATATTATCTTCCTTCCAACCAAAATTTTTCAATAATCAATCTAATAATTAGTTATGTACAAGAAAAATGTAACAGTAACCACTAAGTATGTATTAAACCAACAAACCAATAATGTATATGTAACATTGTTAAAAAAATAAAAATAAATAAATAAAAACAAGATCAGTGTCTATTTAAACTCTTCAATCTCCGCTAGTACATCAACTTATTTGCAATATTTGTTCCATGTAGTCTAACTGTGTAACACTGAAACAAAAATGAAATCAATGTATTAGATTCTATATAACGAGTATGTAATTTTCTTAAATTGTAAAAATATAGATTACCTGGAAAAAGGAAAAAATGTTGAATTTTTCAATACTTAAATGTATTCTTGAATGAACTCAATGAACTCAAGTTGAAGTACATTTAGCTCGTGGCTTTCATATTTCACTTTTTGAGACAACTCTTTCATCTGAAAAAGTTCAGGAAAGAATGAGATGTTAAGGATGTATTCCCTCCCCACAACACCACCACCACCACCTCCAACACATATGAAAAAAAAAATTCCACAATTTATGAATCAAAGTAAAACAAGAAGAACAGAAATTTTGGCGACACATTTACAAAGAATACTATGATGATACCTTTATCTTGATAGATTTGGATGGATTCTCCATTATCACTTTCATGAAAAGTAACATATGGTATCCACATTCATAATTTCCTGGTTGCTTTGGTCCCTATGAATAAATGTATAACAAATATTAGACAAACAATAAATTACTGCAATCACAAGTCGTGGTAAAACTAACTTATCTTGGAATGAATGTTGACCTAGAATTTCTAAAACTTTCGACAGAGTCTCCTCTATAAATAGAACCTCCCAAAAATTTCAAACAATGAACACATACCCAGCAACAATTGAATAACCGCAACATACATTATATCAATACATTAATCATAACATACTAAGTATAATTTAAACAGCTACCATTATATCTACCATGTTTTTATTCAGATTTAATTACCTTTACGAATTGCCAAATTGGTTTTGGCCTTCTTTTCCCTTTGAAATTTAAAGCCTTGAGTCCACTTCAAGACAATATTCTCACACACAACGATTACAACACGAAAAATTATTAGAAAATTCGATGACTAAGCGTTCACAACTTTCTACGATGCAACCACAATAAGAGGTAATTAATTATAATTCAACTTCTAAACGCAAGAATAAAACACCACAAAGAGATTCATACATCCACGTTTTTCACAAAACTCTACTTCATAAGAGATTCATATATCTCAACTCAAATTTCCGTTAAAATTATATTAACAGCTACATGTTCACACAGATTCATAACCCACACAAAATCACACAGTCATAATTTCACAAAGCTCAACTATTCATGAGAACTCATATCTTTCTATGTACAAATAAATTAATTTATATTAACGAACACGAAATCACACAAAAATATGATATAGCAAATACGCTTATTTTAACATTCATAAATCTGCTACTGTAATATGAATTTTCTGCCCAAACGGTGCAGAATTGGGAAAAATACCATTAGACGAAAGTTGTCCAGAATTGCGTTTCCTACAGGCTTATGCGAACAGAATCACGAAAATTGTAACGTATGATTTATTAGAAATTTTCTACTAAAATCTGATTCATGAAAATCCCAAATCCGAAAATTGAATAATTGCTCAAATGTATATCCAAGCCTCATCTATAAATCTCAAATCATAACTTCAATCATTATAAATAAAAACCTAAATCTCATAACCCATAACCATACTAATTTAATAATCTATCCATTTAAATTTCAATCAAACGAGATTGAAGAAAATAACAAGTTAACTCACCGATTTAGGACTTCAATGTTGATGAAGATTCGCAAAACAATATTTGGGGTTCTTCTTTTGTTCTCTTATTATCTTCTTCTTCTTCTTCTTCTTCTTCTTCTCTCTCTCTCTCTCTCTCTTGACTGCTCTATTTTTCTCATGTCTCTCTTTTCTTTTCTTTTTGTTATCAAAACCCTAGGAGGTATATTATGTATGTATATATATTATGTATGTATATATGATACACCTACATATATTATAACACAAACACACAAAAGGCTAAAAATTCCGTTTTTTGTCTAGGGGCCTCACAAAAAGGCTTTATATGGGCCCGAAATACATTCTAAAGTTCTAAAATGAGTGACCCAATGGGTGTACATAACCCGGGTACTTAATTTAAATGTTAAAAACACAAATTAACACATTCACGGGCCTATAATCACTACAAAAAAATAAACACATCAATTCTTCAATGACTTGTTCAACTTAAGTTTTTACAACTTAACTCCACCACTTAGCTCTATAAAATTTCACACAATAATTAATGAATAAAATAAATACACACATATAAATAAATAACCAATTTAGGTTGTCTCATTATTTTGTTTTTTTAAATGAATATTTATATAAAGAAAATACGGGGTGTTACATGTATACCAAGTGAAATTTTATTTAAAATTTTTATACAGCGCACATTTCCCTAATCAAGAATCTTAACTTTAAAAATCTTAACATATTGTCTTTTTCACTATTTTTCCCAAAAAACAGTACTTTGATTCTAGAATTCAAAGAAAAAGAGTCATAAAAATAAAGAATATTTATGACTACTCAAAAATGAAGTCATAAAAGTCTTGTTATTTATGACACTTTTCTAAATACTTATTATATATGACACTTTTCACAAACATGTCATAAAAATTCTTATTTTTTATGATAATTTTCAAAAAACTGTCATAAAAAATCTAATATGATTCTTAATAAAATCTAAATTTTTGACATTAAAAGTAACTATCAAGTGTTAATAGTCCAATTTCAAAAAGTAATTTCTTAAAAACTAGTCTCTCAAAGGTCGATTTACGTGAAATTTCACTTAATATTCATGTAAAGATTTAGTGAAATGTCACATAATATTCGTGTATGCCAAGTAAAATTTCACAAAATATTTTTGTACAGAGGACCTTTCCCTAATCAAGAATCTTAACTTTAAAAATCTTAGCATATTGTCTTTTTTTCACTATTTTTCCCAAAACAGTACTTACGTTTGATTCTAGAATTCAAAGAAAAAGAGTCATAAAAATAAAGAATATTTATGACTACCAAAAAATGAAGTCATAAAAGTCTTATTATTTATGACCATTTTCAAAAAACTGTCATAAAAACTCTTATTATTTATGACCATTTTCAAAAAATTGTCATAAAAACTCTTATTATTTATGACCATCTTATTATTTATGACCATTTTCAAAACAGCTGTCATAAAAAATCTTATTATTTATGACCATTTTAAAAAAACTGTCATAAACAATCTTATTATTTATGACTAATAAAAAAATGGTCGTAAATAAAACACCACTTACCAATCTTATGACTATATTTGCAAAAAGAGTCATATATGTTAGAAAAAAGTATTTGTTATGACTCTTTTTTTAAAATAGTCATTAGCCCAAAATAAAAAAAAGTCATAAAAAAGGTTTTTTCTTGTAGTGAGAACATAGCGCCATATTGAGACCTTCTGCATCGACTCATTGATTCCAAGGAAGCGAAACTATTCTTAAAGACACCTTAATCAAAATCATAGCAATATCTTCATCATTTCCAACACATGTTGCCTCACGTACAACAAAAATCTGGACTATGAGTCAAACATGGACGCTTTAATCTCAACATATCATGTGAGTCTACCATGAACGCTTTATTCCATAGGTTCACATTAACCTAATCCAACAAATATAGTAGTAAATGTTTGATTATTAGTCCGTTACGCGTAAAGCTGGCCTCTAATTAATATTTATGGCTCATGAGCGATAGAAAATTGTCTAGGCAATATTAATGAAAAAAGCAGCACAACCAAACTTTGGGTGACTTACTGAGATTGAGTTTGTTTTCTTGAAGTTTTAAGGCATTCATGGCAGTGTTTGTCTTATTTATCTTCCTTTATCCGATCAGTATGGAGAACCCTTTGCCTTTAAACTTTCCTTCTGTTATATGGTTGTACTTATTATTCTTCCCTTATACGACATATGTTCACAAATATACATAAATATATATATATGTACGTTTCAAATTGCAAGTAGACGATTCAAGGATACGCGAACCCAAGACTTAATAAATCTGATTATCATATTTGTGTGACTCCCAATGTAATTTAAGTATTCTACAAATTCAAATTCGTTGAACCCAAAACTTAATAAATGTGATTATCGTACTTGTGTGACTCCTAATGTAATTTAAGTATTCTACAAATTCCACGTGAATTTGACAATATCGGAAAGATCATAGCAACTGTTACATTCATCACATAGAATAATTTCTCGGGTTGAAGGGTGTAAAGAAATCTAACTTGCATTACTAAAGTAACAAATAAATAAATAAAAAAATGAACAAGATAATCAGAAGCACAACAAGGTGATACTCATTTATGGAACGAAGTACTTTTAGAGCTATTGATATAAATGGATATGAATATGTGTATATATGTCTATCTTTTTTCTTTTTTGCTTTCTTGCAAATGCTAAGTTTGTTTGCAAGAAGTTTTTCCACTTCCATTTTGAGCTTCTATTCTTCATAATCGTTTCAAGTGAAGTGGTCGATCTACGTGCACGCTTGTTTGTATTGTGAAAATAGAATGGATTTGATGTTGATAAGCACTTTTCCTCAAAATTAATAGAAAAACAATGTCATTAAAACTTGTTTGTGAATTTGAGTCTTCTTAAATGAGTATGAATGCAATTATTTGTGTTTGTTATTCAACAAACTTTTACACAAGAGAGAGAAGGTGATTGTCTTCTTCTTAGTTGAAAATGAAAGCAATTATTCTTATACACGTTTGCATGCAGAGGGAGAGAATCCCATCTTACGATTGAGCAAACGTACTTATGTCCTTTTGCATTACAAGATCACAACTCACTATCTTTTTTCGCGATTAGTGTTATTTAAAAATTGTTTCATTGTGATCTCATCTCATGTGACTGTTAGTCTTTCACACGATGAATTAAGCATTTTGTGGTGTAGTACCTCATGTTTCAATGACAGTAATTTGGACCTTTAATTTTCAAGTCAATTGTAATGTCAATCTTTCAACAGACAATATGACGAAAACTTGTCAAGTGGTGTCAAGTGATGCAATGTCAACCTTCTACACGATGAGTTTTTGACACTTTTGAGATAGAAGCTGATGAAAGGTGGATTGTAATCAATCAAAGGCTGGCTCTATTGTCAGAGCAGAAATAGCTAATATTATAGTAAAAAGTGTCGCTAAAAGTTTTAGCAACATTTTTTTTAATTTCTAAAACTTTTAACGACACTTTTTGCTCTTGCATTAATCATTGCTACTCTGACAATAACATAACCCTTGATCTAAATGTTCAAGAACTAAAATTACATCAAAGCTGTAAATTGGTGAATAACCCAAGGGTGCAAAGCACTTTTTTAGAAAATTATCAGGTTACTAATATGAAAAGAAAGAATTAAATATCGGGAACTTTTATTGTACATCTTAGTGGTTTAGGGTCATACATCCCAAATTACAATATGTTTTTAACTTTTTCTTCTTCTTCTTCTTCTTCTTATTTAATTTTTTTGATTTGATAGAAATATGTTTGTAACTTTGAAATCTCCATTATTTTTGAATTTTTTTTTAATTTTGAAACCACTATTTGTAAATGGTTCAACATCTAATTACCAAAACCACCAGGCTATGTCCTAGAATTTCCCTTAAAGATAAGGAAAAAAATTGTTGAATGATTCTTGGGTATGGGTAAAAATTCAGCGAAATGAATTGAAACCCGATGATGCTTTTTAGAAATGGGCCAGTTATGGGCCAAACCCCTGAGGTTTACCCACCCAGGCCCATTTCCATCACCATACTATTTTCACGTGTGCATTTACAGATTCCCAGAAGGCCAGAACCCAATGACCCATATAGCAGTCAATAAACTTTTTTTGGCCCCTCAAACCAAAAACAAAAAAAATATAAAATTCTTTTGTTTACCCAAAAAATGGTTTACCAATACTCACCCAAGCATTCTATTGGCCAATGTAGTGGGATCCAGGATTAAACGTCATTGTTTAATCCTGGGTCCCATTGTTTAATCCTAGGTCCCACTGCATCGGCCAATAGGATGCTTGGGTGAATATTGGTGAATCATTTTTTGAATGAGCAAAAATGCTCTCAAAGAAATAACAAACAAACAGTGCGAAATTTATGTCGTGTATGCATGCCATATGTGACAGCTGACAACAAAATGAAAGAGAAATCAATGGGAATATTAAGGGCATGTTTGGAAGAGCCTAAAACAGGATTTAGTATTGCAATTTATGATGGATCATTTAAAACTCTTATGAAATAACTGTCAAGAACCATTTTTTTTATTTTTTTATTTTTGGATCCGGATTGGATATGCACACACGCGCACACGTACACCCCAGCCCAACCTAACCCCAAGCCCCTCATGACCCATAGCAAAGGTCACTCATTCCGACTGACGTACACAACAGGGGCAAGAACAAAGAATCCCCCAAGGCGATTCGAACACACCACCTCCCCACCGGAGACGTGGTACCAATGTCATTTGAGCTACAAGTGTTTGACAGGAACCAACCTCTTAAAGTACTCGAGATTATATAATGTTTGTACTTTACACTTAATTATGAACACTATTACACTCATACACTTTTCTATACCCAGCTTTAAATGTATGTACTCTGTGTTATGGGTGCACAGAAAAGTGTGATAAATTCAAACATCATAAGGTACATGCATTTTAAGCATAATGTGTCAAAAAATATTAAAAAAAAGTGTGTATACCTAACATTATTGCTTAATTATTAGTACTAATTTTTATCACTTGTGAACATCAAGTTATAGCAAATCACCTACTACCATTTGTGTCATAAATTCTGTAGATTTACTTGGATATATTAATACATTCTTCTTTACATGATTGCTCCAAGTAGTAGTGTCCACGTAGTAGACAATACTTGTGAATCACATTTTGAAACAGTACCAACATTAGTGAATTTATGTTATCGACTTTAACTATATATTTTGCCATGCCTTAATAAAATGGAAGATCATGTATGTTTGTAAAGTATTCTTTTCATGCCATTCATTCAACCCATTGTTGGGTAGAAATTTTGTTTGGACGTATAAAAATTGGGGAGTGAATTAGGTTTAAAAAGTCGAAGACTCGATCCGCCGACCCGCGAAATTATGTAATGGGTCAGGTCTTTGGCTTTTTAAACAGGTGAAAAAACTGATCTCTCTTCTAATACCATCAAAAGCAAAACTAAGAAAACAAACTAAGGACAAATTACTAATTTCCACATTCAATGATTAGTACGTGATTAAAGAGTTTCTTTTCATAGTAGGTTTTTTTTTTTTTTGGAGGGGAAATTTCTTTTAATATAGTTAGATTAGACAAATTTTAGAAATTGTTCTTCTACTAGCTGGTTACTCGTGTTACGCACTAGAGAAAATAGTTAAAAGTTCATAATTTGAGAGAGATAAGTTGAAGGGGAGTGAAGAGAGATGAAAGGGGGTTAAGGTTTTGAACGTGGGTGTAATGGGAGAGAGGATCCATAGATTGAAGGGATTGGAGACGAAGAGACGTCTGACGTGAAATATTAAGTAAGGGGAGGGAAAGAGAGAAATTGCAAATCGAAGAAATGAAAGAACATAAAACTGACATGTGGCATCTATTGTTTTTAATATGTAATATTAATAAATAATGCATTAAACTTAATTGAAACAAAAGTCATGGTCTAACGGTTAGTGTTCGTCTTGTCTTAGCATTTAGATTCTATACCCACGCATGCATTTATTGACTGTGTAACATGCTTTCTTGATTTTATGGGTGTGTTTAAATGGTCGTGCTGTGTTTACGCAGAAGTAGAAATTCTAGCAGGGCACCATGAAGATTAAAAAAAACTTATCGTTAAAACCACAATCTACTTCCTGCATCGATCACATATGAATTGAAGTACCTCTTGACTTGTTTAGTCAAAATGTGCTTTTCGGATTTTAAAGTGCTTACTTAAACCGACTCAAAGAGGTCAATTTATGCCTATCGGGGTCCTAAAAGAGCATATTTTGGCCCAAACACAAGTTTGTGAAGTGATTCCAAAGAGGCCCCAACTCTCCTAACCCTCCTAACATTTTATATGATCACCTTAGAGGGCATATGAACCTGAAAGGGAACTATTATTTGCTCCACCATTTGAAAAATGCTTCCACTATGCCGATTTATGCTGCTGTTGTTGCAGCACTAGCACTATAGCCTTTGTTGTTAATTCAGTGGCAACAGAGTAAAATGTAACCACCATAAGACCATCTCCAAGGTTCTGGCTATATGGGCTGCCAATGCCATTAAATGGCAAGCCCTACAAAATTTGGCGCTCCAACGCTAAGCCATTTGTGCTGCCAAATTATGGGTAATTGCCATCTCAGCTGTCATATATGTCATGAGAATTGACACATGCCATGTTTGCCACATCATCCCACCCACTCACCTCTTGATTTTGGGGAACAATATGATCCAATGACCAAAAATGCTAGTTGACAAAGTGGCATTGATTATAACTTGCAGCATTGGAGCAGGTTTGCTAAATTATACTAGTATTTTGGTCCTGTAGCATGCTAAAAAATAGCATCAGCATCAGTATCAGCAAAATGGCATTTTATATTGGAGATGCTCTAAGGAGTCTAAGCCACCTTTATATGAAAGCACTTATGCTCACCCCCTTTTTTGCTTATCCAGGCGTCCACTGGATGATATGTGACTCATTCTATTCCTATTTTGTTCCTGTATTATTACCATAATTACTAAAATGAGAGAGATCCAGATAGACACATTGTGGTTTATGTATCTTATTTATGTGAGATTCTTATGTGTCCCAAGAGTTATCCCAATTTAAAAGTATGACTCACTATCTATATCTCAATATTATATTTTTCAAGTATTTTTTGTAAAGTATTTTTCATTATATTTTAACCTTCTTTTTTTTTTACTTAAAATTAAATTATATTTTAAATTTTTTTTTTTTATTAGAAGTATTCTAGCCGTCTCCGTATCCTATATTTTTGGGATTTGCCGTTTCGCCATCTTCGTGTTGTATCGTATCTGTGTCGCGTGTCCGTATCCATGCTACATAGATACTCTCTCTACCTTTTATATCTCTATATGCCTGCTTTTGATGCCATTCAACACCTCAATATTATAGTTGCTAAGATTTTTCTGTCTCACGTCCCAAACTTCGTTTTTTCTTACCTCCAATTATAATTGTTTTTGTTGTTTTGTTTTTCCTTTTATAAGCCTTTCTGAGTCGTGTGTCATATGCGAGGAAGGATGAATTCCTGATCTTGGACGCCAGACAACTCCGGAACGAACATGTTTAGTGCATTTTATGACGGGTTAAAAGATGTAATTTTAATTTATTTATTTATTTATTTATTTTTTTTTATCACTTCAACATTTGGGCTGTCATGTATCGGTTTTTCCAATTCAGTTTTTATTTGGCAAAGTTCTAATGAATCTAGACGTGAATTATTTCTAGAAACTATTTGTTAAATACAAACTGTAGCAGTTGGAAACCTACTTCTGGAATTGGACTATGTAGCAGTTGGAAATATACCTTTTCCCTCTGTTGAACGTTGGTTTTGGATTCACTGAGCTGAGCTGAGGTTAATGTTAATTTATTTAGATTTGGTCGTCATGGAGAAGATCTAAAAGCAGAGCAAATTTCACTGTGCACTTCTAAAATCAATTGAACCCTAAGGAGGTGACTTTTAGAGTTTTGAACAGTGTCATTTAGTAATCCCTTTATCTCAACACCTCCCAACAAAGTTTTAAAACCGCAATTTGATTCTTCCAGGTATTTACAGAATTCTATTTATGCTTCCATTATTGGATTTGTTGTTGGGTACATTATGCAATGCTAAATGTTTGTGGTTTTGCCCCTTAGAGTATGCTCTGCTTGTGGGCCAGTTTTGGGGGCTTTTGGTCGCTGTTTTTGACTGTACTTTTTGCTTATATTTATGAATTAATTTTCCTTTCAATTTTCTTGCTTTTGAATTTGGGATTGCAAAAATTGTTGCTTCTCACTTTTTGGTGTTCTCTTGTTAAAAATAGTAGTGATGATAATATGACTCCACCAAATAATGAGGGAGAGTTTATATCTATCATGTGTATATACAACTGAAAACATTTTTGCTTGGAAACTGTTTTGGGGAAGTGTTTGGTTACTTTGGTAACAAAATCATTGGAAAAAGCTTTTTTTGTTAGAAAAAAAGAAAAAGAGAGTTTCATTTGGTGGCCAAGGCATATTTTTTGTGAAGGCTTTTAAACGCAATTTAGCGCTAAACAGTTTGGGAGTTAGTGTTACTCACATAATCAGTGTTCAGCTAATACAACAGTTATTTTGTGTTTAGATTATTGAAGGAAATTGCTTTGTTGAAACCAATTCTTATGAATAGTTTGGGGGTGTAAATTGTTTGTCAACAAACATTCCCACAATTCCTTTCCCCAAAATAAGTAGGACTTAGAATGTTGAAGAAACTGTGTTTCTATTTTACCAGTTTAGAAGAACATAGAGGCACAGAGCTTTGTTTTACAAAGGAGGGGAAAAATTTTGAGAAACTAAAGAACAACAATTTGGTACGTGCATCTATATATATATATATATATATATACAAAACTAAAACCCCTTCTCATTTTCAGCGTTAAGGAAAAAAAAAAAAATTTTAAACAAATATATATATATATATATATAATCTGGTTTCGGTGCGCACGGGGTAAGCGCACTGGGTGAACGCACTGGACTTTTAAGCCTAAAAATTCTACGGGTCAGCGTGACAGCGGGATGAGGCGTGGGTCAGTGAGGCGCTCCACGGATTTTTTAGGCTTAAAAGTCCAGTGTGTTCGCCCAGTGCGTTTACCCAGTGCGCACTAGAGTCAAATATATTTTGGAGTAAAACAACAAAATAAGACGTTAAAACAGTATCGTTTGAGTAAAGTTGAATAAATTGAACATTATAGTCTTATCACTACATATGTACTCCAAGCACTTGGGTTTATAGAGAACTTAACCCGTTAGTTGGGTCTAAGTTATAATGGTTCGCTGCCCCATCTTCACATTTGCTTTGACTGATTTCAATGTAAGGAGAGTTGTATCAATGGTTTAATACTTTGGATAGAATGGTAATTGAAGTTTTGTGGCAAAGTAGTATTGTACCCTCCTTGGCCCCTTAAATAATATTCTTCTCTTATATGTGGATTTTTTTTCCCTCACCATTTGCATGGTTGAATCTTATCCAAGCACAGCACTCTGTTTTGTTCAGCATCTATTCATTCATTAATTTTCTTGATTGAAAATACTTTTCTGTTACTCACACTTCTAACATTCTTGGTGTGGAAAATCCTTTTGCATCACATATTCTCGTATACTTTAGTAGTTACGAGTTTGTACAAATACTATATTGAGGCCATATCGAATAAGCTAATTACTAACTGTTGCATTCAAGTCAGCGAGCCAGTCTTACCCTATAGCAGAAGGATCAAATGGAGGATCGATTCAAAAGAAAAGAGAAGCAACACATGCAACTAGGAGAACAAAGTATTCACAAACCACCAGCTGAAATGGACACACCCAACGCGCTCGCATTAGGGAAAAAAAAAATGAGATTGAAGAACAAAAAAAATCAATTGAGACGATGGATAAAAACAGCGACACAGTAATTAAAATAGTTCTATAAAGTGTAATGCACATACTGGACAAATGTTCTTGTATAATAAGTTTAGCGTACAATTTGCTCTATGAATTTCTGTTGTTAACTTAAAACATGTTACAATATTTGCAAAATGAAAAACATATCTTGCAACCTGTACATAACACGGGTTATTGTCTAGTTAAAGTGGATGGGTGAAGCAGAGATCGATACAACCATACCTCTGACAAAAAGTGAAAAAAAAAAAAAAAAAAAGAAAAAAAAGAAAAGAAAAAGTATAGGGTGAAATGTTGAGCAACTAAAAAATAAAATAAAATAAATACGAACAAAGATAGTAAATCCCAAATATGAGTATGTTTTGAGTTGGATCAATAAACGATGGAATTACAAATAACCCACAAGTAAAATGGTGGAAACATCACCTATTTCTGATAGATAATGAGTTCGAATATATTAAAATGTTTTAAACGTGTGAAAAAGAAGATTGATATTCAACGGCATATTGATACACTACATGGACATTATATATATTGGTAGACATGATTTTCATAGAAGCAGCAGTGCGATTATAGTGAGGTTTAATTAGCTTGTGAAAGCATTTTATTGCAATAATTATTGTAATGAATATATTCTCCACTCTTACGCGCGTATTCTGTGGCATCAAATACCATAGCATGTGGATATGCATTAGCATCTTTGGCACTTCCTTTGGTGAACACTAGCCAAAATGGCACTTCATTGGCAATCTTCACTTTAGACCTAATAATGGTGGCGCTGCTCTTCTCAGCCAACGGGGCGGTGATTGGCGTCGGACTCATCGGCCTTAATGGCAATTCCCACCTTATTAACTGGCACAAGGTCTGCAACATTTTCAAGGGTTATTGTCGTCATTTTATAGCTTCAGTCGTCGTGTCTATGCTTGGATCCTTCATCTTTCTCTCCCTCGTCCTACTTTCTACCCTAAACCTCCATAAAAAGTCTTAAGTAGTGTCTACATGAGAAAATAATTCAGTGATTCGAGTATTCTCTAGAGATAGACCAAAAGATTTCACATTTAGTGAGAAAAGAAACCCAAATATTTTACAAAATAACACTATTCCAAATCAACAAAATAACCTACTCCCTAGAGGAAAAAGAATACATATATTTTTCCTGAGAACTTACATAAAAGACGTGTATATTCATACAAATTCTGATTATGTTGCTACATACATACCAGCAATTTAGTGATCCATCTTAGCAAAACGACCGTTAATTCTTGTCCTACTTTCGGCCCGAACCTTCCTTGATTCATACCTGATGTGCTTATCATACCTGTCATTTTTTTTTTACAAAAATAAGAGTCTCAAATTACAGTCAAATTAATTTGGCAGATTAATTTATATGACTGGGCCTTTACAAGCTAATCTGTATAAATTTGAAATGAAGTTCCATTACGAATTCCTTTGTAATATACGCATATAATGATTTCCAAATTTTACAAATAAACAGAACACATTGTGAGAGTTGAATTTCATAAAATTTGACAAGTTTCAAAATTGTGAGCGTGCAGACTTTGCAACATCACCTCCACTTATCCATCTATTTGAAGTTTGAACTATTAGGCGCTGTCTGTTTCATGGATTTAAGTCGGGGATAATAAAAGAAAACGCTATGAAAACTATTTTTCTTTGCTTACTTTATTAAAGAAAACAGTGGAATTACAAATTTTGACATTTACTTATTTTCTTGATCTCCTGGTATATTTGATATTTTTTTAATTAAAAAAAAAAAAGCGCGCAAGTTTTTAGACAAAAACATAGGGACAATTACTTACCTTCTAGTTTTCCTCTTCTGCTTGTACCGTGAGATTGCCGAGTCCCTTTCCTCACTGGTAAACTCATGCACCGCGACTTTAGGAATGACTTGTAAGGTATTAGTAAGAATATGGATATGTGGTTTCTCTTCATCATGATGATCACCATCGACATGACTTTCACAACCACCAATTTCTTCAGGCACCGAACAGTTCTCCTCAGTGTAGCTTTCTAACATAGACTGAAAACCTTGATTTGCAAGATCATCAGTATAATCATAGTCCCACTGACCCGTTGTGGTTTCCTGCATGAGAGAGAGAGAGAGATGATTACTATACATCAAGAGTCAGGCTCTAAGAAGGGCGTCCTCTTTTTATTCAAGAGAGGGCTTCTGTTTTGACCGTCGGATCGTATTTAAAAACTGTGAAATAACAACATTGTCCTTAATAGTTGGAAGATCATCCTAAATGCCAAGAAGGCATGGGTCCCACAGGTGGGAGGATTCTATGTGATAACCAACGAGGATCATGGGCTGGGTTATTCAAATCTGAGGATCAGAATGGCAGGTTGGCCCAAATTGAGCGGGGTTCAAATATACCAGATTTGGAAATTAATTACAAAACCACAGTATGTAGCAAGGAATTTAATTTGGAGTTTGTGGACCATGGTGGTATAGAAGATAATCTTGTTCTTAAAATTCCGAAGGACTTAACTGTAGCTGGGAAGGACGAATGGACTGCTACCTTGGTTGGCCGATTTCTAGGCAGGAAGCTTCCGTTTTCCCTAGTCACTAACGTTACTGATCGGCTATGGGCTACTGAGGGCCTTATCGATACGTTGGCCACTGACTCTGGATGTTTCTTTTTTTCATTCTCTAGTACGGAGGCTAGGGATGCAATTTTAGAAGGAGGGCCATGGTTTGTGGCAGGTCAACCTCTCCTTCTTAGGCCGTGGAAGCCACATTTCTCCTTTGATAACGAGGAGGTTCACTCCATCCCAATCTGGGTAAACTTCTATGGTATACCGCTTGAATATTGGAATCCGAAGGGAATTAGCTTTATCTCTAGTTTCATTGGGAAACCAATTCGAGTTGATCGCATAACTGCAAGTAGAAGGCGTATAACCTATGCTCGTGTTTGCATTGAAGTTTCTGCAGATTTTGAATTCTTCAATGAATTCCATATTGAATCAGAAGATGAGGAGACTGGTAATACTATTAGAACAAAGATCAATTTGGAATATCAATGGACCCCGGTTCGATGCAAAAAGTGTTCCCAGTTTGGTCATGATTGTTCTCGGACTGCGTATCCAGATCTGAGGCATCCAGATCGCCACCCTATCAAGAGGAACGGTAAGGAAAAGGGGACCTGGCAAGTTGTTTCAGGCAAAGATAGAGGAAAAAAGACTGTTATTGACCACACTTCTTACCGTACTAAAAGCACGTATGGCTCGGATACTCCGCTAGCGAGGGGTAACCGATTTGATGCCCTTTCTCAGCCTTTGGAATATCCTGACCCTAAACCTGTCAAAGTTGATACCACTGCTCATCCCTCCGCCTGGACATCTTGTCCCGAAGCTAGCTCTTCTTACCACGCAGATGTTCGTCGAGATGAGACCAGAGAGGAAACCACATGTCCTTTTAGTGTGGATGACATTGATGACTGTATTAGTGATTTTGGCCAAGCTAGTGAGGTCGGGACCCCTACAAGGGGTTGTCCCCTCTCCAACAGACAGAAAAAGAAGGAAGCTAAGATTAAATTCAGCGGGAGTCGTCCCAAGGGACGACAACGATCCTGAGGAGGCCCTGTTCTTAGGGTAGTTGGGATGTCTCTTGTGTTTGGTATATCCCATGTTGCTATGTTTGTTTGCTTGTTGCTTTTCTTTTCAAATGTTTGGCTTGCTCTCGTAGCATGATGTTTGCGCTTATTGTACTATCCTAGGGTTTGGCCCTTTTTTTGGAATCGATTTACCCTTTTTCCGAAAAAAAAAAACATTGTCCTTAATAAAAACACAATCTGATGGCTAAAACAAAGGCCCTCTCTTTAATAAAGAGAGGGAGCCCTCTTTAGAGAATCTTTGCTATACATCAAAAAAAATAAAAAGGAGAAATCAAGATCCAACCGGATAAAACTATGTTTAACCAATAAAATAGTTCACTACAACACCATGAATCAGAATGCAGACAATCATCTCGATCAATAAGCAAATAAATTTAATAAGAGTTTCCAAAGTGTCAACGGAATAGGGAGGAAAAGAGAGAAAAAAAAAAATATATAGCAACTAAAGAAGAACGAAGCAAAGAACAAGTTTTCACCACCATGGACATTAAACACAAAAACTCAAGCCATGATAACTTCCAAACCATTCACAATTTGATAACATGACCGGATCAACCCCAAAAATTATGTTCGGTAAAGGAAGAAAGGAGAGAAGATGGTAGAATCACTTGCTGTATGCCCGCTTCCCTCCGGGCCCACAAATATCACTCCATCCGAGGAAAATAATAATTTTTTCTATGAAAGGCAATAATAGTAAGTAAAGCACACAACAGATGATTCTGAAATGGAAGTTTTTTCCAATACAAATATGAGCAGAAGAAAAGAAATGATATTTTAACAAACTCAAAAGCCCCCAAATATCGATCAATTCCAAGTCAAGAAATTGAAGGGGAAATTAAACATTACCTTGTAAGAAGGAATAACATCAAGCTCTACACTTTTTTCAAACTTCAAAAACATACTTGCGGTCCACAACTCTACTTCAGATTCACGAGATTGGAATCCCACAAGGGGTTTAGAAAATCGATGACCATCATTGAAGTCTGGTTCTAACTTTGCAAGTTCACGAAGCTGACGAAGCATTTCTTCCTTGTATTGCCCAGAAACAACATTGCGAGACTGATTCAATAACAACATCCTTAAACCAGTTAAAATTACAAGAGAAAAAGCAAACAAGCTCAATAATCAAATAACACAATCATAAAGTAATTAACTACATCCAAGTTCAGATGAATAGACTTCAAGATAAACTCCTTTACAGCATTTATATAGCTTCTTACCTATAATGAGTAAAGTATAACAAAGCCACAGGGAGGCATTTACTCAATCCCTTCTCAAATTGGGGTTTTTTTTTCCAAATTTTTACCCAAATCCACAAAATACTAGTATTACATGAACAAATCTTCCAATGATCATACTAAGAAAATTTAAAGAACCCCTTCAACTCTTTATTGAAACCCATGTCAAATACAACAAGAATCTCTTGGGATAGAATAAAAATTATAGGTGTATATTGGAGAGGTTCACTTAAAATTTTACCACAAAAGAAGTTTCACACAAAGTTGGGTTGGAGATGACCTAAATCAAAGAGAAAGCTATAACCTATGCAAAACAAAGTAAAAGAATCGCAATAATAAAGAGTCGTTCAAATGTGACCCCAAAAAATCCAAATTATTCCAATAAACTTTCTAGATGTGGAGATAAATTAGCACCCTATGCAAAACATCCCCCCCACATCCCCCCCACCAAAAAAAAAACCCCTATAAAACTTGGTATATATTTGGCCAGAAGAAGTAGAACAAACTCAAATCAGCATGAAACACAGAAAAGAAGCAGTGTGTGTAAGGAAGGAGGGTTAACCTTGGGAAAAGGAGGATACCCAAATCCAATGGCCTGGAAATTGTGTACAGAATCAGTGGAATTAGCAATCAAATCATCAAGACCAAGAACTGGAGGAGTGTCCCATTCAATCAAATCTCCAAACCCATTTCCCAAATCGGCGGACCCACAAACCCCAACATCATCATCATCATTATTATCATCTCCAAACAGACCCTTATTATCTTCAAACCCAACAATTGTTAACAACTCAGTGACCGTTGGACAGCCAGAGAACCCATCCAGAGGCCTACGATCGTGAAGAGACGATACAGATCGATTGTGCGTTTCCCAATCGCAATTCTGACAAACCACCAAGTTATCCGTGGAACAAAGAATCGAAGCCGGGGAGGAATCGCATGAATCGCAGAGCTGCCAACGTGTGTGCTTGGTAGATAGCTTATTGGTTGAGTGGACTTGTCGGTCGCAAGAGAGACATAGCTTCGCCGAATCGGCTCTGCAGTACAACAGAGCTAAAGACTCACCACAAAAATCGCATATTCGAATCTGGGTCTCCATGTTTTTCTGTTCATCGTCTTCTTCAACTTCTCTGTCCCTCCTCTGTTCTTTCATTACAACAATAGAATCAGTCATCATGTCCTCTGTTTCCTCTGCTTCAAATCTTCTACAGTATTATAGGATTGATAAGAGTAGGAGAGAAAATTAAATGGCTTGTCAAAGGAGTGTGTGTTTATTATGTGTGAGAGAGATGAGAAATCTGGTCGGAAACCTTCTCTGTTTTACAGAGTGATACAGAGAACTGTCTATCTTGACTCAGAGGGGATGGGGGTGTGGGTGTGGGTGTGTAGATATTTATTTTTTTAATTTGCTTCCATGAATAAGATATTTCTGGCCCCTGTCAGCATTGTAGCTGCTTTCTCAAGAAGATATTTCCAAAATTGTTCCTTTTCTCCCTCAAGATATTATTCTAATATGTTTTGTCATTACGTGATAGTTTTGTCCAGTAAGGGAATGTTAATGCCCCTAATCATCGGGACCACAATGCGGTTATAATCGAGGATCATACACTAATTTTTTAGAAATCTACGAATTAATCTTCTATTTAGCGCCTATAGGCTATAATAGATTAAGTCTAGTTTGATACAGGTGTTAAGAAATTGATGTCTTCATCTAACAGAATATTAAGAATTAGTCATTTCCCTAAATTTTTTATTTATATTTGGACGACTATGCCTTTATCTAGTTTATAGTTTTAAATAATTTGAAAATATTCTATTATTAGATAGGATAATTAGTGATGCTGATTTATAGGCATAGTCCGTTATCTTTGTTAGCAGTGCTGGTTATGAGGGATGTGGAGTTAATGTTTGCTGAAATTACGCTGTTTTAAAATTCAAATGTTTGTTTCATATTGAATTTTTGTTTTTGTATTTGTTTTTGGTTTATTGTAAATCTACTATATTTATCAGTTTCTGTGAGAAATTTTTGACTTAATTGGTTGTAAATCTACTATATTTATCAATTTCTGTGAGAAATTTCTCACTTAGTTGGGTGAGAATTTTCTCACTTGTCTCTATGAGAAAATTTTCATATGTGTGTACGAATTGATATGTGTATGTGATAACGATTCAAATTGTTTGTGTTGTTCAACACATATGAGGTTAAGCAACACATGGGTTAAGCAACACACAGTCCCACAGTGATGTTGTATGGGCAGCAAAGTCATTGTAATCTGGTTGTTTAGTCACCCACAGTTTGTTTAGACCTATAAAGTGTGAGAAATTTCTCACTTTGACAAATCTTAAGAATCATAAAACAAAGTGTTAGAATTTTCTCACTTTGATTATATGTATACAAAAAAACATTAGCGATTAGATAGACAAATTGTTAAGCACAATTTCACAATGTTTGCACTGTTAATATTTATAAAAACTGCTTGGGATTAGAAGACCACACACGATCACAAAAATCCACCTATGCAACTATCCATATACACAAAAATACTACCATAAATTACACATTTGTTTTGCATGTTGTTCAAAAAATGGATGAGAAATTTACGGAGATTTTGGTGAGAAATTTCTTACCTTTCTGTTTAGTTCATTTTCAAAAAGAATTTTCTCACATTTTTTGTAAGAAGTTTTACAAATACAGATTTTTGGAATATCAACTAAAAAAAATTGCAATTGATGGAAAGAAGGAAAAAAAAAAAAGAGAAAACAAAAATAATAATAAATAAAGGCAAGCATTGCCATCTTTGGCCTTCAATAGATCCTCAGTTTTCTCCTTCTCGATTTTAAGTTGTTGAAGTTTACTTGCATTTCTTGCAATTCTTCTTAAAAGATTGATTCGATGATTGTTTCTTGGGTTTTTTAGTTTTATTGGGGGATTGGGACTGTGAGAGGCTCTCATGGTTCTCTTTTTCGGCGGACTGGTCCACTGGCATCGATCAGAGATGGTTGAGAGATTGTTGTTCCATCCAAAATGTTGGCATCATTTTATGTTGGGTTTTTCTGTTTTAGTGGCTTCATGTTCTTTCCTCTCTTTCCTCGTGCAAGGTCAGCAACAATTGGCATATCGGCGATTAGGGTGTCAGCCATGGTTTAGATATAGAAAAATTTGGTGAAAAGTCTCATTCTACCAATGTTTTTTGGAATAGACCCACTAATTGGAACTTCATAACAATATGTCCTATAATTGTGATTGTATTTGGGGATTAGTCCAAAATATCTCATTATGGAATCATTAGATGACTTTTCTATCCCTAATCTCTATATATAGAACCGTATGCATATATATACATATATTTAATATATATTTAAATATGGAATCAGTTTTCAAATCTTACAAAATCTTACCCAATCCCTATTGATATTGCATATAATATATAAAGAAATAATATCCCAATATTTTAGAATTTTATTTTACAAATCTGTTTCATTTATATTGAACACCACTAATACACTACATTCTATAACAGTCCATATTCCATTCGAATGAGATAATAGTCCGCACAGTGTGAAATTCCGTATTGTGTTTTATAGTATGAAATTTCACACTCAACTTTTTCATGTTGTGTGATTTACAATATGAATTATACAACTATTTCATTTGTTTTAGTTGCGTCCGCGCCAGCTATAGTTTTAAAATTGAATATATTAACCAAATCTATGTTCATCCATCTCTCAATTTATCACAAAGTGAAACTCATCATTCTATGAAATTTAATAGTGTACAATTTTATACCACAATACTAGGAATACATTTAACACTATCCTATCACAAATTCATCTGCACATTCAGTCTACTTTTGACTGCAATAATTCATTGATATCACAATTTTACTTCACATAGTATATAATTTCGAGTAATGATAGGCACACTTTGAAATCCACACTGAATTTGACATCTTATGCTTTAAATATATGTACCTTATGCTGTGTGAATTTTTCACAATTTTCTGTGCACCACTTACACGGCACATGTTACATGCATTTAAAGCTGAGTGTCAATTGCAGTGTGGATTTCAAAGTGTGCCTGCTATTACTCTATAATTTTACAACACAACCTTTGAACCATGAACATAAGTGGTAAATTTCACACTACAACCTTTGAACAATAACCTTTGAACAATAACATAGTATACAATTTTGCACCACAACTTTTTGAACCAAGAACATTAGTGCTAAATTTCAACAGTATGAAATTTAACAGTGTAAAATGTAACAGTGTCCATCTTCAAACACCTTTAAACTTGGGATTTGGATGGGATCTGAGCGATTGAAACAACCTACACAACAAATATAATTAGTATAAACAAAAAAAGGAGTAACAAATTTTACACTAATCTCTCTTAATGCGAATATGAATTTACAAGACGTGTTCAAATATAACAAACTTTTATATTAAAATAAGAGTGTGAAATTGCACACCCACATGTACACTCATAATTTTAGTGTACTCAAGGACCGTGCTTGAGCCAGCTTAGAAATATGTTGCAGAACAGAGCAAGTGAAATGCAAAGCTTCCAAGCAAAAAAAAAAAAAAATGAAATGCAAACCTCAATATATAGGTATACTGTATCACAATATATACAAAAATTTGGGAACTGCAAAAGTAACACTTAAGTTCTCCTCGACGATTCGGTTTCATGTCTCTGAGCAAAGGCCAAAATTAAAACCGAGTAATGCTTAACCCAAGCAAATCTCACCAATAAGGGCGCAAAGTTGATAATAGAAGAGAACGAGATCTTAAAATAGGTTGGCTTTGGCGTTGAGAGGCAGCCAAGAGATCGGATTAATTCGTCAACAGCCGATGACCGCGATGCCGCTGACGACGAGACTGCTTCCGATGATGATGAGAAGTTTGGGTGCCGCTGTTTCTGCTTCTGCTTCAATTTTTTTTAACAGATTTTGTGTATTTTAGGTTTATATGTATATATATGTGTAAATATTTATATATATAGATTATATGGTATTTCCTTAATTAATATAGATAAATTTGGTGAGACTGAGGGGTAGTTTGGGCTTTTTTTTTTTGTGGACCTTTCATTAAAATGTTACATAGACTAGACCTATTGTAAGAAACTTAGACTAAAATGGATTTTATACTACTTAACTCTTAGATATATATATATATATATTTGGAGGAAGATGTGATTTGTGAAATTTGGATGACAGTTACCATATATATATATATATATATATATATATATAATATGGGGGTATTTTGGTCCCTAAAATAAGTGAGTGACTAATTCCTAAGTTGTGTTATACTAGGGACCAATTTCTAAAAAGGGCGGCTATAATGGACTATATATCAAGTCCCATAATTTTTCTAATTTTTTTTTTTTTTGTGAGAATTGATTTTTTTTAAAAACTTTTATCTCTATTTTTTTTAGGGTGATGGTATTGTCACTTCATCATTGAATTAAGGCACTTCATGGTACTACTTTGCTCTGAGAGTGGTACCATAGAGTACCTTAATTCAATGATGGAGTGACAATAATAATTCCCTTTTTTTTTTTTTGCAGAAGGAAAGCAAAAGGAGAGTTTGCTTCAAAAAAAAAAGAAGAAGTAGGTAATTGCTATTATGCTTCCCAAATTTTGAATCTTGAATGTTTTTCAAATGCATGTGCCAGTGTTCCCACCGAATTTTGATTAGAGGATGTTGAAGAAGTCCAATCATTTTTTTTCAGATGAAGAGGATAGATTCCCCAGCCTGTCCTTCGCGACTTCAGGATCAGTACCTAGTGTCATTTTATTGAAGTAGAACAGGGGGCAAACTCCGGGCACGTGCACCGAGCCCATGACACACGCACTAGGTAAATCAGGGAGGTGAGTGAGCGATAGGATTCAAACCCACACCAAGCTCTAGATATGGGTCGTCCAGCTACTTGAGATTTGTCCTTCCAACCTGTAACAACCGTACCCGAGAAATGGAAGTGATATTTATTTTGCATGCATTAATTTGTATAATTAATTGCATGTGGTGAATTGGGTAAGTTCCAGTTACCCTGATGTGATAAGTGCTTGATAAAGGGCACAGTTGAAAGCTCCACTAGAGGTGGGACAGATATGAAAGTGTGACCCAAGAGAGGTTTGGATAATATAAATTGTATTTAGTTGCATTTATGTGATTAAATGGTAGACATGTAATGTAAATGTGTACTTTATAATATATGTTGATGCCACGTGATTACTTAATTGATGAAATGTTAAGTGCTTTAAAATTATACTATTGTTCATGATTATTTATGTAACGAGTTTGGGTACCCTTGTGGGGACGTAATTGAATACGTGCCATAATTGGTAGGCTAATTAAGACCTTCATATAATATTTGGGACCACGTTTGGGGCTCATACGTGGCATAGATATAAATTAGTTCATATAGATCGAGAAGCACCAAATCATTTCTCGTGCACATCTTGTTCTTGAAAAAAAAAAAAAAAAGAAAAAACGTGGGTGTGTGTGGGCAAGTTAAGGCGATGGGCCGCACATATATTATATATTATATTATATATATGTATATCTTAGGTTAGTTAATAAAACAAAAGTTAAGAAATGGAAAAAAGAGAGAACGGTGAGAGACAGTCCGAGAAAGAAAAGAGAGCAGTGAGGGTTTCAGCTTTTGGACGCCACCTCTCCGCCGTACGTTGTCTAAATCGTGATACGAAGTCATATTTGGACTCGTGGGGGTAAGCCTAACCTTTTGGTATAATTTATTTTCAGTTTAATCGATAGATTTTTTGTGACCCAAATGGGTTGGTAACATTTAGTTTACCAAAATTGTGTAGGATTAATACCTGTAGCATAATAAAACTTCAATCTCAAGTTTAGGGGCGATTTCAAGAGGTGAGTGACATTAATTATGATATATGGATGGTTTCATGTTTGGGTTCATTTGTGATGTAAAAGCATGTTAAATTAGCTTAATAAAGCTTATTAGTTTATTAATGGGCAAAATTCATGTTGTTAAATTAGGCCCAATTTGATTATGAAAGCACGGTATAATGAATTATGTGAGCATGTTGAGTTGCTTATTTGGGTCAATGGAATTGCTAGTTCTATACCACCATGAGGTAATCTTTGTGGTGATGACCACGGCAGCCAGAGGCCTATGGGACCGCACGTGAGGCGTGGGTCATAACTAGGTCACGTGGGCTTAGGGAGTGGAGCCGCGGACTAGTTGGTAGTGGTGGAAGTGAGCTAGTAATTGCCGGAGACTATAGTTGGTTGTAATGAAATGAAATTGAGCATGTTAATTATCCATATGCATAATTAGTGTTATTCACAAGCATATAGCTTATATATTGTAGTGGTTATTGAATAACCATCGTAGGTGTTCAAGGTGGAGCGGAAGAAAAGGAATGAACTTGGAGAGCATTCGTGGGTGTGGGATTGTAAATAAATTCTGGTTTAATAGACTTATATTTAATAAATAAATTCTGTTATTTATTTGAGCTTGTGTAATTAAAGAATAGCGACTTAATTCTTGTAATATGGGGGACGCATTATATTGGTTGATTTTGGGCTGAGATTGTACTTTTTGTACCTTGCTTGGGTTTGGTTGGGATGATGAACTCGGAGTTATACTCAAAGAGTTCGATACAAATTGAATATAGTATGTATATTTTCCTTAATTTATTTAACGGTGGGAATGAATCCATGGAGTTCAAGTCTTTGATTATTTAATGTTTTTACATGTTTTAGAAATGAACTTCGTTAAAGCATGTTTGTATGTATGTTTGAAAAATCCTTTGAAAAATATTTTCAAAGTGTTGGATTCTTGAATCAAAACCTTTACTAATGTTTTTTTTACGGAACTTTAATGACTTGGGACGAGCCTTGGTGGCGTGCCACGTATCCTAGATTTACATGTATGGATCCGGGGCGTGACACAACCTACTCACATGACCTCTGGAGGCTTCGAACCCTTAACCTCCCTTTGGGAGACCAAGAAATTCTGGCCACAACCATTATGATGTTGTGGAGTTTTGAACTCTCAACCAAAGGGATTTAACACCCCCTATCGAGACTCGCTTATACTAGGCAAAGTGGTCGTGGTTAGAAGTCCCATCATTATTAAAGTTGATCCTGTCATATGTATTTAAAAAGTATTTAAGATTCAAATTTTAGGAAACATATCATTACTCAAGAAGTAGTCAGGGGAAAGCTACCCAGTCAGCTTAACATAAGGTAAGTGTAGATAAAATATGTACACAAGCATGGAGTCGGGTTCAAGGCATACCTTGAGTAGAATACCCGATTCAGATCGTCTACGACGTTGTTATGAGCCAGGCAACTTCACCCATGAACGACTGCGATCTCCTTCCTCGCTTCCGTGTACTTTCTTATGCTTCGTGTTGATCTTAGGAGACACTACTAGAGCGATCTCCGTTAGTATCATGCGCTAAATCCCATAGCTCCATGGTGATGGCCTAGAGAGAGAAAACGTGATAGAGAGGGGAAAGAGAGAGGCTACCAAGAATGCTTAGGATCACTATATATGTGTGTGTTTATATCATATATATATTATACACACATAATAACCAAACCCTAGGGCTCCAAGAGCCAAAGCCCATTGGACCTGGTCCAATGATATGTGGGTGCCCGTATGGCCCACATATTTCTTACATCTCCTACTCACCCACATAGGACTAGTACTAAAACCAATCTCTCGAAATAGAACTTCTCATCTCTTCATACAGGGGAATAGAACGTGCGACCTTACGAAAAGAAAGTACAGTGACAAGAGTGTAATGTCATATCATCACCATAACCAGCAAGACACATCACTCGGAAGCTTCTCGTGTATGCCTTAGACGGTTCAACCACACCGGACATAGCATTCTCAATCCCTCGGTGAAAAGAAGTGATGCATCACAATGTACTCATGACTCATGAGTAACAAAATACGATTGTCGCAGGCCTGCTAATGAGTCACAGAACATGGTGTGTTATTGAATGGTCTTCCCTGAGCCCTCATGTCAATTCGACTAACTTGACCGCTTGCCCAGACACGCCCCATAGAACGGAATTATCTCTTCATCCTAAGATAGCATGATAAAGTAGTTGTCATCAAGCGTCCTCTTCATGGCATAGTCTCAAGTCGTGAAGGCAACCAATTTGTAGGATAACCAATGTCTTGGATATGCTTCGTGGCTCACACAGCAATGAAGAGGAATCCATTCACTGCTCCACTGTCGATCGCAAAAGCACATACAGTATGAAATTTATGCTATGGCGTTCTTCCATAAAAATGGGCATGTCACTCTGTGTTTGAAAAAAAAAGTAACGCCATACGAATCTTAGTCTAGACGTTACACAAAACGTCTAACCTGAGTTTTCCAGCACAGTCAGCCCTCTTGGCGCCCGTCTGAAAACTCACATTCGACTATAAACAGGCTACATAGAGTCATGGGATCTCTTTATGTTTGACCAAATATATATGTCTCATCTTAGCTCCATCTAAGGCGACATATAGAAATAATAAGGGTTTATATCTAGCTCGTTGTTCTTACATTGCGTAGATATAAGTGTTCAAGTTAGCTTTCTAAGCGCTGTGGACACACATGTCCTAGCTAGCTATCTAAGTGCCACTAATGTAAATGTCTCATCTTGCTCGCCATCTAAGCGCCATGGACACACATGTCCTAGTTCGCTATCTCGGTGCCAAGGTGAATCACCCGTGTAAGGAGGTCGATTCAAGTCCGGTGACATATTAGAAATGTGCAATCTTTCCATTCATATAACAAATACATATATGAAAACCAACTAATTTATAAAAACTCGAATAATAATGTCAATACTACAATAAAATGTCTAAGTACATCAAATCCCCAAGTAGAGATGTGCCTCAAGACAATTTCTCTTTGCACAAACTACATCTCAAATGTGACCAAAAATGAATGTCTACGTGCTAGAATGGCTTTGAGATCTTTTGCATATGCTTAGGCTTATGTGCTATCAACGTAGATGAGAACAACCTCATTGCTATGAGGTGAAAAGCCTAGCCACTGCGAAACTCTTTAACCAAAATAGCTTCTCGAATAGCTGGTAAGCACACCACATATTATGCTTCCATAGTGGATAGCATAAGCCAAGGTCCACAGTCCTGCGAACATATCGTAAGATCGTCTTCACTACTCTCTAGTGACAGGACCAGGGTTGCAATGGCAATGATTAATTAAACCAACCGCATAGCAGATATCTGACCGATTACACAATATAGCATACTTCAGATTCTCTATCGCAAACGCATATGGCAAACTGGACATTTGTTTCCTTTTCTCATTATTCATAAGACATTGATCTAAGGTCAAGGTGAGTCCCTTTAAAAATTAGGATGTCAATGGGTTTTAAGCTTTTCATGTGGGAATGTTCAAGAACCTACATCTTGTAAAGTCCCTCGAGACAAATAGAGGAGCTTATAGAATAATGTCTCACAATCTAAACTCCCAACACATAGTTGGCGCCACCCATATCCTCAATCTTAAACTGAGAGGTCAACCACTCTCAATTGGCAACAATGGAACTCATCTTATTCCCAGCTAGAAGAATGTCATCAACATGCAAAGAATTAGAACACTTTTCTTGGACTGTTTAATGTACACACATTGTAACACTGCTTAGACGATTACTAGCTTGAGATAATAAATGGAACGTTTGAGACAACATACTTTTGCGCTCGTTCCCTTTGGTCACAAAACCAATGGGATGATCAAAATTTATCTTTTCGTCTTGTTCTCCATTGAGAAAAACAGTTTAAACATCCAACTGAAAAAGTTCTAAAACTAAATGTGCGACAATTGTTAGGATAAGGCGAATGGAGTCAGATCTCACCCTTTGGGAGAATTTGTTTCCATGGTCTATACCCTCTCTGGGTACAAAATATCGCCACAAGGTGCGCCTTATTGTTGTTAATTTAACCATCTGCCTTGCGTTAGATTTTTAAAACACACTTATCTCCAATAGTCTTAACGCACAGGCGAAATATCAACTAACTCTCAGACCTTATTCGTATCCATAAAGTTCATCTCATCTGGCATAGCAACTATCCACTCAGCTTTAGCAGACGAAGAAAATCGCTTCAATAAAAGAAGCAGGCTCATCCTCATCCACTTGTGCACATATTTGCACACATATGAAAATGTCTTCCTCAATTTCAAAACAACGATAGGGAACTTTTTCCTCATCACCATATATCATACTACCTAAGAATCTTGAGTGCCTAGTGGTGCACTCCCACTGTCTGGTGCACTCCTACTAGCGTCTAGCGGTGTACTCCCACTCGGCTGGAGACTAGTACCATTTTACAGCGATTACTAGATGTGGATTCTTAAGCTCCCCACCCTCGCTTAAAATCGGTAAATCGGTATGTTGTCTTCAACATCCTTTAACTCGTAAAGGTCAAGATATCTCTTAGTATTACCAATCTGGGGAACTCATTCTCAATATCATGTGATATCATTTCTGTCATTCCTATACCCGGTTGTTCATCATACGTAACATAGTATGTCGAGCTGTTAGAATACCTTATAAAGGTATGCTTTATAGCTTTTGAGCGTAGTTTCTCGCACTTATGCGAGGTATAGTGAACATAACCTCCTGAGCTCCAGGGGCACAAATGCTCCAAAATAAGCTTTTCGCCTTTTTATAGCTTATAAGGGGTAGAAGGAACTGACTGAGAAGAGGCACTCTAGTTTATAAGCAGCAATCATGAGTACATCCCCCTAAAACAACATTGGGAGGTTGACTTGCGCCATCTTAGTCCTAGCCGTATCTAGGAATGTCCTATTCCTTCATTCTGCAACACCACATTGTTGTGGAGTTTCCGGAATAGGAAGTAGTCTGCGTTTCCTCTTTTCCTCACACAGTGCCCTGAACTAATTAGATAATAACTCGCGATCCTCATATCGTGTGAAATCATCTATAAAAGTGAGAAAATAAGAGGTGCCATGACGTGCCTTTACAACCATAGGTCGACAGATATCTAAGTAAACTAGCTCTAATGCTTGAGTAGCTCTAATGGCCTCTCTAAAAGGCTTTTGGCATGCTTTGCCATCTAAGCAAGACTCACACATAGGTAGGTAAACCTTAGCGAGTGGGCCCAAAAAGGCTTCTTGAGCTATTCAAGTCAATCTATCACATCCTATGTGTTCAATTCCAGCATGCCATGTCTCAGAATAAATGATTAACAGAGGAATTTAGCATTTATTAAAACAATTCTTAAGCAGTTATCCCTAGATAACTATGTCCTAGTAACACTACTACCCAAAAATATTCATCTTATTACCACCGAATTGAAAAACGCATTCGACTACACTCTTCTACCTTGTTAGCCTTGGGCACAAACTTGCTAGCTCTACCCTGTCCCTTGGTGAGTGTACTCCTACCATTGAATTTAGCCCACTAGCCTTGTGCTCACTTCCACTTATGGAAGTTGTGGCCAAGAGTGTAGTTATACGGTTCGCCCTACCTTTTGGCGCTTCATATTTAGCTCAACATGTCGGGAAATGTCAAAAGCCAAAATTTAACATTTTCGTTGTGGATCATGATTTGTTTTCTATGGACCCGCGAATCAAGAAAAGTGTCACGCCCCGACGTAGCATAAATAAGGAAAGCGTTTAATTTCCTTTATAGACCCGTAGGTTGTGACAGTTTGAAGGATCGATTTCGTCCCAAACGTCAACAACAAAAACATAATAATCAGAGCAGAGCAATCAAAGCTTACAGTATTTTTCTAACTTAATAGTTATTACAGCACGGGGTCTCCAAAGGCACAAACCGCCTTAAATCAAAACAATAACTTAACATCTATTATAGTCATCCTTATTACAAAATAGTTCATAAATTAAAACACAGGATATTGATAACAATTTTATCTTCCAAAAGCAGCCGTTCTCAGTTTGCATAATCATAATGTTCCGCTTGATCAAAACCTGAAAAGCCTGAACACGAATGTCCAGGGCGCATCATTTGAAAACAACCACAATATCATTTGAAAGCTATAATTCACATATATGTGACAGTGTATGAAAACAATACACCATCTCATCTTATCGACTCTTTTCTCTCGATAAACGCAACAACCCACCATATCTCACCAGTATCTTTGAAATACTCCAATAGCCACACTTTAGCACAAGGGTGCCAGGGAATGTCCAGTTTGCCTCACACTTTAGCACGGGGTGCCAGGGAATGTCCAATGCCTCACACTTTAGTACCTAATCCGCCTCGCAAATACATCATACAGTATCCAGACTCGGGTTCTAGGGAGTGTCTGTAGGCCATACTTTAGCACTACCATGGGTGTCAGGGAATGTCCAAGTTCGGCGTCACACACTTTGACGCTACCATGGTCGTCAAGGAGTGTCCAGTTTTTCCACCGTCACATTTCAAAGACACTCTAGCCGCAATCTCAACCACAACACACTTTGGTACTCACTTACCAGGGAGTGTCCACAACACAATCTCAACCACACATTCTATACCACACTGACCATTACTCTTTTTCACACTGACCAACACTCACACTCACCATGCATGTACAACTGATACCATATAAATGTCATGAAACTTTAAACATAAAATAAAATGCTGAATTATAGGAACAACATACGCGCGGGGATTGTTAAGTCGTAATACATCATTTCATTTGTCCAAACATAACGAAATAGGTTTCTGTTTTAGTAAATTTCTCAAACAGAGCTTTAAAAGTCCATGAAATATCACCCAAACAGTTCCTTAACATATAACAAGCAAATAACAAAAACTGTCCAAAGTCGCGCGGGCGGGCCGCTCGCGCGATATGCCCTTTTTCATTTTCTTTTAAAATCTTTTCTGTTTGCCTAAAACCAACCACCTCGCTTGCGCGGGTCGCTTGCACAATGATTCGCTCACAAGGGCCGCTCGCGCGATATGCCCAATTTTCATTTTCTTTTAAAACCTTTCTTTCTGCCAGAAAACACACAGCTCTCGAATTTTAAAAGAAAATGAAAAAGGGGCATATCGCGCGAGTTTCAGCAGTGTCTTCGTCTTCCTCGCTGGTTTTCCCCTGTTTCAAAAATTAAGGGGTCTTTTGACCCATTTTCGAATTTAAAAATTTATAATACATGTAATATATGGATTTCTCCGGATTTTCGCAAGGATTATGAATCTACAATCAATTTTACATGAATCAATCCGTAGCCCACGAATTTTATGAAAAACCGAAAGACGTCAAAACTTCGTTTTTAATATACATCCTCCTATGAATGAATTAAGCTCTTATACTTTAAACTTAGCATCTACAGCATGTAATCTTTCATAATTATCTAAGAAAATGGATTTTGGTTGAGTTTGAAAATCTTGATTTCAAGCTATGGAATTTCAAATGTAAATTCAATAATAGAGATTCTTAAATTAGGCAAATACACACAGTAAACAAGCATGGATTTCATTCACAGGGAGTTTAGAATACTCACTGATGATAAGGATTTGAAGTTGTTGAGAAAGAATCCCAAAACTAGCAACCCAATATAAGTTTAAGCTATGGAGGATAAGAGCTTTCTCTCTCTCTAAAACATTTATGTGAATAGAATTCTCTCTGCACTTTTTATATTTCTCTGATGATAAACTGAAGAAGAGTGTGTATTGAGGGAGTATAAGGGTGAGTTATAAAGAACTCACAACTTGGGCTCCAAGTTCCTTCATTCTTACACTACAATTTGATTTTGAATAACAATTTCTAATACTCTCAATTACCCAGCACTCATTCAAGCTGATATATGTATATACATGGAGAATTTGGACTCTATAGTTCACTAAGAGTCAAGCATAGACTCCTAGGGGGCAAGAACAAGATGTTTGGGTAATTAAACTTAGGGTATATGATTAACATACAAGATAGATAGATCCAAACAAGGCACAAGCCAATGATCACTTGCCATAAATGGAAAGTAAAGCATAAGTCATTTCATGCTTTACATCACTTCCAAAATATGTGGAAGTTCCAAGCGGCACGGACAATTTTAAACATAAACTGGTATTTTCGCGGCGCGGTGTTCACCACAAAAATACAGAAAATTCATTTTAACAAAAGAAATGATTTTCTGGTTTTATAAAAATACTGATTGAGTCAAAAGCAAACATTTCTACCGTTTTAAAATACAGTTTTAAAATCCAACACAGGTATTGCTAAATTTTATAAAATCACAGTTTGACCCCAAAAGAATTTTAAATATGAAATAAAGCAAGTCACGAGATTCTAAAACATGAAGATTATAAATTAAAATAGCTCTATGAACACAGATTAAACATGGAATTTCAATTTGAATTGAAATATGTCAAATGCAAATACAATTAATTAAATGAAAATGCAGGTTGTTACACAAAGAACTAATCATAGCCTGAAACTGCAGTTTGACAGTAAAGATGTTCTAGTAATCTGAAATCACGAATCATACCTGACATTGACCTTAGATGTTCAGTCATCGTGTACTTGGAACGTTTCCTTTACTTTCCCGAACATCATAACTAGATGCTCAATCTAGTAATGAATGTGCCACCGAAAACAAATTTGAGTTAATCCCACAATTCTTTGGCTATTGAGTAGTACTATACTTCCCAATAAGATCATGACGCATGCTGCTTATCACAAAGCGCGTGCTATGATCTTTCTTCGAGCCAAGTGTTATAGGCTTTTAAGGTTGTAACTATGTTGGACCGGAGGCCCATTATTCGATTCAATAAGTTGGATCATGGAATAAGTCTAAAGCCCATAAGCTCTTACTTATTCTGTAGGTATGTTACTTACAGTGCCATATTAAAATTATTCCCTTTCAAAATTGTTATCTTTGTGAAGATCAACAAAGTGTGGTTTAAAAAACATTTGAGAATATGCGCAAGGGTTGACATTATTATTTGCACATTTTATAAAGTTTGTTTTAAAATTCAATTACAAATGAATTTTTCCTTTTTACAATTTAAGACCAAAAAGTTTGCTATTGCTCATTAATCAAATCTTATTTTTGTAAATCAAGAAAAACCTTTTATAATTGATTCTTCTAAACAAATATCAATTAGATGGTACAAATACCTATCTAAGATCATCCACAATGATATAAAGTGCGCCATACAACAAAAGTCGCATGGACCCCCACGTGGGTCTGAATTGACCACTTAGAGCTCATGCTAAGATAATTCAAGTGTATGATGTATGAACAAAGAAACCATCCCTTTACAAGTAGGCTTTTCCAATAAAAGAAATAAAACTCTTGTCCTCACATACATTTGTAGCCATACAAAATAGGGATGCTTTGTTCATATACATACACAAAAACAACCTTAAACATACATCATGAGGACACAAGTTCCATAAATTGTCAATTAATTGTCCATTCATTTTATCCAGATTAATGCATTAATCACAAACACCAAGCACTTATGCAGTCTATTTAAAAATGAATGGACTAATCCATCACTCCATTTAAGGAGGGGGATTAGAGGTCTCGGGTCATCCAATCACAAACAACAGTAATTAGACGTGACTTATAATGCAATGAGCCTCTAAAATAATAAAATACAATGAAATAATTCATTGCTAAGCCCGGATAGCCCCATAAGCTAGGTAAAATCAATGGAAAAATCCTTAATTTTTCACTAATTTAGAAAACAATTATTGGTTTTAAAATAAGACCAATTAATCTAGGGCTATTTAAATTAACAAATTAATTTAAAATCTCATGAAAAATTTTAATCAACTAAAAAAATGATATTTCATTATAGATAAAAATTTCCCAAAATTTTATCAAGGCCCAAAAACATTTTGAATCAATTTAACAAAATAAATTGATCTAGTTAAACAAAATTAACTATAAGTAACTAAATTCCCAAAAATACAAAAATTTTGAGGAATTTATTCTCCAAGGATTTTCAGTGGTCTAATGTGGTGTTCTAAACGCCCCATATTAATTTCATAAATTAATAATCTATTTTGGCTATTTTAAGCAATCCAAAAAAATGCTCATAAGCATAAATTTTATGCTCTAAAATGCCAAAACAAAAATGAGCTAATTCACTAAAATTTTCTCAAGTCTCCAATTAGTGTACAAAAACACTATTTATTGAATTCAAGAATTAACAGCTTCTTTTGTTATATTTTAAACAATTAATATCGTGTACTTAACACAATATATGCTCTAAAATATATCACAAAGAGCGAGAAAATTCACTAAAAAATTATCAAGCTACCACTAGTGTGCTAAACACATTGTGTTAATTCCTTGAACTAATAATCAATAAAAATATTTTAAGCAATTTAATAGTGTACAAAAACACATGATAATATGCTCTAAAATATTAATATGATTTAGATAATTTACCAAAACTATCTATGGGTCCCACAAAATTTTACATGGTCTCAAAACAGTGTCTCTTATGTCCCTTATTAATTACAAAAATTAATAATATATTATGACTATTTTAAGCAATTAAATAAATGCCTAAAAGCACTATTTATATGCTCTAAAATACCATAATATATGATAATTTATTAAAAATTATCTAAAAATCTCTTATAGTGTACTAAACACTATACATTATAATAAAATTTTGTAAATATTATTTTACAGAATTTTCTTGAACTTAAAAGTATTGTAAAATCTCATTATGATAAACATGTAGGCTGTTTTAATAAGTAATAAAGTTTAGAGGCTATTATTGTAATAAAACAAAAACCATTTAAACAACCATGGCACAAAGCACACCCGTGGGCCCCTCCATTGCCCTAGCACGCATATATGTGCAGACCGTGTAAGTCATTGAGTGGACCCCTGTCACACCTCAACCTGCCTCGTGCGAATTAGGACACGTGTAACAATGCTACAAGAGTCCACATACATTAATTAGCAAAGAACCATTCGAATTACTAAGAATCATATGTATTTTACCACATTAAACAACTCTATTGTTTCAAAATAGGCCCCAAGGGTAAAATGGTAATTAATAAGGTATAGCAAATTTTATACCAAAAGATAGGTCTTTGAGTCCCGGTTCCAACGCAAAAAACGGCGCGCCAATCCGAGTTTTCTAGAGAGAGTTATGTCCGTTTCCGTAAAAGGCGACAGTGCTGAATCTAGACCAGCAGATCGATCCGCCCAAAACCGGATCGATCCGGTTTTGACAGATTGTCCACTTTGGCTTCCCCAGATGCTCCGGATCGATCCGCTTAAGGCCCGGATCGATCCGGTTTCTGCAGAACTTGATTTTTAGCAGAAAACCCCTGTTTAATCAGTCCCAACACACCCAAAACCTAACTAAACCTTATGGACTCTTTCAAAATCATTCCAAAACTTATTTAGATGCCTTCAAGCATTAAGTAAACATGATAAACACCACCAAAACTACAACAAACACAAATCCAAGTTCTTTCAAACATTCAAACCATTAACATAACCTCTTAGGGATCAAACCAACTCATAGACACATCCCTCTTGGAAACAAATCAAGTTTTGGAATTAAACTTATGGTAGAAGCTAATAATTTATGAAATCTTGTTGAAAAAGAGCCCAAAGCTATAACCAACTACATGGAGCATTAGAAAACCATTACAAAACCATTTCCATAAACCTTCCAACAAGAAGATCAAACCTTACCAAAACATTTGTTTACAAGAAGAAACTTGACTAAAATCTACAACCCAAGTATCCGGACTTGCCGGTACGATCCAAACATACAACTTACAACTTTCACATAGAAATTTACTTAAGTTTCCCCAATTTACATTAAACACATGAGTTGTAGAATTCCAAAACTAACTCCATGGATACAACCACGAGTCAAGACTTTAATTCATAAGTCAATGATACAAACCCACAAGTTACATTATATTACACATTATAAACATATTTACAAGACCCAAATCTCTTCCCCAATCCCGAGCACGTCACTTCCTCTCCGGATATTGCTCTGTACCTGCGGTGGTTGTTATTTACCACAACAGAAACAGAAAATGATTTTCTTAAGCATTACGCTTAGTGAGAATTCTAAACATGGCTGAATGTTTAAACATGTGCAATGCAACAATAAACACATAAATCATATCTTTGTAATCGCCGAGTCACCGATTCAATGATTCATTCAGACCCGAGACCTCCCTTGGTCCCGTGGCCACTTCTATTCCTTGGACTTCCGTCTTTCTCGGATTCTTCCTCTTCACCACCCTTATTACTCCCAACCATGAATCATTTTCCCGGTGCTCATTGAATACCACATAAACATATAAGCACATAAACATGTAGGCACATAAATTCTTCACAAAGCTAACATGCAATTCACAATTTAGCAACTACATGCTTTCTAAACATGAATAATCAACACAATAAGAACAATCTCTTGATTTCCAAGCATAAACTATCATCTCTAACATCATTGATGTATTGAACATAGTCAAACACAACCATTCTTTAGGTTAGAAAACTCACCTTAGCAAGATCTACCCAAATTCAAGCTAGAAATGAAGAATTCCTTCACATATCTTGCTCAATTCTTACCCAAAGTAAATCCTACATGGTTTTGGTACAACAAACATCGACTATCAAGAACGGTTACCGGAAAAACGTTGCCAAAAATGAAAACAAATTACGTGCATGTGATCCTCTTACCTCCACGAGTCCAAAGGTGGTCTCGGATCGTGAATCCGGCGAACGGCAGTGACGATACGGCGAAAAACGTCGTCGGTGACGGTCCGTCTCCGTTTCTCTCTTCGAGCTCTCTTCTCTTTTCTTCTTTTAGTTTCTGTGGAGTTTTGGAGACAAAGCTCCTCCCTATGACACATAGCAACTCATGCTTTGAGTTGTCATCAAATTTTGGTTTTTCTTTCAATTGCACCCCCGGAACTTTCTAAGTTCTTATTATGAAATCCCCCAAAAATTCCATTAACTACCCAATTATCTAATGAGTGTTTGTCTAAGTTTTGTATGGGTCCCAACGTGGGTCCCATATATTTTATGAAGTTGTTATTGCACCTACTAATTATCAATCTTTTTTTCAATTATACCCTTATTTGGGTGTCTAAACTAATACCAAATGCTAAACATATATCATCATATAATATGAAAGCATTTAAACAAATAATCATGTAATCATATAAATGCATTTAATCACATAACATGCACATATTTTTATTCGGGCCCTTCACTGGGTCCCACTTCCAAACCTGTCCCTCCTCACTGGGGACTTTTCCAATTAGTGTCCCTCTTCTGAACACTTTTTATGGGCGAGTCTAAAGCCTCCCCTTAATCCATTTTACACACTAATTATATTAATTAATGCATATTAACATAGTAATTAACCCGTTCTCCGGGTACGGGTGTTACAACCCCACTACATGCTTCAAAAAATTAAAAAATTCCATATGAGCCACGCGCCATGGCGTGAATGGGCTTCACAAAAATAGCTTGGTTTATCATCTTCTTTATGAAGAAGAATTGCAGCAACAGCCCTAGGCTACGTGCGTGGTGGTCTTTGAGAGGTTGTATCCCCTACACCAGAGATAATCAGTCATTGAAACTTTAGGGGGACTCTAGGAACCATAAAGAACACAATCATATAAAAAATTTGGACCTCTATTGGAGTTTTGTATTAGACCCACTTGAAAATTTGTTTTGGGGTTTGTAAGCAAAAGCTTCAAGCAAGCTTTAATGGCAGATCCGTTTTTGGTGATATACGGGCGAATCAACAACCTATATGGCTTTGATACCAATGTAGATAAAATATGCACCCAAGCATGGAGTCGGGTTCAAGGCATACCTTGAGCGGAATACCTGATTCGGATCGTCTACGGCGTTGTTACGAGTCCGGCAACTTCACCCACGAATAGCTGTGATCTCCTTCCTTGCTTCCGTGTACTCTCTTATGCTTCGTGTTGATCTTAGGAGACACTACTAGAGCAATATCCGTTAGTATCATACGCTAAATCACATAGCTCCATGGTGATGGCCTAGAAAGACCTAGAGAGAGAAAACATGAGAGAGAGAGAGAGAGAGGGGAGAGAGAGTGTGTGTGTCACAGCCCAGTCCCATAATAGTAGAACCGAAGCCCATGGCACGCCACCGAGGCTAACCAATTCATTAACATTCCTAAAAGATTTTAGTTTTTAAGAACACATGCAACGGAAAACAAGAAAAAATAAATCATTTTTGTTAAAACTGGGGTCCAGTCGACTGCACCTCGTGCCTAGTTGACTGAGACTGGTCCAGCAGAAAGTCTGATTTTTCAAACATAATCCAGTCGACTATTTTCTAGGTCCAGACGACTGGGGCTTCAAATATTCGGTCGATTGGTATAGTTCGATCGATTGAAGTCCAGCCTGGGCAAAATATCTGAATTGAAAACACGATTCAGTCGACTGTGTCGGAAACTCAGTCGACTGATCCTCTATAAATAGATGCAGCGAGTTGCTGAAAAAGAGGGTCCAGTCGATTGTTCCATAAACCAGTCGACTGATTTATGGCAGCAGCACACTTTGCAGAATTTTCCCAAGTTTAAAAGCTTTCTAAAAATCTCCAGTGACCAAACACACACTCCACACTCATGCCAAGGTGATCCTAACTCTATTATAACACTACTAAAACATAATTATAACATGTTACTGTCTATTACAACATCTAAAATCCAATCTACGATTCTAAGTTAAACATAACTAAAAGTCATGAAATCCTTATTACAACGTTGCAAATCAAAACTATGAGATTAACGCATTGAGTCGCCTTCTAAGTGAACTCCCAAACCCACGTACTCACTTCTGCGATTCCTCTCCAGCATTAACACCTGCAATGGTTATTTGAATAACCACACATATTCAATTTATTTAAGCTAACGCTTAGTGAATAAAACAACAAATGCACGTGAATGATAAACATGCTCGTATTCACATCTCTACATTTCATACTAGTCTCGGGAGACTCACGTGCACTTTCCATACTCCCAATCCGCGACTCCTCGTCAATAAGTCCATGCGAAAGGGTAAGACCCACGATTCTTTTCTTCAATCGTGTGATCTTAATGCTTATATCGGCTCCACAAAATGGCTTAGTGACCACGTGCTCATTCTGACTCAAATAAGCAACTCAACATGCTCAAATACATATCACCATGCTCTTAGTAAACAAAACATTTCACCATGCTGTTGGGCCTACTTATCAATATAATTACCCAATATGAACTACACAATATATCTCTATGGATTAACACATGTTTTTCATATCAAACATGAATACATGTCAAGCAATTATTCCAAAATACATAGTTTAATCACTCACCTTCGATTAACGCTCCTAAAGTTCGTTCCAAAGAAAACCCGTGCACAAAAAACGAGCAGAAAATCTCCTAGTACAATTCCTATGGATCAGGAATCCAAATATTAACTTTTATGAAAAATTCTAGAAAATAACTTTTCAGAAAACTTATCCAAACAGGCCCTAGTGGGTATCAAAACGAAGCTCTTACCTTGAGGAGCTCGAATATGAAATCTAGAAGAAATCAGACGGGCAGAAGGTCGTCGTTTGGCATCGCAAAGCTCTAAGCAACTAAATCACCTTTTGGCCTCCTCTTGAAACTTAGGTTAGAAGCTTTGAAAAATATCTCAAGTCATATTTATCTATATATAGGCAATACTCTCAGAAATTACGTTTACCTCCCCACGAGTTTCCAAAACTCACAGGTAAACATTTATTTTCAGATAAACATTTAAGATATTCCACAGTGACCCTCTCATACTCGAAAAGATGTCACAACAACAAATACTCATCAACACAATCTCAAAGGGTTCTCTAACACAGACACCCAAATCAACTCGTGAGTTAAAACTCACTTAAACATGTGCCATAAGACACGCAACATCACATTATCATGCATGACAATGTAATGAAATGCAATAACACACATGCGGGTGTTATAGAGAGGCTATCAAGAATGCTTAGGATCACTATATATGTGTGTTTATATCATATATATACATACATAATAACCAAACCCTAGGGCTCCAAGAGCCAAAGCCCATTGGACCTGGTCCAATGATATATGGGTGCCCGTATGGCCCACATATTTCTTACAGTAAGCATATCATGTGGTTCCTCTAGTAATACAAAAGGGCTTGTTTGAGATTCTCCTTGGTTAGTGGTAGCCAAAAAACATAAGCGCATTTGTTACCATGCATCCTACTTCGTGTGAGCTAAAGTGCCATTACATCTAGGGGTGTAAAACGATCGGTTCAATTTGGTTTTGTCAATTTTTTGGCACTTTGAAAACTGGCTCGATTATGTCGATTATGTCGATTTTTGTCAATTTTTCTCGGTGTGGCTTGGTTTTTTAGTTGGGAGTAATATTTGAAAATTTAACCGAATCGCTCGGTTCGATTTCTTCTATCCTTATTTACATCTTCCAAAGGAAAATGAAAGGTAACCATATTAGGGGCAAATTTTTTATGGATGCTATGGGAAATTCTAAAGTGGGGTGAAGTGGTTTTGTCCTACGTGAAGCATAATTTTTTTACCACTGGATGATTTATAGTTTTGATATTAACGCAACACGTGACGAAGGTGATTTTTAACATTGGTTTAGACATGTCTTATAAATCTTTGTACTTTATTAAGCAATGTTTGGACTTTATTACCCAACATTTGTACTTTATTAAGCAGTTCTTGGACTTTATTAAGGAACTATTTGTACCTTGATAACAAAGATTGACATTTATTTGCAATAATATAGGTACAAAATAAACTTATAGGGTACAATTAAAGTTTATCAAGGTAGAAACAATTACCATCAATGTCATACACATAAAGGTACACATGAAGTTTTCTTTATTGATTAATTTTTTTCCGAAAAAAAATAATTACCATCAAGGTACAAACAAATCTTATAAAGGTACAAACCAAGTCAAACAAAGCTTATCATGGTACAAACTAAGCTAATAAAGATACAACTGACAAAGCATTAATTACACGTCAAACGCATGAATGACGCATCGTTTTTTCTCCTTTTACCCAACCACCAAACCGCTTAGCCCCATGAGCTGGGATCCTCGGTCGCACGACTGAGGGGCAGCACCTTGGTAACGTTGACAGGACCATACAATGATTTTTATTTTAAAGAAAAAATATATATAAATCATGTAGTCTTCCCAGCACCACATAGGCACTACCAAAGGGTCGTGCGGCCGAGGATCCCCACTCTAGCTCCACTGAAGAATGACCCGATGACTACATGATTGGCTATGTGTGCAAGTTTTGTCACTTAAAGTTATTTTTTCTTTCACTTTAATGTCTTGTTAGTTTTCCAAAAGTATATCTATGAAGACCTTTTTTTTTTCTCTTTCATAACCATATCCCACTATTCTGTAGACCTAAAAGGATGTAGATAAATAAATGTAATTAACTCATTTGGTGCCACTTAAATACTTTCAATACTTGCATATTTTAATATAAATACATAACAATTTGTATTTGAGAGACCAAGGGATGGTCCAGTGGTAAGGAATTTTATCCCGCCTGCACGTGGTTGCGGGTTCAAGTCTTATGGGATAGAAGGTTTATGGGTTGAGAGAGTAGTACCCTCCCCTTGTGTAGTGCATAATAAATATAGGTAATATAATATATAGTCCTTTTCATAAGAATAAGACCTTATATGCTCTTTTAATACTTGTATGAGCTTAGCCTTACCTCTGGTATAATCTGCATATCAATCGATTGGCAAGTTTACCAATCGATTGCCTTATCTTGGATACCAATCGATTGCCACTTATACCAATCGATTGGAGCATTTAATACCTAACACCAATTGATTGCCATTTATGCCAATCGATTGGCAGCAGCTGGACAGATTCTTTTGCTCTGGTTGGCGAGAGGCCACGTGAACACCCATCTTTCTATATATATGAGACCCAATCTCGTCTATTTTCTGTTTCCAGAAACTAGGGAGTGAGAGAGAGTGTTTGTGTGTGTTTATATACATACATATACACTCATATATATATATATATACACACACATTTATACATCCATACACTCACCCACCCACACACAGATGGATTGAGGAAGAAGAAGAAGAAGAAGATCAGAAGAAAGAAGAAAAAAAAAGAAAGAAAGAAAGAAAGAAAGAGAAGAGGCAGACAGAGAAGAAAAGAAAGAGACCTCCATTGAAGCCCAAGCTTCAATCTCACACACCCAAACACCCCCATGTGATCTAAGGTGAGTTTTAAACTCACTTGGTAACTTATTATTGATGTTAGAACCTGTTAGGATGTATCTATAGAGTATAAATCATTTTTTTCTCATTTATATGTTGTTGGACTGTTTTCACTGTAAAGAAGACGAAGTCCTAATCGATTGGGACTTTTCCCAATCGATTGCCATCTTTTATAACCCAATCGATTGCCATTTTATACAATCGATTTCCATTGTAGATATCCCAATGAATTGCCAAAGTTAGTAATCGATTGGCATGGATTGTTGTAACGACCCACTTTTCCATCTAACAACAATATTGTCCGCTTTGGGCCTAAACACAAGAACTTCCTAAGGGGTCACCCATCCCTGGTACTGCTCTGGCAGTAGCACGCTTAACTGTGGAGTTGTTTTGTGTTTAGCTCCTTCACGGTTTTAAAAAGCCTTGTTTAAGGTATCAGAGCTTACGCTGCCTACCCCTCTCCAATATTGTCCTCTTTGGGTGCCAACCAGGTTTTGAACACTGGCGCCTGCCCTCAAGGTTTTGTTTCTTCACCACTCTGGCAAGGAGGCCTTGTTGCATATAGAGGGGCGATTAATCGTTATAAACTAGTCCAGGAACTTCACCCCAAGCGATGTGGGACAAGCCCCCACACCCGACCTCACCTCATCCATCTTGGCCATCTTGCCTCACGAGTTTTGGCTCTTGGTCATCACAATTGTGATCCAATCGATTGGACTGTTTCCCAATCGATTGTTACTATTTTATACCAATTGATTGGGACAGAGGTCCCAATCGATTGGCAGTTGCAAAGTGTTGATATTCATGTTTAGTTTATATCATAACTGTTTAGTTGTTTATTTACTATTTAGTAATTCCCAGCATGCTATGCTGCTGTAAGCCTGTAATGTAGACTTGATGATGAGTTAATACAGTGTTGGATCGTAGTGATGATAAGATTTACGAACAATGTTTATAAAATTAGATAACGTATCGTTATGAATCATTTGGAGTTATCGTTCGTTTCATTTAATGTAGTCAAGCCACATGGGATTGTCATGTATCGATGTTCGAGTTGAACTTATGTAGGTTTGTTAAAGATTCCATAATCTTGCATGGGTGGGCTTTGGTCGATCATATGTTCTTAAAAGAGGTAGACAGACGAAGGTGTCTATGACTGTCACGCCACAAAAATTCACTTACAAAATAATATAAATAATATTTACAATAAAATTACAAATAGTCAAGTGTATTTTAAAACAACAAAAATAATTACACTTGAGTACCCAAAATTATATTTAAATTCATTTACACGGCTAGGACCTAAATAACTCGAACCCACACGGTACTCTAAGGTGCTCCAATTTGACCGCTACCAATGGTACCTGCATCTAAAATAACACACGGGTAAGTATACAATATGACAGGAATAATGAAGGTTTCAAAAGTACAATAACCAACCATAACGACATAAGAAATTGCTAGGATCAATTAAAATAGACCACTCACACAACTCACTCGTTTACACTATTTACTCGCTCACCCCCAGGAGCATCATACCATGCTCCTCTTGGCAACATAGCAATAAGAGTCACCAACCTCACCTCACTCGTCACCATTCCTCGGTCCCTGAGGCCTGTTGGATCTTGGTAGGTGCTTATTGCTCATGTACCCTTCAATTCCATGGCATTTAGCCAAAATAATATTTTAATAACATTTAACCAAAAAGACATAGATTCCAATAAAAAGGCAACATAATCAAAGAGAGTACAAATATGGATGAGAAGGAAAATACTCCGGAGATTTGGCATTTATTTGGGCTTCTAGTCGTTCCCTCAAAGTTATACGACGATAGCTCGAGGTATGAATTTCTGGCCTATGTTATATAGGTGAAATACATGTTTTATATTTCGACGACGAAATTGTAATCCGGGCAAAATTCATGTGTTAATCTTAGGCCTGTTAATTATGCACGCGCTTGAACATGAAAAGCATGTCTACTTTTACACGAGCACGTTGAGTTGTTTATGTGGGTAAAAGGGGAGTTTATACAAATTTATGCCGGAGTAAGCTTCTCGATTTTGGAGAATTGTAGTAGCGACGGCTACTGTGCATGGTTTAAGGCGTGGACTTGCCATGGCACGTGGGGATGCAATGGTTGCAGGCTTGGACTAGCCGTTGGCATCACGGTTTAAGATTTGGACTTGCCGCTACTAGATGAACGCGTATTTCCTCCCTAGAGACTATTTTGATAAGAATTATGATGTTAAGACATGATTTGTCATATATGCATATGTTAGAAATTGTGCACTCAGCATGTAGTTGAGCAGTGGAGATTTACTCCATTGCAGGTGAAAAGAAGAAAGAGAAAAAGAAGCGTGAGGAGTGAGGCCGACAAATGCTGGGGATCCTCTTGTTTATGTTTTTGGTTTCTTTTCCAAGACTTGTAATAGTGAACTTTCCGAATAGCTAGAACTATGTAATTAATTTGGAAGGTATAGTATAGTGTTAATGATGTTGTAATAAGTCTAAAAACTCATTTTAGTTATGTTGTAACAAATCCGAACTCATGGATTCATGTTTTGAATGCTTAACCTGTCGATTTTGAAGTTTAAAGGAAAAATGGATGGAGTTTTGTGAATTGCGCCAAACGAGCCCTAGCTTGTTCCGCTTTTGTTTCTATTCATGGATTAGTAAGTCTAAACTTTGGTTTTGATAACATGTTATAGCTTGTGAAGTTTATAATAAGGTAAACTTGTTTAGAGGAATGAAAGGAGTAAGGTTGGGTGATGCCTTAGGCAAAATTCTGCAGCTTTGTGCAGGATTTTGCTAAAGGGTCATTCGACCGGTCGAAAGGGGTCGTTCGACCCGTCGAGATGCCCCCTGCTAGAAATCTTTTTTTGTACCTTCCGAAATTTTTCAAAAAGTTTTGATTGGTTCTTAAGGTACCTTTGGGACCCCTTTCAACACAAAATCATTCGTTTCGAAATATAATTTCGTTTTCAATTTTATACGGATTTTACAACTCGGAGAGTAATGTTTCCAAAAGTTTTCTACACTCAAGGTTGTTTTAAAGTCTTTTCCGCTGCGTATGGTTATTTAATGAACTGGATAAGCCTTGATGGTGTGCCACGTGTCCTGTTTCCGCTCATTAGCGGGATGGGTCGTGACAGCATATGACACGTCTTAGTGAGAACTTTCTGCGAAATATTGTGAGAAATTCTTACTTTCATGCCAAGACAATGGAAAAGAATCACGGTACACTCAACTAATGAAGTCTTGATTTAAATCGTATTTTATTGATATTCTGTAAAGATAACATATTTACACTAAACAAAATCCGATGTACAAAAGCAAGAATCCATGGGACAAATATTTGATTTTTGAAATAACAAGATTTTAACACAAAATATTGTTACCAATCAACTTGATTCAAGGAAGCATAACTCAACTTCCCACAAAATCAACAACTCGTTAAAATAGTAATGCATTACACCAAAAAATTAGCAGCACTAATTATCCTAACTAATAATAGAATATTTTCAAAACAACCATTTTAAAAAATGAACAAAGGGCATATATGTCCAGAAATCAATCAAAAACACTTAGGAAAGGACTAATCCATAAATTTTGGTTTAGAAACGGATCAACTTCATAACCAACCCTCCCAGTTAAACCTAATCTGTTATACTTGTTGGATGGAGGACTAATTCTTATAATTCTAAATAAGGAATAAAAAACTTATACTTCAACAATGCTCATGCTTTTCAAAGCAATGATAGTTGTGAAACACGTGGTCCAAACAGACAACATTAGCGGAAAAAAGAACAATAATACGTGGATTCACTTTCAAATCCTTATGTGCTTCTTTTTATTATTTATTATTTTCCCCTTTTTTCCAAATATTTGGTACTTTCTCCGTCCCTTTTTTTGAGTCTTATATTCTATTTTGGGATGTCTCAAAATTAGTGTCCACTTTCCTAAATTGGTATACAATTTGTACTTACTTTCCAAAACTACCCTTCCTTGAAATTTTTACCAAGACAAAACTAAAAAAGTTATATGATTAGGGGCAATTGTGGAAAGTAGGTATAGATTCTTTTTGTCCCCTTTATAAGTTGAGTTTCCAAAAATAGACTAAAAAAAAGAACGGAGGAAGCATATAATAGGGCCGATATTTATGCTCATGGGACCCATATCTTTATTCTTTAACAAGAGAAATCGCCGAGTCTGCAGAGAGGCCTAAAAATGTTGTCATCATAGGAAGAGAAAAGTTCCAAGTGATTCATTTTTTCGAAAAAAGGCTGATTAGAACGTAAAAAGGCCATACTTTAGGAATAACAATGCGCTAAAAAAACATACTAGAGAAAAGGAAAACGGGAACAAACTGAAAAAAATAATAATAATAATAAAATAATAAATAAAAATAAAAAAATTCAATTTGTCTCAAATCTAGCTACTAAAGGCCAAAAAAAGCTAAACATGGCCCATGAATAAATAAAGATGAAAGTGTAATGTTTGGGGCACACTCTTACACACCAAAAAAGCATTTACTCCTTCTCAAAAAAAAAAAAAGCATTTACTCATTAGTTCACAAAAGGTGTAAATGATTTTTGGTGTGCAAGAGTCTGCTCGTCAACAATGAAATAGGGCTCAGTATGACTTTCTAGTATGGTGTCTTTTGTCATTTTTGCCCTTTTTTTCCTTCTTCGGTTGCCTTGAATAGTTTAATGTCTTAGGCCAAGACCACTCTTATCATTTTTACTAGGCTGCACGTGGTGGATAAGTTTTTTTAAGAAAACATTAAAAAAAAAAATAGACTTAATTCCCAAATCATCCATTGATGACCACCTTATTAATAGCTGATTCAAATAATAGCGATTCTAAAACACCCCATGTATTTTGAAACTTTAACAGAAAGCAATAAGAAAGGGTGAATAAATTTGAGATGTGTAAATCTGTCCTATGTGGATTATATAGTAAAACCCCCACCCTAAAAAGGAAATACCAAACTACAATTCCTCAAATGATCCTTGAAAACAATTAATCAACAGTTGTTTAGGTAAAGATTCCTAATAAAATTACTTGAGGGAGGTCATTTAGTCACTTTTGAAGGTTGATCACAGAAAGTAAATCCATACACATACACACACACATATCAATACCCTGGCACATATGAGGCTTAACATTTGACGAGCTAGCTTTATTGTTCATACTTTTTCCAATTGAATTACCATTTCCACCTTCCACTTTCCACCTTCTACACTCAAGGTTGTTTTAAAGTCTTTTCCGCTGCGTATGGTTATTTAATGAACTGGATAAGCCTTGATGGTGTGCCACATGTCCTGTTTCCGCTCGTTAGCGGAATGGGTCGTGGCAGCATGACACGTCTTAGTGAGAACTTTCTGCAAAAAATTGTGAGAAATTCTTATTTTAATGCCAACACAATGGAAAAGAATCACGGTACACTCAACTAATGAAGTCTTGATTTAAATCGTATTTTATTAATATTCTGTAAAGATAACATATTTACACTAAACAAAATCCGATGTACAAAAGCAAGAATCCATGGGACAAATATTTGATTTTTGAAATAACAAGATTCTAACACAAAATATTGTTACCAATCAACTTGATTCAAGGAAGCATAACTCAACTTCCCACAAAATCAACAACTCGTTAAAATAGTAATGCATTACACCGAAAAAATAGCAGCACTAATTATCCTAACTAATAATAGAATATTTTCAAAACAACCATTTTAAAAAACGAACAAAGGGCATATATGTCCAGAAATCAATCAAAAATACTTAGGAAAGGACTAATTCATAAATTTTGGTTTAGAAACAGATCAATTTCATAACCAACCCTCCCAGTTAAACCTAATATGTTATACTTGTTGGATGGAGGACTAATTCTTATAATTCTAAATAAAGAATTAAAACTTATACTTCAACAATGTTCATGCTTTTCAAAGCAATGATAGTTGTGAAACACGTGGTCCAAACAGACAACATTAGTGGAAAAAAGAACAATAATACGTGGATTCACTTTCAAATCCTTCTGTGCTTCTTTTTATTATTTATTATTTTCCCCTTTTTTCCAAATATTTGGTACTCTCCCCGTCCCTTTTTTTGAGTCTTATATTCTATTTTGGGATGTCTCAAAATTAGTGTCAACTTTCCTAAATTGGTATACAATTTGTACTTACTTTCCAAAACTACCCTTCCTTGAAATTTTTACCAAGACAAAACTAAAAAAGTTATTGTAATGATTAGGGGCAATTGTAGAAAGTAGGTATAGATTCTTTTTGTCCCCTTAATAAGTTGAGTTTCCAAAAATAGACTCAAAAAAAGGAACGAAGGAAGTATATAATAGGGCCGATATTTATGTTCATGGGACTGATATCTTTATTCTTTAACAAGAGAAATCGCGAGTCTGCAGAGAGGCCTAAAAATGTTGTCATCATAGGAAGAGAAAAGTTCCAAGTGATTCATTTTTTCGAAAAAGGCTGATTAGAACGTCAAAAGGCCATACTTCATGAATAACAATGCGCTAAAAAAAACATACTAGAGAAAAGGAAAACGGGAACAAATTGAAAAAAAAAATAATAATAATAAATAAATAAATAAAAATAAAAAATTCAGTTTGTCTCAAATCTAGCTACTAAAGGCCAAAAAAAGCTAAACATGGCCCAAGAATAAATAAACATGAAAGAGTAATGTTTGGGGCACACTCTTACACACCAAAAAAGCATTTACTCATTAGTTCACAAAAGGTGTAAATGATTTTTGGTGTGCAAGAGTGTGCCCGTCAACAATGAAATAGGGCTCAATATTAGGGGTGTAAATCGGTCGGTCGGTCGGTTTTTTTCGGTTTTTTTGGTGTATAAAAACCGACCAATAGGGGTGTAAATCGGTCGGTCGGTCGGTTTTTTAGGGGTTCGGTCGGTTTTGCGATCGGTTTTAGCTTGTACATGTATTTAGAAAACCGACCAATCAGTTTTCAGTTTGGTCGGTTTGCGGTCCGCAGTTTTTTCTTACACCCCTACTCAGTATGACTTTCTAGTATGGTGTCTTTTGTCATTTTTGCCCTTTTTTTCCTTCTTCGGCTGCCTTGAATAGTTTAATGTCTTAGGCCAAGACCATTCTTATCATTTTTACTAGGCTGCATGTGGTGGATAAGTTTTTTAAAGAAAATATTAAAAAAAATAGACTTAATTCCCAAATCATCCATTGATGACCACCTTATTAATAGCTGATTCAAATAATAGTGATTCTAAAACTCCCCATGTATTTTGAAAGTTTAACAGAAAGCAATAAAAAATGATGATTAAATTTGAGATGTGTAAATCTGTCCTATGTGGATTATATAGTAAAACCCCCACCCTAAAAAGGAAATACCAAACTACAATTCCTCAAAATGATCCTTGAAAACAATTAATCAACAGTTGTTTAGGTAAAGATTCCTAACAAAATTACTTGAGGGAGGTCATTTAGTCACTTTTGAAGGTTGATCACAAAAAGTAAACCCATACACATACACACACATACACACATCAATACCCTGGTACATAAGAGGCTTAACATTTGACGTGCTAGCTTTACTGTTCATACATATTCTAATTGAATTACCATTTCCACCTTCCACTTTCCACCTTCGACAGCCTTGGTCTGAGGTTTATTTGGTAACTTCACACTTCTATTTGGGGCTCAGTCAAGCTGTACGCTGGGCGCGTGGCGCATCGGTACCCAACAATGCATCAGATTACTCTACGTTGATTCCCCCCATCCCCCCCCCCCCCTCAATCGATTGGCATGAAATGACTTCCAATCGATTGACAAAAGTTCCAATCGATTGGCTTGGAATCCATAGCAATCGATTGGATTATGTTTCCAATCGATTGCCATTGATTCTCAAACAGAATCATGGTAGTGGCTGGGAACAATGTTTCTTCACATTATTCCCAACCAGAACTCTAAGCTAGCATACTTAAACAAACAGAAACTAGACTAAATTGAAACATGTTGTATCTATTAAATCTAAACATGGATTTGCACAAAGGATTTGAGATTGAAATAGAAATTCCCAAACAATACTATAACTAGATAGATTACTGAATAACGAAACTAAAACAAACAAAACCTGAATAAGTATAGAAATTAGCAAATACTGAACTTTCAAACTTGAATTTGTCTATTCCCAAAACTAGAATGAAAGAATTCTTACAAAACAAAGAATAATGAGCCAACCCTTCACCCCTCTCACTCTCCTCTTTTTATACCAAAACATCATGAGCTGAAGGCGTCCAGATTCATAGTGTAATGGCTGGTCGTCGTCTGGATTGCTGAGATCTTGCGCCATTAAAGAAATTTGACTCCCAGCTTTCATCAATCGATTGACAATAATACTAATCGATTGGTAAAATACCAATCGATTGGTAAAATACCAATCGATTGGTTCTGAATGTAATCCAATCGATTGATATGATGCCAATCAATTGATACTCAAACTTCATCTTCTTGTCTCTTGATTCATCCCTTTCAACTTGTTATTCGTTCCAACTTTAGAACCTGCATTTAAATGACAAAACACAACAACATACCAAGAGAACACATCATTGTGTAAAAAGATAAGTTAAGACACAATTGCAGGTAATACTAGAGATGTGAGGCTAAGTTCATTCAATTTTCCTCTTTATTGTGCCAATATTCTACAAATATCAACCCTCATCACGACCCCCAACTAGCGCGTTGCTAGTCTCTAGCAAAGAAGCAGAATTAAAACAAGCTTAGATGAACAACAACCAACGTTATAGTTTTCATTGAGCTAACACAAAAAAAAATATCCTAACTCACTTTCGCAGGAATCGCAGTTGCATTTAGCGTTTGCAACAAGCCTTTGAACCCTTAGGTTTACCCTAAAGGACGAGTTGTGTCTCGTGAGGGTTTACAGAGAATATACCCACAAAATTCAAATATCAAACTTTCTAAACTCATCAAAGAATTCCAATCTCTCCTTTATGCTAAAAATTCCGCTTAACAAGGACATAGATTCCTTTATCATGATATGGAAATAAACAACATGTTACAAAGTAATTATTCCAGTCGAAATTACATCCATAGCTTTCACATATCCTTGTGTGAGTGTGGAATTAACAACTATAATCGAAATCTTTATCTCAGAATTATTTGGATTGAACATGTTCAAGATTTCGTAGTTTCAACTCAATTCTCACATGGTTTACGCTCAAAATAAAATCACTCTGAAACCGGCGTAAAAATTATGCACTCATAGTATGAAGCTCAAATGAGTAAATGTAGAGGCAATCAAAAATGCTTTCATAATAGACACTGAAAAATGCTTATTTTGAGGTGTAAGAGTCTCCTGAATAGAATACCAATTACTACAGGAGCGATCTACTGTGGAAGACTCATTTTGTGCTCGAGATTCATTAAAATTATCTAGAATCCTTAGGACTTGTGACGGAAATATGAAGAAAGGTTAAAGATGGTGAAATGTGAAAATGGGTTCAAGCATGTGATATGGTAATATCAAACTTCACTTCACACCTTTCATTTATCTACTTCTCCAATTTCTTTTATTTCTTCATTTCCACTAATTCTCTTTTTTTTTATGGGCTTTCTTCTTTTCCCTCTTTAGCCATTCACACCAAACCATCACATGCTCAAACTAAAAATATATGACTTCAGATAGAGGCATTGATTTGTGATAGGTAGGTGGGAGTTTAGACTTTCTCGGGTGACTAGGTGAGAAATCGATGGCCTAAATCATCTTCAAAACACTTTAACATATCTCGAGTATTTTCCGAGTTTTGAATTAGTAAATCATGAACATTCACCTGAAGCACTAGTCAAATGAAACAAGAATGAGGCTCTCAATGAAATAATAGTATATTCAAGAAAAGACAAGTTATTTGTGATTAACCCTCAGAATGAAAGAATGGCTCAAAACTCACTAGGGTTTGAAGTTTTCACTATTAATTCAATCACATGACAATCGTATTTCACTCTAATTTAAAGATTCTATCGTAACTGTCAACTCGTGCTCAAATTTTTGGGATATATTCATGCTATGGACATAAAACCAAATTAGTGACAGAGTAACATGTAATCAAAATCCATAACATGACAAGAAATGTATGAATGTGTCATTGCACAATGAAATTAGCTAGGAGAAACGAGATTTTGAAAGTTAGAAGCTTAACAACAAATTTATTTATTTATTTCTTTATTATTATTATTATTATTTTTAAAACAAAACAAACAAAGAAATTCTAAAATTAAACAGGTGTGCATTTTCAGAAAATAACCATATGTGAATATCTACCCCTTACCCCCAACTGAAATCGACATTGTCCGCAATGTAGGAATTTCAAGTAACAAAAAGTAGATATCACCTGATTTACGCTTTTCAGTATTCACATGATAATTCACCTATTTAAATACAAACATAATAAAAACTCCATCCTAAGGCTCAATAGTCGGACAACAGAGAGAGTATATATAATAAAAACATAATCCATGATCAAAAAGAAACATTTGTACAGTAATGTCCATTAATCGAGAGAGTCCATGTACAGATATACTGTCCAAAAGTATCCAATCCAAAACATCCAACCAAACCAACATAAAATATCCACAAAAACAAACAAAACGACACAAGAGAGATCAAAAGATATGAAATTACAAAACACTATCCCGCTCTCCAAAACTCCATCCTAAGGCTCAATAGTCGGATCACCAGATATCGTAGGTGTACCGTTATGAGCTGGATCTGCAACCTCACTACCACCCTCAGCGGCTATCTCAGTCTGGACGATAGCGGCCGGGTCACTCGCAACCGGCGTAGAAGCAGCAGCTGGAGGTGGTGGCGGGGGTGGTGTCTGAAGAAAATCACCCTCTAGTAGAGATGACGAAGAAGCTGGAGCCATCGGTGGAGGTGGTACGGATGATCGCAAAGACTGCCCAATCCCCAACAACATCGATATCTGGTCAATCTGATTGCCTAGCTGATCAAGTCTCGGATGAACGAAATCCCGATCAGAGGCTATCTGTGCAGACATCAACTCCTGCTGTGCAGTCATCTCCCGAACCATCCCATGCAACTGCACTCTCGCCTCTCTCTCCTCTAAAAGAATGTCGTAAATCATCTGGAGAGAGGCAGGAGTAGAAGCAGACTTTCTCGGCTTGAACTCAAATCCCTCAACATATTCCACGAAGTACTCCACCACTTCTCCATCCGAGTTCATCTGAAGATCTTCCAGAATCCCTCGTACTGCGCACAGTAGATCCCAAGTATTTATATTAACAATTGCCTCATTAGGAGAATATGGGCATGAGCTGGATAGTGGAGTAAAAGATGGCCTTTTCTGTTCCATTTGTTCTGGAGTTCCTGGAGAACGGACTCCATGGAAAATCAAATGCGAAAGAAAGTGCAATGGATCCATCTTATAACCAATAAAGGCAGAATAAGAACCGAAAGAAGAACTAAAATAAATACACACACCAAGAGAAGAAAAAAAGAAAAACTATTATACAACAAACAAGATTCTCAATTTTTTTATGAAGATGAATAGTCAGGATCATCCAGTTGGATAGTTTCTGATTCTGGTTCAAACCTCTCCAAAAATGGCTTCAAACGTTGCCCATTAACCTTGAACGCATTCCCATTCTTGGGGTTCACAATTTCTACTGCCCCATGAGGAAACACTTCTTTGACAATAAAAGGCACTATTCACCTCGATCTTAGCTTACCAGGAAAAAGATGAAGCTTCGAATCATAAAGTAACACTTTCTTCCCCAGTTTAAGCTTTTTTCTCAAGATCGAGCGATCATGCTTAACCTTTAATTTGGATTTATATGTGCGAGCACGATCGTAAGCATCATTCCGGATCTCTTCCAATTCATTAAGCTGTACTTCCTCAATGTACCACTCTCATGAATGTCAAAATTGAGCAGTCTGGTGGCCCAGTATGCCTTATGCTCCAGTTCCATAGATAAAGGGCAAGCTTTTCCATAAATCAGCCTATAGGGAGACATTCCAAGGTTTGTCTTGTACGCCGTCCTATATGCCCACAAGGCATCAGTCAGACGTGATGACCAATCTTTTCTGTTAATGTTAACGATCTTCTCCAGGATATGTTTAATTTCCCTATTGGCTAGCTCTGCTTGACCATTCGATTGCGGGTGGTATGATAGAGCAATCTTGTAGTTAACTCCATATTTCTTCATAAGTGCCTCAAAAGGCTTATTGCAGAAATGAGTCCCACGATCGGTAATCATGGCCTTCAGTGTTCCGAATCATGAAAGAATATTCTCTTTTAAGAAAGAGATCACAGTTCTGTGGTCATTTCTCCTTGTCGGAATGGCCTCCACCCATTTGGATACATATTCAACCGCCAAAAGAATATATTCATAGTGAAAGGATTACGGGAATGGTCCCATGAAATCAATGCCCCAGCAGTCAAAAATTTCGATGGTAATGATCGGAGTCATTGCCATTTCGTTTCTTCTTGACAAGCTTCCGAGCATTTGACATCTGGCACATGCTCTACAAAAAGCATAAGAGTCTTTGAAAATTGTCGACCAGTAAAAGCCACTGCTAAACACTTTCTGAGCAATTTTTTGAGCTGAAAAATGACCGCCACACGCTTCAGAATGACACGAAGAGAGGATATGAGAAATATCTTCTTCTGGCACACATCGCCTTATAACTTGATCTGTGCAGTATTTAAACAGGTACGGATCATCAAAATAGAACCAACACGCAATGAATAGGAATCTTTTTCGTCAAGGTTGGACCAATGGGATGGGGTCTTCCCTGTTGTCAAATAGTTAACAATATCTACATACTAGGGCAAGGTGGTTACAGCAAACAATTGTTCATCTGGGAAAGATTCACGGATTAGCGTTGATTGTGAGGAGTTATCCTTGAATGTCAACCGGGAAAGATGATCAGCCACGACATTATCTACTCCTTTTTTATCCTTGATAACCAAATCAAATTCTTGGAGTAGCAGAATCCAGCATATTAATCGTTGCTTTGTATCTTTCTTTGATAAAAGATACTTCAATGCGGCATGATCAGTGAAACAAATGATCTGCGAGCCAATAAGATATTGTCGGAATTTTTCCAATGCGAAAATAATTGCCAATAGCTCCTTTTCGGTAGTGGAATAATTTCATTGAGCTCCATCAAGAGTTCTGCTAGCGTAGTAGATTACAGTAGGCTTCTTGTCCTTCATTTGTCCCAAATAGCTCCAATCGCTGTGTCACTCGCATCACACATCAGCTCAAAAGGAAGACTCCAATCTGGAGATTGCATTATTGGAGCTATCGTGAGGTGATGTTTGAGTTTATCAAAGGATTCCTGGCACTCACTGTTCCATTCAAATGGTTGGTCCTTAACAAGGAGTTGACACAGCAACCTAGATATAGTGCTGAAATCCTTAATAAACCTCCGGTAAAAACCGGCGTGACCTAGAAACGATCGAATGTCTTTTACTGTTATAGGAACAGGGAGATTAGAGATTATATCAATCTTTGCCTTATCTACCTGTATTCCCTCGGCAGAAACTATATGCCCCAATACAATTCCTTTTGTCACCATGAAGTGACATTTTTCCCAATTGAGGACCAAGCTTTTATCCTCACATCTTTTCAAAACTTTCTGGAGATTCTCAAGGCAATCATCAAAGCTATTACCAAACACGGAGAAATCATCCATGAAAACCTCCATAATTTTTTCTACCATATCGCTAAAAATGCTTAGCATGCACCTCTAGAATGTAGCAGGTGCATTGCATAAGCCAAATGGCATCCGGCGATATGCAAATGTTCCAAACGGACATGTAAAAGTGGTTTTTTCTTGATCAGCAGGATCAATTTCAATCTGGTTATAACCACTATAATCGTCCAAGAAGTAGTAGAATTGGTGACCCGCCACTCTTTCAAGCATTTGGTCCATGAAAGGTAATGGAAAGTGGTCTTTTCGGGTGACCGCATTCAATCTTCTATAGTCAATACACATGCGCCAACTCGTGGTCACACGTGTAGGCACCAATTTTCCTTCTTTATTCTCTACCACTGTAATGCCAGCTTTCTTCAGCACTACTTGAGTCAGACTTACCCAAGGACTATCCGAGATTAGATAAATTACCCCAACATCCAGCAACTTCAGAACTTCCTTCTTTACTACCTCTTGCATATTTGGGTTTAGACGCCTTTGCATTTGACGACATGGTTTGGCATCCTCCTCTAGGTAAATCCTGTGGGTGCATATGGATGGACTTATTCCTCTCAAATCAGCGACAGTCCAACCTAATGCATTCCTGTGTTGCTTGAGCAACTTTATCAGTTTACCTTCCTGTTCTTGATTCAAAATAGATGAAATTAGCACAGGAAAGGTCTTCTCTTCTCCTAGGAACACATATTTTAATCCCTTTGGGAGTTCTTTTAATTCCAATTCTGAAAATTGCAAGTTTGATGGCATTGCCAACTTTGTCTTTGACGGTAATTGTTCATATCGTGCCGTCCACATTGCCCTTGCAACTTCTTCTTCCACAACCTCTAATATTGCACACAATTGATTCATCTCCTCATCTTGTGGAGTATATCTGTCCAATTCGTAACAGGAGTTAGTCATAATGGACTCCACCAGATCAGAGTAGGCAGTTGAATCAAAACAATCTTGAATTACCGATTCCACCCAGTTTACTTCCTCTTCATCATCATCAAAATCTTCAATTTTTGGGTAAGAGAAAATTTTGATATTCAAAGTCATGTTCCCGAAAACAACGGTCAGCACTCCACTTCTTACCTTGATTGTTGCATCGATCGTCGCAAGGAAAGGATGTCCAAAGATCATCGGAATCTGCGATTTGGCATTGTGTACAGGTTCGGTGTCTAAAACGACAAAGTCAACAGGAAAGACAAATGTGTCATTCTAGACTACGACGTCCTCAAGAACTCCTCGCGGATATTTAATTGAACGATCTGCAAGTTGGAGAGTAATCCGAGTGGGTTTGAGCTTCCCCAACCCTAGCTGTTGGTAGACAGTGTAAGGTAAGAGATTTACACTCGATCCTAAATTGAGCAGAGCATTATTCACTTTCTTTTGACCGATTATGCAATAAACCGTTGGTGTGCCTGGATCCTTGTACTTGGGAGGCAAGTCGTGTTTTAAAATTGCACTCGCCTGGCATGCTAAGTAAGCACTCTTCTTAACACTTTGTTTCCTTTTAACAGTGCACAAGTCTTTTAGGAACTTGGCATAGGAAGGCACTTGTTTAATTGCGTCTAGGAGTGGAAGATTGATTTTCACTTGTTTGAACAACTCCAAAAACTCCTGACTTTTGGTTTCTTGTTGAGGTTTCTTCAACCTCTGATGATATGGTGCAGGAAAAGGGCATTTGGGTGCTTCCTCAAGGAGAGGTTCTTTTCCAGGTCTTCTTTTTATCTCAGTATCCTCGAGAACTGTTATTTCGGGCTCAACTGTTTCGCCCTCTTTCTCTTCTTCCACCAATTCTTCCTCTTTTTCTACCTCCTCATCATCGTCAACTACAGGGGGTAGGAGGGGTGAAGCTTTTTCGATCACTTTTCCACTTCTCAACACAGTTATAGCTTTCACCTCTTCATGTGATCCCGATCCTGAAGAGCCTGAACTTGAGTGTTGGCCTTTAGGATTAGGCTCTGGTTATGCTGGAAACATTATTCTCTCTCTATCTCCTTGTTGAGCAGCCAATCTTTCCACACTCCTATTAAGTTTACTCATTAGCTGCATCATTTGTTGCATCATGAGTGTATTAGGATCCTCTTGTGCCTTCTTATGAGGTGGCACATAAGTGTTGGATTAAGATTGGTTGTTACTCCCCTAATTGTAGTTGGGTTGAGGTGAGTGATTTTGTTGATATTGATTCGAGTGGTTCCCTTGATTTTGTTGATAGGTAGGAAGAGGTTGGTAACTCTGTTGGTACTCTTGGTTTTGGGGTCGGTATTGGATTCCTTTGTTCGGCTGCCACTGTTGTGATGGGTTCGCTGTGGTAGCACTGTTTCTTTGGTCGAAGCCAAGATGACTCCACCTATCATTGGGGTTGAAACGACCAGGGGCATTTACAGCGTGTACCTCTACTGGACTTTGTTCTTGGTAAACAGGGTATCTTTGGCAATGTTGAGAGGTATGCCCCATTTGTAGACAACTAGAACATGATTCTTCATAAGCAAATTGTATTACTGGGTCTTTCTTTGCCTCTAATGCCTCTAGCTTACGAGCCAGTTGCTCGTACTTCTCCATTAAGCCATCTTCTGCTTTCAACTGATAAATACTCTTTTTACTTGAACTCGAATTAGTTTGAGTTCTCGTCACTTGAGTTTCCCATTCTGGTGAGTGTTCGGCCAACCATTCATAATGAGCTTCGGCCTGATCTGCATTTTTGCTCATAAACTCACCGTCACTCGTAGTTTCTACGAGTTTCTTTGACTTTGGACTAAGGCCATCATAGAAGAAGCTTATCGTTCGCCACTTCTCAAAACCATGATGTGGGCAGAGAAATAACAAATCCTTGAAACGCTCCCATGCCTCGGCGAATGTTTCTTCCTCTTTTTGATTGTACATCTTGATCTGTCTCAAGATGTCGGTCATTAATCGATTGGGGAAGAACTTTTTTAGAAAGGCTTCATGAATTGTTGGCCAAGTCAAAATAAAGTTTGGCTTGAGCGATAATAGCCATGACTTCGCTTTGTCCTTTAAGGTGAATAGAAAAGGCTTTAATCGAATTATATCGCTCGGGCAGGTCTGATCGGTGAAAGTGCCACAAACATCTTTGAAGTCTCGAATATGTAAGTACGCCTTCTCTTTTTCCATCCCATGAAAGGTGGGTAATAGTTGGATCATTCCATTACGAAAATGGAATGTACCCGTGTGCGGAGGGATGTTGATACAAGAAGGTGTGGCTGTTCGATCAGGAGCCAGGAGTTCTCATAGAGGTCGTTGACCGTCATCGATGAGGTCATACCTATTCTCTCCTTGTTGGCTCTCCGTGTCAGACATTGGATTAGAAGTAGATGGAGTAAAAATGGGATTATCAGCACTATCGATGGAATCTTCAAATAAATATGTGATGAAAGCTTCACTGGAGTCAAAGGACATAGAAGGACGCAAGCAATATGGCTTGTGTTCTAAAGAACGAAAAGAAAAAGAAAGAAGGAAATGGGGTAAGAAAGGATTGGATTAATCTAAAAATTCTAGCCTTTGTTACCGTCCCTGGCAACGGCGCCAAAAACTTGACATGACTGAGAATGTGTGATCTCTTAAAAGTACGTCCAAGCGTAGACAGTCGCGTCGAGTAATAATCGGTAAGACCGAGTCATATTCCCAAGGGACGGAAATGGGAGAAAGAATCCTAAATTCAATCCGAAAGAAAATAAAAGATGATTACTTAAAGAGTGGAGGTTCTAGCAATCCTATTGAATTCGAGATTAAAAATAATTAAAGAATTAAAGTAAAACGACAACTTAACTAAATAGAACGAAGCAAAAGATTTAAAATTATAGATGAAAATATGTTGGGAACATGTGAGTCTACATAGTACCAGCTACTACCATGGTTTAACAATAACGAACAGTCGGGGTTTTATCCTTATAGTATTCCATATTTCAAAAATGATTAAGTTAAGCATTCTAGACACTAAGTATGTCAGTTTCATATACTTAGTGGTTCAACTACCTCACTTATTTATGAAGGATTGAAATAATACCAATTAAATCTATGAACGATGATAAACAAATCGAATATAGAATATTTGACATGTTTGTCAAAAACTTCATTGAACTAATTAATGTAAAGAGCTTTTATTTCAAAATTAATTTGCAATTTAAACTTAAAAGATCAATTTGGACTTAGTTTCTGAAATAGAAGTCACTGGAATACAAAAAGGATTCAACCCAAGTCATAAACATACCAATCGATTGATATTATTGTCAATCGATTGGCATGAAATGACTTCCAATCGATTGACAAAAGTTCCAATCGATTGGCTTGGAATCCATAGCAATCAATTGGATTCTGTTTCCAATCGATTGCCATTGATTCTCAAACAGAATCATGGTAGTGGCTGGGAACAATGTTTCTTCACATTATTCCCAACCAAAACTCTAAGCTAGCATACTTAAACAAACAGAAACTAGACTAAATTGAAACATGTTGTATATATTAAATCTAAACATGGATTTGCACAAAGGATTTGAGATTGAAATAGAAATTCCCAAACAATACTATAACTAGATAGATTATTGAATAACGAAACTAAAACAAATAAAACCTGAATGAGTATAGAAATTAGCAAATGCTGAACTTTCAAACTTGAATTCGTCTATTCCCAAAACTAGAATGAAAGAATTCTTACAAAACAAAGAATAATGAGCCAACCCTTGACCCCTCTCACTCTCCTCTTTTTTATACCAAAACATCATGAGCTGAAGGCATCCAGATTCATAGTATAACGGCTGGTCGTCGTCTTGATTGCTGAGATCTTGCGCCATTAAAGAAATTTGACTCCCAGCTTTCATCAATCGATTGACAATAATACCAATCGATTGGTAAAATACCAATCGATTGGTTCTGAATGTAATCCAATCGATTGATATGATGCCAATCGATTGATACTCAAACTTCATCTTCTTGTCTCTTGATTCATCCCTTTCAACTTGTTATTCGTTCCAACTTAACCTGCATTTAAATGACAAAACACAACAACATACCAAGAGAACACATCATTGTGTAAAAAGATAAGTTAAGACACAATTGCAGGTAATACTAGAGATGTGAGGCTAAGTTCATTCAATTTTCCTCTTTGTTGGGCCAATATTCTACAAATATCAACCCTCATCACACCCCCCCCCCCCTCCCCTCTTTTCCTTCTTTAGTTTTTCTCTCCCTTTTCTGTACTCTTCTTCTCTTCCTCTGTACACTCACCTGACATTCACTTTGATTTATATGCACATGCAAACACAAAAAACAATTTTGTAAGCTCACTACACACACACATACACAAATATTACACCCATTTACACACAGAAACACACCTTCCTTTCTCTTTCTTCGTCGAACCCATAATCCACGAACGAACCACCCTGAAGCCGCCCCTGTCCTTTCTCAATCAGAAACCCTAACACGAAACGAAGACGATGACCGAGGATATGAAGTTAGGGTTTTCCAAATTAGTTTCTCTATTTCCATTCTACAAATTGTTCTCTGTAATCCCTTTGAGTATGATTTAGAAGTTAGGGTTTTTCAAATTAGTTTTTCTGAGATTGGGAATTTTTTTTTTTTTTTTTTACAAATTAAGGGTTCTTAAGAGTAAAACTCAGTGTATGATTTGATTGCTATTTTACAAAACTTAGTGTATTGTTGATATCAAAGTCCCTATGCTTTGGTAAATTTTTTGTTTTTTATTTTTTATTTTCTTCACAATCAGAGTTTAACCATTTGTCTTAAAATTGTTGACTTAGGATTCATATATCTATACTTCATGACAAAAGCTCGTTTATGAGGTTTTTTTTTTTTTTTTTTGGTAAATTAATCTATTTGTATTTGCACATCTTATTCAACAGTTTTTCTTTTTGCGAGTCCATGTCTTTTACAGTTGTAAATACTCTGAAGTTTTCCTTAGCATCACAAATAAATGCTTCATACAATCTGTTTTTCGTGATAAGTTTTGCAATCTCACTCACTCTCTTCTTGATTCTGTTTTTTTTTTTGGCAATCAAGGCTTACGGTTGACCATGAGAAACACATTCATACAAACATTCATAGGTTGTTTAAGTTGAGATGCCAAAGACACATATACCTCTTCATCACTGTGACTAAACTCTTAATCTTTAGCAATTACTACTTCAAAAGGCTTTGTGGTCCTTTATTGCTCCCTTTGAGTTCCACCAACCATAAATTGCTAAGGGATTTAGGCAGATTTTATGTCCATTACCAGCTGAGTGATTTATGATGAATTGGTGGGTGCAGTGACCAATGCGAAAATGCATCGAGGGCTTTGGAGTATTTGTGTTGAAGTTCTATTTTTTCCTATCTATTAGCTAAGGGTGCTAATATTTAGAGCCTAGATAGATATGCGGCATTTGCCCTTCTTCGTTGACTTCTTGTGGGTCGCACTTGAGCTTACAGACGCACAAACAGTTGTGGATCCATTTGTTGCTTTTGAATTCACCAAATGGTTTCATTTGTTGTCTACGCAAATGGAAGGAGTCCAAATTTCAGTTTATGTTATTTGCTTTCGCTGATTTGCATTTGTAAGTGGGGTCGTATGGAAGTAATTGTCTACCACTTCGTCAGTAAACCAGTTACTCATTGCCATCATATGGTAGATCAAATTAAATTAAATACAAGTATTCTAATTCCATGTTATAACTATATTTTCTTTTCCTCTTCAAATTACAGACTTTTTTAGTCATCTAATTCAGTTGATATCTTATTCTCGTTATCTATCTTCTTGTCGTACATTAATATTGGGAAGACACATTCCATGCCTTTTACCTTTTAATTGGTGCAGGTTGGGTTCAGACTGATTCTTTGCTGTAGACTGCAACGTTGTTATCCGTATAGCACAGGTCAACTTTCAATTTTTTTTCATTTTCTTTTCCAAGTTAGGAGGATATCATACATCTGACTTCCTAGGAAAAAAATTTGAATGGAGATGGATTCTTTGTACTCTTAATTTTCTTATGTATTCCTTTTACTGCCACTTGATCTTTTTTACTATTTTTACGATAACTCACTTGATCTTATCAGCAAACATACAATGAAATTCAATCCAGAAAACGGCCCTTAGTTTTGGTCAACTAATAATTTCGCCTAGTTTTGGTCAACTAATAATTTCGCCGTTGTTGGTTTAATGTAGATTGTGGTTCATAAATGATTTCTTTCAAAGTTTGCTGTATCAAATATATATTCCAATTGATTGCATTGGCTCTATTGGGCTTTCACATACTCTAAATTGTTGTGTTTGTTGTAGGTATCTATGTATATGCTCTGTATATGCTAATTGTTTTTTTTTTGCTGAGAATATATATGCTAATTGTTGCTAGACAGAGGATTTTGACACTTGGTACTACATCTGTGCGCATATTTATACTGTTTGTCAGCACCTCATAAGTCATCTCTCATAGTGGCATGGCTAATTAATTGTGTGTTCATACAAATGGTTATAGATTTATTTTATTTTATTTTAAAAAAAGGTTTTGTTACTTGTAGCTTTTAAGTTTACAAGTTCAAAACCTATTTAGTGCATTTTAGCCCTCCTACGCAGGTTACTCATCCAATATACCTGGAAACACACCCTGACCACACGCCTCGCGTGTACCTCCTCCTAGTGTGTGTATATACACATATATATATATATATATGCTTACATGGAGAGAACATTACAAGCATGTCTTTGATAAGAATCGGAGGAGAGAATGCTAAGGTCAGACGCATGAATATCCTTTAACAATACGAATGTTAAAGGTCTCCTACCAAGAGAAAACAACCTTTCCCGATTCCGTTCAAGTTTTTGGCAGATTTCACTTTCATCAAACTAAAATTTATTACACTGCCCCCCCAGAACAATCTTCAATTCAAGCTTGACAAAAATTCCATGCTATTCCAGCATTTTGCATCAAAAGCCACTGACATTGGATAAATGAGAGAACGAATTTGAGGACACTAACATTGCCATTTGGAATAACAAAATCCATCGAACGGCTCTGAAATAGTACATGATTTTGGTTCCATAGAATGCTCATGTTGAATGCTACTAAAAGCACTACTACGTCAAACTTTGAAACCAAGTATAATGTGGCAAGAATTCAATTTTCATGGGAAGACAAAGCAACAAACTAAATAGAAGCAATGAGTTTTATGTAACCAAAATGTGAAATATGAGAATCTAGTTAGTGAATCTATAGATATGTGTCTTCCACTTAAAAGTGTTACTAAAATACCTTCCAGTAAAACCACCTTGTAAATTGGAGGTTATCATATTCACGAAGCCATGGACCTAATTACTTGAAGTTAACAATATGTAAATTCGACATTCTTCATCAAAGGATTACACAAAAGGGCCCAAGCAAAAGTCAGGGAACCACATCTGACCTTTCATTCATGAAACCTGAAACCTCTCTATGTAGTTGACAAAAAAAGATCTAGTGTACATGTAAAATATTATTTTACATTTATGTACCTACAAAGATAAGGAAAAAGGGGGGAAAAAACATAAAAAGCATCTTAATTTACCCATCATGAACCAAGTTTGAGAGACAATATCAACTGGATAAAAGAAGATGGAGAACTCCGTGTTTTCAGATCCAGAGAGCGGCCAGTTAATGTGTGAAGACTCAGTTCAGGAAAATGGGAAAGATATCAAAATTTTAGAACATAAAATTGTAAGTGTGCTGGTCCTCCATTAATTGTAAAAATGATGGGGGCAATTTTGCATGAACAACTTAATTCGAGTGGGCAAAAATTAAAAGCACCAACAATCGTAGCTGCCAACAATCTACAAAACTACAAAAATTTTCCTATCAATGTTGTAGTTTGTAGTTTAACGTGTGATTTCTTTCAGGTCACATCTTCACTATTTTTCCTGCACTTCTCTCTTTTGTTGAGATTGAAACTTCAATTTCATTTTAAAACACAGATTATGCATACGTACGTAAAGAGAAAAAGACGACCCCAATTAATCACAAACCAAGAAACAAAACATCAACAAACCGCAAACTAAAGATCCATAAGTCTCAAGTATAAAATTAAACGAAAACCTTGAAAGTCCCTCACTAATCAAATCTCAAATAATTGCTATCGAACAACAGGTTTTAGCTAAGAACTAATTTCTTACCTGCGGAGTCAAAATGGAAACTGGATCCAGCATATTTTAATTAGTCACCTACATTCAGGCTTCATTGTTTTTATCGCAATGTATTAGTAGAAAAAGAATGAATGGCACCAACTCCAACGGCAATCCATATTGCTATTATAACAACCGCACATGACTAAAAGAACTATCAATTATTTGATGTCAAACTACCAGACATTATAACTAAGTTGGATTTGCTTCTTACATAACAATAATATTCGTTTTCATCTAATTATGGCAATACGCGTACTCAGAAATAGATACACATGTATATATAGAGAGAGACAAGACCACGATGTATCTCATTTGTTGCATACTCAACACAAAGTGGTGAGATTTCTCATTAATGAGCATCAGCACAATCTGCTACTTTCGCTTTTCTTTTGAGTGCTCTTTTGGACATTCTTTCTAACTTCTACTGGTTTAATTCAGATTTCGTGGTAAGAAAGTGGTATTCATTTGGCGTTGAAATTAGGAAATTAAGATTCGAACTTAGCAGTACTTACTTATAATATCCAGAGCCAAAACACCAAATTTCATGGGTAGAATTAATTAAGTTCCTAACTTTTGTTTTTTTAATTTATGATCTTCGATTGTGTTGTTGCCGTTTGCATTCAGTTTATGTGCATCTAATTGGGTCTTTGGCTATTTTGACAACAAATATACATATTAGACACTCATGTAAAGAGGCCTGTAAAATTTCAACGAGCATATTATTCACGATCTTTTATTTTCTTTGTAGCCAGACGTGTCTGGGTGTGTAGGTGATTTATAAGACTTCATAATAGTATTTGGTTATAAGACAACACAAACACATACCTATGTATGTACGTTTTCTTATTGTATGAATTGTTCATAATGTTAAGTTAAAGTTGCACACAATAACAAATATAAGTTGAGAGTAAATTTCCATTTTACTGTGGAAATTCAAAATGTTTTCACTGTCCTGTGAAAATGAAAAACAGTAACCGAGTATTTAAATACGATAAATGATGTATTCTCCTAGTGTTGGGAAAGAATGAAGGAAACTATATGGTTAATTAATAAGAAATTTACTACTTAACACAATTTTAAGTTTTAAAAAATGCGAACAACAAAGTTGGCATAAGAAGTATCACTCCTGACTTCCATTTTCAGACAAACTCATAAACTACTCCATGTAAGAATTATCACTTCGAACTGTCCCAGAAACCTTTTCAGAGAGTGGCCACAAAAGTCAACAAATCATCGACTCATCGTATTACCAGACTCCGGCGACACAAAACTTTGGTATCACAAGTACAAAGGAAAAAAAAGATTCCCAAATTTGAATTCTATTTGGCTCCCAAATGCTTCGACAATTATACCACATTCAATTAAAGTGGAGACCACCAAGTTTTCACTGGAAGTTGTTTTTAGGTGGTAAAACCATCAAAGCATTTGAGAACCAAACTTGAGAATCAAATTTGGGAACTATAGCATTATTCTAACATAATTATCTCCAATTTTTTCAAATTCAATAATATATTTTGATAATAAGAACCACCACCACGTGAAATGTCCAGCAAGGAAAATTATGAAGCACCAGAAATCCCTTGTAAATTGGGGATATAGCCATAGTCTTTCTAGGAACATGAATGTGGTAAATTCACCCACGCATTCATTTGAACCAAAAGAGTAGAAAATAAAACAAAAGCAGCCAACACAAAAATCACTCCACATTAAACCTAAATCATCAAACCAAACAAAGTCATAAGAAACACCAAAGTGACAAAATCAAACTACAAAACCACAATAAAACCTAAAGATTAGCAATTAAACACCAAAAGGCGACAAGAACATTAACGAGTCATAAATTACCTTCGAACCAATCATCTGTTTTAGCCAAAGCTCCATGACCCCAGTCATTCTAGCTCCCCAAGATCAACATTCAGGCTCTGTCTGGACAGAATTAGCAAATGACACGATCAGAGCTTTGTTTGGAGGAAATTCGAAAATAACTCAATCTTTATTTAGGCTCAGCTCGAGTTTAAAAAACGACACTTTTAAGATGAAGGACAATATTGCGAATACTAAAAACTGCTTCAGCTCTAGATCCTCAATGCCATTTCATTTTTTTTTAGACTTTCCTTTCAGGCTTTCTTGTTTGATTTATAGTTAAATCAACCAAAAGATGTTCAACCCAAAATTCTCTATTTAAAAAAAAAATGTTAAAACTTAAGACTACTATTAGATTCCCGAAAGATGTATATACATATTAATTTAAGGTCACTCTACCACTAACCTAAGCATGGTTGATCCATATTTGGAATTCTGCAACACTTGGAATCAACTTCACCGCAAACTTTCTTTTGCTTGCAATTATTGTCCCAAAATGTCAACATCACTATTATTTCTCAAATTCAAATAATAACTACTAAAATTGTGTAATATACTCAAAAAAGGAAAAAAAATAAAAAATTGGTTGCTCAAGTAAAGCTTGCCAGCAAACAACACGAGTAGCCAATAATTAATGTTTCATGTCGGATCACTTGGTATAAATTACAAGTCTTCTGTAGTGAGGGCAAATGAAACACAGCGAGAATAGTGCTCCTTTGCCTAACCGCAATGATTTTAACAGCCTAAGGAAACCACTCTTATAAGAGTCTTAATTTTCCGTTCTTTTTTTAAAAAAGAAATAAGAGGAGAAAATGATTTCACAATAGTGGGGCAAAAATATGAATTCAGATCCTCATAAGCTTTCAATAGTAACTCTTTTTTTGAGGTACAAGGATTTTGGATATCGTATATATCGAAAATTATATGGAGAGGGAGCCCTCTCTTTAATAAAGACAGGGCCTCTATTTTGACCGTCAGATCGTGTTTAAAAACTGTGAAGTGACAAAATTGCCCTTAATAAAAACACGATCCGACGGTCAAAACAGAGGCCCTCTCTTTATTAAAGAGAGGGCGCCCTCCCCATAACCTGACTGTCGTATATATATATATATATATACCACAAAAGGAAAGATTTACATGTCAAAAGAAGACTCAAACGCCCATCAAGCTTCAATCAAGCTTCAATCGATAAACTGAGGAAGGAAAATGAAACTGCTTCGTCTCAATTTCTGCATGTAGGTAGACCTTATGAAGAATACAAATAAAAATTCGGATAAAAAAAGTATCCGATCAAATATGTAATACAGAACCTTTGAAATTCAAATCTAAGAGGGGAAAAGACAAAAACTCGGGCAGAAAATGGCAAAAAACCAACAAAAATTCAAAAGTAAACCTAAGAAAAACCCAAATCAGCGCCATAAACCCTAGATTCTAGTATTTCGACCTTTGTCCTCCATAAAATAGAGAGTGATGGAGAGAATGCAGGGAGAGGACGGAGAGAAGAGCCCAAAAAAAAAAAAACCAAAAAGAAAAGATGTAATAGACTAATATGAAGAGAACGAAGGTTTAAAATCCCTCACCTGTGTCGCCGTGTTTCCTTCACCAGCCATCTTACTCTGCTTCAGAATCCCAAACTTTTGATGAACTGAAAGCCTGAAACGATGAAGTATCTCTCTCTCAGTTGATTTCATCGACACGTAGCTTTGAAGGAGTGCCACGCAATAAGAAAAGTGTTGATACGTGGAAGAACAAACCAAGGACAGAAATGAGATTTGAAGTACCAAAAAAACCAACATGAACTCTCAAAATGCCATTATGACTTAACCTACAATAAAATATGAGGGGCATAATAGTACAATCATTCAAAAATGAATAGTGATCTACAACAACCTCAACATTTTCTTTTTCTATAGTTAGAAATGTGCACACGCATGAAGAGAGTTATACTAAACTTATTAAACTATTTCCAAAGACACACAGGATTTTTTTAAAAACCTAGTGAGGCCTTGGCCCCCTGGGCCATAGTGTGGCTCCAACCTATGGTATATACACTTCCAAGTGTTCAATGATATTTACTCTCAAATTATACTACAAAACTGGAACTTCTCCACACAACTAACCACTAAGAGTCTTTATCAATGGCAATTTGCAATAACTAACAAATATCACGGAACTCAATGGAATACTTTTTTTAGGAGATACAATGCGTTATATATCAAAGTCGTTAAAAACTCAACTAAGCCTTTGTCCCAAAAGAATATCAAGTTGCTATACAGATCAATCATAAACAAGAGATGACAAGTCTAAAAAAATACCAAAACTTCTTGTAGAAAACTTCAGATCAGAACAGAATTTCACTAAACCAAATTGGGAAAAACGTTGCAGCATGAGTCAGATATAAATGTTATAAACTAATGAAATAAAATCTCTAAATAATTAATTAAAATCAGCAACGCCATGAAAGAATATGTAAAAAATATCAAGCAAAGGACTGAATCACAGTTTTTGAGTTTACTAAACAATATATGCTCGTATGTAAATGACAAATATCCAATCCAATCATGCAACAAAACAATAAAATGAACATAAAATGATTGTCGTCCCACTTACACAAGTTGCTGGAAGATGTAGAGACTTGAGACAAATCTAGTCTGGCATTGTTCACATAAACTGGTGGCAGTAAGCTCGAAACTCCTTGCACTCGGCCAACCCAAGCTTTTATCATTGCACCAAACAATAGAAAATAAGTTGTGGGCTTTTTTGTAGCGTTCTTTTGAAAGAAAAAAAAAAAGTTCTTCATACAATTTTGAAAACTTTGGGAGTTTAAAAGAGAAATAATAGAAAATAATAATAGCAATTATCTAGGGTATACATTAATGCACTAATAGTTATAAAATAATTTGTATAAACTATTGTATAGAAATATATTTTTAATATGTTATCTAAGTACTCCCGCTGCACCCTCACCATTACTTTTTGGAAAATTGGCGAATCTCTGGCACCCGCATCCCCGTACCTGAATCCCCGCACCGACACCAGTGCTACCTAGCATGTTTCAAGTTCACGGTTTCTCGTGTTTTTGTTCATCATCTTATCTTCCCTATTAAAGCACTTATGGGATGTTCTCTATGCTAGATAATCAACCCAAACATGGTGGAATGAATGGCGTGGATGGAGGATAAAGTCGGTAACAGCTTATTTCTATGGAAGCTTGTATGCAATCTTGAAGTGGATTGATCTCACAGAAACCAGTTTCATACCCCTAAAAAATTGTTGCCAATGAAGAGCAAGTCAAATTTTACCTATTGGTATGTTAACTTCCAAACACCAACTACGTTGGTGGCTCCATTGATTGCCTTCTTCACTCTAAAAACGGTCTTTCTTTCACTGGAGGAATAGCTAGAGTGATCTTGAGAGAACGATGGGTTGCTTGTGTGTGATCCCGTGTGTGTGCATGTGAGTGCGTGCATGCGTGTGTGTGTGTGTGGGAGAGAGAGAGAGAGAGATGCAAAGAAATATATTTTGCTTGTAGTGTCCGAATAGCTCTTTGTTTATGCTGTGTATACATGACTTGTACACAAGTGCCACTGTGCCACCTCTGATGACATTTTTTATCTACAAAAACAATATCGTAATCTTTTAGTAGTTCATATCATCAAAAGGCCATAAGGAAACTTCTTCAGCAACCTTTTTCCTAGATGCTCTAAAATCCCATGCATAGCACAATCATAATAACATGAATAAGCTCAAGAAAAGCACACCTATATATGGGAGAAAATAGTCTACCAGACACTTGAGAGTTGATCCATAAATGACGATCTGGTCCAGAATTCACCACTTCTGATCACATGCGCCAACCTTGCCTACAAAACGATCAATATGGTAGTAGTAGTAGTAGTAGTAGTAGTAATGGAAACACCAACAATCATAAAAAAGATAATAACGCATAATAATAGGGTTTAATCTCAGCCAGGATTGATGACAAGTGAAAACATATTAGGCATTTCCCATCAGTATCAGATCATCATTATGATGCCATTATACTCCCTCTTCCAACCAGCATCAGATCATCACTATGATTCCCATCATCCAGCAGAATCTAACACCTTCAACCAGAAGCAAGAGAAAATAAAAAGAAAATGTTCTCGGAGAAACCGTCACTTACAGACTGAAACAGGGCTGCTAGAAATACCAGGAAAAAAAAACCCTCCTCTCCCTGGATTCACCTTGCCACAACGAACCACAGTGCCGCAGCATCCTAACAAGCAACAACTGAAGATACCAAACACATTTGGAGACTTATTTGATAAAACCAAAAAGGGTGTCATTAAGTTCTATTTGGTTCCCATAAGTCATTTACTTATGGGTATTCGAACAAGGTCTTATTTTATATTTATTAGAAGTTCTCTTATCCATAGACTTCCTTCCTCCGCCCTCTGTGTATTTTCTCACTAATGCAAACAAAGAAAAATAACTAAAATGCACCAAAAGGGAAGAAAACTGTCATGGTAGACATTCTGATTTCACTTATGGGAAAATGATTACAACATAAACAACAAAAGAAGCAATCATAAGTAACAAAGGCAACATGCTAAAACATATGTGCCATTTAGAATTTTACATTGCACTAACATCACAAAGGAGGGTAAAAAAAAAAAGAGTTGATTAGGTGGTCCCATCTGCACAGTAGCGAAGCAGCGACAGCTTGCTTCCTCATCTAAAGGATAGAACATGAGCACGAATTTTGCTTTGCCATCTCCTCCTGATTCTTGTCTGTGGAAGAACATGGAGAAAATAAAGGGCAAAGTGTTAGATCCTCTTCAAACAGAACTGGAGGATAAAAAGGGGATGGGATGATAATATAATTATCAACATCCAAAATCAAAGGTTAAACTTCAGCAACTTCTCCATAAGCTATTTTTCCCTCTCCCAAACCCCCAAAGGCTTGCAAAGAAGCTAGCTTTAAGTTAAAAACCAGTACTTTTTCTTTGGATAATTACAACAAATACTCTTTTAGAATATCTGAAAGGCCCTTCGAATTGCTAGAAATCATGGATTAAAAGATTAGATGTTACTTTTGGTTGGGTCATTTTATAGGTCATTTCATCTCTCTTCTGCTAAAAAGTGCAGACTGCCTCCGATTACCACGGGAAAGGGGGAAGCAGCCAGTGGCGGATCCAGGGTAAATGACTAGCGGGGGCCATGCATAAGGGGCTTAGAAAGAATCCCCGAGGCAAGACTTTTTTGGTTTATTTTGTAGTACCCTTGCATGCTATCACTCTTTTCCTTTTTTTTCTTTTATATATATATATATATATATTTTTATAATTAAGGACTAATTACAAATGCAACTTGTAAAGCTTGGAATGATAGTGAAACCATTTGGGTAAGGCTAAACTAGTAAGTGAGAAGAAAGAGTGGTGGTGTCAAATATTTAGGATGTTCTATATTACACAGGCTCATATATAACATATAATGATTTTTGTTTGGATTGGATTACAACTAGGTCAACATATTACACATAAAATGGAAGTGAACCCCCCTCCCCTATACGGAAGAGTTGGATTGGCAAATTATGCAGAAAGTTGAATAACATAGTGGGAAGATAAATAATTACATCTGGGTTCATAATTCAGGATACCTCTAAAAACCATGTTCCCTAATTAAAATAATATATGGAAAATTCGAAAAGCCCTGATTGTTCAAGGGGAATCATAGAACATCTCTAATGTAGGGCCTGGAATATTTTACGCGGTCTTGTATAAAGAAAAGAGAAACATAGTGGGAAGATAAATAAATACATCTGGGTTCATAATTCAGGATACCTCCAAAAACCATGTTCCGTAATTAAAATAATATATGGAAAATTTGAAAAGCCTTGATAGTTCCAAGAAGAATCATAGAACATCTCTAATGTGGGGCCTGGAATATTTTCGCGGTCTGGAAGAAAGAAAAGAGAAACATAGAGAGAAGATAAACTATGGAATTTGGGTTCATAACTCAGGATACTCCAAAAACCATGTTCCCTAATTAAAATCATGTATGGAAAATTCGAAAACCCTGAGAGTTCAATGGGAATCATAGAACATCTCTAATTTATGGACCTGGAATATTTTACGCAATCTTGAAGATTGGAAAGAGAAACATGGTATGACTCATAATGAAGCGGACCACTAATAAATCAGGATGAGCTAGTTCGACTTCGACCCCTTAGAACACGTTCATCTTAAACTGTCAATACTCCCATTCTTCAAGGGTATGCATCGGGCACTTAAATCAGACGCAAGAAGGACACCTGACGTAGCTTGGGCTTTAAAATTAATAGTCTATCTTTTTATTAATCAATATTGGAGGATTCTTTTATTTCGCTTTACTATTCCTTAATAACTTTCATTTTTGTTGACAAATTAGCAAAAGATGTGCACATCAGATCAGTGGTTGTAGGTTCAAGCGGACAGGAGAGGCAGTCTAGAATTTTTTACGAGCTACAGTTGGAGGCTGCTATCCTCTCTACCAACTCGCAATCATTTCTTCTTCTTTTTCTTCCTTCTGTCCATACTTCTTACTTTCTTCATCTCCATCAGCTTCTTCTTCTCCTCCTCTGAGGCTGATGATAATTGGACTGTGTTAGACCTGGCTGGTAGCAGATTCTTATTCCAGGAACAATACAAGTCATCCTCGGAGAGATATTTTACCCTTTTTTTTTCACTGCAATTCAGGTTTTTCTTGATCCCCTTAAACAGCAGACTTAGCACCTGTTTCTTTAGTTGTTACTTCCGTCAAATTTCTCTAATTGGTTTCCTTGCATGTTAAGTTGGCTGATAACTAGTTTGCCCACAAGATCATGGGGGGTTAGAGCTGAATAGGTACGTCACAGGTTCAAATTTGCAACCTAGACAAATGAAGCAAAGAAAGGAAGAAAACAAGAATAAGCCCGAGATTTAAGCATTATCATCCTTGGAAATCCAATTTTGCTTACCCGTTCTAAATATCTGTAGGCAGTCATAAACTGGGGGGAATAAATTAATAAAAAGGAAGGGAGGGGAGGGGAGGGGCATTATCCACTGGTGGTCCCGCTTAAGGAAAGTGCTGGGAGGTGTAGATTTGATACAGAGCAAATCTTTGGCAGTTTTACAATAAGTGATTGCTCTGAACTTAAACCCGTGATGTTTCACTTTTCAGCCTGAGCTTTTACCATGCAATCAGGCATAGATGCATTTAGTTAAAAATAACTGGGATAGAAAAAAAATTCTGCGGTACCTTCACAATTCCAAAGAGATTGCATTTCGAGCAAAGCAAATACCCAGTTCATAGATGTAAGGAAAGAGAAACTTAACAAACCTGTCTTCTTTTTAGCCACAGGAGGCTGCACCACTACATGCATGGTTATAACCCCCCCAGGAAGGTCACCGACATATATTCTGGACTCAGCAAGTGTCCTGCTATTTTCCAAAACTTTCCCAGCATGTATAAGTTTCATATCCCCTGCTGACTTGGGTATGACTGATTTATCTGTATATTAAAAAAGGGGCTTCATCAGAAACTCACAATGTATTTTGTCTCAAAAACATCCATCTTCAAACACAAAAAATTACTATACAATTTCGCGCTGAAGAAATATACTTAAATTGCTCTCCACATTCTGTTATTGTCCTAGTCGATTGGACATCATAAACGGTATCTCCCACCGTCGGTCATGCCAAAGTGTATCTTTTCATCATCATATTTGTATGACATTTTTCGTTATAAAACTTCAACTAACATTTATAAAAAGTCTACATCAGCCCAAGCAGTGCAACCCAAAGAGTTTCAGAGCTGAATAACAAAAAGAAAAAGAAGGAAAAAAAAAAAAAAGCTCTAAAATCTAAGACTTTTACGGTCCATGGATGTGTTGGGGACTTTTTTAACCAATCATTGTCACACGACGCACACCAATATAATGAGATAATATCCAGACACTGGCAGCACTGCACCACATGCAATTTATTTCACATGGTGAATACAATAAACAATCTAAGCATTGACCACAATAAAAAGACTAAGGAACATGTATGTACTGCGTAGTGTTCAAACCACAGTCAGTTAAATAACACTAACATTTGATGCCCTCAGTTATCTCTCTGTAGTACAAAGGAAATAATTGGAAAGAAACGACATAAATAAATAAGAGAGCATTTTTGCTCACCCAAATATTGCTCACTCATTGCTCACCCAAGTCTCTCATTGGCCAATGCAGTGGGACCCAGAATTTTACACCATTAATTAATTCTCATTTAATCCTGGGTCCCACTGCATTGACCAATGGGAGAGTTGGGTGAGCAATTTTTGGGTGAGCAAAAATGCATTCAATAAATAAATGGGTAACCTTGAGGCCACTCAGCAACAAGCCTTTGCTTAATCGTAGCAACAGTAGTAGAAGATGCATAGGTGCTATGACCTATATCTGTTCCATCGTAGATTCGGAATTTGAGTTCCATAAGCTCCTCTCCTTCACCCATAATTGCCTTCGCATCCACTAAACTTGCAAATCCAAGGCAACAAAATGAGAACGCTCCCGGTCAAATAATTGTGTCTTTCCCTATTCACCTGCAAATAATCCCCCGAGTTCAAGATTAAATCAAGATATTCATGTGCCTGGTTACAGTGTGGGTGGGTGGGTAGGTGGGGGGTAAATAAAGAAAAAACACTTATTTCGACATTTTTCAGTGGAGTGAGATAAATAAAGAAAAAAGAAGAAGATATATATTCAAAGTCTTAGATCTTCCATCGTGTTTTCGTGTGGAAAAAATAAAAATAAATAAATATAAACAATTTATCAAGTCTTTTACGTTGCAATTTCAAGCTTCTACTTCTCTGGTTTTGGTTCCTGAAAAAATCTAATAGTTTTCCAAAATTAAATAGCTGGTTTGAGAGTAAGCAACAGAAAATCCTAAATAGTTTCTTCTTCTACAAACTGAGGAATGACCAAAATCAACATGCAAGAATTGAAATCATAGTTTGAACATAGACCTTTGCTAAATCTGTTATTGCACTAACCTTGGTCAATCTGACAAGAAGTTGTTCACGTAGAAGAACATGCAGCACGAGTACATTTGAAACAATAGTTAAACAACCAAGTAACCACTTCATATGATCCAAAATCACTTCTCTCGCAAAAGTGTCACCACACTGCAACGCCATACAGAACAAGAACAACAAACAATATTCATATACGATGACAATCAATATTCAGAAGATCTCAAACCAAACCAAATCAATCACATCAGATCAGATCTCAACCAATCAAATACCAACACCACAACGCGATCCAAAATAAAACTCAAACCCTAACGTCCGGTTGAGTTGCCGCAGATTCAACTAATATTATTTCGAAAATATAATTGAATTCATTAACGTTTTCCTCCGTACTTTTTTGCCAGTAGATAAGATGTAAATTAAGAACCCAAATAATTTGAAGTTTCGTATACTTTTCTTTGCCTTTTATACTATACCAAAGTTTTCCCAGCAACCAAACAGTTGAAATTTAGGAACGATAGAGAAGAGAGAGAATTGTAATTACCGTGTAAAGACGCCCATGGGATAGAGATCGGAGACGATCTTTGAAGGATTCAAAATGTGGGGTGGGGTGGGGGGTTAGGTTTTTGAGTTTTTCAGATGGTGTGAGTGTGTCGGTGTTTCGAACAGAAGATAGCGGTTTCGTTGTCTGTTTGTTTCTCAGTCCTTTTCGTTTTTTCCTTTTCTTTTATTTTCTTGCCCCTTTTTTTTTTTTTTCCTCTTGTATTCAAATTTTTGGGTTAAATACATTTTTGACCAATTTTAGGGGCTTCACCCCAATACGAGTTTTGGAATCTCGGATCATCGTGAATCGTTGAATTAACGTGGGATCCACAAGATCAATAGTTCAAGATGATCTGTCACATTAATATCTGTTACATGTAGGGGTGTTATTTGGAATGAAATTTCCGATTCCGAGCTGAAAAATTCCAATTTTAGAAGCAAAATTTGTATTCCGAAATTCCGAAAATTCCGAAAAAAAAATTAGAACGGAATTGGAATTGTTGTTAGAATTCCGAAAATTTTGAATTTCCGATCCGAAAATTCCAAAAATATTCCGAAAGAATTCCGAATAGAATTTCCAAAAATATTTTCCGATAATATTCCGAGTTCTTATATTATACAATATAAATATGTAATACATATATTATATAGGGGTGTTAAAAAATATTAACTAAGTTATTTTCTAATTTTGAAAAGTAGAAAATCGGTAAAAGCCAAAAGGCCTTGAAAAGATACATGTGAGCCATTAGGTCTTTCAAACTTTGAAGCCAAAAACAAAACCTAATCTCTTTCTCTCCCCCTCTCTGCGCCGCCCAACCATTTCTCTCACCCTCCTCTCTTCTCTCCCTCTAATAGCTGTGTGAATTATTTTTATTGTGTTGGCAGTGGTTGGAAAATTCCAAAAATTCTGAAATATTCCGAAAATTTCGAAAATATCCGAAAATTTTCGATTCCAAAAATTTTCGAAAATTCCGAAAATTCGGAATCGGAAATGCTTTTTAGACTTCCGAAATTTCGGAATGGAATTCGAAAAGCATAAGTAGATTCCGAAAATTTTGGAATTTTTTCCGAAATAGCCTATTCCGTTCCGTTCCGGCCGAATGACACCCCTAGTCACATGAGATAATTTTGCTTCACTCGAAGCTATAGTCTCCTCAAATAAAACCTTCCAAGCCAAAATTTGTGTTTCTTTTCTTTAACTCATTAGCTTTTTTTATGTCTAAACAATTCTAAATTGCTATAACTTTATTCTATAAGTCTCTTTTTTTTTTTTGTAAAATTTGATATTTTGGAATCAACAAAATGAGATCTTTCAACCTTGATCAACATGTGCCAAAAAAAAAAACTATGATCAACATTGACCATGAAATACTGGGAAAAAAAAACTAAAAACTAAGCAAATATGAAAAACTGTGGTTAAATGTAATTCCTTTCATAGAATTGTCACGGTAGGTGCATAGATCTCGGGGGAAAAAAAGGGAATAAAAAAAATCAATCAAAAAGTCCAAGAATTGAGAAAGTTATCGCTGTTAATATAAATAGATAATATTATTTATTAGACAGATAAAATTTTAAAATAAGACTGCAACGTATCTTTTTTTGTAAAATATTTACTCACATTGCGTAAATCTCGAATAAATACATAAAATAAAAAATATAAAAAAAATCTTCCCAAAAGGCCAAAAATAATAAAATTATGAGTATTTAACTTAATATTATCTGTCAAAACAGATAATATCATCTATTTTGACAGATAAAATCAAAAAATGAAGTTCCAAATTACCTTTTTTTGGTACAATTTTCAACTCCATTGCGTAGATCTCAAAGAAATGCATAAAATAAAAATTAAAAAAAAAAATCACTCAAAAAAGCTATAAAAAAAAGAGTGAATTATGGTGGTTTAAAGTTGACAGATAAATTTTTTGTCAAAATAGATAATATTGTATGTTTTGACAATTAAAATTAAAAAATGAGGTTCCAAATTACTTTCTTTTATACAATTTTCAACTTCATTGCGTAGATCTCGAAGAAATACATAACATCAAAAAATAAATCACTCAAAAAAACTAAAAAATAAGTGAGTTATGGTGGTTTAAATTGATAGATAATATTAATATTATATGTCAAAATAGATGATATGTCAAAAACTGAGGTTCCAAATTACTTTTTTTTAATTCATTTTCAACTTCATTGCGTAGATCTCGAAGAAATATATGAAGTAAAAAAAAATCACTCAAAAAGGCTAAAAAATTAGTGAATTATATATGATGGTTTAAAGTTGACAGATAATATCATATGCTTTGACAGATAAAATAAAAAAATGAGGTTTCGACTTACTTTCTTTGGTACAATTTTTAACTCCGTTATGTAGATCTCAAAAAAAGACATGAAATTAAAAATAATAAATAAATAAGATCACTCAAAAGGCTAAAAAAATGAGTTAGTTATATTGGTTTAAAAATGACAGATAATAGTGTCTTAGCCATTTTTCTATTACAGCGAGGGGCTTTTCACCAAATTCAAACAGTAGCGAGGGACTTTATAAAAAATGGTCAAATCGTGATGAATTTTGTCAGTAACACTTAATTTTAAGGGGTCTATAACCAAATATCCCCAAATTTTACACCTGCAATTGTGGACCATGTTCAATAATGATGAGACCACTTTTCCATCCTCTAATTAAAATTAAGTGGACTAACTGCCACCACATTGATCAATAATGGTGGGGCCACTCAGGGCAGGAAGCAAGTGGGGGCCAGGATGGGCCCAGGACTCCCTGAACTTTTGAAAATTATAAATTTATGCATAGTACTTTAGTTTTTTAGAAATAGGACCATATTACATGTTTACCCCCAAATTGAGATTGTAAAAAACGTTTGAGTAATGTTATACTTCCCAATAACTATATCCCGAATACTTCCCAAATACATGTTGATTTTGATTGAAGGATTTTAAAATTGTCCCCATCATTTTGAAGGTGGTCCAAATCTCAGGTTAGAAAATTGAAAATTATGACTGATTTCATGTTATTGTTGGAATTTAGATGTGATTATTGGATTAGAGACTTAAGAAATATTTTTCCTTTTTTGAAATTGTGCACATGAATTGTGAACAGTGAGTATGTGAAGATGACTATGAATTGTGAATTAATATTTAAAATTGGCATTGGTTCTACCCGTTTCAACGGCAACAGTGGAGAGGACTCTTTTAGCTATGATGTCACGCCCCGGAGCAGCAGAAATTAGCAGGAAATAAAATTTTCCTTTCTGGGTCCATAAGCCATGACTAGTTACATTAACTGATTGTCCACAAACACACTAGATAAATGAAAGAGTAACTCAAACGGAAGTGCAAACTGAATATATACATCAACCGATTTCTAGCTATTACATCAGAGTTTGTAGTTATCAAAAGATAAAGAACAAAAGAGCTTAAGGCATTAGATGCCGTTTACAACTTATCACGAAAGGACAAAAGTCTATAAAGAACAACTAAGTCTTCTTTCTTGAAGCCGCGCCTCTAACTGGCGTAGCCGTGACCTTCAGCATAGTAGGCTTCCCCTTCGTAGGCTCCTTCCAGATAGTCCTCCTCCGGACAATTATATCCTGTATAGTCTAGACATGGGAATGTCCAGGGCGTAGTATGCCGTTAGCTTTAATAAAAGCTAAGTGAGCGTTCTAACCGAACACTCCTAATATAAATATGTATCCAAAAAGTACACAACGGCTGGTTACGACGATTGAATGAATTATAATTAGACCGTGCGTGAAACTATGTATCATCGATATATTCGACTTCACTCGACTTAACATCCGACTTACTGAACTTTGTTACATTACCAGTGTAACGCCGTTGGCTTAGAGTGACTCGCCCAGTGGGTCGAGCTATGGTTACTTTACTATCGTTGTCTGCCCCTCCGTGGCCGTAGTAGTAATCTCGCTTTACAAGCTAACCATGTACTCTAGGTCCTCGGGACCTTGCCTTATGAATATCGTCGCCGGTTTGCGAAACGGTTACTTTACTATCATTAGTCGTCGCGACAGCAGTAGTAATCTCGCCTTACAGGCTAACCGTGTTTATTCATTTCTCGATGTATTCTTATCAACATGGTTACTTTGCTATCGCGTTTGCCTCTCCGTGGCCATAGTAGCAGTCATCGCCGGCATGCGATCATGCAATTCCATTTGACAGTACCAACTCACTACATATCAACTTTCGGACCTCCGCGGTCGACTATACGTATTTCCAAATGCATACGGACTTGGTCTCCGCGACCGTTCGACTCTATACTCGTATACGTCGACTTGACGTTACGACACTGACTCCTACGTGTGGTGTATCATATGTTATGCACGAGGTACAAGTTAATTAAACAGGTACTATTTCATTCTTGAAATATAGTACGGATCTGAAGCTCGTAGTACTATACGTTAAAGCATGAGATTTACTGAACTGAAAATAATAATGAACAGAATAATAATAATAATAATAATGATAACGGAGATAATATGTTCGGGGTGCAACATATTAACACGAGGTTAACCGGAAAGTAATAACAATAATATTATTAATAATAATATTAATAATAGTAACGGAATAATATGTTCGGGTACAACATATTAGAGCTTGTAGTTTAATCAACTAATAATAATAATAATAATAATAATAATAATATCATTATCATTAACGAAATAATAAAACGGCTATTAACTACGTGGTACAACCTGTTAAAGCACGAGTTTTAACTGTTACAAAATAATAATAATAACAATATTATTATTATTAATGAAATAATAAAGCGGACATTTATATGTTCATGGTACAAATGTTAATCACGAGGTTAATTAGACTATAATAATAATAAGCAAAAACTAATAATCAATGTAATAATAATAATAATAATAAATGGTAGTAACAATGATAACAGCAATAATTGAAATCATAATACGGATCTAGATTAGGGGCACCACATATTAAGCACAAGATTTTCTAAAATAATAAAACTAATAATAATAGTTAGAACATGATAACACGGACATTAAATCTAATATACCAAGTGAGTTAGGAACTCACCGTAGGTTCGGGGTTGCGGTGTGGCACAAGGGTAAGCTTTCCTTTCCTTTTTCTCTCTTCTCTCTCTATTTCTATTTTTTTCCTTTCTTCTAAACCCAAATGGGAGCCCTTATTTATAGGGGAGGGGGATTGGGTTTATATAATATATGTATATATATATATTACACACACACATATTATATATATATAACACAAACAACACACACACATGCATCTCTACACACACTGCCACACGCCACACACAGCACACACAAGACACACATGCATACAAATACACTACACTCTCCACACATTCATACACCTCACCCTACACTTGTCACTCACACAATTTATGCACACAATACCTCACCCTTACACCCTACACACTAGCCAACACCTCACCCAACACTTGTCACTCACACAAGCACTCACTCACTTACTCAAGTCAGCACACACCCACACAAATGCTAAGGGTTGTTTGGGGGTTAGCTTAGGGTACACGCATGGTTGGCCAACACGGGTATAATTATGGGTTCAAAAATAATATTAATTACTGCAACTATATTATAAATATAGTTTGGGATTGGAAAATATATAAATAAAGTATAATAAAAATACAGGTATTACAATATCCACCTCCTATCAAAGATTTCGTCCCCGAAATCTGAGCTAGTTAGTCACTAAACAAAGCTGGAAACTTCTCGTGCATTTCTGATTCCAACTCCCAAGAAGCTTCGCGTTCGTCATGGTGTCTCCACTGAACTTTCACCAGAGGAATTTCCTTAGTCCTCAGCTTCTTGACTCCTCGACCCAAAATTCGGATTGGTCCTTCAGTATAAGTCACATTGTTGTTTACCTCGATGTCAGTGAAGTCAATCTCATGTGACGGATCATGAACAACCTTCCTAAGCATGCTGATATGAAATACATTATGTACTCCTGACATCTTAGGTGGCAGTGCGAGTCGGTAGGCTACTTTTCCCACGCGCTCTAAGATTTTGAACGGTCCAATGTAGCGTGGTGACAACTTTCCTCATTTCTGTCCGAATCTGACAATGCCTCGTACCGGAGATACCTTGAGAAGTACATGATCTCCAACACTAAACTCCAATTCCTTGCGGTGCTTGTCTGCGTAGCTCTTCTGTCTGCTCTGTGCTGCCTTCATCTTTTCTTTCACGATGTTAATCTTTTCATTCGTCTCTCGAACCATTTCTGGTCCTAGAAGTTTGTTGTCTCCAACTTCCGCCCAGCACAATGGTGATCGGCACGGTCTTCCATACAGTGCCTCGAATGGTGCCATCCCGATGCTCGAATGATAGCTGTTGTTGTACGCAAACTCTACCAATGGCAGGTGTGTCTCCCAAGAACTCTCAAAGTCTATGGCACAAGCTCGGAGCATGTCTTCCATTACTTGGTTGACTCGTTCTGTTTGTCCGTCGGTTTGGGGATGAAATGCTAAACTTAATTTCAATGAAGTTCCCATTGCTGCTTGTAAGCTTTCCCAAAATCCCGATGTAAAACGTGAGTCACGGTCTGATACAATTGATACGGGCACTCCGTGTAGTCGTACGACTTGCTGTAAGTACATTCTGCTCATCTTCTCAACCGGGTACGTCATGTTGTAGGCGATGAAATGAGATGATTTCGTGTGTCGGTCCACGATCACCCAAATAGCGTCATGATTTTGTTGTGATCTTGGCATTCCTACAACGAAATCCATAGTAATGTGTTCCCATTTCCATCCAGGAACTGGCAGTGGTTGTAATAACCCTGCTGGCCTTTGGTGTTCTGCTTTGACTTGTTTGCAGGTTAAACATTTGGATACGTGATCTGCTACCTCTCTTTTCATTCCTTCCCACCAGAAATTTCTTTTCAAGTCCTTATACATTTTTGTTCCTCCAGGGTGGACCGTCATTCTTGACTTGTGTGCTTCATTCAGTATGTCCTTCCTTAGGTTGTCCTCGTTAGGCACACAAAGTCTATTGCGGCATCTAAATCCTCCGTCTGCTCCAATATTCCATTCTGCTGGGTCCTTTGCTGATGCTTTCTCAAACCATTGACGGAGTCCTTCGTCCTTTCCTTGAGCTTCAAGGATGCGATTTATGAGCGTCGGCTGCACTACTAGACATCCCAAAATTCGTCCTTCACTAGATTCAACGGTCTGAAAGTCAAATTCGGCTAGTGTTTCCAATGCTCTCCACTCTTTAACCGTAAGAGAGGATATGAACAGTTTGCGAGGTTTTCGGCTTAGTGCGTCAGCAACTACGTTTGCTTTACCAGGGTGGTATTGCAAAGTAAAATCGTAATCCTTCAACAATTCCATCCAACGTCGCTGCCTCATGTTCAGCTCCTTTTGAGAGAACAAGTATCTCAAACTTTTGTGATCTGAAAATAGATCGAACTTCTCTCCGTAAAGGTAATGTCTCCAAATCTTGAGAGCAAAAACAATTGCGGCTAGTTCGAGGTCATGCGTAGGGTAGTTCATCTCATGTGGTTTCAGTTGTCGTGATCCATATGCTATCACTCTTCCATCCTGCATGAGCACACATCCAAGTCCTTGGTGTGATGCATCACTATAAATGGTGAACTGCTCACCGCTCTTTGGTATTGCAAGCACTGGCGCCGAGGTCAGTCTTTCTTTCAGCTCTTGAAACGCGCGTTCATGCTTGTCTTTCCATTCGTACTTCACGTCCTTCCTTGTCAGATTGGTCAAAGGGGATGCTATCTTAGAGAATCCTTCAACGAATCTTCGATAGTATCCGGCTAAACCAAGGAAACTCCTAACTTCGGTTGCAGTGTTCGGTCTATTCCAGTCCAAAACAGCATCTGTCTTGATTGAATCCACAGCTATCCCGTCCTGTGAGACAGTATGACCCAAGAATTTGACTTCCTTTAGCCAAAATTCACACTTGCTGAACTTCGCATACAAGTGGTTGTCTCGAAGCGTCTGTAGTACGATCCTCACATGTTCTTTGTGTTCCTCCCTGGTCTTTGAGTAGACCAGGATATCGTCTATGAACACAATCACGAATTGATCCAAGTAGGGCCTGAACACTCTGTTCATTAAATCCATGAATACAGCTGGGGCATTCGTTAGTCCAAACGGCATGACTAGGAATTCATAGTGCCCATATCTCGTTCTGAAGGCTGTCTTTGACATGTCATCGGGTCGAACCAACAGTTGGTGGTATCCGGATCGTAGATCTATCTTGGAGAAGGTCGTCGCTCCATACAATTGATCGAATAGGTCATCGATTCTGGGAAGGGGGTATCGGTTCTTAATTGTGACCTTGTTCAATTCTCTATAGTCGATACAGAGTCGAAGTGTCCCATCCTTCTTCTTAACGAATAGCACCGGCGCTCCCCAAGGCGACGTGCTCGGTCGAACGAATCCGAGATCTTCAAGTTCCTGGACTTGCTTCTTTAATTCTTGCATTTCTGTTGGGGCCATCCGATATGGGGTCTTAGATATCGGTAGGGTACCGGGTACCAGCTCAATACAAAAGTCGATGTCCTTTTTGGGTGGTAGCCCTAAGATTTCCTGAAATACATCCTCAAAGTCTTGAACCACAGGGATTTGTGTAATCGAAATTTCTGAACTTACACTTCCAAGTGTAGCCAGACATCTTGTGAGGAAGGCATCGCACAAGGGATCACATTGGAATTTAAATGGTTGACTTTCGGGTATCGAGAAAGTAATAGACTTGCTAACACAGTCTAATTTGGCATGGTATTTCGTAAGCCAATCAATTCCTAAGATTAAGTCGAATTCCTTCATCAACAGAACTATCAGATCAGTAGGGAGGTTATGATCTTCCAGGTTTAAAGTGCAATCCTTACACACTTTTCTCAACGTAATGTTCACTCCTAAGGGGGACATAACGTTCAGAGCTACATCAAGCGTCTGGGGTACTAAACCCAATCGTTGTACAATCTTAATAGCAATAAAGGAGTTGGAAGCACCAGTATCGAATAAAGCTTTAACTCGACTGTTAAACAATGTGAGGGTACCTTCCATATTCTGCTGTTCTCCTTCATCGAATCCGGCTTCCTCCGGGATGATGGCATTTAGACGGGCTTGCTTAGGTTGACCCTGAGTAGATGCTCCATAGTATCCGCCTTGAGGCGCTCGACAATCCCTGGATAAGTGGCCCTTTTTGCCACAGTTGTAGCAGACGGTGTCATCTCGGCTTCTCCTTGGGGCTCGGCAGTCCTTGGACATGTGTCCGGGTTTTCCACAATTGAAGCATCCATTGTTATTAGCTCCAGTGAAAACAGGTGGTCCTCTCGGGGTTTGTGCTTGGGGTACAGATGGTCGGTTCTGAGGGAATGTAAGTTGTGGCTTCCTTTCGCCAGTCCAATTACGCTTGTTCCCTTGGAATCGCATTGGGGGTCTTGATCCTTGGTTGCCTTGGTTGTTTCTGAATGGTAGTCGATTTCCAAAACGTCCTCGTTCTCGACCATTGATTTCCTCGTGGCCGATTGCCATACTTACCATGGCTTTGAACGTCAGGCCTTGATTGTTGAGAGTCATGCGTTGAAGTGGTAGCGATAGGCCTTGGTGGTACTGTCGATTTTTCTTCTCCGGTGTATCAATCATATGGCGGGCAAAGCGAGACAATCGTTCGAACTGTACTGTGTATTCCCTCACAGTCCGATTTCCTTGTGTTAGATCAATGAACTCCCTCTCTTTCTTGTTCCTCTCTGTCTGTGGAAAGTAATTCTCCAGGAACAGCTCCTTGAATGTAGCCCAGGGCATTCTTCTTACTGCCGCTTCTCCTACCGTTGCTTTCTCCGATTCCCACCAATCGGCTGCCGCGTATGTTAACTGGAACGTCGCCAGTCGACGCTTTTCGATCTCTGTACATCCCAGTGTGTCAAAGATCGACTCCATTTCGCGGAGCCACTGTTCCGCACGCCATGGCTCGGCATCTCCGTCGAATTTCTCAGGGCGAAAATGACGGAAACGCTCTACCACTCTATCCTCTACAGGTCTCGGAGGTGGTACGGGGTTGTTTCTATTATTCGTGTTATTGTTGTCATTGTTGTTGATGCGTTCTAGTCTCCGCACAAAGGCCTCAAATAGACCAGTAGGATCAGCAGCTGCAGGTGCCGGGGGTGCAGCCTCAATCTGCCCAACGGGATTGTTACGGGTATTTCTATTTCTTCCTGCCATAGTAATTCGTGTGTTGGTGTACCTACACAAACATCTATTGGTTACTACTAGAATATATGCACACATCTACAAGTTGTCACTGAAACATATACGTCAAGATATGCAATTTTAACAAGGTAGCAACAATAGTAAAAATAAAACATCAAGATTTCTGGGCCATAGTATATACCAAAAGATAATACTCGTATATATATATATATATATCCCAAAGATGTACCATGAAGTACACACTAGTAATTGTGTACCACGTGGGACATAAGCCAATACAGCGCTTGAGTCAACTATTTACAATGCCACTAACAGTGGCTGCTAACTATACAAAAGAGCTATGGTCAAATAGCTATCCCTGAAATCCTCAAAATAAAGTGGACAACATGTCCTGTCATATATATACTAGAAAATCTAAGCCCCCAAAAGTCTTGACTCAGTAGTCATCCACGTCTGATCCATATAAGGGAGCTTCATCTACGAAGGAAAAATCCCACTCCTCAACCATCATCTCCTCGTCGCCCTCCTCGTCATCCTCCTCGTCATCCTCATCCATAGCGTCTACTGGTGGTTCAGCGGCATCAGCAGCTGCAACGACAAATCCCTCGGCTATAGCAATAGCCTCTGCTAACTCGGCCTCTCCTATAATGAATCCCTCTGGCTGCGCAGCTATCCCTGCTACCAAATTTGCTGCCCTATTGACAAGGACTGCCATCTGTAATATAGGCCCTGCTACTTGTTGGGTTTGTGCCCTCAAACCATTACTTTCTGTATGAGACATTGACATTTTAATATATGGATATCAGCTTTACATTTTATTGTGTGTGTTCTTTTCATGAGATGATTGTTAATCCTTAAGTATTATAGTAAGTAATTCGTGTGTGTATGAGATGCACACAAGTGAGATACGAATTACTATTCTTTAATACTTAGAATGTGTCACAGTGGATGATGAGACTGGATACCTCATCAAGTCTACACTGTAGCATAATTAACTACCATTGGATGGAGTGATTAATCTCAATCACTAGAGTGTAGCTCTTAGTTGATATGCTAGTGCTTATAGTGCATTGACGGACCTGAGTTTCCTATTGACGCTTAAGACTGTCAAACAGTCAATAGGAACTCATAACTTGTATAAGGTACGTGTTTTCAATCTTGAGACGATTATGAACACAGACTGTGGATATGACTGCTTTGATTTACCAATCAGTGAGGTCTATAAAAGATCAACACCTGGGTATCTTGGGTATGTCATGTTCATAGGGTTGTGAACATGCATTGTCAAGATAGAATCTACCCTCTGTTTCAGAGTAAGCATTCCCTTGAGAATGTCACCAAGTCGATTACTGAGTACTGCAGTCTTGTTGATAAGAGTTATCAACATGTTTGGTAATCATGAGAGGTGAATGGGACTCAAGGAATACAAGAAGTAATCATGATTCAGGTTGACAGTAACAGTTATCCGATTACCTGAATATGATTACGAATGCTGACGGTAGAGGGACATTAGTACACCATACAAGTCTAGTTATCGCTTCGGATATGTTCTTTTGCGTTGGAGTTCAGTTATCGTTTTATAGTGGAGTAAACTTTAACTGACCAGTTAGTTAGTTTGCTGATCAAAGAGTTTGGTCATGGTAATTAACAAACTGGTCTGAGCCAACAATAAAGAGCCTAGGAGGTCCCACTCTTAGCTCCGCCAGGATGCTTGGAAAGATGCTTGAGGATGATGTCCAGACAGGTTCGATCGATCGAAGATGTCTCGATCGATTGAAGTCTGAAGGTTCGATCGATCGAAGATGGTTCGATCGATCGAATGTTCGATCGATCGAAGGCACTTCGATCGCTCGAAGTCTAGGTCGGTTCTGGGAATCTATAAATAGGGCAACTGCGTTCTGGAAAAGGTTGTTCGTCGTTTTGAACGTCAGAAGCTGCAGAAACTGTTTTGGAGTCCCAAAACCTTCTCTATCCTCTCCATTAGGGTTCCCACCAACCCTAGTCTTTCTGGCAGGCATCCGCAGGAGTCATAAGGGTGAAGATCATCTAGTGGAGGCTGCTGGAAGTTGAAGATCAGAATTGGGTTCAAGACACTAAGGTATAACTCGTGTCCCCTCTTGTGCGTATCTGTAGAATTGACGAGTAGTAGATCCAGGCATGCCAATAAAGTTTCATAACTTGATTTTTTCCGCTGCGCGTTTAAACTTTCCATTTAAACCTGTTTTTCCAACACTACTATCTCAGGTATAACTACCTCCTCAGGTCCCTCATCTTCAGCATCATCATCTACCTCTTGTACAATATCTCCTCCGGCTATAACATCCATGTCCGCGGGCTCTGGGTCCTCGGGATCCTCCTCTGGGTCATCCTCCGGCTCATCTTCGTCGTCCACGGGCTCCTCCTCTCCGTCCCCGTCCACATCCTCGTCACCAGGCTCTATGTCCTCAACCGGATCCTCGTCATCCTCTATCGGCTCGGGCTCCGCTGGCTCTGGCACTGGTGCTACTGGAACCGGTGCTACCTGAGCTGGTACAACCACAGGTACGGGTAGGGGATCAGGCCTCGCTAAAATAGCTCTCAACTCGATAGCGTCCATCTCTGGCTTACTCTGGACCAACCGAGCCATCTCGTGATAAATAGCCTCCCGAGTCCTCGCGAAATGGTATGTGTCCATACGAATCTCAGTAGGGTGAGTCCGTCTAGTAACATACAGGGCTCTCCATACATCCTCCTCTAGGTACTGGCTGGCCGCACAGCGTATGCGCTCGTAATAAAGCTCTGGATTAGCCGGCTCCATAGTGTCCCCATGAATCACGTGACCTCCATAGGGATCTTCCACAAACTTATGAAAGCTTGGATCCATGCTAACCTGCAAGGAAACTATCTAACGTCAGAATGACGAACTTATCTTAATACTCATATCTCAGGAATCTTAAATACTAGAAATAGATGGTGGGGGACAATCAGCGAGCACATCTAAGTAAAACCTAGGGCTCTGATACCAAAAATCCTGTCACGCCCCGGAGCAGCAGAAATTAGCAGGAAATAAAATTTTCCTTTCTGGGTCCATAAGCCATGACTAGTTACATTAACTGATTGTCCACAAACACACTAGATAAATGAAAGAGTAACTCAAACGGAAGTGCAAACTGAATATATACATCAACCGATTTCTAGCTATTACATCAGAGTTTGTAGTTATCAAAAGATAAAGAACAAAAGAGCTTAAGGCATTAGATGCCGTTTACAACTTATCACGAAAGGACAAAAGTCTATAAAGAACAACTAAGTCTTCTTTCTTGAAGCCGCGCCTCTAACTGGCGTAGCCGTGACCTTCAGCATAGTAGGCTTCCCCTTCGTAGGCTCCTTCCAGATAGTCCTCCTCCGGACAATTATATCCTGTATAGTCTAGACATGGGAATGTCCAGGGCGTAGTATGCCGTTAGCTTTAATAAAAGCTAAGTGAGCGTTCTAACCGAACACTCCTAATATAAATATGTATCCAAAAAGTACACAACGGCTGGTTACGACGATTGAATGAATTATAATTAGACCGTGCGTGAAACTATGCATCATCGATATATTCGACTTCACTCGACTTAACATCCGACTTACTGAACTTTGTTACATTACCAGTGTAACGCCGTTGGCTTAGAGTGACTCGCCCAGTGGGTCGAGCTATGGTTACTTTACTATCGTTGTCTGCCCCTCCGTGGCCGTAGTAGTAATCTCGCTTTACAAGCTAACCATGTACTCTAGGTCCTCGGGACCTTGCCTTATGAATATCGTCGCCGGTTTGCGAAACGGTTACTTTACTATCATTAGTCGTCGCGACAGCAGTAGTAATCTCGCCTTACAGGCTAACCGTGTTTATTCATTTCTCGATGTATTCTTATCAACATGGTTACTTTGCTATCGCGTTTGCCTCTCCGTGGCCATAGTAGCAGTCATCGCCGGCATGCGATCATGTAATTCCATTTGACAGTACCAACTCACTACATATCAACTTTCGGACCTCCGCGGTCGACTATACGTATTTCCAAATGCATACGGACTTGGTCTCCGCGACCGTTCGACTCTATACTCGTATACGTCGACTTGACGTTACGACACTGACTCCTACGTGTGGTGTATCATATGTTATGCACGAGGTACAAGTTAATTAAACAGGTACTATTTCATTCCTGAAATATAGTACGGATCTGAAGCTCGTAGTACTATACGTTAAAGCATGAGATTTACTGAACTGATAATAATAATGAACAGAATAATAATAATAATAATAATGATAACGGAGATAATATGTTCGGGGTGCAACATATTAACACGAGGTTAACCGGAAAGTAATAACAATAATATTATTAATAATAATATTAATAATAGTAACGGAATAATATGTTCGGGTACAACATATTAGAGCTTGTAGTTTAATCAACTAATAATAATAATAATAATAATAATAATAATATCATTATCATTAACGAAATAATAAAACGGCTATTAACTACGTGGTACAACCTGTTAAAGCACGAGTTTTAACTGTTACAAAATAATAATAATAACAATATTATTATTATTAATGAAATAATAAAGCGGACATTTATATGTTCATGGTACAAATGTTAATCACAAGGTTAATTAGACTATAATAATAATAAGCAAAAACTAATAATCAATGTAATAATAATAATAATAAATGGTAGTAACAATGATAACAGCAATAATTGAAATCATAATACGGATCTAGATTAGGGGCACCACATATTAAGCACAAGATTTTCTAAAATAATAAAACTAATAATAATAGTTAGAACATGATAACACGGACATTAAATCTAATATACCAAGTGAGTTAGGAACTCACTGTAGGTTCGGGGTTGCGGTGTGGCACAAGGGTAAGCTTTCCTTTCCTTTTTCTCTCTTCTCTCTCTATTTCTATTTTTTTCCTTTCTTCTAAACCCAAATGGGAGCCCTTATTTATAGGGGAGGGGGATTGGGTTTATATAATATATGTATATATATATTACACACACACATATTATATATATATAACACAAACAACACACACACATGCATCTCTACACACACTGCCACACGCCACACACAGCACACACAAGACACACATGCATACAAATACACTACACTCTCCACACATTCATACACCTCACCCTACACTTGTCACTCACACAATTTATGCACACAACACCTCACCCTTACACCCTACACACTAGCCAACACCTCACCCAACACTTGTCACTCACACAAGCACTCACTCACTTACTCAAGTCGGCACCCACCCACCCAAATGCTAAGGGTTGTTTGGGGGTTAGCTTAGGGTACACGCATGGTTGGCCAACACAGGTATAATTATGGGTTCAAAAATAATATTAATTACTGCAACTATATTATAAATATAGTTTGGGACTGGAAAATATATAAATAAAGTATAATAAAAATACAGGTATTACATATGAAAAATGTGAAAAAAATCATTTTCATAGTCAAATGGGGGATCAATTTTTAAATGATAGTTTGCTTGTAATATTGAGAAAATGAGATTCAACGAGGTTACAAATGATGCTATAATGAAACGTTTTCAAGATACATATGAAATCCTGTCGCGGCTATTTGTAAAATATAACAAGCTTTATTAGGAATATAATATAAGTTTTTGCGAACATTCTATTTATATTTACGAGAGCATTTTTGCTCACTCGTTGCTCATTCAAGCCTCCATTGAGTGACATGTGTCTCATTCTATTTTCATTTTGCCCATGTATAATTAACATAATTACTGCAATGGGACTATGTCACCCAGTGAAGGCATGGGTGAGAAATGGATAAGCAAAAATGCTACTCCATCTTATATTTACATTAGGTCCCCCCATACCAAAAATCCCGGGTCCGTCCCTAGGACCACTTCCCCATCCTCTAATTAAAATCAAGTGCACCAACTACCACATATGTTTGAGAACTATTTGGGATACCAAATTTGGGAAGCATAATAACACAAGTGGCAGTAGGCCCAGTTGATTTTGATTCGATAATGTTGAAGTGGTAGGAGTGGGGTCCTACTATTATTGAAGGCGGTTTCACTGCCACATGTATTTGGAAACCACAACATTACTCTTACTCTTCTGTACCACTTATTTTCACTTCACTCCCATTCATATATCCCATGTACAAAAGTTGACACTTAACCCCCTATAGTGTGATTGAAATGAAACTGTTAGTATATTTTCCGTGAAGACTATCTGTCACGTCCCGACGTAGCATAAATATGGAAAGCATTTCATTTCCTTTATGGACCCGTAGGTCGCGACAGTTTGAAGGATCGATTCCGTCCCAAACGTCGAACAACACAATAATTAAATCAGAGTAAGAGCAATCAAGACTTATAAAATTTTTCCAAATTAATAATTATTACAGCACGTGATCTACTAAAAGCACAACCCACCTTGCAAATAAAATAATATCTAATATCTATTACAGTCATCCTTATTTCAAATTTATTTTAAAAGCATAAGATAGTAACAAAACAGTTTCTTCTTCTCTGATGATCAAAATCAATTCGGGTAGTCATACCGCTCTGTCTGGTTATAACCTGAAAAACCTAGACACAAACATCTAAGGCGCATCAACGCCGTCAGCTTATTGAAGCTGGTGAGTATTAAAAACACGTACTCGAATGTGAAGCATACTCACTTACTATATTCCATTCCACAGTTCCGTTAATTAACACGTTAAAAGTATAAAAGTGAATTTACAACATAAGACAGTGAGGGAAAATATAATAAACTTTAATCCATAGAAGCATGTGACCGTGCATGAGAACAATGCAACTATTCTCATCTTATCAACTATTTTCTCTCAACAACACAACACCTAACTCTCTCACTCTAGTATCTTTAAAACACTAAGATGACCACACTTTAGTACAAGGGTACCAGGGAGTGTCCCGTTTGCCTCACACTTTAGTACAGGGTAACAGGGAGTGTCCAATGCCTCACACTTTGACCATACCACGCATGTCAGGGAGTGTCCAGTAGGCCACACTTTTAACACTACCATGGGTGCCAGGGAATGTCCAAGTCGGCGTCACACACTTTAGCGCTACCATGGGCACCAAGGAGTGTCCAGTTTTGGCACCCTGGCATTTCAAAGATACTCTAGCCGCAATCTCGAAACATCACACTTTAGCACACACGTCAATCGATTGGTAAACATACCAATCATTGCCACTGCATCTTCTTCAGCAATTTCTCCCCTGTTACGAATTTAAGGCTGATTTTTGACCCATTTTGAAATCCGAATGCAAACATGACTTGTAATATATGGTTCTCTCCGTTTTTCGCAAGGATTATGAATATGTGATCGGATTTAACTAATTTGAAACGTAGCTCTCGGATTTTACGAAAAACTGAGAGGTGTCAAAACTTAATTTCTAATATACGTCGCGATACGAATGAATTAAGCTCCACAACTTTAACCGTAGTATCTAAGTATTGTAATCTTTTATATTTATATCTAAAAATGGATTTTGGTTACGTTTGAAAATTCCACTTTTTCAAGCTTGGAGCTCAATGGATGAACACAACCGTGGTGATTCACAATTACATATATGTAAACAGAAATTAGAGCATGTATTACATTCTGAGTGAGTTCAAAATACTCACTCTGATAAGGAGATGTGTGTTTGTTGAGAAAGATAAGACCAAACAAGAAAACTCCAATGAAGCTTGCAAGCTATGGGGGTGAAGTTCTCTCTCTCTCTCTCTCTCTCTAAAATTATGAAATTCTCTTCTCTGAACTCTCTCTATACTCTCTGATTTCAGTTTGCAGTGAATGTGAAGAAAATGTGTGTGTGTTGTATATAAGGAAAAACAAACTTAAACTACTTGGAGCCCAAGTAGTTTCTCACACACTCAACAATTTAATTAGATTTTCAAATTGTATATACCCATAATACACATGAGCTGTTATATACATTCGTATATACACTTCATCACAATCTGAATAGGTAAGTTAGACTAGTAGGGGTCAATTTTGTAGTGTTTGGGAAAACTAGTTTTAGGCACAAAAATAACACACACACTACAAGCATTCCCAAACAAGGTCTATCCAATGATGAGTTGCCATAAATGAAAATAAAGTACAAGTCACTTCTAGCTTTACGTCCAATCCAAAAATCTATGGAAGTCTAACGCGGCACGGACAGTTTTGAACATAAACTGGTATTTCTGCGGCGCGGTGATTACCTAAAAAAAAATACAGAAAATTCATTTTAACGTAAGAAATGATTTTCCAGTTTTATAAAAATATTGTTTGAGTCAAAAGTAAGCATTTCCACCGTTTTGAAAATACAGATTTGAAATCCAGCTCAGGTGTTACTAAATTTACAAAAATTACAATTTGACCCCAACATGAATTTTGATAAGAAATAAAACAAGAATTAAAATCTAAAAAAAAAAAAAGAACACGAGAATTGCAATTTAAAATAACACCGGGAAAACATATTAAATATGGAAATGCAAATTTAAAATTAAATAAAATACAGGTTGTTACACTATCAGATTAGATGCATTCTACCCTATGTGGTTAACCCATTCTTTTGTACGCTCACTTGATTCTCATTAGAGGATGTTGAAGTGGTCTCACTATTAAAGAGCGTGCATAGTCCCACTGTCACATGTATTGAGAACTAGATTCCAAATAATAAATTTGGGAAGCCTAGTATTACTGTGTATGATATATGATATCATCAAGGGTGGCAATTGCTAGTTAGAGAAGGAATTGAGACTTATTCAAAATGTACAACATTGTTCTTTCATGTGTCTAGCTAGAACCTCCTGTTTTTCTCTGCAACTTCAGTCTTCACAAAGCATGAGCTATGGATACCCATTTTTCATGGTTTAATTCTTCAGGAAAAGTCATGATTAAGATTGATGTTGAGTGATGATTCAAAGCCATGCAATAGATATAAGGAGTCTGATATATATATATATATATATAGATAATTTTCTTTCAAGTTGTCAAGTGGCAACCACGTACAAAAGAATGTGATAGCTCAGTTGCCAAAGACTCATTCAAATCAGTTCAATTGTAATTCGTTGGTGAACTATTTCGTTGATCACTCACACACAATGGCGGGCTGGGACCAAAAACCTTTCTTAGCTGTATATGCACCCCTGTAAATTCTTGCCATCCAAGCCTCGTATGTATGTGTGTGTGTCTATAAAAGAACATTTGCAGAGTGCAAATTGTCCCATGTATTTACCGACACCTCAGGATTTGTTTGGTTTGCAGATTGAGTTTTCCTTTGAGTTTTTCTCCATGCTTCAATAGGATTAAAAGTTTTTTTTTTAAAAAAAATAGGGAATTGTTATTTCCACTCTATCATTGAATCAATGCACTCCATGGTACAACTATCAGAGCATGTGGTACCATGTATGTAATGCATGACATGCATGTACCACATGCTTTAAGAATGATACCATGAAGTGGCTTGGTTCAATGATGGAGTGACAATAGCATCACCCTTTAAATATTGTTATAACTTAAGAAATAAAGGAAGTTAGGAGAAGTTATTCAGTGAGCCCGTCACGCCACAAAATCCTAAATTTTTTAATTTATTTTTCACTATATTTTCCTTCCCTTTCCATTTTCCTTGATAACCAATTAAACACAGGAAATCATTTTTCTTCGTGTTTTCCTTTCTTTTCCCTCGCAGAATCAATGAACCAAACAGTGCCTAAGGCTGAATTTTGGTTCTTGGATTTTTCTGTTGTCTTTTACTTCATGTTTAAATAACATAAGAAGTTGAGAGTTTTTCAATTTTGATTCTATTACAATAAGGAAAAAAAAAAAAAAGGAAATGACTCACAACATTCAAAATGCTTAATATGTTTCTCAACTTATTCTCTTTCTTTCCTATTTTTTCCCATCTTTTCCCTTATTTACCAAACAAAAGAAAGTATTTTCCTTTATGTTTTCTTTTCATTTCCTTCACTAAATCCAATAACCAAATAAAGTCTAAGGCTTTATTTCGTTAATGGATTCTATGAGGGAAAGGGAAAGGGAAAGGGAAATGGAAAGGGAAATGGAAAGGGAAAGGAAAACAAGAACGAAAACTAGTACTTGCCTCGTGTTTCCCTTGTGTACGTTTTCTTCATGCTTAAATAATATTAAAAATTAAAGATTTCTAAAATATAATTATAACATATGAATAAAGAAAGGGAAATGACTCTCAAATTTCTAAATGTGTAATTTATTTCACAATTTTTTTTTTCATTCATATTTTACTCATCGTTTTCCTAATTACCCAAATAAAAGAAGAATTTTTTTTTTTTTCCTTTTTCCCTCTATAAATCCAGGAACCAAACAAAGCCTCAAGGTTCTTTATCTAAGTACTTATAAACCAAATGTTTTGTAAATGGTTTCAATTTATTTATTTATTTATTTTTATGAGTAGTGCTAAACACACACTCACTTTTTGACACACTTTTTGACACACAACTTTAAATGTATGTAATCTGTGTTGTGTAAGTAGTGCACAGAAAAATGTGAAAAATTCAAACAGCACAAGATACATATATTTAAAGCATAATATATCAAAAAGTATGTCAAAAAGTGTATGTGCCAAACATTTCCCAATTTTTATATATAGTATTTTCTAATTCTGGCAGCCAACAACAAGAATATAAGGCGCTGATTGTATCACCACAGACCAGGGCTCAAGTTTTACTTCTCTTCAATATTGCAATGTGAAACCGACACAGAATATAGTCTAATAAAGTAAAATTGAAAAGGTAAGGAATTTAATACCTATCCTTATCTAAAATAAAGTTGAAGAATCAACAGCTAGCTCCCAAGAAAAGTGGAGCATTTTTTTTTGGAATACAAGGATAAATCCCATGTCTGTCTTCTGCGATTTCGGGATCGATATCTATTGTCGTTTTTATCGGAGTAGAACAAGGGGCAAATTCCGGGCACGTGCACCGACCCCACAACACACGCACCAGGTAAATCAGGGAGGCAAGCTAACAGTAGGATCTGAACCCACACCAAGCTGGACATTTTTAAAGTCCATCTTGAGATTCATCCCTCCAACTAGCTTACACGACCCCTGGGGGATTTCGAACCCCTAATCTCCGTTTGGGAGACCAAAGGCCCTGGCCAAATCCTTAATATTTACCCATGAGGAATTTCGAACACAAGATCAAGAGGGTAGAACACCCCCCTGTCTTGGTCCGCCTCCCCACTTGGGCTACCAAGGATTTGGTTAAAGTGGAGCATTTTAGTTTCAAACTTTTTGTAGAATGAAGATACATGTATATGTATATATATATATATTTATGTGAGTATATGATATATATATACATATATCAGAAAGATTAACACTTCAACCAAAACAGCCAGACGGTTCTCAAGTATTTTGGGACAGCAGGAGGCTCTGACTTTGAATTAAAACAGTAACTAATATATACTTAATCAAAATACTCTCCTTTTATGGCATCTATGCTTTTCGGAATGGACAACACTTTTGTCACTTTTTATCAAATACTTTTACGAGGTGTCTTCACACGTGTGCCACACACACACACATGTGACATGTACACGTAGACCATTCATACTTTAAAACAGTAAGAAAAGTACCTTAGTCTTTTCCTTTTAGAATGTTATATATATATAGAAGAATACCAGTTGGAATTGTTTACACAAACCGATCATTTCCAGTTTTGTCACTTAAATGTTGCTCATATTTGTTTCTGTGTTAGAGAGATCTAGGATCCGTTTGGTGCCGCGAGGAGCGCGGTAAGCCAGGAATATTGCAGGCCGAATATTGCGGGCCGGCATATTTGGCACCTTTTAACATAGAAAGCTACGTTAGACAAGAAGCAATCCAAGGGCTGCTTCTTTCCAAGACGACATTTTGTCTTCCCAACACAGAAGCAAAAGGGCGGCCAAACGGGACCCTAGAGATTAATAAATACTGCATCATGATTGCATTCACCCAAGTGATTTGTTGTGTCATATTTTTATGGATATATGAAAAGAAAGATTAAATAAAGCTAGCTTCATTAAGGAAAGCAAATAGGTTACATTCTTTTGCAAAGCACATATACATACATATATATATATATATAGTCCACACACCTAAAGCTAATTAAAAATACTAAGTATTCAATACATAATGAAACACTTACATATATAAATATATACTACTAAATAATTCATCAGAGAGCCCAACTAGTACTGTTGAGCCAATCTTATTCTTCTACTAATTCATCATCAGATTTTAAGACATGTTAGCCTGATATGGCTTGAGCAGAGGAATCAAAGAGCCACTTAGGTGGAGTGACATGACTTCATTGGTGGACCCCACAAGCTTCCCAGTTATGAACACTGCTGGTATAGGTGTTGCAGTGCCCCCTAACCTCATCAGAGCCTTTTCCATTTCTCTTCCTTCTGGGTCTTGATCAATTTCATAAACCACAGGGCTCACCCCAAGTTCTTGGAACAGAATGTTCACTGCATAACACAAGCAACATGTACTCTTGCTAAAGATCATTATTCCATTTTCTGAGGCCAATCTCATTACCTTTTCCATCTTCAATCGCTTTTTCTATTTAATCCTTCGGACCGAATCCAAATTTGAATTTCGATCCGAAGCTGGGGGATTTGATTTTTCAGGAGGGAAATAAGAAAAGGAGAGATGGGTAGAGAGAGGAATTTGAGTTTGAAGCTGAAGGTTGCTTGAATTTGATTTCTGTTGCTAGTACTCTATTTATATATAATCAAAAAATGTACTTGGTGGTGGACTACTCCAATTAACAAGAACATTCAAAAGTTGAACAGCTTTCTTTTGATGCCAAAGAATTAAAGGTACTTTTTGAATATAGAGATACTATTTTGTTCCACACACACTTAACAAGTTGGAAGATACATGTATACATTTGCTGCGCACGTTTAAAAGAATAAATTTAAGTTATGGAGTGACCATAACCGTCTGATATGTGGACTATTTGTTGGTCTTGTGATGGGTGTTTGATTGAATAGGTATGTGATCTACGTGTTCTGGCTCGCGACCAAGTGTTCTTTGATTCTTGCAGATTTTTTTGGAAATGAATGATCTGAATGAAAATTCAAAAAGTTCTTGAAAGATGGTTGTGTTTAATTTTCAGCAGATTCTCTCAAGCAGATTTTCACAATATTCTCTGGCAGAAAGACTACGAATGAGATAGCTTTCGGTGGCTGCGATTCTTTGATGTTGCGCCCACTCAACTTGCATGGATTCCTTCCCACCATTGAGTATGTGTCTCTGTTCATATAACATAGATGCATATACATATATATAATGCTACCACACTCGATATAGGGGTTGCACATGTGTGGATGAGAAGGCAAAGGCGGCCTGTACTAATACATAATGAGTATGCTTGTTAGTGTTCACTGATCAAAATGAATGAGAGTCTTCCCTTATTTGAATGAGTACTTAGCCATAAAATTAGGGGATTAACCAGCAGTGCTGTGACTTTGCAGAAACAATTAATGACAGTGCATAGTTATATATGTGTGTGTCGTACATAATACATATGTGTTTAGTTGGGGCATTTGGTCTAAGGTCCCTGGCCAATACATCTATAGATATTTTCCCAATAGTCATCTGCATGCAATCGCTTTGGGCAATTTTCCCAGCAATAGAATTCCTATATATCGAAATAGCTAAAACGGCCCGTTTGGCACGAGTCCTGTGATTCAATCACAAAACAAATAGCTTTTAACTAAAAGTTGGCCAAGGTTGCTTTTGGTCAACCGCAGAATCCAGTTTGCCTAATTAGTTTTATTTTAACTTCTGAATTTCCATCATAGCTGTTGCCAAACACCCTCTTAGTAGCATCACATACTTAGAGAAGTTCTTCAGTTTGTGAATAGAGAGGAATTAGCATCAATTTTTGGTCCATCACTTAGCAATGGTACCCACACACATGGCTGACAACTTGGCAGCTGCCATGCCAAGACAGCTTCCCATGTGTGGAATGATAGAAGGCTGATCTTGGCTTTAAAGGACTAAAGAGATCAAAGTTGGCCAAGTAAGAGTAAAACTTTGCAGTTTAAGGCTCTGTTTGGTTCATGCATTTAAATATTTGACACGTATCCTAATGTTGCATCTCTTTACTAGAAAAAGAAATACAAACTTGTGAAATTGTGACTTGATAGATTGGAACGATCATCGATCACTTCTGCAAGTGAACAGTTCTCTGTCGAAACATGTCTGGTTAGTGATTGGAACACATTCTAGAAGTTTTATTCTGCAATACTTTTAGCATGTGACGGCAACTTTTACAGAATATTCTCATGGAGAGACTATTTGGGATTTTGTTTGTTGATCATGAAAGTTTGAGTTGGGATTTTTCTTTTTTTAAATTATAAATCCACACCTTATCTTTAATTTGGCATGATTAAATAAGGTGATTCCACAAGTTAAATTTAAAACTGAAAAAAAATAATAATAAATAAAAAATAAAAATTCGAAATCCTGCTCTATGTGAGTTTCCAATAACTTCTAAACTCAAGGACACGTTTTCCTTCATTTGGCTATAAGGAAAATAGGAAGGAAAAGAAAATATAGTTAGACATAAATTGAAAGTATTGAAGTTTGTGAGTCACATTAATTCATCCATTCTTACTCAAGTTGCAATTATGTTATGAAAATTCGTAAGAGGGGACTAGCTTACCTTTCCTTCTAGTGCATTTCCTTCACTGAATATGCAAACCAATCAAAGTCTTCGGTAAAAGGAACAACTAGAAGTCATGACCAAATTTGCAAAACAAAGAGAAAGCCCTTTGACACAATGTTGCATTAAACATTGAACCAGAGCTTGTACTGATATTACTACAAAGACAAGTCTGGCATGGTATATACTAGAAACATTCCAGCAATAAATACAGCTGGGACAGAGGGGTTACACCCGAGTTCTCGTACAGTTCGATTCTTGATCGATCTCGTGAATCGAACAGTGCCTTGATACTGTGGTACATGCAACATGGGCTCTTGGTGAAGATCACTGCGGCCTTTTTTATGACAAGTCTCTAACTCTATCCATTTTTTTTTTTTTTTTTGGCTTTGGGTTTGCAAGAAAACAGAGAAGTTTCTCTGATTTGTGGGTTTGATATTTGATTACTACTTATTTATAGTGGGTCTTTGAAAGTGGTGGATTGTTAGTCCCAAAAGGAAAGAAAGAGAAAAACAGTGAAATAGCCATTGAAAACATGAAAGGAAATTCTTTTGGACAAGAGAAAGGGATAATTAGATATCAGTCTATTATATGTGGCATAATTCATTGTCAGTCCTAGTGCTTTTTGCTAATTGAAAGGATGTCGAATTAAAGTACCCAAATTAAATACACATGAACATTTGATATCTTTGTAAATACTGAAAATAAAGAGACTTAAATGCTCTCTCTCTCTCTCTCTCTCTCTCTCTCTCTCTCTCTCTCTCTCTCTCTCATACACACACACACACACATACACACACTGAAGGATATATACATATACACACAACATTAGGCTAAAGCTTAAAATCATCTTCTCTTTCAGATTTTGATATCAAAATGTAGCCCCATTAAACATCTTTTCCTTTTAGATTTTAAAATCAAAATGTTGCCCCATTAATAGGGATTGATTTGAATGTTGGGATGGAACACTCACATTGTCGTTCACCTTAATTTTCACAGATAAAGATATTTTTGGATTTGGCCCAGTTTGGAGCAATTTAAAAAAGATAGGGAGCAACTACCGAAACGTAGGGAACAACTGTCCTGAACATGAGGTGCAACTCACCCACGTTTGAATGAATTGGCCCAATTTTGAAACAAATAGGAAAACGTATGGAGCAACTACAAAAATGCAGCGAGCAACTGTCTAGAACGTGAGGTGCAACTCACCCACGTTTGAATGAGTTGGCCCAATTTTGGAGCAATTTGGAAAAATGTAAAACTGTCTAGAATGTTGCTCCCCACGTTTCGAAGAATTGCTCCTTGCATTATTCAAGCCCCAAATCAAAACTATATGGATATTGTTGGAGATAAAATTTCATGGATAGAGAAATTCTATTCATGAAATCTTATCTCAAACAGATCTATATGGATCTGTGTATGTATGTATATATATATATATGTGTGTGTGTGTGTGTCACACCTCAACCCGTCACGTGCGGATTAGGATCGTATAACAAGGAATTACCCAAGCCAAATCATCAATTAATAACGTGGTTAAGTAATTCTCCCATTATTTACTGAGTGAAAACACCATATTTTAAAGTTCCCAGTTCCAATCAATTGATTGGAAGTCCGGTCAACTGATTTTCTGGATTATTGAAAGCATAATCTGAGGAAAGCTGAATCTGATCGACTGCCTCAGATCCAATCGACTAAGTTTGCAGATGAGGGTCCCCAAACTCGGTAAACTGGTCCCAGTTCGGTCGACTAGACTGAAATATCCAATGAGCCCCATCCAAAATCATAATCCGATCGATTGTATGGAGCAATGCAGTCGACTGCTTTTAAAGAGTGGGAGGAACTGCTTTATCCAATTAACGAATTCAATCGACTACTTTAGGAACCAGTCGACTATTATAGGAATCCAATCGACTACTTCCTAATCCGGTCGACTGTTTTACCCACAGCAGAGCATTCTACAGAAAACCTTGTTCTAAACACTACCAATTAACAACCTAAGGCCAGATTACACATTCAATACCAACTGATCTACCAACATGCCCATAACATTTGAAAGATTAGAAAGTTGGATACAAGAATATTACAAGATCCATACACTAACTAATCTTGGTTTCCAAACAAAATTACGTGAGTTTCTAATTACAAGGAGTTACATCCAAACTCTCAACTCCAACTTAGCACACCCACAACATCATTTTAAACAAAAGATATATGAACTCGAGCCATCCAGAATCCCGTAGCTCAATGCTTCTCATTGTGATGCTCATCTGAACCTGCGTGGTCATTAGCCACAAAATTAACTAAGCTTTCGCTCAGTATACTAATCAGGCAATTAGAGTATTTAACGAATCATAACACCAATTATGCGTTCACAACAATAAATGGTTGTCGGCGTGTCAAATAATCAATCACCATCGTATTGGACCCCTGATTCTGGATCTTTCTCACTTTTTTCTTTGCATATATCAAAATCACACACTCTCACATGACTGAAGTCAATTCATTGTGGTTGTCACACCGTCCCCTTTTCTCTGAGGAATTCAGCGTCCCTTAAATATGAGCTAAATAATGGTAATTATCACTTAAGACCCTTTAACCCAAATAAGCACATAAGCAATTAAATGCCAATTAACTACATATTGTTCTACTTAATCACAAATTAAGCATTTTAAGCATTTAATAACAAATAAACGATAAAAATCTAATTTTGAGATTAGGACACTTCAAATTTCTTCACAAAATTAGTTCCTAACTAATCCGGTGATAATCCTACATATATATATATATATCACATATATGTATCACCCTTCAAAATTGGTCCTAGAGAAGCGTTACCAAAACTGAAGAAGAAAGATATAAAAATAATCATATCACTTCCACGAATCTAAATATGACTTCGATTCACGAAACAGTGTAACTACGACAGAGAAACCGTGGCGAATACGGCGAGTGTGGAGTTTCTTTTTTGTTCCTCTCAATCTCGACTGTCTCTCAGTATCTACTTCTATTTGTTTTTTTAAAAAAAACTATAGTGATGATGAGTCATAAAGAGGAGCTGTCAACCTCTGGACTCTCTAAAACTAACTTTTTGTTAATTTCATTTATATCCCCCACAGCTTCTAAACACCTATAAAGGGAAGGGATATTTAGTGAAAAATCCTATAGAAGTAACTTATTTAGTATTTGGTCAAAACCGTTTTTAATTTTAGAGAAAACTCCATCAACATTTTGATGGACAAAACTACCCATTCGCTGACGCACGCGCGCATCTGATGTTCAATCCTCATTTAACTTTTATCTTATGCAGTCACTCACGTCGAAGTTGCTTTATTTTTTTCCAAACTTTAAAAATCCGTAACTTTCAATCCAAAAATAATTTATTCACAAAATTTACATTTTTAGAATCTATTCGACGAGATCTATCAAACAAGTACCATTGTCGCTATAAAATTCTGGAGGAAAAAAAAACTTGTGTGAAATTTCACACATAAGGTTGTGTGAAATTTTATGTGTGAAATTTCACACAACTTGCTATGTGAAATTTGTGAAAAGAAAAAAGTTATGTGAAATTTCACACAACTATCTATGTGATTTGTGAAAAGAAAAAAGTTATGTGAAATTTCACATAACTATCTATGTGAAATTTGTGAAAATAAAAAAGACAAATGGAAAAACTTCACATAACTAGATATGTGAAATGTCACACAACTAGCTATGTGAAATTTATAAAAAGAAAAAGTTATGTGAAATTTCACATAACCATTTTGGTGCCATAGCTGACAAAGAAGAACATGCTTCTTTCAACTTCATCTCTCTCTCTCTCTAGGTTGTTCTTCTCTCCCCTCTGAATCTTCGTTTGCTTTTCTTGTTGGGGGTACAAATCAACGCTCTGAGTCTGCTTCTGAATCTTCCAGTCCAGATCGGAAATGGTGATGGTGGTGGTCGGTGGAGGCGATGGTGGTCTGTGGTCGTCGATGGAGGCGATGGTGGTCGGTGGTCGTCGATGGAGGCGATGGTAGCCATGGCGGTGATCGGTGGCTATGGTGGTCTGGTCGGTGGTAGTGATGGTGGTCATCGACGATAGGCGACAGCGATGGTGGTAGTCGTTCGAAGTTGCAATGGCCATGGTCGGATGTGCGAAGACATGCAGTGATCGAAGGTGCAATGGTATTGTCGTCTTCGGCCGGTTCATCATCGTCTTCAGTTACCTCATCTAAAGCAAAGGGTAGAATGGTCATATAGTATGTGTTTGTTACTGAGTCGGTGACTTTAACCCATAAAAGTGACTATACCATGGAGTTTTTTAAAAAATGAATATCGTTTTGTCTTTTATACCGACAAGATTAGTATTGAATGACTTTTTGCTAATATTCTATAAAGGGAATCCCTTAATAATTATATTAATTACTCAATATCTCAGTGGGCATAAATCTATATCACGCATGTATCTCAAAAGTGGTTCTAAATATTTTATAAAATTGCTAATTAGCCTACTAATTAAGAACCAAGTTCTAATTCGCTCTCACACGGGTACCCAAACTGATACTACAAAAGGTCACAACTAGAAATAGAAATATTAAAACAATTAAGCAAATATTCATTTAATCACATAAATGCAACTAAAAATAATTTATCCAAACTGGACCTCCCGTGGATCCCGTTTCACATTTATCCAACTGTGCCATTTTGTCGAGCACTTATCACATCGGAAAAAATTAGAACTTACCCAAATCATCACATGCATTTAATTATACTAATTAATGCATGCAAAATAAATATTACTACCATTTTGATCTCTCTCTCTCTCTCTCTCTCTATATATATATATATATATATATAGAGAGAGAGAGAGAGAGAGAGAGAGAGAGAGAGAGAGAATATGAGTGGTGAAAGGGGCGACAATGGTGAAGAGAGGAAGGCAACGACGATGGTGGTGGAAGACGACAACTGCTCCTAATTTCGGCGCCTATGGTTCTTGAAGGGTTGAGAGAAGAGAGGAAATAACAGCAAAAGCACTGGGGTATTTTAGACTTTTTAAGTGGTGATTGTGCACAAGTTGATGTATTATGTAATTTAATAACTTTAAATAGATTTTCCTTCCAATTACACACAAAAAAAAAAAAAAGAGAAGAAGAAGAAATAAAAAAGGGGAGAAGAAGAAAAAGACTGACATTAAATTATGCCACATATAAGGCCATCTCCAATGCTAAATACTATATCTTCCATGTCAATGCTATTTTTTAGTATTGCTACAGTGTCAAATGCTATAATTTGACATTTCTGCTCCAATGCTAAATGCTATATTTGACATTTCTACAGCCAAAAACTAGCCAAATTATTTTTTTCAAACCCAAAATATGACTGTTGGGGGATAGCAGCTTGTTTGGCAGCTTCTATTTGGCATGCTATATTTGAGAGCTTGTTTGACAATGCTATGTTTTGGCAGCTCATTTGACATTGCATTGGAGCTCAATTATGCCAAAAGCCCTACCAAATATAGGATAACAACTGCTATGACAGCTCCATTGAAAATGATCTAATAGACTTATATTAATTGTACCTAAGAGATTTGGTACCCATGATTTGGTTGATAATGACACTTTGTGCTATGAACAAGTTGGCACCAACGACCGTTGCTGTTTGATCAGTGAAAATAGTTGCCATCCATACCCCATAATTTAGATTTTCTGAATTGTCCGTACTAATAGTGTTGGAACCATGAGAAAATTAATTAAAGTGCTTTGAGGCATATAGTTGGTTTCGTCATAAACTAACAATTTTAAGGGGACTTGGGAAGGTGGGGCATATATTCTTTTATTTTATGTAGGAAAAAATCGTAGATTGGCAAACTTTCGGAAAAAAGAAATATAATATTACATGAAGGAACCTATCTAGACATGCATATGACACCACAGAGCACAAAATCTAGATTTATGTTCTAAATTGCCGACATTTTTATAAACTTAAGGGCAGTATGGGAAGACAAATTTTTTTCCTATTTTTCGTACGTGAATCGATTCTACAAATTAAAATGTACGATGAACGTCTTATTCCTGCATAGGATTTCATGCATAGTCTAATATCTCTAGTAAATCTGGTTATTGTCAATATAACACTCGTTCTCATATGGAGTAACTGGATAGTTAGAAAGTGAGACTGAAGCTGAACTGAACTAGCTAACCCTGTTCTAAGTGTTCTGAAACAGGCCATTAGTGATACCTTCTATTGTCATCCAAACTGAATGACAAACACCTTTCTTTTTAGTAAGAGAATCGCTAAGTACACCTAATTAAACTATTCACTTGCTGATGTCTCATGGCAATTGTGAAATTAATTCAAATTTTATTTGGTAACTGATAAATAATTTTAAAAATTCTCATCAACCGATAAATAATTTAAGTGTCCCGTTTAAGTGTACCCAACGTTACTCTTTTATTAAATATTTTATAGCTATGAAACATATAGCAACTTGGTTCCAAACTGGGTTACTGGGAAATAACTTCTTTTATTGGATAAGGCTGCATAAATCAAATCCTATCCACTACCTACTAATTTGATGTGCTGAAAAGAAGAGAATATTAGTAGATGGGTGATTTGTTTCATTACCATATGAGAACAATGTAGTATTATATTTTAGGGGAAAATACATTTTACTCCCTTGTGATTACACTCACTTTTTCATAACCTCTGTGGTTCATTTTGTAACACTTAACCTTCCTGTACTACGGACTAAAGTGAGACGGTTAACTTTTCTAACGGCAGTCCTACTTCAGTCATTAGTACATGGGGGGTTAAGTGTTACAAAAATGAATCATGGGGGTTATGAGAACATGTGTGTAACCATAGGGGGGTAAAATGTATTTTTCCCTAAAGAGTATGTATAGGGGCTTGGGGGTATTAACGTCATTTCCTTTTTCTCCGTTAGAAAAGTTAACAGTCTCACTTTAGTCCGTAGTACAGGGGGTTAAGTGTCACAAAATGAACCACAGGAGAGTTATGAGAAAATAGGTGTAACCACAAGGGGATAAAAGATATGGGTAATACTTGGGGCACAACCTTCATACAACTTTCATACAACCTCCCCAAAAGATGTGTCTATCTCTTTCCTGTGTCACTGTGGGGTCCAGTGACATCACAGGAAAGAGATAGACACATCTTTTGGAGAGGTTGTATGAAAGTTGTATGAAGGTTGTGTCCCAAATATTACTCAAAAGATATTTTTCCCTAGATTTTTTTTATAGAAATTTAGGTGAAGTTCCGAGAAGTAATTGCTTAGATATGTTTAAAGTCCAATTTGATTATTAATTTATTAAAAAGTCTCTCAAAAATTGAGTTAAGTGAAATTTCACTTAATATTCATGTATGCCTAAGTGAAATTGCATATTAAGCAAAATTGCACTTAGTATTTTTTGTATGGAAGATAGTTTCCTAATTAAGAATTTTAATTTGTCCAATAAACTCGAAATGATCGAAGCTTGACAGCTATAGAAAAAAAAAATGGAAAGCAAAATCTATCATAATGCCCTTCTCATTGATTGCTCATTTATCATCTAGTTTCTTCTTTCCTTATTTGGGTCATTTTATTTTTTTTATTTTAGTTTCCTATTTTTGCATTTTCTAGCTTAGGCTCATGTGAAAAAAGATTAGAATTTATCTAATTCATTCCTACTTTCTAGCTTTAATTTGTCCCCTGTCAAATTCATGGGGGCATAAAAACTCATGCAAAAGAATAAGAGAAGGAAAATGCTCGAGAGAGAAAATCAAACATGGAGGACATAGTAGGCATTTTTAGAAACAAAATTAGCAACACATTAAAGTTACATAATGCTAGGCATACACACTTTTTGACACACTATGTTTTAAATACATGTACCTTGTGCTGTTTGAATTTTTCACATTTTTATGTGCATCACTTACACAACAAAGGTACATGCATTTAAAACTGAGTGTCAAAAAATGTGTAGAAAAGTGCATGGATATAGTATTGCTCTTACAGTTAAGTTCAACAAAATCTAGGGTTAATTACAGAAACACCCCTTGTGGTTAGGCCTTTTATCAAATACCCCCTGTACTTTAAATTTTATCACTAATACCCCCTGTGGTTTGGACTAAAGCGAAACAGTCACTTTTTCTGTTAACACCGTTAAAGTTAACGGAAAATTGATAAAAGTACAAAATTACCCCTATTACATGCTAATAATAGCACCCTTATTTGTTTAAATATTTATTTAGGCATAAGTGGTACATATTATTATATTATTTTGATGTTACATTTGTTGTTAAAAACCATTATGTGGTCACTTAAGGGTACCTTTGTGAGAGCGAGTTTGACACACACACAAAAAAATTTTTGGGGATAATTTTTTTTTTAGATCTTAGTACATCACTACACTGCAGTGTTTTAAAAACCGGACCGGACAGGCCGGTTCAACCGGTTGAACCGTGAACCGGTCCCTTTACCGGTCCGGTTTGACCCGGAAAACCGTGTTTGCTATTGAACCGCCCAAAACCGCTCGAACCGGTGGTTCAACCGGTGAACCGTTAAACCGGTCACGGTTCAACCGGTTCAACTGGTTCAATATTTCTTCTTTTCATCTTTTTTTTTTTTTGCATTTAATCTCTTTATGTTGAATCATAAACTATACATAATTACATAAACTTACTTTATTAGCAAAAAAAAAACTTTACATAGACTTAAATTAGTGATATTGATATTTTTTTAATTTTATTACTACTAATTTATATAAATAAATATAATTATTACATAATTATGACATCACGGTTCGATTCCGGTTCACCCGACGGTTGAACCACTAACCCGTGACCCGGTCATTTTTTCGGTTCGATGAACGGTCCGGTTTTCAAAACAATGCTACACTGGATTTCACCGTGTGTGTGGTCAAGAGTAGATTAAAAAAAAACTAACATATCACCAAGATTGTGTGTGTCTAAGAGTAGATAAAAATAAATAAATAAATAAAAATAATATATCGCCAAGACTGTGTGTGGGGTGTGGGTGTGTGTGTGTGTCCAAGGGTAGATAAAAAATTAAATAAATTTGCTCTCATGAATGTACCTCAAAGTGACTACAGAATGGTCTCTAACAACAAATATAGTATCAAAATAATATAATAGTATACCACATATGCCTTAATAAATATTTAAGCATATAAGGGTGTTCTTATTAGCATGTAATAGGAGTAATTTTGTATTTTTACCCATTTTCCGTTAAGTTTAACGGAAAAAATGACTGTTTCACTTTAGTCCATACCACAGGGGGTATTAGTGATAAAATTTAAAGTATAGGGGGTAACTGATAAAAGGCCTAATCACAGGGGGTGTTTCTGTAATTAACCCCAAAATCTATTAGCAACAGATAATGCATTAAATACAATTAATTATATACGTACGAGATGGTAATTGGGGATGCTCACAAAATCTCAATGAGTTCATTTTCTTTCATTGGAGGAGGAAGATATTATTTGTAACGCCCTGAAAACTAAGCCACGTGGGCGAAGTCAACGAGTCAAACAATACAACGTAAAGCACGTAATAGTCCAACGTGGACCAATCCACAAGGTGGGCGCATAGGGAAAATCCAACGTGGATTCCAAAGAAAGTCATGAAAAAGTCAAGAATTGGCCCTCGAGGACCAAATGGGTCAAATAGGGTCAATCAACATGGTTTTGGTTTTTAAAACAAGTTTAAAAGAAAGTTGGGTAGAGCCCCATTGAGAAAAGAAACAAAAGTTTGAGTTTCACTTTGAAAGTTTACAATAATAGGGGTTTGGGAAAGATTACGACCAAACGGTCCTTAGGAAATTGAAAGTAATAATTTTCCCATAATAGGGTAACCATGGGCTAAGAAACGCTAACAAGGATTAAAAACATAATTTAACAAGGATCCAACTATTAAGATTAAGATCCGGGGGGGGGGGGGGGGGGGGGAATACAAGGGCTTCCCCCAAAAATATTACAAGATCATCTTAGTCCAAAAGGAAGAGTTTTAGGCAAAGGCTAAACATATGCCCAAATATAACTATTACGAATTCGACATTTCAAAGCTCGAATGCTACACAGTTATCATACGGAAACTTGTAATTCAAATCTACAATTAAGATAATGGATTACAAACATATCAATGCTCATACCATGAGCTACAATGAAGAAACGATTTCTTTTCAAGACATAAGGTGTAACGACCCTGGTGTTGTGGGCGGGCTGCTGTAGGTGCCTTTGAGGCTGCAGTATGTGCTGGCAGGCTACACACTATGGGGAGTTCGTCCCACATCGCCTGGGTGTGGAAAAGTAATGTGCTATATATGTGTGGTTTCAAGTCTCCCTAGTAAGAGGCCTTTTGGGTAGTGACCCAAGAACAAATCCGTGCGGGTTTGGGCCCAAAGCGGACAATATCTTACTGAGCGAGACTTGGGTCGTGACATAAGGTTTCCTCATAAGGAGTCTTCAAATGGGACGCAACGCGTCGAATACTTTGGGCCTTGCCCAAATCAACATTTCCTGAAAAAAGGGATTTTATAGATTCATTAAGCATGACGGATCAGTAGAAAACATTGTAGAAATGTACTACTACTTTTGCTGCCATGGCGATGCAATTAGCCGGATGGCCAAACCGTGAGACATTCCCAACTCGATTTCCATAATCACTCACTCTCAACACCGGATGCGAGCCACTCCAATGTGAGTGTAACATACAAGATCTTCGGTAGCTAACCGAATATGACCTTGCGTTTTCGAATGTTTTAAGGATCACAAACAACCTTCCTCACTTCACACCCGCTTCCGGAATTTCATCAAACCACTATCCCCAAATGGGGATTTCAAGAGACATTCCCCAATTGTGGGAATTTAACAAATATCATACTCCCAAGCCAATGCTATGAATGCTTTGCCGACTTGGCAATTATGAAATGCTACTAAATGATTATGCTTTAACAATGTTATTTCTATGAATATGTTACTAAGAAATAAACATGGTAGTTCATGATACCAAATTTACATAAATCATGGATTCATATAAAGCATCATCATCATCTAGGCATTAAGGAAACTACTATCATCAAGAAGCAATTCAAGTCATAGCAACTCACTTAGCACATAAGTTTAGGCATGAAATCAATTAGGCACATAAGAATAACTAATCATGTAATTAATCACATCAAAGAATTCAAAGTCTAGGTTATCAAGTATTTATTCTAATCTACACATGTCAAATCATGAAGTTAGAAATAATAGTGTACTTAAACAATGAAATCTACCTTGTTTCTTGAATGGGAAAAGCAAGAGAGATAATGATTCCAAGAGAGGGAGAATAAGAGAACCCAAGAGTAGAGCTTCTAAGAACATGCAATAATAAACCCACTCTTCATCCTCTAAGTCATGACTTGATCTAGGGAGCTCCAAAATGATAAATAAGAAGACCAATAGAGAGCTCTTGGTGAGGAGAACAAATAACCTCCTAATGTGCTAGCTCCACTTTTTGCTAGAAGGCATTTAAATAGAAGCTTGAAGCTTATGCTTCCATGGAGGTTTTCTTGGTCCTCCAATATAGAGAGAGGAAGAGAGAGATATATATGGAGAGAGTGTGTTTAATCCAAAAATGAAGAAGAAAGAAGAGATAAGAAGGGAGAAAGAGAATGTTGAGTGTAGGGGAAGTCTCCCAAAAGTGGGGATTTGATGGGTTAGGTGTGGGTAGGTATGGGTTAGGTTTGGGTAGAAATGGGTTAGGTTTTAGTGTATAACACACCCAACCACAAGATATATAATTACACATGTGTACCCACTAACCAAAAAGTGATACCAACATGTATAAAATAAAACACACTATCCCAAACCAAGACCCACATTGGTCCAAAATTACCAAATACTATTTTAAAATTTTGGGTTTCTACATTATTAGTATTGTTCTTATAGTTAAGTTCAACAAAATCTATTAGCAACAGATAATGCATTCAATACAATTAATTATATACGTACAAGATGGTAATTGGGGATGTTCACAAGATCTCAATGAGTTCATTTTCTTTCATTGGAGGAGGAAGAAATTATTATTTTGCTTACTGACTTTTTCTTGCAGTGACATTGAAACTTCTTTTCATATAAATACATATAGATATAGATATATAGATTTACACTGATACCAAAAGGTTAATAATTGTAAACGATCGAATCTCAGGATTTACATGCATTTTCTTGGTTGTTATGGGTAAGCTTTGATATATACTCTATGAGAGAATCCTTGTGAGAATGCATGATCTACAACTTACGGACACATATATGCTCTTTCTGTCTCAAAATAAGACTACCTTTTTTTTTTTGGGAGGGGGGGAGGGGCGGAAATATTAACTATTTACAAAGGTCTTTATTTGCAATACAAGTACAAATCCCTCCGCCTGTATCCTTTGCGACTTCAGGATTGATACCTATTGTCGTTTTTATCATAGTAAAACAAGTTGCAAGTCCCCTGGCACGTGCACCAATCCCACAACACACGCACCAGGTAAATCAAGGAGGCAAGCTAGCAGTAAGTTATGAACTCACACCAAGCTGAACATCTTTTTAGAGTACATCTTGAAGTCCATCCCTCTAACTAGGGGTGTACACTAGCTGAGCTGCTCAACAAGGGCTCGCGATTCGGCTCGATAATAGTTCGGCTCGGCTCCGTTCGTATAATAAATGAGCCAAGCTCAAGCTTGAATACAAAGCTCGTTTAATAAACGAGCCAAACTTGAGCATACATGAGCTAGCTCGACAAGGCTCACGAACAGTTCAATTAAAGCTTATATACCAGGCTCGTGAAAAATCCCTTTAATAGGTTTGATAAGTGCTTGTTTCATTATATATATATATATGTATATATGATAATTGTAAACATATAATATATGTATATGGTCACAAAGTATTTAAAATTGAAAGAATATTATATATAAATAATAATTATAAAAATATAATATCTTATATTAATATTATAATATGGAAGAACTTAAGTGTCACGTGTTAAAACTAGAGCACTCAATGCCACATGTTAAAACTAGAGAAAAGGATCATGTGAGAAAATCAAGAGCTTAATTTCTGAAAAAAGAAAAACCAAGAGCCAACAAAGGAGAAAATTGATTGCTATATCATAGGAATTTTGAGAAAAGAAACCAATTGCAATTTCTCTTATCTCTTTATTGATATACAATCAATACAATGAATTACATTAATGTATAGACATATATCTTTTTTTTTTCCCTTCATCTTCCTCTCTCTATACCTCTATCTAATTGTAGAAACTCAAAAGGCAAACTAAGTCTGTTGACCATTGATTGCTATTATGTATGTATTTTGAAAAAATGAACCAGTTGCTGTTCTTTATTTGTTAAAATACAATAAGAACATTTATTGCAGCCATTATTTTCAACCAATTTGCTTGCTGTTATAATGGAGTGAGATTGTTACGACTTTGCTTCTTCCCTCTTTTATTCTCCTGCAATTATATTTCGCATTAACTACAAAATAAAATGTTTGTAACTTTTCTTCTTTCTTTGTTTTACTAAAATTATAAATTATCTACACTTACACCATTGCATCCTTTCTTCTCAAGCACATTGCGCCAGATTCTTCACCACTATTTAATGAGGGTTTTTTTTTCTTTCTTATTTCTAATCTAATTCCTCTCGGTATGAGTATTTTTTTTTTCTTATATATTTGCTTATATGGTTGGCATGATGAGCAACAAGAAAATTGGTGTAATTGGTTATTTGGGTTGTGATTATGAGTACAAATTTGAAGGTATTTTCAATTGAAAAGCATCATACCCATTTAGGTTGGTTTGATGAATTGGAACTTTAATGGTTTTGGTATTTGACTTTTGGCTCTTGATGTGCATTCAGCTCATTTTGAACTTATGATTTAGGCTATGGTTCATGGGATGTTGATAGAGATAGATCCAAATACACATACATGATTGTGTACAAAGTAATTAACATTCTATTGAACCTATAAATAGATATATTCATCATGCTCATACCATTAGAGAATATAGTAAGAACTGTCACACCCCGATTTTTGGACAACCAAATATTTATTCCAGAGCATGTATCTAGACTAATATTCAATTTCCAAAACATCGAGAGTGACACACTCACACAGACTAATAGATAATTATTGAAAACATTATTTTATACTCATTAAATAAGTATATGTGATTTTGTGTTTAAAGAAAAACTCTTTATTATTAAACTTGTATTCCCAAACATTCATTTTCATTATAAAAGAAATTAAACTCCATTACACATTATATCCTTTCGATTAACAAAAGAAATATTATATTCATTCCATAAAACCCTCTTTACAGAGTTCAGTGGAAAGAAAATAAACAAGCATAAAAATCCATTCATCCATTGGTCAGAACAACTACAACGTTCCCAATACCCAATATATAATCCTTATTACAATTATACACGTGTGGCCCACACTGCCAGAAATAAAATAAAGTACAACAAAAAAAAAAGTACAACTCTAATAATAAACAACACCGCGACAATCTCTTCACCCAAAACGAAGCTCCAAAGAAAATCTCCAAATACTAAACCTGCATATACATTCGACTACGTTTCATATAGAAACGCCCCGAATGCATTACGCACCCGGGTCAGTATATAAATACTGGTGTGAGTTAACAAAAAATATAAAACGAGTCTTAGGGAACAACGGTGTCCCATAGACTCCCAAAAGTACTCACAAAGAAACAACATGACCACCTCATATCATACAATATCGTTGCACAGAAAATAAACAATGTCATCACACATAATTCATGTCGGGTTAGAACAGTAGTTCCACGCACATTTCAGGACAGAACGGTAGTTTCCTTTAATGTGGTGGCAGTGGCTCCAACCCCGAATAAACACAACTGAATACTTACCGGTCGGATATCTATGGTGAGTCAGCCCTGCATAAAAGTTAGTGGACCCACCATCCTGTAATATATAGTTATCACAAACCAAGCAAATAAGTCAGTAGACAACATTTCCACATTCTAACTTAAACGTCGCATTAATTATTCCAAACCTATCAGTCTTATGAAATACTCCATTGTCATTATTTATTAGCCTTTAATTATCTTTGTGTTCTTTAGGTTCACCACTTAGCCACCCTCCATGGTACAGCCCACACATATATCCCATGTGTGCCCGGACATACTACCAACACCCACTCTGGTGCCAGTTTGGTTGGGGTATCAACCAAACCAGGTATACACAACGGACGGCTGGTCAATATGTCAAGACGTCTATACAATATAAGCCGAGCATAAGGCTTAGGCCAGCTTGATCACGAAGCCACTGGCAAAAGTACACTCAACAAGTCTTAAGCCAGCTTGATCACGAAGCCATTGGCAAAAGAGTGTGAGCTACCATAAACAATAACACAACAACGGGGAGTAGTGAACACTAAGGTCTTTTCCCAGTTTCTTACCATCTACGTTAATTCTCATAAGTACCCATTCATGAGGGTTTAATCACGTCATTAACCACTTCGGGAATTTATCATTTATTCCATGGAATATCATTATCCAATTATTCACGATAAGGCCCTTTTTTTTTTGCCAAAATTATATTCAAGTCTCTAGCGTAGTATTTTCATAATAATTATCTAATACCACACAGAATAAGTTGGGGTTTCTTAACACATAGCATATAAAATCGACACTCAACAATACTATTTAAAATAGTCCCAAACACATCCTTACTGTCACGACCCATCCCACTACGCGTGGAAATAGGACACGTGGCACGCCACCAAGGCTCAACCAAACATCATCTAATAATACGCAGCGGAAAGAACTTCTATAAAACAACCCTGGTAATTTAAAACTTAGGAAACGTTCCCCTCTGTGTTTGTAAAATACCTTGAAATCAGAGTTATAAAAAGTTTTGGCCATTGAAAACACATTCAAAGAAAATAGTTTTGAAAACAGAGGTTCAGTCGACTGCCCAGTCGACTGCACTAGGGTCCAGTCGACTGCTCCGTCGACTGAGTTAAGCAGCACCCAAAATGTATCATATTGCAAAGAGATCCAGTCGACTGATTTGGGGATCCAGTCGACTGCTTTTCAATGAGTGGAAGCAGTAGCTAAAATAAACAGTCTTCATTCGACTGTCCAAGGGGTTCAGTCGACTGCTTCTCTGATATTCCTTACAGTATCCCAAATACACGAGGTCCAGTCGACTGATCAGGGGGTTCAGTCGACTGCTCCTCTGCTAGCAGCCCTGTATTGAAATATTAACAACTCATGCCTCTCAATACCCACAATAAACACAACCAACACCAATTTCAACACTTAAAACATAACTACAGACGTTCAATTACAATGTTACACTACTGTGAAACCGATCTATGAATTCCATTACAACATATTATTACAATACCCAAATCCTTACTCAAATTTTAGGATTTAAAAACAAAACATAAACAAGTGTTATCCCCGGCGTTCATCGGCCTCACTCATCGCGCTTCTTCTTGTCTTTCTTCTTACCTGCAATGGAGTACATCTCCACTGCTCAGCTATATGCTGAGCGTACAATTCTAAATGTATGCTTATATGACAATTCATGGTTTAAGCATCTAAAACACATAGAAATAGTCTCTGGGGTGAGTGGTACGCATTCATCCGGTCGATGCCGTAGGAGGCCCACCTCTCCCACGCATCTCGTACACTGGTTGGGCCTTCCTCCATACCAGGTACCGTGTGCTGGTTGGGCCCACCTCCAATCCAGACACCACCACAAATTCCAATTCCAACAAGATCACAATCCTCAAGGTTCGAGGAGCTTACTCCGAATGAATTTGCACCAAACTCCCCTTTGACCCAAGTAGACACATAACATGCTCACATAAACAGTTATACGTGCTTTTATCATAATTTCACGTGCATAATTAACGGGCCTAGCTAATACATGAATTTTGCCCGGATCCAAGAATATCAAAAGTGATGTCCAAAACATGAAAATCCATATATTTCATAGATCTAGAATTCATACCTCGTGCGAATCTCTTCAAACTTTGAAGGATCGTCTAGGGGACTAAATAAACGTCGGATTTCGAATCTCAGACGATTCCTACAAGTTTTACCTGATTTTTCCCAAAAGTCTAAAATTACTATTTTTACAAAACTTAGCCAAACATGACATAAGTAGTATCAAAACGTAGGTCTTACCTCCACGAGTTCAAATCTGAAATCTGGAGAAAATCTGACGGACGAACGGTCGTCGATCGGCGTCGCAAAGCCCGAAGAAACAATCTCCTTTCTCTCTCCTCTCTCTAGATATTTAGGAGTTTGGATGAGATTGAAATCTCATCTCAACTATATATAGGCAATCTTTCGGGAATTTACGTTTACCTCCCCGCAAGTTTCTCAAAACTTCTAATTAACCCATGAAACGTCGCACACGTCCATTTTATGCCTTTACAAGTGAAAACTATAAGTTTCAAAAGTTTCCAACTAAGTTTCGTTTGGGTCCAAAAATAACGTCTGAAAACTAAATTCTGTGGAATCTCTACACAACCTACCTTTTTTTAGTTAACGTGACACTCACGTTCTCACCACAGTTCTCAAATCAATATATAACAATATCAAAGATTACTACAATTTACCAAACACAGATAAAATTTACTATTCACAAAATACCAGATAAAGTCAAATAACATTTAAGTCATATAAATGTCATTTAATCATGCCAATGCAACAGGTGTTATTAATTCCTCGTGTCTCCACTAGACACCTCACCGTTGACTCACGTCAACTCAACTCAATCAAATTATTAATAACATTAATAATTCCACAATCTCAATTTATGCATGTTTTAAAACCATGAAATTCTGGAACGGGTGTGACACTTACATTAAAGGGTTCCAAAACCAACATGGACTAAAATTATTCCTCATAATAATTCCGCACAAAGAAACATCTCTAAAAAATTTCATAAACATAAATTAGAAATTCGGAGTTACCATTCACTGCTACTGTAATATAATTTTTCTACCCAAACGGTGCAGAATTCGGAAAAATGCTATTAGACGAAAGTTGTGCAGAATTGCGTTTCCTACAGGCTTATGAATCACGAAAACTCTAACGTATGATTTATTATGAATTTTCTATTAAAATCTGATCCGTGAAAATCCCAAATCCGAAAATTGAATAACTGCTCAAATGTATGTTCAATGCTCATCTATAAATCTCAAATCACAACTTCAATCATTGTAAATAAAAACTTAAATCTCATAATCCATAACCATACTAATTTAATATTCTATACATTTGAATTTTCAATCAAACGAGATTGAAAGTAAATAACAAGTTAACTCACCAATTTATGGATTCAAGGTTGATGATGATTAAGCAAGCCAAAGGTTTGGAGTCCCTATTGTCCTCTCTTGTTCTCTTCTTCTTCTCATTCTTTCTTCCTTCTTCTTCTTCTTCTCTCTCTCTCTCTCTCTCTCTCTCTCTCTCTCTCTCTTGAGGGTGCTCTCTTTTTTTTTTTTAACCCTAGGATATATTATCTACCTATATACATATAATACACACACAATACATATATTACTCACACAAATATTAATAATCCCGTTTTTCTTTTTATGGGCTAACAAAAGAGACCCATATGAGCCCAAAATGTAACACAAACCACTAAAATGGCTAGCCCAAAGGGTACTCATACCCCGGGTACTTAATTTCAATACCATAAACACTATTTGACACATTCGCGGGCCTGTAAATACTATATAAAAAAATACATATCAACCCTTCATTTTTTTTTTTATAAATTTAAATTAATAAAATGTAGCATTCAAACTAAAGGGTTCACTAATGATTTAATTTATATGTCCACCAAACACTTAAAATTTTCAAGCACGTTTCTTACATAGGCACACTCATATAATATTGCTAACTGAAAATAATAATTAAAATAATTATTTATACACTTAGAAATTTTAGGGTTGTTACATATATGCATAACTTAAATAGTAGTTCAATCACTCTTATCATAAGACTCATCTTTCACTCTTCTTCACTTAATTCGGCACTTAATTTTTATTTCAAAAAATTAATTATTGTATAATGTCTAACTTATTTTTTTACAAATTTTCCATGCATTGCACGGGTTTAGGGGCTAGTATATATATATATAATGCAAACTATTTAAAATTGAAAGAATATTGGCATATTATAATACGCATTCTCCTAAATTCACGTGCCAAACAATTATTTTAGGTAATATATATACATACACACACACACACACACATATATATCCCAACTGTCAAGCATTGAGCTTGGTTAATTTGTGGATTTTAGTTGGCAACTTAAACATGCTATTAGGGGTGTACACGACTTGAGCTGCTCAACAAGAGCTCGTGGCTTCGTTCAATAACAACTCGGCTTGATAATAAATGAGTTAAGCTCAACCTTGAGCAGAATACCAACTCTTAAAGCTTGGCTTGAGTTCGAAAAACTCGGCTCGAGTACAACCCTACCTCCAACTATCTTACATGGCCCCTGAGGGGTTTTCGAATCCCTAGCCTCCCTTAGGAGGCCAAGAATTTTGGCCACAACCACTTTTGCCTATATGGAGTTTCGAATCGTCAACCAAGAAGGTATAACACCCCTTTATTGAGACTCACTTCTACCCAGGTTAGGCGGTCGAGATTTACAAAGGTTACTTGATTGTTTTAAAGTTGAACTGAATATATTAATTTCTAAGTCTGTGTATATTGTGAGATCCCACATCGGTTAGTTACTATGTGTGACTAGTAATAACACCACAAGTCTACTACAAGTAATTTAAACTTAAACATTTTAAGTATCAATATAGCAGACAATTACAAATGGTATCAGAAAAAAAAACTCATATATACTCCTTTTGCTCCAATTAAGATAAGAGTTCTTTTTGGACTTTTCAAATATAAAGGGTCATTCTCTAAACTGAACGGAGCCCCTTCTTCTGAGGGGTACAGCTCTTAGACTCGTAAATTCATAATGTACAGTTTAGAGTCACACAACATCAATTTGTTTGTTTGTTTATTATTATTATTATTATTTAAAAACAAAAAAAAAAAACAAAAAAAAAAAAACATGTACTTAAAATTTTATGTTCATATGGACATATATCATTGCACAATACTTATCATATATGTTTAAGAAAATTATTTCAAGGTTTTTTTCTCTAGAAGAAGTTGAAAGATCTACAGTATTTTTTTTAAAATTTTTTTTTAATTTTTTTTATGCATTTTGAATTTCAATAATATTAGGGGCAAAAACAAATCTTACAAACACTTACAAATACACTTTATCTCTCTCTTAGGTGGCACTGGGGGGTCCACTGAAATTATCCGGACCCCACAATGCCACCAAGGAGAGAGATAGAGTGTATTTGTAAGTATTTGTGAGATTTGTTTATACCCCAAATATTACCCTTTGAATTTTATGTAGTATGTAATTTCGAAATAATAAAAAGTACACTCAAATGGGTTGTATATTTTTTTTTCTTAAACAAAACAATACACAAGTTGGGAAGATGAGTCTATATAAATACATAATTAATAATTCAAGATATTGATACCAAGTGGGCCTTGCCCATATGGTGTGACATCTTTCTCTCCAGTGAGGAGATTGAGGGTTCAACTCTTCTTATAGGGAGTCTTTGCTTGTCCTCTGTTTATTCTTCAATCGAAATGAGTTGCCCTTATTGGGCTTTGTTATGGAATTTTGGAGTTGGATTGAATTACGGGTGTGTGTGTCCACAACTATAATCTTTGCTTGTCCTCTGTTTATTCTTCAATCGAAATGAGTTGCCCTTATTGGGCTTTGTTATGGAATTTTGGAGTTGGATTGAATTACGGGTGTGTGTGTCCACAACTATAATCCAGTAAGTATCAAAAATAAATAAATTTAAGGCATTAATAATGAGTAATGATTCATGTATTTATCAAATATATTTCTCACCTCTTTCTTTTTAATTAACTCATTTTGACCCTTTGACTTTTAGTGGCACTTGTATTTTTGTCTTAGGATTCATTTGGATTGGTTAGGGCAAAAGCACCATAATTAACAAAATATCATTAAAATTCAAATCTGTTTCTAGTATATCATGGGCTGAATCTGAAATGCCTCTGTCAAAAAACATGCTTCATATAATTTGCAAAAAAAGAAAACCCTTGATACAATGTTGCATTCAACATTGAACAAGGCTTGTATTGATGATATTAATACAAAGAGAAGTCTGGCATGGTATATATATATATATACATATATTCTTAGAAATACATGTATTATGTCTATGTTTCTGTTAGGGGGGGGGGGGGGGGGGGGGGGATACTACTAGAACCAGATAGCTCTAGCTTCAATGAGCATTGGTTTCAGAGAGCCATCAACATGGAGAGAGATAACATCTTTGGCTGATCCCACAAATTTTCCACCAATGAACACAGCTGGGACAGAAGGGTTACACCCGAGGCCTCGTAGGGCCCGCTCAATTTCTCTACCGTTCGATTCTTGATCTATCTCGTGAATCGCAGGACTCGCGCCGAGTTCATAGAACAATGCCTTGATGCTGTAGCACATGCAACATGAGCTCTTGGTGAAGATCACTGCAGCCCTTTTTGATGCCAAGTCTCTAACTCTATCCATTTCAAACAATCCTTAATTTTTGCTTTGAATTTGTAAAGAAAACAGAGAATTAAGTTTCTCAGATTTGTGGGTTTTGATATATCATCACCCCTTATTTATAGTTGGTGGAAAGTGGTGAATTGGATTGTTAGTCCCAAAAAAGGAAAGAACAATGAAATAACCATTGAAAATAGGTAAGGAGCCAAGTTCTTTTGGATATTTGAGTGGATGAGAAAAATGGAACCCATGATTTGGTTGATAATGACACTTTGTGCTATGAACAAGTTGACACCTAGGATCATCCATACCCCATAAATCAGATCTCCTGGAATGTCCGTACAACTTAATAGTGTTGGAACCATCGGAAAATTAATTAAAGTGCTTTGAGGCCTAGTTGATTTCATCATAAACAAACAATTTTTAGGGGATTTGGGAAGGTGGGTGCATATATTCTTTTATTTTATGTGGAAAAAATTGTAGAGGGGCAAACTTTCGGAGAAAAAGAAACATATATAATTTCATGAAGGAATCTATCTCATCTAGACATACCTATGATGCTACAGAGCACAAAATCTAGATAAATGTTCTAAACTACCGACATTTTTATGAACTTAAGGGGAGTATGGCAAGACAAAAAATGGGCCCTGTTTTTCATAAGTGAATCAGTTCTACAAAATAAAATGTATGGTGAACGTAGAGGTGCTCACGAGTCGGGTGAGTCGGGTTTGACACTCATCTGCTCATTCATCCGAACATAGTCGGGTTTGCCCTCCTTCCACCCGTCATCCGGCCATTCGTTTTGTCGGGTGCACCCGATTCATCGAGTGGTCGTGTGAGTCGGGTCAAGTCGGGTGAAACCCGACTGTTTCATTTGTTTCAATTAATCATTTTTTTTACACATGCATGGGCTAACTAAAGCTCTGACCAAACAAAATATAAAAATATAGTCATGTACTAATTTGATGGTTTTAATTTTTTTATATTTCCGCTAGTGACATGTATATTTTATTGGTACAAGAATATAACATATATATATATATTTAAAGACTATATAATACATAGGGTAATACTTGGGACACAACCTTCATACAACTTTCATACAACCTCCCCAAAAGATGTGTCTATATCTTTCCTGTGTCACTGTGGGGTCCAGTGACATCACATGAGAGAGATAGACACATCTTTTGGGGAGGTTGTATGAAAGTTGTATGAAAGTTGTGTCCCAAATATTACTCTAATACATAATACATATACTGATATACGCACATTACATATATATATATATATTAAATACCATATAATACATAATGCATATATTGATATAAGCATATTACATATATATATTTTTTAAAAATTAAGTGTGTTTCGAGTCGGATCGGGTGAATCGGGTTTTGTGACGCCCCGCAAAAATAAGCGTATTTTCATTGAAAAATAAAATGAATTACACTTCATTCTTTAAAATAAAAATACAAAATTTCATTAAAACTCCCAGCAGGTTCATATTCTCCACGGATCTCCTATATCATCATTAATCTTATCTCCCTTCCAGTCTTCGGTTACCAGCACTGCCTGCATCTAAATACCACACCGGGAAGTATACAATATGACAGAAATAATAAAGGCTCAGAAGCATAATGACAATAAATAAATAGAACGACATCAAATCAATTGACCAGTCTCACGACCCAACTGCTCACACTACCCAAACGCTCATATACCAATAGCATCATACCAGGTTCCTCTTGGTTACATAACAAGAGACACCTCACCTCACCTCACCTCACCCGTCTCCAGTGCGTCGGTCCCTGAGGCCTGTTGGACTGTTGGTAGGTGCTCCTTGCTCATGACCCTTTAGTCCCATAACACTTAGCAATAAACACATACTCATTGATTCCAAATGAAAGCACAACATAACTACAAAAAGAGTACAAGCATAGATAACAAAGAAATACTCCGGAGAATTTAGAAAGCATATTGTACACAACCCGGTACCTATAAATGATGTTGAGCAACTCCCAAACACTTCTCTTCTTCTTCTTCTTCCTCTAACTTTCTTTTGGAAATTCTCTTTGACCTCTATGAAATTTAGTGTAAAAGAAATGAAGCATAGCATCCATATTTATAGGCTAAGCTTCTTGGTGACCAAAATGAATTGGATGACCACGATTGGTTAGCTTAGGTTAGGTAGTCTATTTGATGGTCAAGATCATTTATGTTAGGTAGTCTATTTGATGGTCAAGATTATTTTGATTAGGTAGCAACTAAATATTTTGCTTGGTCCCCAAGTCGGTTGGATTTGAACTAAGTTAGTTAGGATTCAACTAAATGTGAAAAGTACTGAAACCGATATATCTTCTAAACGGAGATCGAAAAATCTTAACTTCTAACACGAATATCAAATCATTTAATCTCACGCAACTTTTTCCAAAAATTTATATTTTCAGCTCATGACTTGTAAAATTGGAAAAATGACCAAAATACCCCTATGACTAATATTTGCTAAAAACGCACATGAAGTCTACATCATCAATTTAAACATGAAAATACGAGTTACTACAGGTTTTCACCCCCTAAACCCGTGACTCCACCCGAAACTGTCGGATTTCCACCCCCAAGACCCATGACTTCACCCACATTGTTTAAAAACCAATAAAAAGGCTACGGGTGAGTCGGGTGGTCGGGTGAGTCGGATAAGCGGGTGGATTTTGAGCAGCCCTAGGTGGACGTCTCATTCTTGCATAGGATTTTATGCATAGTCTAATATCTTTAGCAGATCTAGTTATTGTCAATATAACAATCATTCTCATATAAGTGAATAGTTAGAAAGTCAGTGTCGGTCCTGATTTTTGGGGGGGCCCTACACGAACTTATAAAATGGGGTTCTCTATAAATTTTCGTATAAGAAAAATGACATTACTAAAAGAAAACTTATTTACAAAGGAAAGTGACTTATATTAATAAGTAACACTAACTTACATCAAATAATTGTATTATTAAATATTGTCTTTCTTGCATTTTTAGTTGCAAAATCACCAATTATACTTGTATAATCCATCTCCTTCATCATATCTCTTTCAATAGATAACGTAGCTAATCCGTTCAATATTTCTTGTGACATAATCGATCAAAGATAAGACTTGATCTCAACTTCAACTTTGAAAAGTTTCTCTCTGCCGAGGCAATTATAACTGGAATAATCAATAAAATTCTATAAGCAATCCATTCATTTGGGAAACCATCCATTGCTTGCATATGACTCAACACCTTAATTGACTTCGCTGTTTCTTTTGGTAAAATTATTCTCAAGACTTTTAATTCTGAAAATAAATCTATCCCATCAACATCATAATTATCATGCTTCAAAAAGTCTTCAAGGTTGACACAATAATTGTTCAAACTCTCATCATCAATAGATTGCAACTTCTTCAAGTCAAACAAAAAACCCAAAAGTCTCCCCATATACTTGAAATTGTTCAAACCTACAATGAGGGATGAAAGAGTTGATCCACTACATAAATGAAGTAGTTAACTTTAAAGGATTCTTCAGCTGACTGTGTCACATCTTTAATTATACTCTCATCAAATTGTTTTTTTTCTATGAATAATGCGTTTCTCACGAAATATAGGTTCAATTCCCATTGTATTTTCAATTTCCTTAGCTTTAACCATAACTTCCACAAACCCAGACTCTCGATATTTTTCAAAAAATGAAATAAGTGATTTTTATTGATTTGTTGCAACATCAATATCTATATGAGTAATGTTTGGGGCACACCCTTACACACCCAAAAGACACCCACACCCTGAGGTGGAGCAATAAAAAGAGAGATAGAGACTACGGGGTCCACTATCACTCTCTTCTCATTGGTCCACCTCAGGGTGTGGATGCTTTTTGGGTGTATAAGGGTGTACCCTTAGTATTATTGTATCTATATTTTCAACTTGAAGGGTTTTACTTGCAGCATTAATAACAAACAAAAGATTGTGCCAAATAATCATGCTAAATAAGAGCTCAAAATTCTCAATCTCATATGGTGCTAAATATTTAGCTTCACTCTTTGTCTTGACATCCTCCCTGCTATTTTCCAAGTCAATCAAAGCATCCTTAGTTGTGGAGCTTGGTATCTTATTGCTTTAAGACATTCAACACGACTTTTCCAACACGTTTGTACCTACATAGGTTTAAAGACTTAATTGAATGGGGGACCCCTTGGAATTGGGGGCCCTACGCGACCGATTGTTTTGTTTCCCCTCAGGGCCGGCTCTGTAAAAAGTGCAACTAGAACTGGAACTTAACCGAACTAGACCCTATTCTAAGTGTTCCAAAACAGGCCATTTGTGATACCTTCTATTGTCCTCCAAACTAAATGACAAATAGTACCTTTCTTTTTAGTAAATATTTTATAGCTATGAAATATATAGCGCATTGGTTTCAAACTCAAAAATAACCTCTTTTATTGGATAAGGCTGCATAAATCTAATCCTCTCCACTACCTAGCTACTAATTTGATGTGCTAAAAAGAAGCAAATATTAGTAGATGGCTGGATGATTTGATTCATTATCACATGGGGACAATGTAGTATTAGATTTTATAGAAATTTAGGCACAAGTCCCGAAAAGTAATTGCCTACATCTGTTTAAAGTTCAATTTGATTCTTAGTTTGTAAAAAAAAATCTCTCAAAGGTCGAGTTAAGTGAAATTTCAGTTAATATTTATGTATGGGTTTAGTAAAATTTCACTTTAATATTCATTGTATGTGAAGTGAAATTTCACTTAATATTTTTGTATGGAAGACCTTTTCCTAATTAAGAATTTTAATTGTCCAATAAACTCGAAATGAAGTTTGATAGCTATATATACATAGAAAAAAAAATGAGAGGCAAAATATTGTCATAATGTCCTTTTCACTAATTGTCCATTTATCATCTAGTTTCTTCTTTCCTTATTTGGGTCATTTTATGTTTTTTTTTTCTTTTCCTGTTTTGGCATTTTCTTGCTTGGGTTGATGTGGAAAGAATAGAGTTTATCCAATTCATTCCTACTTTCTAGCTTTAATTGGTCCCCTGTCAAATTCACAGGCACACAACACAAACCACAACTATGTTTTAAATGCATATATCTTGTGCTTCCCAAAAAAATGTGGACTCTATGTGAAAAATTCATACAATATAAGGTACATACATTTAAAGCATGTGTTGTTGTTTGTGTTGTGATTGGTGTTGTGTGACTAGTATTATTGGCAAAAGAATAAGAGAATCAAACAAATACATAGTAGGCATTTTTAGAAACAAAATTAGCAACACATTACAGTTGAGTTCAATAAAAATCAATTGGCAGCAGATATTTCTGGCTTTCATTATTTTCTTCTTACTAATTAAGGGTGTGCTTGATGAACATTTGATCTCTCTTGACCAGAGAAAACCCAGCATTCCACGCTCTGTGTAGCGTTTTTCCCTTCGATCAGCTGATCGGTGTGTTTCTTTTCCCCTCCCTTGTCCTCCTCAGTTGGATTGTTTCCCCTCTCTCTTCTCTCTTGTCCTCTTATCCTTTCCCTGTTCCCTACCCTTTCACTTTTACTCTCTCCTTCTTGTCAGTATTCAATTACTACCTCGGGCCCTCATACCTAACCCCTTGTTACTTTCTGTGTTTCCTTTATGGAAGACATTAACTTAGAAATTTCCCAAATCATTTCCAAAACATCGAATCTTTCCTGTTTCTCCTATTCCCTCACCCTTGAGGAGGACTCAGATTCAAATGTCCAATATGATGAACTTCCTTTGGTTGGGAAAATTATTTCAGAAAAGTCTATAAACCTTCAAGCTGTTAGATCCACCATCCATAAAGCTTGGAATCCAAAAGGTAGTCTTAACATTTCAGAAATTGGGATCAATACTTATCTTTTTGCTTTTGAGTGTTCCCGTGATGCTAAAAGAATCTTGATCCAAGTACCGTGGTCCATTATGGGGCATCATTTGGTCCTCAAACCTTGGCTAAAGAGCTTGCTATCGGAGAAGCTGAAACTTCACACCTCCCTTTTCTCGATCCAAGTTCATGGTCTTCCTCCGAACCAGGTGAATGAGAGGAATGCTAGACGTATTGGAGGTACCATTGGCTCCATTGACGCTATTGATTAGGGCAGAGAAGGTGGGGGTTATCGTGGCTGGGCTACTATGATGTGTCTTCGAGTTCAAATTGACACTAACAATCCTTTGAAAACCAGGTTTCTTTGAAAGAGACTCAATCTCCCGGATGCTTAGATCTAGTTCAGATATGAGAGATTGTCTGAGTTCTGTTTTGGTTGCGGAAGGTTAAGCCATGCAATGGCATCTTGCTTATTTGGAAAGTCGACATCCAGTGACATTGCTACCAATCCTAGGCAAGGGTCAAACGCCTTTGGACCATGGCTGCGTGCTGATAGCCAAAGGAACTACCGAAAACTGAAAGGGGGGGATCTAGTTGGATCGTCAGTTAATCACACTGCTTGGAAGTCCAAAGGTGCTGACCGGAGTCCTGATCAGAATTTCGAGTCTGGTATCAGGGATTATGATGGCATAGTTCTCAAGGAGCCTTTTTCCAATTTGGGAAATGGTCCGAGTCAGAAATATGGGGCCCAAGGTGCTAAAAATCCCCTACAAACTGATTCTCTTCGAAATGACATTTCATTCCTGTCAGAGGGCATTTATGACCCAAGTTCCACTAGTTCGAATAACCAAACTTTGCCTCCTCTGGTTAGTTGTTTGGCTAACCCCTCTATGAGCCCAACCATTAACCGAGTCCAGCCCATACTCATCATACCTGGCCCATACATAATACCCAACTCTGTACCAACCCAAACCATCATTTCTCATTCCCAATCCCTCTTATTCTAGAGTCAGCCCAAGGACCAAGATCCAAATGCCACATTGAACCCATATCCACTACTCCTACAACCAACACCCAACCTTCGGACAACTTGTTCCCTAGCCTAAGTTTTTTTTCCCTCCACGGAGCCCATGGACACTAATGATTCGAGTATGGGTCTTAAGAGATCTCTTCCCTTTGAAGATAGAACTCCTTTACATTTCAAAAAACCTAAAAACCTTCTAGTGTATTCGGCCCTCATTTCACCTAAACCCCTTGTTATCTCTGACCTTGTGCTCACCTTTGCCCCAGTCAGTAACCTTTCTGAGTCCAATTCCTCTAATACCACCCAGCCGGCCAACCTCCCCCAAATCTCTTCGGTGCATCATAATAGTAGAAGAAGTATTAATATAAAAAAATTGGCAAGGAATATCTAGGGGCAGATTGAAGAGTCAAGGTGTGCTGATGGAAGATCCACTCCAAAGGAATCTATTGTTTGTTCCAATTCTCTTACTTTTTCCGAAGAGGTGGACGGTTCACCCCCTTTCGGCCAATGATTATCATCAGTTGGAACTGTCGCGGCTTGGCCCGAGTCGCGGCAGCTAGGGTTCTCAGGGCTCTGATAAGGGAATACCATCCGGATGTTATTTTCTTATCGAAAACTAAAGTGAGTTCACCGACGATGTCTTGGATTTTGAAGCAACTGGGTTTTTTTAATTTCTCTCTTATCCCAGCCACTAATAAAGCTGGGGGAATGTGCCTCGCCTGGCGTAATGGTGTTGATCTGGTCCCTTCTGGATCGTGTAATTTTGTGATGTATGCTACAATTTTCTCGGACTCTCCCAACCATGCTTGGGTCCTTTCTGTAGTTTATGGCCCCCTATTGGAAGTACAAATCTTCGTTCTGGGAGAATCTGAATATGATCGCTGCGTCTTCTGCGTCCTCTCAAAGTTCTTCTCAGAATGTCCATTGTCCTTGGTTAATTTTTGGTGATTTCAACTGTATCTCTAAATAATCTGAAAAGAAGGGTGGTAGACCATTTACGTCATCTTTGTCTGGTAGCCTTAATGGTTTTATGGAGGCTAATGGGATGGTCGATCTTGGTTTCTCTGTGAACCCCTTTACCTGGGATAATAAGTGTCACGCCCCGACGTAGCATAAATAAGGAAAGCGTTTAATTTCCTTTATGGACCCGTAGGTCGCGACAGTTTGAAGGATCGATTCCGTCCCAAACGTCAAACAACAAAACATAATAATCAGAGTAAAGCAATCAAGGCTTACAAAAATTTTCTATCTTATTACATCTTATAAACCGGGGTCAACTAAGGCACAAACCGCCTTGAAAATAAAATAATAACTTAGAGTCTGTTACAGCCATCCTTAAAACAAAACAGTTTAAAACTCAAACAAATAAACTTAATGCATAAAATAAACAGTTTCTTTATTCCAGATGCAGCCATTCTCAATTAGCATAGTCGTATGATTCCTCCTGATTGTAACCTGAAAAGCCTGAACACGAATGTCCAGGACGCATCAACGTCGTCAGCTTCAAGAAGCTGGTGAGTATTAAAAACATGACTTTGAATGTAAATCATACCCATTTACCTTTTTCCATTATTAAATTACAGAAAGAATTCACTTTATAAAACAACAAGGAATATAATAAAAGTTGTTCATTCATAAATACAGATACTCGTGAAATGAGACAATGCACCACACTCATCTTGCCGACTCTTTTCTCTCGACAGCCACAACAACCCACTATCCTACTCCTGGTATCTTTGAAACACTCAGATAGCCACACTTTAGCAACGGGGCGCCAGGGAGTGTCCAGTTTGCCTCACACTTTGGTCCGGGGTACCAGGGAGTGTCCAATGCCTCACACTTTGAATACCCTAACTGCCATGCAAATACCGGGGCAACCCCTCACACAGTATCCAGACTTGAGTTATCAGGGAGTGTCCGTAGGCCACACTTTAGCACTACCATGGGTGCCAGGGAATGTCCGAGTTCGGCTTCACACACTTTAACGCTTCCATGGGCGTCAGGGAGTGTCCTTATTTGCCACCGTCGCATTTCAAAGATACCCTCTTCCACAATCGCAACCACACCCACAACCATAACCACAACCACAACCACAAACTCATACTCAACCACAACCACGACCGCAAACACAAACTCATACCCTTTCCACACTACCATTACTCTTTTCCACACAGACTGACACCCAAATGCATGTACCACTGACCCACATGAATGGTATGCACTTAAGTGAAAACAAAAATGCTGAAATAAAGGAACAACACGCGTACGGGGATCAGTGAGTCATACTACAATGTTTTAATCATTCAAACATAACCAAAGAGAGTTCTGATTTACTAAATATCCCAAACAGAGCCTTAACAGTACATAAATTTCATCCAAACAGTCCCTTAACAGAAAAACAGACAAAAACAGAAACTGCAATACCTCGCGCGCGCGGGCCGCTCGCGCGAATGGTCGCTCGCGCGGGCCGCTCGCGCGATAAGCCCATTTTTCCTTTATTAATAAACTTTTCTGTCTGCCTGAGGAAAGCAAGGTCGCGCGCGCGGATCGCTCGCGCGAAGGGGTTCTCGCGCGACCCTCGCTCGCGCGACCAGCCAATTTTCAAATATATATATATAAACTCTTACGTCTGCCTGGGGAAGCCTACCTCGCGCGCGCGGGTCGCTCGCGCGAGGGGTCGCTCGCGCGGGCCGCTCGCGCGATTCTCGCGCGCGCGATCGTGGCGCGAGATGAAGCTGAGGCTTCGTCTTCTTCGCAGAAACTGCCCTGTTTCAGTTTAAGGGGTCCAAAATGACCCATTTTGGATTTATAAAGTATATAGGACATATAATATATGATTCTCTTCGGTTTTTCACAAGGATTAAGAATCTAAAGTCAATTTAACACCATTTGATTCATAGCTCTCTAATTTTAGGAAAAACTAAAACATGTCAAAAACTAATTCTTAATATACTTTCTCCTATGAACGAATTAAGCTCTAATTTTACAACCATATACTCTACATACTATAATCTATCATATTTCATTCACAAAACTAATTTTGGTTAAGTTTTGGAAATCCATGTTTTCAAGCTTTGAAGTTCATACCAAAATTCATCGATGGTGATTTTCAATATACATAGACAATCAGTACTTAAGCATGAAATTACATTGGTAGTGAGTTTAGAATACTCACTGAGATTGAGAACAAAGGTATTGTTGAGAAAGAATAGCAATATAGAAATTCAAACCCAAGCTTTGGCTATGGGGATTGAGTCCTCTCTCTCTAGCAATATCTGAAATTAACTCTCCAGCTCTCTCTTTTCTCTCTGTGTGTTGTATGTGCAGACTGTATGATATGTATGAAGGTGTGTATGTTAAATAGAATTCCCAACTTGGAGCCCAAGTTGTGTCTTCCTCACTCTACAAATGAATTGGTTTTTAATTTCTAACATTAACACAATGATCAGCACATATGTATATACGTATATACATGAGCTACACAACTCCACAGATTCTCAAGAGTCAAGTAGGCATATAGGGGTTCAAGCTAGAGTTGTTTGGGAATCTAGCTTTTGGCACAAAAATAACACACACAAGCTAGACATTCCCAAACAAGTGCAAGGCAATCATTAGTTGCCATAAATGGAAATAAAGCAAGTGTCCAAATCGGTCACTTCCAATATCTGTGAACGTTTAGCACCGTGCGGTCAGTTTTGAAAGTAAACTGGTATTTTCGTGGCGCGGTGTCCGTCACAAAAATACAGAAAATTGATTTTAACGTAGGAAGTGATTTTCTAGTTTTATAAAAATACTGATTAAGTCCATAGAAGTTATTTTCACCGTTTTGAAATACAGACTTTGAAATCCACACAGGTATTACTAATTTTGTAAAATTGCAGTTTGGCCCCCAATAAAATATAAATGTGAATTAGATAAGAGATTAATATTCCAAACATGTGACTGAAAATAAAATAAAAGCAGACAATGCTAATTGATTTTAAATATGCCAATGCGATTTACAATTAAATTAAATATGGACATGACTTTTAAATTAAATGGAAATGCAGGTTATTACACCCTTCCTCCCTTAAACAGGATTTCGTCCCCGAAATCAAGACTAACTAGTCCTGAAACAACTCCGGGTACTTCTTCCTCATATCAGCTTCAACTTCCCACGAGGCTTCATTCTCGTCATGGTGATTCCACTGAACCTTCACTAACGGAATGTCTTTATTCCTCAGCTTCTTGATACTTTGATCCAAAATCTTCACAGGTCTCTCCTTGTAAGAAACGTTATGACTTGTCTCAATATCGTCATAACTAACCACATGTGAGGGGTCTCGTATGTACTTCCTTAACATACTCACGTGGAACACGTTGTGAACCCCAGACATCTTCGGTGGTAGCGCCAGTCGGTAAGCTACTTTCCCGACACGCTCCAAAATCTCAAACGGTCCGATGAAACGCGGAGCTAACTTTCCTCTCTTGAGACCAAAACGTACCACTCCTCGGGTTGGTGAAACCTTAAGGAGTACGTGATCTCCAACACTAAACTCCAAATCCTTCCGGCGTCGATCAGCATAACTCTTATATCGGCTTTGAGCGGTTTTCATCCTCTCCTTGACCAAAGTAATCTTCTCATTGGTTTCTCTTACCAAATCTGGTCCCAGCAACTCTGTATCCCCAACTTCAGCCCAACACAAAGGGGAACGACATGGTCGTCCGTACAGTGCTTCGAACGGAGCCATACCGATACTCGTGTGATAACTGTTGTTATAGGCGAATTCAACCAATGGCAAGTGTGTCTCCCAAGATTCTTCGAAATCGATCACACAAGCCCTGAGCATATCTTCCATGATCTGATTAACACGCTCAGTCTGCCCATCTGTCTGAGGGTGAAAAGCAGTACTCATCTTGAGCGAAGTTCCCATAGCTTCTTGCAGACTTTCCCAAAATCCAGAGGTAAAACGTGCGTCACGGTCTGACACAATCGACACAGGTGCACCGTGAAGTCGCACAACTTGTTGTATGTACATCCGGCTCATCTTCTCTACCGGGTATGTCATACTATAAGCGATAAAATGAGCTGATTTCGTCAGTCGATCCACAATTACCCAAATAGCGTCATGATTCTGCTGCGACCGGGGTAATCCTACTACAAAATCCATCGAAATGTGCTCCCACTTCCAACCAGGAATAGGTAGCGGTTGCAACAATCCTGACGGTCTCTGATGTTCAGCTTTGACTTGCTGACACGTCAAACACTTGGATACAAATTCGGCCACGTCTTTCTTCATACCTTCCCACCAAAAATTTCTCTTCAGATCTTTGTACATCTTTGTTCCTCCCGGGTGAACTGTATATCTTGACTTATGTGCTTCTTCCAGGATATCCTTCCTTAACTCTTCATTACCTGGCACACATAATCTATTCCTGCACCGATATCCTCCATCGACTCCCACTTTCCATTCTGTCGGGCCTTTTTCTGACATCTTCACGGACCATGCCTGAAACTTCTCATCTTCTTTCTGAGCTCCAATAATGCGGTCGATAAGAACAGGCTGTAAGATAAGACATCCGAACAATTGTCCTTCTCCTCCTTCAGCACCCTGCACATCGAATTCCGCCAAGGTCTCCAATGCTCGCCACTCTCTAACCATCAAGGAGGCAATCGTCTCACGAGTCTGTCGACTCAGGGCATCAGCAACCACATTAGCTTTACCCGGGTGGTATTCTAATGTGAAGTCATAATCTTTAATCAGCTCCATCCATCTGCGCTGCCTCATGTTCAACTCTTTCTGTGTGAACAAGTACTTTAGGCTCTTGTGATCAGAGAACAAATCAAACTTCTCACCGTAGAGATAGTGTCTCCAAATCTTGAGTGCGAAAACTACTGCCGCCAATTCCAAATCATGAATGGGATAGTTCAACTCATTCGGCTTCAGCTGTCTGGATCCATAGGCGATCACCCTGCCATCTTGCATAAGTACACACCCTAACCCTTGATATGATGCGTCACTAAAGATAGTGAACTTCTCATCAGGCTTGGGTATTGCTAGTACCGGTGCGGTTGTGAGTCTCTCTTTTAACTCTAGAAAGGCTCGCTCATGCTTCTCTGTCCATTCGAACTTCAAATTCTTCTTCGTCAACCCAGTTAAAGGTGCTGCTATCTTTGAGAATCCCTCAACGAATCTCCTGTAATAGCCTGCGAGTCCCAGAAAGCTCCGAACTTCTGTAGGGTTGCTCGGCCTAACCCAGTTTGATACAGCATCGGTCTTGGATGAATCCACAGAAATTCCTTGAGATGACACTTTGTGTCCCAAAAATTTCACTTCTTGCATCTAGAACTCACACTTACTGAACTTGGCATACAACTGATGGTCTTTGAGCGTCTGCATCGCAATCCGTAGATGTTGCTCGTGTTCTTCTCCTGACTTAGAATAGATCAAAATATCATCAATAAAGACGATGACAAACTGATCTAAATAAGGCTTGAACACTCTGTTCATCAAATCCATGAATACTGCCGGGGCATTCGTCATTCCAAACGGCATTACCAAAAATTCATAATGACCATATCGGGTTCTGAAAGCAGTCTTAGGTATGTCTTCTTTTCGTACCCTCAACTGATGATATCCCGACCTAAGGTCTATCTTGGAAAATGTCGTAGCTCCTTGTAGTTGATCAAACAAATCATCAATCCGAGGCAAGGGATACTTGTTCTTGATAGTCACACGGTTCAGTTCTCTGTAGTCGATACACAATCTGAGTGTCCCGTCCTTCTTCTTTACAAATAACACCGGTGCTCCCCAAGGCGATGTACTTGGGCGTACAAAACCTAGGTTCTCGAGCTCTTGAACTTGTTCCTTCAATTCCAACAGTTCTGTGGGGGCCATTCTGTAGGGAACCTTGGTGATCGGTACGGTACCCGGTATAAGCTCGATACAGAACTCTATACTTCTCTCGGGCGGTAGACCAGAAACATCTTCAAACACTTCTTCGAAGTCCTTGACTAGAGGTATAGATGACGCTGTCACCTCTGTACTGACGACTTCGATGTTGGCTAAGCATCTCGTGAGGAACATATTTCCCGTAGGGTTACATTGAAAATCAAAGGGTTGATTCTCATTGTCGGGGAATGTAATTCTCTTCCTCGCACAATCCAACTTCACTTGATTCTGAGAGAGCCAATCCATTCCTAGGATTATGTCGAACTCCTTCATTGATAGGACAATCAACCTAGCAGGGATTTCACGGTCTCCTAACCGTAAGGGACAATCATTGCACACGTGTCCTAATCTGACCGCAGCTCCTAATGGCAAAGTAGCCTTCAAAGCTTTCTCTAAGCGATGAGGTAAAATACCCAATCTTCGAATTGTATTAACAGATATAAACGAAAGAGCAACACCCGTATCAAATAACACTTTAACATGGGAGTTAAACAGAGTTAATGTACCTTCTACTGCTTGCTGATCAGGTTGAGCTTCTCCATAATTTCCTTCTTCATACGCAGTTCCATCATATCCAGCGGCATCAGGGATAACAGCATTCAAGCGAGTCTGACCCTGTTGACCATAAGTCACCTGCTTAGGAGCAGTACAGAACCTGCTGATGTGACCTGGTTCACCACAGTTGAAGCAGACTATCCCTTGCTGAGTAGCACGCCTTGGTGCCTTGCAATCACGAGCCAAATGTCCAGGGTTGCCACAGTTGAAACACTTTCCACTACTACTTCCTTCTCTTACTCGAGGTTGAGTCGGATAGGTAATAGCCTGGGTCTTCTTGCTTCCGTCGAAATTCCTCTTCTGCCCTTGGGTACGGTTCATTGGTGGTCTATTCCCAAAATTACCCCTTTGAGGCGGTCGGAATTCAAATTGTTTTCGGCTCACTCGAGCATCCTCTTCCAGATCGGTAGCCAAACCAACAAGTCCTTCAAACGATTTATCCAAGTGGCCGAGAGTCAAGCGGCGAATCTGCGGTGTCAGCCCTTGATTAAACTTCCGGATCTTCTTCTCCTCGGTATCAACCAGGTGTGGGGCAAACCGAGACAGTCTTTCGAACTGTGTGGTGTACTCTTGCACCGACTTGGTTCCTTGTGTCAGATCCATGAATTCCTTCTCTCTTCTGTGCCTCTCCGTAGCCGGGAAGTACTTCTCTAAAAATCTCCCCTTGAACGTAGTCCACGTCATCCCCGTTGCAGCTCCATTCCCGATAGTAGCTATGACCGAATCCCACCAATCTGCGGCAGCATCGGTCAGCTGAAACGTAGCCAATCTTCTCTTGTCTATCTCGTTACATTGGATAGCTTCAAACATCCGGTCCATCTGTCTCAACCACTGTTCCGCCTTCCAGGGTTCCGCGGTACCCGCAAACTGTTCGGGCCTTAGAGCACGGAATCTTTCTAGCAACTTGTCCCCCGTTTGACGGTCTCTTCGGTTGTCGTTCGTATTACCGATTCTTTCTAGCCGTCTGATAAACGCTTCAAACATCCCGGTAGGATCAGCAGCTTCGGGTGCTCCCTCGATCAGGTTCCTGTTTCTCCTGACTCCTCCAGCCATTCTATGCATGATAGTGGTAGTAGAATGAGAAACATGCATGCAACAGTGTTATGAAGTAATTTAAATGACAACAACATTCAAAAGAGTATATCTTATATATATAACTTCTGCCAAGTAGATACAAAAAGCATGTATGGTCAGATCAATGCCTACCCTATCTGCATGGGTTAGGACGCATGCAAGAGTTAATGTTACAAAAATGGGGTCATTGCCCTACACTCTAATGCATGTAATTACAGCTTGCAAAAAGAGATAGAGCTAATAGTCAAAACAGTCCATATGTACAAGGCGATATCTAAATAATCAGTCATCGCCGTAAGTAGCCATCAACAGATCAAGCGAGTCGGCCTGATGCAGTCGCTGAACATGGGAGGGGCCTGCCCCAAAGTTACAGCTGTGAGAGGTCATCAGTGAAGCAGGTCCAGGGACATCTGCCTCAGGCAAGGCTGGCTCAAGTGCAAGCGCCTCCTCAAGGTCGACCGCAAAGTCGTCCCATCCTAAGCCATCCTCCTCGGAAATGGAAGCGAGCACAATATCAACGTCACCGTCATCCTCAATAGCAGGGACGACCGGTGGAGGTACCTCCAGCTGTGCAAGGTGGGCCTGCACAACCTGAACCTCCAGGGGAAGATAGAAGGTATCGCTATTAACCAAGCGAACCATCTCAACGAGTACTAAGCGCTGAATCTCTATGAAGTAAAGAATCTCGAGGCGAGCACGAGATAGGTCGACCAGTCCTAATATATGAATCTGATGCCAAAGGTCTAGCTCGACAGTAGCAGCTGCACGCTGCCCAACCGCAGTGAAATAAAGGGTCGCCGAGGCCGGCACTATGGCTCCTACCGTAACCCAATGCCCTCCAAAAGGATCAGGTACAAACAGGGGCTGAGCTGGATCCATACCTGAAAAGGTACTACTTAAAGTCAGAACAGAATAATCTTAGGCGTTTGGGTTCTGAGTCTATCCTCCCTGTCGTATCATCGGGTGTGTAACACTTAATGGAATGTGGAATCGGGTCTATACTGGTAAACCCTAACCTGGCTAAACTATCTTGTGATAAATATTAACCTGGCTCTGATACCACTAAATCCTGTCACGCCCCGACGTAGCATAAATAAGGAAAGCGTTTAATTTCCTTTATGGACCCGTAGGTCACGACAGTTTGAAGGATCGATTCCGTCCCAAACGTCAAACAACAAAACATAATAATCAGAGTAAAGCAATCAAGGCTTACAAAAATTTTCTATCTTATTACATCTTATAAACCGGGGTCAACTAAGGCACAAACCGCCTTGAAAATAAAATAATAACTTAGAGTCTGTTACAGCCATCCTTAAAACAAAACAGTTTAAAACTCAAACAAATAAACTTAATGCATAAAATAAACAGTTTCTTTATTCCAGATGCAGCCATTCTCAATTAGCATAGTCGTATGATTCCTCCTAATTGTAACCTGAAAAGCCTGAACACGAATGTCCAGGACGCATCAACGTCGTCAGCTTCAAGAAGCTGGTGAGTATTAAAAACATGACTTTGAATGTAAATCATACCCATTTACCTTTTTCCATTATTAAATTACAGAAAGAATTCACTTTATAAAACAACAAGGAATATAATAAAAGTTGTTCATTCATAAATACAGATACTCGTGAAATGAGACAATGCACCACACTCATCTTGCCGACTCTTTTCTCTCGACAGCCACAACAACCCACTATCCTACTCCTGGTATCTTTGAAACACTCAGATAGCCACACTTTAGCAACGGGGCGCCAGGGAGTGTCCAGTTTGCCTCACACTTTGGTCCGGGGTACCAGGGAGTGTCCAATGCCTCACACTTTGAATACCCTAACTGCCATGCAAATACCGGGGCAACCCCTCACACAGTATCCAGACTTGAGTTATCAGGGAGTGTCCGTAGGCCACACTTTAGCACTACCATGGGTGCCAGGGAATGTCCGAGTTCGGCTTCACACACTTTAACGCTTCCATGGGCGTCAGGGAGTGTCCTTATTTGCCACCGTCGCATTTCAAAGATACCCTCTTCCACAATCGCAACCACACCCACAACCATAACCACAACCACAACCACAAACTCATACTCAACCACAACCACGACCGCAAACACAAACTCATACCCTTTCCACACTACCATTACTCTTTTCCACACAGACTGACACCCAAATGCATGTACCACTGACCCACATGAATGGTATGCACTTAAGTGAAAACAAAAATGCTGAAATAAAGGAACAACACGCGTACGGGGATCAGTGAGTCATACTACAATGTTTTAATCATTCAAACATAACCAAAGAGAGTTCTGATTTACTAAATATCCCAAACAGAGCCTTAACAGTACATAAATTTCATCCAAACAGTCCCTTAACAGAAAAACAGACAAAAACAGAAACTGCAATACCTCGCGCGCGCGGGCCGCTCGCGCGAATGGTCGCTCGCGCGGGCCGCTCGCGCGATAAGCCCATTTTTCCTTTATTAATAAACTTTTCTGTCTGCCTGAGGAAAGCAAGGTCGCGCGCGCGGATCGCTCGCGCGAAGGGGTTCTCGCGCGACCCTCGCTCGCGCGACCAGCCAATTTTCAAATATATATATATAAACTCTTACGTCTGCCTGGGGAAGCCTACCTCGCGCGCGCGGGTCGCTCGCGCGAGGGGTCGCTCGCGCGGGCCGCTCGCGCGATTCTCGCGCGCGCGATCGTGGCGCGAGATGAATCTGAGGCTTCGTCTTCTTCTTCTTCGCAGAAACTGCCCTGTTTCAGTTTAAGGGGTCCAAAATGACCCATTTTGGATTTCTAAAGTATATAGGACATATAATATATGATTCTCTTCGGTTTTTCACAAGGATTAAGAATCTAAAGTCAATTTAACACCATTTGATTCATAGCTCTCTAATTTTAGGAAAAACTAAAACATGTCAAAAACTAATTCTTAGTATACTTTCTCCTATGAACGAATTAAGCTCTAATTTTACAACCATATACTCTACATACTATAATCTATCATATTTCATTCACAAAACTAATTTTGGTTAAGTTTTGGAAATCCATGTTTTCAAGCTTTGAAGTTCATACCAAAATTCATCGATGGTGATTTTCAATATACATAGACAATCAGTACTTAAGCATAAAATTACATTGGTAGTGAGTTTAGAATACTCACTGAGATTGAGAACAAAGGTATTGTTGAGAAAGAATAGCAATATAGAAATTCAAACCCAAGCTTTGGCTATGGGGATTGAGTCCTCTCTCTCTAGCAATATCTGAAATTAACTCTCCAGCTCTCTCTTTTCTCTCTGTGTGTTGTATGTGCAGACTGTATGATATGTATGAAGGTGTGTATGTTAAATAGAATTCCCAACTTGGAGCCCAAGTTGTGTCTTCCTCACTCTACAAATGAATTGGTTTTTAATTTCTAACATTAACACAATGATCAGCACATATGTATATACGTATATACATGAGCTACACAACTCCACAGATTCTCAAGAGTCAAGTAGGCATATAGGGGTTCAAGCTAGAGTTGTTTGGGAATCTAGCTTTTGGCACAAAAATAACACACACAAGCTAGACATTCCCAAACAAGTGCAAGGCAATCATTAGTTGCCATAAATGGAAATAAAGCAAGTGTCCAAATCGGTCACTTCCAATATCTGTGAACGTTTAGCACCGTGCGGTCAGTTTTGAAAGTAAACTGGTATTTTCGTGGCGCGGTGTCCGTCACAAAAATACAGAAAATTGATTTTAACGTAGGAAGTGATTTTCTAGTTTTATAAAAATACTGATTAAGTCCATAGAAGTTATTTTCACCGTTTTGAAATACAGACTTTGAAATCCACACAGGTATTACTAATTTTGTAAAATTGCAGTTTGGCCCCCAATAAAATATAAATGTGAATTAGATAAGAGATTAATATTCCAAACATGTGACTGAAAATAAAATAAAAGCAGACAATGCTAATTGATTTTAAATATGCCAATGCGATTTACAATTAAATTAAATATGGACATGACTTTTAAATTAAATGGAAATGCAGGTTATTACAATAAGAGACCCTCGTGGAAGAACATTCGGCAAAGATTGGACAGAGGGATTGCTAACCCCGTTTGGAGAGAACTTTTCCAAAGAGCCATAGTTCGTAATCTCCCGATCACTAGCTTTGACCATTCACCGATTTGTGATTAATACAATGGGGGAGAGGTAGAATATCCCTAAAAGCTTTAAGTTTGAAGCTATGTGGCTCCGCGATGCTTCTTGTGCTAGTTTGGTCCAGCAGATTTGGCATTCTACGCCTACCTGGGGTTCAGCCTCTTCGAGACTAAACCAAAAGTTGAAAGCGGTTAAGGCTGGCCTTCGAGTATGGAATCGTAATCATTTTGGAAAGGTCTAGGTGATCATCATGCATACTAAAAGAGAGATTGAAGTGCTGCAAGCTCTTGATTCCTCTTATTCGAACCATAATCAGATCACGTTTCTTAAAGGAGAGTTGGAGGAAAATCTGAAGAGAGAAGAAATTATGTAGAAGTAGAAGTCTAGAATCAATTGGCTCCGTGAAGGTGATGGTAACTCCAGGTTCTTCCATCTATCTACCATTATTCGGCCTAGGAGAAATGCTATCGACTTTCTTAAGCTTGTGAATGGTTCCTGGACGGATGACCCCCCTACAAATCTTTGATGCTTTCCTCTCTAGTTTTCAGCAAATCTACAAGTCTGATGGTCCCTGGTTCCCAAATGATGTGGAGGGACTTATTCATTATCTCGGAGGAAAATGCAGCCCTTTCTTGTATCCCCAATGAAGCTGAGATTAAAGAGGCCTTTTTCAGATTGGCTCTTCCAAGGCCCCTGGCCCGGACAGCCTATCAGCCATCTTTTTCAAATCTTTCTGGTTTGTTGTTAAGAATGATGTCATCGACACAGTCAAGTGTTTCTTTGAAGGAGAATAATCTTAATCATACTAATATTGCTCTCATTTCCCAAAATTGATTGCCCCACGAATATGAACCATTATAGGTCGATCAGTCTTTGCAACGTAGTGTATAAAATCATATCAAAGATCCTCTCATCCAGGCTCAAGCCCTTGTTAGGCAAGATTATCTCTCCTATGCAGGCTACTTTTATCCCTGATCGCCTCATTCATGATAACAGTATCATTGCTCAAGAGATGATCCATACCTTGAAGCAAAAGAAAGGTAAGGGTGGGCTCATGGCTATTAAGTTTGATATGGAGAAAGCGTACAACCGCATCGAATGGCCCTTCCTAATCCAAGTCCTGAAATGCTTTAGTTTTAATGAAGTTTGGTGCAACTGGATTTTCCAATGCGTTTCTTCAGTGTCTTACTCTATCCTCATTAATGGAAATCCCACCGGCTTCTTTAAGCCTCAGAGAGGCCTCTGTCAAGGTGACCCGATTTCCCCTTTCCTGTTTATCCTTTGTACTGATGTTCTCTCCAGGATGATTGATAGGGAGGCATCCATTGGTTTGATCAAAGGGATAAAGGCGGGAAGACATTGTCCCTTCTTTAATCACCTCATTTTTGCCGACGATCTGTTTGTCTTTGGTCAAGCTAGTCCCGATGAGGCTTCTAATATCTTGCATTGCCTCACCAAATTCGGGAGCTGGTTCGGTCAAAGAATAAATCGTGCCAAATCCAAAATCCTTTTAAGCCCAAATATCTCTCCTGATGTTACTAGAGTAATTTGCCACGAATCGGGTCTGGGCCACGCTCCGACTAATTCTAAATACCTGGGTTTGCCGCTTTCTCTGGAAGGTACTAAGAATCAAGCTCTGTCTTTTATCATCTCAAAAGTCCAGAATAGACTTCAAGGCTGGAAAGCCTCTGTCTTGTCTCAAGCTTCCAGAGGAACCTTGATTAAAACTGTTGCTCAAGCCTTGCCTGTTTATACTATGTCCTCTTTCCAGCTCCCTACAGCTATTTGCTCCAAACTTGACTCTTTGTTCCAAAATTTTTGGTGGGAGGGTCTTTCGAGAGCAAGCAGCGGGTGTGTTTAAAAGCTTGGGACCTACTTTGTAGACCAAAGAGCCTTGGCGGGTTAGGATTTCACCATATGAGGGACTATAACTCCACCCTTTTCTCTAAGCTTGGCTGGAGCATGTTGTCCCAGGATGAAAAACCGTGGGTTCAGCTCCTTAAAGGCAAATATCTGAAGAAGTTTGAGTTGTTTGATGCTAAGAAACCGATTAATTCCTCTTGGCTCGGCAGGGCATTGTGAAGTCCTTTCATTTGCTTTCCAAAGGCGCTTGCAAGCTGCTAGGTACGGGGGAGACTACTAGAATTTAGAAAGATCCGTAGATCACCTCCATCCATGTATTTAAACCTTCAGAGCTCAAGGAAGCAGACTTGACCATTGAATGGGTCTCGGATCTCACCAATCCCAGTGGGGGAGGCTGGAACGCTAACCTTATTTGTAATATTTTCTCGCCTTCTGTGGCTGTAGCCATCCTTCGCATCAATATGCCGTCTCATCGTGCTTTGGATAAATAGATTTGGACTCCAGATAAGGGTGGAGCCTTCTCGGTGAAGTCGACCTATCTTACTAATCAATCGAGACGTTTTTCTTGCGATGGTGTTTCGATGGTGCCGTGGAAAAGACTCTGGAACGCTAAAATCCACGAACAACACAAGATTTTTCTTTGGAAAATTGCTTCCAAAGCCATCCCTACTAGGGATATTATTGGATCTCGGTTTCACATCGATGACCTAACCTGTGTTTTATGTGGTTTTTCACTGGAAACTCGTGAACACCTGTTTTTGAAGTGCCCGGTCTCCTGCATTTTGTGGAAATCCTCTTCTTGGCCGCTTGACATTTTGGCTGTGGCTGATATTAGCATTGAGAAGTGGATCGCTGATATCCTTGCCCCTTTGGTTAATCTCGGTATTAGCTCGGGGGACTCAAATGCCTTTATGATTTTTGCTATTATTATTATGCAACAAGTTTGGTCCATCCGTAACAAAATGATCCATGAAAATGTGGTGTTTGGTGTCGATGTCTGGAAGCAGCGTGTGGCTTACCTTGCTGCTGATCACTGGAACATCCAGAAAAGCTTGCTTAAAGTTCCCTATCCAGATCTGGTTCAATAGCTTCCACCCCCTCCGGACCGGGTTAAGGTAAATTTCGATGTGTCCATTCGAGGCAAATCCTCTACTCTTGCTATGATTGTTAGAGATGAGGGAGCCTTTCCTTGTTTTGCGTTTGCTTGGACAGAGGATATCTGCGATCCCACTGTGGTGGAGGCTAGAGCTGCTGCCCTTTCTATTAAGGAGGCGATTGCCTTTGGTTGGGAGAAACTGATTGTTGAAGGTGATTCACTTTTGGTTTGCTCTATTCTCCATGATTGGAAGATTTCCCCGGAGTGGGCAATTGACTTGATTATCAGGGATGCTAGGGACTCTCTTTCTTCGTTTGGTGGTGTCTGGTCTATTTCTAAAATTCCTAGATCTGCTAATGTAGTAGCTCACAATTTGGCTCATTGGCTAATTGTTACCTTTCTGGGCCCATCCCAATTGCGAACATTCCTCCTTTTGTTTTTGCTCTTGAGGATGTGTTGCAAAGAGGAGGTGTGGTTCCTTTTTTTGATCAACAAAGATCTGTTGTTTAGCAAAAAAAAAAAAATTGGCAGCAAATATATAATGCATTCAAATACAATTAATTATATACGTACGAGAATAGCCAAAAAAAAATTTATATACGTACGAGATGGTAATTGGGGATGTTCAGAAGATCTCAATGAGTTCATTTTCTTTCATTGGAGGAGGAAGATATTATTATTTTGCTTATTGACTTTTTCTTGCTGAGACATTGAAACTTCTTTTCATGTACATAGATATATATATATATATATATAGTTTTTATCTTATGAGGACTCCCTCATTTTATAAAATGTACATCACTCACTTCTTTCTCAATAAAGAGTTTGTATGAATCTATCTAGCCCCCTTATGCTATGGGATTCCTTCACCAATTTAGCAAAAAATTTCTCTAACTCCAAAAATTTTGAAATCCATGGGAGGGAAAATAGAAAAGAGAGACATTAATAGAGAGAGAAGTGAAGGGTGTGTATTTTATAAAATGAGGGAGTCCTTATCCTATAAAATGCACATATCAGTTCTTATCCTATAAGGACTCCCTCATTTTATAAAATGCACACCTTTTACTTCTCTCTCTATTAATGTTTCTCATTCACATATATATATATATATATATACAGTCAGGCTATAAAGAGGGCGCCCTCTCTTTATTAAAGAGAGGGCCTCTGTTTTGGCCGTCGAATCGTGTTTTCATTAATGACAGTTTTGTCATTTTATAGTTTTTGAACACAATCTGACGGTTAAAACAGACGTCCTCTCTTTAATAAAAAGAGATGGCCCTTTTTAAAGAATCTTTGTATATATATATATATACATATATTTACACTGATACCAATAGGCAAATAATTTGTAAAAGATCGAATCTCAAGATTTACATGCATCTTCTTGGTTGTTCTGGGTAAGCTTTGATATATACTCTATGAGAGAATCCTTGTGAGAACGCATGATCTACAACTTACGGACACATATATGCTCTTAATTTCTGTCTCTCAAACTAAGACTACTATTTTTTTATTGGAAATATCAACTATTTACAAAGGTTACTTTAATATATTCATTTCTAAGTTTGTGTATATTGTGAGATCCCATATCGGTTACGTGTGACTAATAATAACACTACAAGTAATTTGAGCTAAAACGTTTTGAGAGTTAATGTGACAAACCTATCAAGTTTATAAGTCAAAAAACCACTTGGAGAATTACAAATAATATAAGTGTCAACCCATATATATACTTCTTTTGTTCCAATTAAGATAAGAGTTCTTTATAGAATTTCAAATGCGAGGGGCCATTCTCCAAACGGAACGTAGCCCCTTCCTCTATCTATGAGGGATACAACTCTTAGACTCATAATGTACAGTTTAGAGGCACACACAGTATCATCAGTAAGTTTGTGTGTGTGTGTGTGTTTTAAAAACACATGTATTAGCACAATATTTATCAGTATGTTTAAGAAAATCATTTCAACTTTTTTTTTTTCTCCCAGAAGAAGTTGAAAGATCTTTTTTTTTTTATTTTTTATATATGCATTTTGAATTTTATGTAGTATGTAATTTCGAAAAATACTCTCACCTCTTTATTTAAAGGGTTAAATATGTCAAATATTCTCACCTCTTTCTTTTAAGGGTTAGGTATATTTTACCTCTGTGGTTTGGCCCATTTTCTCTTTACCCCTTGTGATTTTGGACTAAAGTGAAACTGTTAGGTTTTTTCTCAAAACTTTTAAAAATTCTAAAATTAGCTAAAAATATTAACACTTAACCTCATTTTCGAGGTTAATTTTGGGGGCTAATCCCCTATGTGGAGATAATGTGTTTCCATTTAACCACTTATGTGGGTCTAATTTTTAGTAACACTTAACCCCTTTGGGAGGATAATTTCGGGATTAACTGCTTATGTGCGGTTAATTTTGACAGTTAAACTCTCTTATGTGGGGCTAATTTTAACATTTAACCCCCATGTGGGACTATTTTGAGAAATTTTAGTAGTTTCACTTTAGTCAAAAATCACATGAGGGTTATGTCCCTTTTCATAAAACTGAAAATTAAGTGCTGAATTTTAAGTACTGAAAATTTTAAACGATTGAATTTACAATATTGAAAACAGTGTTTCAAGCACTGAAATAAACTGCCTTCAGTGATTATTTTCAATGGAATTTTTTCACTTAAAGTTTTCAGTAAATTTTTTACTGCTTTTTTAATTAAGTGGTACATTATCAAACACACTATAAATAAATAAGTGCTGAAAGTTTACATTTTCATCACTTAATTGGATTATCAAACACACCTAGGGGTGTCATTCGGCCGGAATGGAACGGAATAGGCTATTTCGGAAAAAATTCCAAAATTTTCGGAATCTACTTATGCTTTCCGAATTTCATTCTGAAATTTCGGAATTCTAAAAAGCATTTCCGATTCTGAATTTTCGGAATTTACGGAAATTTTCGGATATTTTCGGAATTTTTCGGAATATTTCAGAATTTTTGAAATTTTCCAACCACTGCCAACACAATAAAAATAATCCACACAACTATTAGAGGGAGAGAAGAGAGGAGGGTGAGGGAAATGGCTGGGCGGCGCAGAGAGAGGGAGAGAAGGAGATTAGGTTTTGTTTTTGGCTTCAAAGTTTGAAAGACCTAATGGCTCACATGTATCTTTTCAAGGCCTTTTGGCTTTTACCGATTTTCTACTTTTCAAAATTAGAAAATAACTTAGTTAATATTTTTTAACACCCCTGTATAATATATGTATTACATATTTACATTGTATAATATAAGAACTCGGAATATTATCGGAATATTTTTGGAAATTCTATTCGGAATTCTTTCGGAATATTTTCGGAATTTTCGGATCGGAAATTCGGAATTTTGGAATTCTAAAAACAATTCCAATTCCGTTCCAATTTTTTTTTTCGAAAGTTTCGGAATTCGGAATACAAATTTTGCTTCCAAAATCGGAATTTTTAGGCTCGAAATCGGTCGGAATCGGAAATTCCTTTCCAAATGACACCCCTAAACACACCTTAAGTGTCCACTTTTGAACCACAAAGGTTGAAGTGATAAAGGGCTAACTGTGAGACCTAGAACCAAATAGGGTGATTTAAATTAATTGGTCAAGCGAATGCGATGCAAAAATTATATATATTTTATTTATTTATTTATTTATTTTATGGGCATCTATATTTGTGATATGGGGGTTTATTTGTTAATTATTGATATCTTGGGTCCTAAAGCGATATGGGGAAGTTTGGGAACTTAAATGCATGTTTTAAGAATGTTGGGGTGTTAAACATAATTTTTAAAAGTTGAAAAACAGATTGTAGGAGATATACGTAATCTCATTCACTGTATTTCTTTAGAGGGTTTAGAAGAGAGAAAGAAGAAGAAGAAAAAAAAGAGAGAAAAGAGAGAAGAAGAACAAGAGCTTGAAATGGAAGCTTAACAATCAAAACATTCAATTGAGTAAGAATTTCAAGTTACAAGTAGGTAAGTCTCTCTCTCTCTAGGGTTCTTTATATTTGGGGGTTTTAGATGTTGATTTTTGAAATCTAAAAATTGGTGTTTAAATTCATGTTTAGACTTTGCTAAGATGATTCTTGGGTTATATATATGATGTGGTATGAATCCTACATGTTAAAATTGAGTTTTGATGAAGTTTGAAAAATGGGTTTTTTTTAGGGTTTGTAAAAAATTCGAAAATTGAAAGTTTGGGTGTTTGATTTTTGTTGGATTTTTGAGTTGTTTGAGTGTTTATATATGCTTTATATATCATTAGGATCCTTGGTTTCAAGTTGGGTAAAGATTGGTTGTGAATTGGGGGTTTCACCATTGTTGTGTTCTTGAAGCTTTCAAGAGCTTGAAGAAGAACTTTTGGGTGTTTTTGCAAATCTGAAATTGGTTTGAAACTGGGCATTTCTGGCAATCAACTTATAAGAAGTTTATTTGGAAGAATTTCTAAGGTGAGTGTTTTAATCCCAAAATTGGGTGTTTAACGATGTTTGTGTGACAATTGATTGATTGGGATAAACCATGAATGTGAGAATTTGCCTTGTTTTGTGTAAATTCGGAAATAAATAGTAAACGTCATTTTTTTGCCAAAAGTCTTGCGGTGCTGACTGGAATCGACGATCTGGAACTTTTTCATGTTTTAAGTTTTTCCATAAAACGTCATCTAGTGGGAGATTTTGGCCAATTACAGTGGCAGCGAATTAATTCATGTACTGAGATTAAATTGTTATGTTTAATCCATGTTTAATGATAAAGCATGTATTGAATGATTATGATGTTGAAATGATGTGTACAAACATGATGAAATGTTTATGTGATTATTTGGGTCAATGAAAATTATTGTGGTATCCACCATTTATTTATCCCCTTTAAGGAGGGAAGTAAGCTTCGAGAAGGGAAGCGTGGTGACGACCACAACGAGAGAGTGACAAGTGAATCACAATGAGGTGAAGGACTGTCACAAATGAAAACGCTATATGCGATGTTTTGAGTGAGAAATCTGGGAGGACATGGGCTGCTTTAAAAATAATTAAAATTGGTTTGTGAAATCAATATTTAAGTGTCATTTTGATTATAAATTATACTTATTAGCCTATATATGCGATAGAAAATTATGTAAGATTTCAGGTTCAGAGGCAAGTGGAAGCGCCCCGAAAGAGCCGCCGGAGCGAGCGGAGTAAATCGTTGCACTTATTTTCATAAAGACTCGAGGTGGGTTTTTCTGGAAACTATAATAATGTAGTATGGACATTTCTTGTTGAGTTTATATTTTAGTTGAATGAAAATCTTAAGTGGGTTGTATGAAATACATATATTGGGCATGGCACGAATATTCTATGTCATGCACATGCATAGCGAAAGCGATAAAAATCCAAGTAGCGAAACTTGGAAACGGCCAAAAGAGCCGAGCGAAATGGGCCCGGGTGCGTGCGTCATTCATTTATGGGAATGCATTGCATTAGCGTATATGTTTAGTTGAATTAACTTGGATGCGGATTAAGTGGTGACTTGAATGTTTATATTGCATTATTCTTGGCTTTCTTGCTGTGATCCAAGGGTTGCTCACACCCACACAGGCATTTTTGCAGGTATTACGGTGTAGGCGCCACTGCCATGAGTCTCGAGTTGTTGTGTACGTTTAGGATGTATATGCGTCATTTTGGATTGGCATGTTGGAGTTGTAAACGTTTGTATTAAACTTAAGTTGTTAAAGGATTTATGTATGTGAACTTTGGTTGAAGATTTGAGTAATGTTTATGATGTAAATGTTTGAGGTTGGGTTGGTATATATTTGGATTTTTGATATCAGGTTAGTACGGACATTGTGTTGATGGTTTCGTGCGATTGTTTTGGAATTTCCAGATTTGTGAAACATGTTGCATTATTGAGAAATCCATGTTTTAATCTTGGACTAAGAAAGATGAATTTGTTTATGGTGATGTTTGGTTGTGTGTTAGAGGCCTAAAATATTGTGTTTGAAGTGAGTTGAGATATCCCTTTTGTGTTGGAAGTTTGGTAGTTTAAAAAATAGAGTTTTGAGTAGAAAAAAAAAATAATAATAATATTATTAATAATAAACTTTGATTCGTTGGCTTTTACGAAAACAGACACAGTTTTCTCTAGAAAACTCGAAACCGCACACCGCTCGAACCGTTAGAACCGTGTTTCAAATATTTTCTTTTTGATATTATATTTGGGCAAAAAATTTTAAATGACCTTTTTGCCCTTGGGATTAAACTTTGACATAGACTTTATTTAGTAGTTTTTTTTTATTTGCGTTTAGCGGGATTTTCGCGAGCGTTCCGACCACAGCGGGCCGGGGCGCTACACTAACCATTGTGGGTAAAATGTAATTAACCCTCCTTTAATTTAGTTTAACTCATATTGACCCTTTGACTTTTATAGGTACGTGTATTTTTGTCTTAGGGTTCGTTTGGATTGGCTAGGAATGGCCATTTGCATCTAGGCACAAAAAGCCACCATAATTAACAAAAACTCATTAAAATTCAAATCTGCTTCTAATATATCATGGGCTGAAACGTCTCTGTCAAAAACATGCTCATATAATCTGCAAAAAAAAAAAAACCCTTGATACAATGTTGCATTCAACATTGTATTGATATTAATACAAATTTGAGAAGTCTGGCATGGTATATATATATATATGTATGTATATATATACATATATTCTTAGAAATACATGTATTATGTCTATGTTTCTGTTAGGGGGGGTACTACTAGAACCAGATAGCTCTAGCTTCAATGAGCATTGGTTTCAGAGAGCCATCAACATGGAGAGAAATAACATCTTTGGCTGATCCCACAAATTTTCCACCAATAAACACAGCTGGGACAGAAGGGCTACACCCGAGGCCTCGTAGGGCCCGTTCGATTTCTCTACCGTTCGATTCTTGATCTATCTCGTGAATCGCAGGACTCGCGCCGAGTTCATAGAACAATGCCTTGATGCTGTGACACATGCAACATGAGCTCTTGGTGAAGATCACTGCAGCCCTTTTTGATGCCAAGTCTCTAACTCTATCCATTTCAAACAATCCTTAATTTTTGCTTTGAAATTGTAAAGAAAACAGAGATTCAAGTTTCTCAGATTTGGGGGCTTTGATATATCATCACCCCTTATTTATAGTTGGTGGAAAGTGGTGGTTTGGATTGGATTGGATTGGATTGTTAGTCCCAAAAAAGGAAAGAACAGTGAAATAACCATTGAAAATAGGGAAGGAGCAAAGTTCTTTTGGATATTTGTGTTAATAAGAGAAATGGAACCCAAGATTTGGTAGATAATGACACTTTGTGCTATAATCAAGTTGACACCTAGGATCATCCATACCCCATCATTCAGATCTCCTGGAATGTCCGTACAATTGAATAGTGTTTGGAACCATAGGTAAATTAATTAAAGTGTTCTGAGGCCTAGTTGGTTGCAGCATAAATTTGTTATGAATATGCTTTAATAGTGGATGATTGGATGTCCATCAAATTGATAGTGGAGTTGATGTCATTGATGATGTTTTGATAATTGATTTCCCTATAAATTGAACTCATCGGAAGAAGAAATATGAGGAGAAGACTTAGAGATCCATAGAGTGAGAAAGAAAGAAAAGAAAAGAAGAAGGAAAGAAAGAGAGAAAAGAGAGTTACAAATATCACTTGTGTAATTAGTGCTTGGGTTGTAAAGGTTCAATCAATAATCAAAGGTGATCCCCCTCCGCAGTGGACGTAGGCAAATTGCCGAACCACCTGAAAATATTGGTGTCATTAATTGCTTATTTGCATGCATGTTTATTATTAGTTTTATAACAAGTTATCAGCACGAGCCTATACCAACTGGGCTCCTCATATCAAATGGTATAGATATTAATATAGATAATATATATCTGTTTAGTTTTCTTTATATATATATATATATGTGTGTGCACCCTTGAAGAGGTTATAATTTAAACTCCTCTTGATCAAAGGAATTTATTACAAACTTCCTGAAGAAGTAATTAGACAGTCCTCTTGAAGAGGCAATATTTTAAATGCTCCCGAAGAGTTAAAAAAAAAAAAAAAAAAAAAAAAAAAAAAAAAAAAATTGAACCTCTTGAAGAGGTAATAGATAAAACTTCTGCAGAAGTACTTATTATACTCCTGAAGAGATACAGATATATCTATTTTTACTTGTAGATGCATATACTCTTGAAGAGTTAGTCTCTTAAAGAGATTATGGAGAATCAAACTAATTATCCTCCCGAAGAGGAAATTCTTATATTGTAGTATTGCATTATTTACTTGACATTAACATGTTTATTTACATGCATATGCATTTACTAGATTCTAAATATTATTATTTTTATATATAAAGTGTTCTACAATATGTCAAATCTTGCCAAACTTGATATTGTGGCTTTGGACATTTCTGGGAACAATTATCTGTTGTGGGCTCACCAGGCTGAAATCCGACTAAAGTCAAAGAAACTTTGGAAAATTGTTGTAGAAGAAAATAATGGATTAGTACAAGATCAAGATAAGTTAGAGGAAGATCAATCCACGGCAATGATTTTCCTTCTCCACCATATCCATGAAGGTTTACAAAATGAGTATCTTACGGTCAAGGATCCTTTTATCCTTTGGACTAATTTAAAAGAAAGATTTGAACACATAAGATTGATCATTTTGCCAAAAGCTAAATATGATTGGATCCACCTGCGATTCCAGGACTACAAATCAGTTAGAGACTATAACTCTGCTTTATTTCAAATTAGTTCTCAACTGATGTTGTGTGGGGAAACTATCATTGATCTTCAAATGATAGAAAAAACATTGTCAACATTTCATGCCTCAAGTGTGCTCCTGCAGCAGCAATATCGAGCACAAGGATTCACAAAGTACTCCGCATTAATTTCATGTCTTCTTGTTGCGGAACAAAATAATGAATTGTTGATGAAAAATCATAATATGCGCCCCCACTGGCTCGACACCATTGCCCGAAGCAAATGGAACCGTATTCCCTGAAGTGAATACAACTCCACACAATAAACATAGGCATGGACGTGGGGGAAATCATGGATATGGTCGTGGTCGTGGAAATAATCATAGTCGTAATCATGGTAGTGGTCAGAATCGTGGCCGTAACCAAGGAAAGAATAACCATTGGCATCGTGAGGGTTATCATCCATACAAGAACAACACACCTTACCACCCGAAGTGGAACAAAAATGCTAAAGGCAAAGGTGTACAAAGAGCTGTCAAGAAAGACGAAGATGGTTGCTACAGATGTGGCATGCAAGGGCATTGGTCACGTAAATGTCATATACCAAAACACTTAGTAGATCTCTATCAAGCATCACTAAAAGGATTGTACGATGAAAGAAGGAGATATATGTCTGGTTGATAGTGCAACTACACACACCATTCTTCAAGACCAGAGATATTTCTGGAACTTGAAATTAGCAGAAGCTAATGTGAGCACAATATCTGGTACTACCAGTCTCATTGAAGGCTCTGGAAAAGCAAGCATTATTTTATCAAAAGGAACAACGATTCATTTAGAAAATGCTCTATACTCTAGCAAATCCCGAAGAAATTTGCTCAGTTTCAAAGATATCCGCCGAAATGGATTCCACGTTGAAACCATTAACGAGGGTAATATTGAGTACCTTTGCATCACTAAAGTCGTTTCAAACAAAAAAACATATTTTGGAAAAACTTCATGCACACTCCTCTGGATTGTATCAGACAACGATAAGTGCTATTGAATCACATGTTGTGGTGAACCAAAAGTTTTCTGACCCAAAAGTGTTTGGACTTTGGCATGATCGTCTTGGTCATCCTGGAGCTATTATGATGCGTAGGATCATTGAAACCTCAAATGGACATCCTTTAAGAAATCAGAAAATCCTTTTACCTCGTGATAATCCTTGTACTGCTTGTTCACAAGGAAAATTGATTGTGAGACCATCTCCAACAAAAGTGAAAATTGAATCCCCAGTATTTTTGGAACGTATCCAAGGGGATATTTGTGGACCTATTCATCCACCATCTGGACCATTTTTCTACTTTATGGTCTTACTAGATGCTTCAACTAGATGGTCGCATGTTTGTTTACTCTCATCTCGTAATGCTGCATTTGCCAGACTTCTTGCTCAGATAATTCGATTACGAGCACAATTTTCTGATTTTCCTATCAAAACTATACGTCTTGATAATGCTGGGGAATTCACATCCAAGGCATTTGATGACTATTGCATGTCAATAGGAATTCATGTTGAACATCCCGTTGCTCACGTGCATACACAGAATGGTTTAGCTGAGTCGTTTATCAAACGTCTCAAGTTGGTTGCTAGACCCTTACTTTTGAGAACAAAGCTGCATACATCTGCTTGGGGTCATGCCATATTACATGCTGCATCATTAATTCGGATTAGACCAACTTCTTATCATGAATACTCCCCTTTACAACTTGTATTTGGACAACCACCTAATGTTTCCCATCTACGAGTTTTTGGTTGTGCTGTGCAAGTTCCTATTGCACCCCCACAACGCACAAAAATGGGTCCTCAGAGACGCCTTGGAGTTTACGTTGGTTTTGATTCACCATCTATAATAAGATATCTTGAACCCCTAACTGGTGATCTTTTTACTGCACGGTTTGCAGACTGTCATTTTGATGAGACCGTATTCCCACCATTAGGGGGAGAAAAGCTGAAACCTGAAGCTCAGCATGAAATTTCTTGGAATACATTGGCAATGTCTCATCTTGATCCTCGCACCAATCAATGTGAACTTGAAGTTCAAAGGATCATTCATTTGCAAAAGGTTGCAAATCAATTGCCTGATGCATTCACTGATGCAAAGAAAGTGATAAAATCACATATACCGGCTGTAAACACTCCAGCAAGAATTGAAGTCCCAAGAGGACAATCTGGTAGTGCAGCGGTAGATGAGTCTATGGCACGATTGAAACGTGGTAGACCTAGTGGTGCAAAGGATAAGGTTCCTCGGAAGAGGAAAATAAAAGGACATATTAACAAAGTGGAAACTCATACAGAGATCTCAAAAGGCGCTATAGAAATACTTGATAAATCCAACGTTGGTCAACAGGGTTCCCCTGGAGAGGAACAAGTAGCCCATGAAGAGGCACAAGTATTTGAGAATAAAGAGATCTCGATAAACTATATGTCCACTGGAAATATGTGGGATCGTAATGGCACGGTCATTGATCACATATTTGCCTTTACGGTAGCACTAGACATCACCCAAAGTGATGAGGATCCTGAACCACAAAATGTGGAAGAATGTCGACATAGAATTGATTGGCCAAAGTGGGAAGAGGCCATACAAACTGAGTTAAACTCATTAGAAAAACGGGAAGTGTTTGGGCCTGTAGTCCCTACACCTGAAGATGTAAGTCCCGTTGGGTACAAATGGGTATTTGTACGGAAACGTAATGAGCAAAATGAGATTGTGCGATACAAGGCTCGACTTGTAGCACAAGGTTTCTCACAGAGACCTGGCATCGATTACGATGAAACATATTCCCCGGTAATGGATACAATTACGTTTCGATTTTTGATAAGCCTATCAATGTCTGAAGGACTTGATATGCGCTTAATGGATGTGGTTACAGCATATTTATATGGATCACTAGATAGTGACATACATATGAAGATCCCTAAAGGATTCAACATGCCCGAAGCATGTAAGTCAAAACCACGAGATATGTACTCTATTAAATTGCAAAGATCTCTATATGGATTAAAGCAATCCGGACGCATGTGGTACAATCGCTTGAGCGAATATCTATTGAAAGAAGGATATATAAATAATGCCATATGTCCATGCGTTTTCATTAAGAGATCAGATTCCGATTTTGCAATCATTGCAGTATATGTTGATGATCTTAATCTTGTTGGCACTCCCAAAGAGCTCACAAAAACTGCTGATTATTTGAAAAGGGAATTTGAGATGAAAGATCTTGGAAAGACAAAATTTTGTCTTGGATTACAACTCAAGCATTTCCCCGAAGGAATTCTCTTACATCAATCCTCATATACAGAGAAAATTTTGAAACGTTTCTATATGGATAATGCTCATCCATTGAGTACTCCTATGGTAGTCCGGTCACTTGATGTAAAGAAGGATCCCTATCGTCCTCGTGATGATAATGAAGAGTTACTTGGTCCTGAAGAACCATATCTGAGCGCTATTGGTGCTCTTATGTATTTGGCAAATTGTACCCGACCAGATATCGCTTTTTCTGTCAATCTGCTTGCAAGATTTAGCTCAGCACCAACTCGAAGACATTGGAATGGTATCAAGCACATTTTTCGCTATCTTCGTGGTACAATTGATTTGGGATTATTTTATTCAAAAGGATCCAAATCACCATTAGTTGGATATGCCGATGCTGGTTATCTCTCTGATCCACACAAGGCTCGATCTCAAACAGGCTATGTATTTACTTGTGGCAATACTGCCATCTCATGGCGATCTGTGAAGCAAGCATTGACAGCCACTTCTTCAAATCATTCTGAAATCATTGCACTGCATGAGGCCAGTCGTGAATGCATTTGGTTGAGATCAATGATCCAACATATTCAGGAATCTTATGCCTTATCTTCAATCAAAGATAAACCGACAACGTTATATGAAGATAATGCTGCATGCATTGCACAAATCAGAGGGGGATTCATCAAAGGAGACAGAACCAAGCACATCTCACCAAAATTCTTCTATACACATGAACTCCAAAAGAAAGGTGAAATCAATGTTCAACAAATACGTTCTATTGATAATCTCGCAGATTTATTCACAAAAGCACTACCAACTGCAACATTCAAGAAGCTAGTACACAACATTGGAATGCGCAAACTTAAAGAAGTTTCATGTAGCAATTACTCATGTGACAATGAGGGGGAGAAAGCGACTACTTCATATTATCAGTGAATGGACATCCAAGGGGGAGTGTTATGAATATGCTTTAATAGTGGATGATTGGATGTCCATCAAATTGATAGTGGAGTTGATGTCATTGATGATGTTTTGATAATTGATTTCCCTATAAATTGAACTCATCGGAAGAAGAAATATGAGGAGAAGACTTAGAGATCCATAGAGTGAGAAAGAAAGAAAAGAAAAGAAGAAGGAAAGAAAGAGAGAAAAGAGAGTTACAAATATCACTTGTGTAATTAGTGCTTGGGTTGTAAAGGTTCAATCAATAATCAAAGGTGATCCCCCTCCGCAGTGGACGTAGGCAAATTGCCGAACCACCTGAAAATATTGGTGTCATTAATTGCTTATTTGTATGCATGTTTATTATTAGTTTTATAACAAAATTAACAATTTTAAGGGGATTTGGGATGGTGGGGGGATATATTCTGTTACTTTTTGTATGAAAAAAATTTGTAGAGGGGCAAACTTTCGGAATAGAACCAATATATTATAGGAGGAACATATATAGGTGGATATATGAATGCTTCTGGCATAAAGGAACACTATATCTATTAAATGTGTCTCAGCAGTACTGTGTCCAAGGATAAGACTTATGGAAACATTTTTTTTCAAGTATATTTCATGTTGTTTTGAGATGTGGTTGGTCACTTATACAAGTTTGATTACGTGGCACATACATAACACATTTTGACTAATATCATCTTAGAACAATACCAAATGTACACTAGGAAATTTAATGAAGTGTTGTCCGTCGTGCTAGTACTTTTAGGCTACGCTTTCCAAGTTTAAATTTCCAAATTGTGTTCCCATATGCTTTGTCAAATATACCACATGCAGTGAACTATAATACCTTCTATCATTGTCACACATGTGGTATAACTAATAAAACATTTAGGAACCAAATTTTGAATTTAAAATCAAATTTGAGATTGAATTAAATTTAGCGTAACTCACACTCAAATCATGCATTCCTATCACAGTTAATTCATTAAGATTTTAGTTCTTAGTTTTTTTTTTTTTTTTTTATTGAGTTATAGTTCTTAGTGAACGCATAGATTGGTATAGTTCAAATGACAAAGAGTTTGACATATATAAATTCCCCCTCCAATGCATAAGTTCGATATTCGAACATCATCCCCTCCCTATATAAAAAACAAATAGTTCTTAGTGAACAAAGGCAAACCTTATTACATGTACTCAAAAGAAGAGACTTTGAGAGTTCGATGGTTAGGTTCATAAATCATTGCCATTTACATTGCCATGTAATACAGGATTTTATCATCTAGTTTCTTTATTCTTTCTTTTACAATTTTTTTTTCCCTTCCTATTGTTGCATGTTCTAGCTTCGGCTGGTACGGACAAAGATGGAGCTTATTTAGGCCTGACAATTGGTTATATATATATATATATATATAGGTTAATATGGGTTGGGTCAAAATAATTTTAAAATTATTTATAATTCATGAAGGTATAGGTCAAATATGGATTGACTTGGGTTGACCTGTTGGGTTGACCTGTCAATTCGACTATTTGAACATCGGCAGAGTTTATTAGCTCATTTTAATATTAAGACCATTTGGGGAGCTATAAAGCGTATATATGATAAAATGATCAAATTGCTTTTGGAGCTTACATATAAGAAGTTAACATTGCTAAATCATCAATTAATACGGAGTGACCTATCCCTAGCTAGATTTTTTGACATTTTGTAAAATGACTATTTTGCCCTTTAAATTTCAAGATGTCAGTACTTGTTAAGACTAAACTAGAATTGAACGCTGTTAGAGTCTGTGAGCTCATATTTAAGATAAACAACATTTGGGACATAAAAAGTACATATATGATAAAATGACCAAATTGCCCTTGGAGTTTACATATACGAAGTTAACATTGTTAAAGTCTTCAAATAATACATAGTGGCATATCCCGAGGTTTTTCAACGGTGTGGATCCAATAGCATGGTCCATTTAACCTGAATATATTTGTAAAATAACTATTTTGCCCTTAAAACTTTAAATTCTGATTTTATTTTAACAAATTATGACATTTTTAAGTTTTAAGGGCAAAATAGTCATTTATTAAGTTATACACTTTTAACAAGTTATGACATTTTGAAAAATTTTTTAACAAGTTATTTTCTTTTTTTAAAATGAACATAAAAATTTTTAACACAAAAACATAAAAAAATAAAATGGTTATCGAATGGTTAACCACTTTCAACCAATTTTCAAACTTCACATTTTATTTGTTCAACCCAATTTCAACCCACAGTGATTTATGTCAGGCCCAAAGTGCTTATTCTTCAGGTTGACTTGGGTGAGTTAGGACATCCAAAACTATATTGACAGGCCTAAGTTTATCCAATTCATTCCTACTTTTTGGCATTGGCCCGTGTCATATTCATGGAGCACAATATCCATGCAAGAGAATAAGAGAGTCAAACATTAATAGGCATTGTTATAAATAATTAGCAACACATAACTGTAATTTCAAGACAATTTAATTGGCAATTGCAATGATACATATAATGTGGTTTCGATGTTGAGAATATCTCCATGAAATCCTATCTTTTCCCCCTCCAGGAGGAAGATAGTATAATTACTGATTTTCGTTTACCAATATGCTTGTAGGGCAAATAGCCAGTGGCATTAGGGGATCTTATGAAAACATGTTCAGATAAAACCACGACTCACTTTTATTGATTCTTTTTTAAAGATCAATATTATGTTGGTTTGATAAAAGATCAATTTTTGAGTCATTTTTAAGTGAGACACATACTGATACGTACCTAAAAAAGTAGCTCTACAAACATATAAGGGTTAAGTACACTTACACCGTGGTTTGGCCAATTTACACTTATCCCCCTTAATTTAAATTTTAATATTAATACCTCCTGTAGTTCAGACTAAATTACAATCATATTAAAACTGGTTCTTCTCAATACCACGAAACCTATTCTTGTAACCCAACAGCCTCTAAAACATCTTTTCATGTAGATAGATTTGCTTTATTGCAAAGATATCATTAGAGAAAGCTATTATTAATTCTAAAAGATCCTCACGATTTACATGCATCTTCTTCTTTGTTCTAGACATAATCTTTGATATGTAAAAATCCATTGCTTAAAGTTTGAGAATTTGCCATTTGCACACATGTTGCACTAGTGCGAGCACATCTTATGAGTAGATTTGTGATGTAAAATTTATTTATTTTCCAGACATTACTTAGGTGATTGTATAAAGAGAAAACTACAAATAAGTCATATTAGCTTCGCCAAGACCTAGTTGGTCTAATGGCATGACCACCTAGTTCCTCTCAGATTGTCTATGGGAGGTAGATCTTTTGAAGTGAGCCTGTGGCCCCCTAAACTCTTGAAGTGCGTGTGCGTGTGCGTGGTGCCTGTGGGTGTATTGCCATAAGCAAAAAAAAAAAGTCATATTAGCTTCATTTAATGTGTAATAGGTCCAAATCCCAAAATAATTTATTCATAGGTTCATTCATATGATTAAGACCATACTACCCCCAATTCAATCTCTTTCCAAATATAGCCTTTTTCAAACCCACTTATTTGATTTGGAAACACCCAAAATTAAGGGGTTTTCAAAATTCTAACATCATATATATATATATATATACAAAGATTCTTTAAAGAGGGCGCCCTCTCTTTATTAAAGAGAGGGCCTCTGTTTTGACCGTCGGATCGTGTTTAAAAACTGTGAAATGACAAAACTGCCATTAATGAAAACACGATTTGACGGCCAAAACAGAGGCCCTCTCTTTAAGAAAAAAAAGGACGCCCTCTTTATAGCCTAACTGTATATATATATAATATATATACATGTATTGTCACATCCATACCAAAATTTCATAAGTTTTATCATGTATAATTAAATTTGTGAGTTTACCAATGTTATTTGAAAATGGTTTGAGGTTGACTGTGAGTCAGCGATAAAGTGTCAGTAAGGACACGGGAATTTGGTAAGCGAGATTGCATTACACAATTAAATGACATTTATGTGATTAAATGTTATTTGAGATATCTAGTATTTTCATGAATAGTGAATTATACCTGTGTAGTATAATTTCTGGTATTCTTGTTATCGCTGTAGAACATTTTGAGAACTGTGGTGAGAACGTGAGTGTCACGTTATATAAAAGGTAGGTTGTGTAGAAATTCCACAAAATTCAGTTTTCGGACGTAATTTTGGATCCAAACAAGACTTAGTCGAAAACTTTTGTAAATTTTAGTTTTCACTCGTAAAGGCATAAAATGGACTTGTGCGACGTTTCATGAGTTAATTAAAAGTTTTGAGAACTCGCGGGGAGGTAAAGGCAATTTCTGAGAATCTTCCTATAAATAGAGGAGGGTGAGAATTCATTTGTTAGAAACTGTAGACACCCCATTTTGCCGGGTATCAGATTTAGGAGACCCATAGCTTGGTGGTTCACGATAATCGAAAAAGACTCAAAATGGGACTCTCGGAAGTTAATTCTATCTCTCAAAATGCTCAGAATGATCAAAATACCCCTGAAAGTCCAAACACTCCCAGATTTGGACCGAAAGTTCTGAAAATATACTAAGTCATAAGAAAAGCAATAAAATAAGTTTCAAAGCAAAATCGGGTAAAATCATCAGCTCCCAGAGACCCTTGGAAATCCTGGAAGTTCCCGGAAAGTCCCCGTTGACCGATTTGACCCAAGTTTGACCAGAGTTTGACCGAAATCATCCAAATTCTCTAGAAAGTTTCGAGATCATACTAAATTATGTGAAAATATTAAAATGAGTTTTAAAAGAAAATCGGACGAACAAGTCAGCTCCTGGGAGCTTCAAGAGGTTCCCAGAACTTCTTGGAGATCCTAGGTTTGACCAATTTGACCTAAAAGTTGACTTGAAACTGGAGCGTCGTGTCATTTTTCAAACATTTTTCATGGATACTAGAGGTCATCAGCTTTCCAACAGCATGTCGCACATAAATTCTGGATTCAAAACGAATTTATTATGAATTCCCGAAGGTGAAAAAGACGATCAAATCAGATTTTATCGCAAATACCGCAAAACTTTTCAAGGTGACCTGACTTCGAACTTTTTTTTTTTTTAATTATAAATGTAGAATCCATTACCTTTCCAATGGTATATCACAAGCTCAATTTGGAATTCATACGCATTTTCTGTGAATTTTGGATGAAATAGGGTCTTTTCGCGAATACCGGAACCTCAAGGGGGCTAAACAGCATTATCCGGATGCTGGAGGAGCAGTGCCGCCGCGCCACTCTCCTCCAGAACTGTCCATTTTTGTAATTTATTTTGGGGGTCCATTTTGATTAATTAAAAACCAAAACGACGTAGTTCCTTGTTCACAAACATTTGGAGCCAATGAGAGCACTCTTTAAATCCCAAAACCACCCCCAAATTGGCCTATATAAACCCCCCTTGACTTCTCATTTAGGGGTGGCAATTGAAAGTTTAGAAAAGTTTTAGAGAGAAAGTTGTAGAGATAAGGTTAGAATAGAGAGAAAAGAAGCTTTCTTTTTTGATTTTCAACTAGAAAGTGAATTTTAAACTTTGTTTTTACTTCATTACTTCTATTTATTTCACATTCAATACATCCAACTACCATTTTTGTGAGCATTTATGAGATAGGAAGCTTCTTCCATGTCCAAAGTCATTACATATGAGTGAAACATCAAGCTACAAGTCCAACATCTCCATGATTATCAACTATTGATTACTATTTACTTGCTTTATTTATATATGTTCATCTCCTCCTCCCACATTTCTTCTTGATTTTTTCTTTGATTACTTACTCGTTCATTATCATCTAAGTGATGACATGAAGTTTGAAGTGAGTGAATCATTATGAATAGTAGCTCTTAACCTCAAAAACATGTTTGATAGATGATGATTAAAACCTCAATACTTCCAAAGTATTCTTGGGGTTATGCTGAAATGGAAACAATGTCCTCTAACAATCTTGGAGGTTCTTGATATGAGTTCAACGTCGATCTTTCAAGTGGTCATAACCTTCATTTAAATTCTGAAAAAGCACTCTCAAAACTTCTATTTCAAAACCCCTCATAAACCCCCCTTTTTATTTCAAGAAATAAAACCCTATCCTTCTAAAAAATCTTCAAAACAGTGAGTGACATGAGTTCAAAGATTTCTCTAGAACCCAATACTCAAAGAATTAACATAAGACCACTTAGAAAGTATTCCTAACCCATTAGAGAACACAAATGATTTTTGGTTTAACTTGAAAACACTTGGAAGAGTTCCATTTTGACCCAAACATTCCTTCCATATATTCTGCTTTTGCTATCACTGCAGCTAGGTTGATTTTCAACTTGTCTTTCAAAAAACTTTTTCAAAAGGAGTGATCCCAACTCATTTTTTCCTTGAACTTCAGTGTCTTAGGGAATTTTATGTATAATATGGGCCTCTAGATGCTTTGTTTTCATTTTCTAACATTTTTTGACATTTCTGTTGGCAGTACGGACTCTATTTCTGAGTAACCTCTATTGTTTATATGATTCCTCTCAATCTGTAATAGTCATTGAAGATTGGATTTTTGATATGTGTTCTAAACACAATAAGGATAATCTCCATAAAAATTATGAACTAAAAACATTTCTAACCCTACTTTTCCATTTTCACAAGATCAATTCACTGTTCTGTCCACTATTCACAGCAAGCATACTTTTACTTTCATTCTTTGATTTGATGCTCACATGCACCCCAAATTAGTTCATATCTTAGGAAGTAGTCCATACTACATTTTTACTTATCCTATGATGATTTTTTTATGCATTCATGCATACTCTAGACTTCTAAGTCACTTTAGAAAGTCCATGTACACAAACACACTACAACCTTTGTACATTCTAGGATCATACATTGCATCAATGCAAGATTTGGGTTTTTTGTGACTCCTAATCTAAGAAGATTATAAGGAATGAATTTGATCACACGTTCATGCTTCCCCTCGATCTAATCTTCCTTTCTTATCCGTCCCGGGGATTGAGAGGTCTTCTTTTCTCAAAGATTAACATGCATCATACTAGCTTGCTAAGCACACTTTGTTTTCTTTGTTTATTTGTTCCAAGAACAATCCATTTCCCCTCTTAGATTAGGAAAACTTGATTACTTGATACATGATTAGATGATTTTTCCTAAGTTTGTTTGTGTGATCTTTCACCTTTGTATTGTGTGATACTTGGCTTAGATCTTATGAATGATATATTATCTTTTGATATTCCATTTCAAGATTCTTATGTAATGTAATGATCTTGTAAAAATCAAGATATAAAAGTATGCTTTACTTTCTAATGATTTGTAGTGTGGAAGTAAAGGTCGAACCCACAGAGATTGAATTACTAAAGCACTTTAACTTTAAAACCTAAATTTATTTAATTAAGGAAAACGGATTTTCATTTGATTTTAATTAAACTAAGAACAATAAAATAAATCTAAACTATGAAAGAGATTAAAAGTTGTTTTAAACCATATTTAGAGTGAACCTAGGATTGCAAATCCACCACTAGCTTCATAATAAGGGTATTTATGCATTCAATTAGTTTGTTACATTGGATGATAATGGGGAATTGTAGCTACAAGCCCAATTCCTCCGTCAAGAAGATTACTACGATTCAAGCACCAACATAATTCATCTTCGGTTGGCACAATCCGTCTTTCTTAGGCATGAACTATTCGGCTACTTGATATCATAATTCAAATAAGCACTATTACATGTAAATAATCCATTCAAGCACAACAAATATAGATCATTGAGCATATCACATTCAAAATAGATCTAAGACAAGAATAAACTTTGAAAGTAACGATTTAATCAATAGAAGTTTGATTTTATTATTTAAAATCCTCGAACATGTAATCATCCATACATAATAAAACTAAAACAAAAACATAAATAACATCATATTACTTGGCTAGGGTTTCATTGAAACCCTTAGGTTTAGTTGGCCATGGAAGCGATGATTGGCAAGAGGTTGATGGAGGAGGCCATGGGAATCCTTGGTCTTCTTCTTCTTCTTCCCTTGCTTTTCTCTCTTCAATGCCTGAAAGTTTTTGTTGTATATGGATGTGTGTAAAGGTGTGTAACCCAAAAATTGAAGTAAAATAGAGTATATATAGATTTGGAGTAAGTTTGGAGGCTTTCATAAACCTATTCGCACTAAAACTCCTGTATTTTACATTCTTGACGCAATTAGACAGTTTCGTTCGCGTAGGGATCTTCAGTACACAGAACATTTTTGGTTTTTTGTATGGATCGCGCAAGCACAATTTTAGGGTCTCGTGCGAGTGGGCCACGCGAGCGAAGTACTGGTTGGTCGCGCGAGCAAGCCGCTCGCACGAGGTGCCTTTTTCTGCTTTTTTCAGTCTGCTTTTACTCCTTATTTAGCCTGGAATTATTACTTTCTTCCAAATCCTGACAGAAAATAGAAAACAAAGTAAAAATACACTAAAACAGGATAAAAAGTGCTGACAAATGTGAATTAAGGCGTGTAATTAGTACTTGTTCACTCCCGATCATACCCCCAAACCTACATTTTGCTAGTTCTCGAGCAAAAAGAATAGAAAAATAAAACTACTAATAAAAATAAAATTCCTACTCAATTTTTGCATGAATCGCGATTGCATTTAGCGTATGCAACAAGCCTTTTAAACCCCTAGGTGTCCCTAGTCGGACGAGTGAAGTCTCGTGAGGGTTCTCGTCAACAAGTCACCCACAACCATCTTTATGACATTATTTATTTAAAAGCTTTAATAAAAACGAAAAACATTAAATTCAATACTCCTTATTATAAAATAGCGATTTGAAATAGAATAACGAACAAAAAGAAACGGAATCAAACGTCCACCTACGTCATAAAAAACAATCCCAAGCACATGCATCGTTAAAATCAACAGAGTTTCTCATAAAATTGCACGTATGTGATGTAGTAGTCAAATGAACACGAGTATGCCATGAACTTGGAATATAACTCGAATATCCATTCAACTATGCTTTGACTACGAATCTCACAATGTTAATTACACTCTAAAATGAAACACTCAGAAACAGGTGTAATTTCTCGGGTATATGGGAGCAAAGAAAATATGTTTTCAAAACGAAAAATGCTCACATTTGACTTGAAAAAGACGCATGACACGAAAGAATAGTAGTCTCATGGATAGGATGCCAACAGTCAAGAAAAATTAATCATTTCCATGTTTTAATCCCCCTCCCATCGTTTACATATCCAAACCATGTTTTCTAGGATCAAATAGGACTTTTCAAAGGTTGTAACGTGGCTCAGGCAATGAAAAAGGATAGAAAGAATTCATTAGGTAGTTTTCAGAATGGCATTGTAAGGCATGCTCGATTTCTTTTATCATCTCTTCTACCAACTTTCATCTTTTCATTCTCTTCTTTTCATATTTTCTTTAATTTCTTTCCTCTTCTTTTTTCTTCTCCTTACAACCTTTTTCTTCTATTTTTTTAAACTTTTTTTTCGTTGCTTTTGAAACGAATATTCATTGAATATCAAGGCAACTACCATAAACATCATCTTATTTTCTTCTTCTTCTCAATAAATACATCGCCTTATCACTACTGAAAGTTGATCAATCTTTTAGGGGTAAACTCCAAGTTGGCCAAGTTGGAGCAAAAAAAAAAAAAAAGAACATGGTGATTAAAGAAAGAGAGGCACTTTGAATAGCTCAAAGGGGTGAACTAAGGAAATTTCATCATTTTATGGATAGGTCAAATGGTAAAAATGATGAAAAATAAAGAGGGCCTAAAATCATTTCCTATGGTCATATGGTTTTTCAACGTTTACGATGGAAAGTTATTTAGCATGGTAACAAATATTTTAACTTGACTATCAACCAAGATAAGAATATTGAGACTAAACAATGAGTTAATGCGCTATTTCAAATGAAATTCAACAAACACAAGATGTATTTATAACCGTCTATAAAGAAAATAGATAGGCTCAAAAGCTTACTATGTCTAGTCTCCACCTTGTGTTATCTAGAAATCTGAATCATATTATAGTTCACATCAAACATGTATTCAAGCGACTACGTGCAGTGCATAGGTTTGTGTGCAAATCTATGATATAAAACTACAATTTGAATGATGTAACATAACCTAAAATGTCGCATCATGACTTCAACAAATGTTTAACCACATTTTCCTTGTTTACTATACTATAACAATCCAAGTTATCTGACAAGAAGTATCGAATCGAGATTGTAAAAATATCGGCAACATCATTTATTTAGGCACAAATACTATCAAATTTTTTGAAAATTTTGGTGCATAATAATGTGCATGTGAGTGCATACCCCCAAACCTAAAACTTTCATTATCCCCAATAAAACAATAAAACGAAAGAAAGGAGAGTATGTAAGAAAGGAACAACATTACCTCGATCTTGGCAATTACAAATAGGTAAACATATAATAATATAGCAATAAAGTTCAAGTGCCCCAAATGGAGACACTAATTCACCTGTCAATACTTGACAAAGGAAAATAAACAAAAGAAAATAACAACGATAGCTAATGGAAATATTAATATAATGCATAAACTAAACTAAACTAAAACTGAAAAGAACATTCATAAACGGAATTATCAAAACAAAGAAGGACTCGATCTAAAAGGGACCTAAGAGAACAGAGAGAAAACACAAAAAATTCCCCCCTCGCCCGAGCAGGCCGCGCGAGCGACGATCGTGCGCGCGAGTCCCTCCTCGAGATAAAGCTGAGTCTTGTTTTAAGATTCAGGAAAAAGAATTTTTAAGTCAAAAGATCGCACGAGCGGGCCACTCGGACGATGTTCCCTCGTGCACGCGATTTGAGTCGTGACGTGAAGCTGAGGGCAAATAAAAAAATTTAAAAATGATCCTAAGGCACAAACTCGCACAAGCGGGCTGCGCGAGCGAGTAGCCTTGTAACACTCGTACCTGGTAAATGGGTTAATTATCATTTTTATGTGCATTAATTAATATAATTAGTGTATAAAATGGATTAAGGGGAGGCTTGGACTCACCAGTGAAAAAAAAGTGTTCAGTAAAGGAACACAGTTGGAAAAGTCCCCAGTGAGGTGGGACAAGTATTGGAATGGGACCCAGTGAAGGGCCGAATATTAATATTTGTATTTTATGTGATTAAATGCATTTATATGATTAAATGACTACTTGTTTAAATACTTTCATAATATATGATAATACATGTGTTAGCAACTTGTATTAGTTTGGAGACCCAAATAAGGGTATAATTGAAAAAGATTGATAATTAGTAGGTACGATAGCAACTTCACAAAATATTTGAGACCCACGTTGGGACCCATACGAAACTTAGAAAAACACTCATTAGATAATTGGGTAGTTAATGGAATGTTTGGGGATTCAATAATAAGAACTTTAGAAAATCCGGGGGTATAAACGAAAAGAGGGAAAATTGAGGCTTTGACACCTCAACATATGTTGCATGGGTGTATATGTGTCTAGTGAGGCTGAGAGACTCTCATTAATCACTGAAATTAAAACAAAAGAGAAGAGAGCTCGGAGAGAGAAACGGAGAAAACCGTCACCGACGTCGTCTTTTTGCCGTTCCTTCGCCGTCGTTCGCCCGATTTACGATCCGAGACCACTTTCGGACTCGTGGAGGTAAGAGGATTACATACACGTAATTTGTTTTCACTTCCGGTAACATTTTTTCGACAACCGTTCTTGATAGACGATATTTGTTGTACCAAAACTATATAGGATTACTTTAGAACAAGAATTGGCTTTGGTTCTAGCTTGAATCATGATTTTAGGAGCATAATTGGGTATAATCTTGCTAAGGTGAGTTTTCTAACCAAAAAGTGATTGTGGTTTAAAGTGTTCAATGATTCTATTTATGTTTGAGTTATAGAAATCATGCTTAGAAGCTATGGAATTGCTAAATTGTGATTTACATGTCAATTGAATGAAAAGTTGCTATGATTATGTGCCTATATGTTATGCGGTAATCAATGAACACCGGGGAAATGATTCATTGATTGGGAGTAATAAGGGAGACGAAGAAGAAGAATCTGATAAAGACGAAAGTCCAAGGAATAGAAGTGGCCACGGGACCAGGGAAGGTCTTCGGGTCTGAATGAATCATTGAACCGGTGATTCGGCGATTACAAGTATAATTTGTGTGATCATTTATAGCATTTCACATGTTAAACATTCAATCATGTTTAGAATTCTCACTAAGCGTAATGCTTAAGAAAACCGTTTTCTGTTTCTGTTGTGATAAATAACAACCACCGCAGGTACAGAGCAATCCCGGAGAGAAAGTAACGTGCTCGGGAGCGGGGGAGAGATTTGGGACTCATAGTTGTGTTTATATCTTGTTGTAGGATGTAACTTGTGACTTGGAATCCTTGACTTGTGGATTGAAGTCTTGACTTGTGGTTGTAAAGTTGGAGAGATTTGGAACTAGTTTGGGATTCTATGTCTCATGTGTTTAATGTAACTTTGTAGAAACTTGTATAATTCTCTATGTTAATAGTTAGTTTTGGGTAAAAAGTTGGAGAATTTGGAGGTTGTCTTTGTAAATTATATATATAAATCCTTAAGTTATAACTACGGATATGTGTGAGATGGTTAAGATTGGACCTTTCTGGCAAGTTCGGTTAGTGTCATAATCATTTTGGGTAACGGTTGTTTGCAAGCAAGAGGGTCGTAAAGTTTTTGACTCTTTGGTTCTAGTGATTTTCATTACTTATGTTAGTTTTACCAAGTATGGAATTTCCATGACTCAATTTGTTCAAATGAAGTTTGAGTCATAACTTGATTGTGTGAAGGGATTTAAATATGTTTATGGTCATGGTTATGAAGTTTTTCAAGACTTTGGAATGCTTAGAAAATGATTTTAGAAGTGTCCTTGGGGATTGGTTTACTTGAGTTCATTCCTAACAAGTTCATGTTTAAGAGTTTGATTTTAAGGAAACTTGTTGGATTTAATTGAGGTTATATTCATGAATCTATGTTTGAAGAGTTTGAATTTGTGTTTGGGAATGTTTGAGTATGTTTAAAATGGATTGGAGTGGGTTTTTAAAGTTTCATGTGGGTTGGTTTGAATTTGGTGAAGTTTGGGACTTTTAAAACAGGGGAAATCTGCTAAAAATGGGGTTCTGCAGGAATCGGATCGATCCGGGCCTTGAGCGGATCGATCCGGAGCAGCTGGATAGTGCAAAAATGGCATTCTGCCAAATTCGGATCGATCCGGTTTTGGGGCGGATCGATCCGCAGGCCATTTTGCTGCACTGTCAACTTTTGCGGAAACGGACATAACTCACTCTAGAAAACTCGGATTCGTGCGCCGTTTTTTGCGTTAGAACCGGGACTCAAAGACCTATCTTTTGGTATAAAATTTGCTATACCTTATTAATTACTATTTTACCATTAGGGCCTATTTTCTAACAATAGAGTTGTTTAATGTTGCTAAACACATGCGATTCTTAGTAATTCGCATGTTTCTTTGCAAATTAATGTAATTGGGAGCTTGTAGCATTGTTACACATATCATAATCCGCACGAGGCGGGTTGGGGTGTGACAAGCCTATTTCTCTCTTTTCTTTTTATTTTATGTGAAAAAGTTCAAAATAATTTAGCCCCGACCCCCAAGCCTGTCCGTAGAACTCACAACGGACTCAAAACTAACCAAAAATGACCAAAAAGTGTATAAAAATGAGAAAACTGACTGATTAAAGCTTGGGTTGCCTCCCAAGAAGCGTTGTCTTTTACATCTTCAGCTAGACCGTTTTAGCTCAAAACTTATGGAGGCCGTAACTTGGACTTTGTACCCTTGAAGGTATTAGGAAGATTCCGGTGGAGAGCATAAATAATGTCGTTATGAGTTAATTTATTCGACGGTTCTCCGTTATCATGATCAAATCAATTTCTCACATTCTGAGTATATTCGTCATTAGGGTCCTGATTATGAAAATTCGACTGCTCATTATTCACTGTCTTGTGTTCCTTACTCACTTTATATCTTTATTTAGTTCAATAGTTTGTCTAACCTCACTATCCGCCTCATCTAGGTAATCGTCATCCTTAGGAGGTTGATCAATAGCGTTAAAAACGTTTATTTTAGGTTCATGTTCCCAAATGACACTTTCATTACCCCCATTCAACAGTTGACACGAGCGTTGGCCGTAGCCAAGAATGGACGACCTAGAATGACAGGAGTGTGTCTCCTAGCATCTAGCAAGGGTTCGGTGTCAAGGACAATGAAATCGACTGGATAGTAGCATTTATCAACTTTAACTAAAATGTCTTCGACGATTCCTCTAGGGATTTTAACAGAATGATCTGCTAATTGTATGGTAGCGGCCGTAGGTTTAAGTTTACCTAGACCTAATTGTTTATAAACTGTGTATGGCAAAAGGTTCACACTCGCCCCTAAATCAAGGAGAGCCCGATGAATGACAGTGTCACCTATGATATATGAGATCGTTGGTGTACCGGGATCCTTATACTTTGGAGTCGCATGTTGGAAAATTGTACTTTTTCCGTGAGGAAGACCTTTTTTGGAGTATGACTGCGCAACTTGCGCTTTTGAGTGCATAGGTCTTTAGACATTTAGCGTAAGCAGGAATTTGTTTAATAGTATCGAAAAATGGAATATTGATTTTAACTTGTTTCAACACCTCGAGTATATCTTCTATTTTTGACCCTTTCTTTGAAAAATGTGAAGTTTCGTCGATGTTTGGTGGAAATGGCATTTTCAGAATATAATTTGTTAGAGTTGGTTCCTTTTCTTTCCTACTTTTACTCGTGTCCTCACCCTTCTCTTTATTCAAGTTAATATTTACCTCTTTCTTAGTCTCATTTGAAATTTCAACAACTTCGTCGTCTCGAATAGTCATCCTAGTCGAGATGGCATTTACTTGCTCACTAGAACCCCCATTCTCGTATTGTCCCTTAGGGTTTTGTATAGTTTGACTCGACAGCTTACCCTCGTTTCTATGACTCATTGCATTAGCTATTTGTCCCATTTGGGACTCAAGCTTTGCAATGGATTATGTGTGAGAATGCACTATTTGTGCTTGTGCCTGCACTTGCATTTTGATATTCCTAAGGGACGCCAACACCTTCTCCTCAAAAGCATTAACCCTTGGAGGGTTAGGGGTTAGGATTAGGAGGGGGGTGTTGGTATTGACTTTGTTGAAATTGGGGTCGATAAGTATAGGAAAATTATTTGTCATAGGATTATAACTATTTTGTGGAAATTGTTTAATAGAGTTTATGTGTTGCTCCACAAACTACGAAAATTGAGATGCGGATGGACATGTAAGTGTAGAATGTGAATGGTCGGAACACATTTGACAAGTTTCGTAAGAGGGTGCGCTTGTCGTTTGGTTCATTGTCATAAGTCGGTCAAGTTTTTTAGATAGTTCTTGCAATTCAATTGAGTGACTTGAATCGAACTTTACCTCTCGTTTAGGTTGATGAGGATATCCCTTGGGGCGTACAAACACAGCCTGGTGCATAGAATTCTCACTTAATGTTTCAAAATTTTCCAAGCCTCATGGCGCTATTGTGGAGGAACGTCCCTGCACAAACAGCATCGACTGTGTTCCCGCACAGAAGGGATAAGCCCTTCGTAGAAAACTTGTACTAATTGCCACTTAAAAACTTGATGATGTGGGCAAGAGCGTAATAATTCTTTAAATTGCTCCCAAGTGTCATAGAGCGTTTTCCCATCTTGCATTACAAAGTTTGTTATGAATTTTCTTATTTGATTTGTATGCGTAATAGGGAAAAAATCTTGAAAAAATGCAGTGTGCAACCCTTCCCATGTTTTTATAGTGTTTGGCTCAAGATATTGGAGCCAATACTTAACTTTATCTTTTAAAGAGAAGGGGAAGAGATGCAGTTTTAACTCATCATCAATTAGGTTTTGAATTTTTAAAGTAGCACAAATATCTTGAAAGTCTCCTAAATGCTGATATGGGTCCTCTTTCATACAACCATGGAATGAGGGAAGTAACGCAATGGTAGATGACTTTATCTCAAAGTGAGATGCCATCACCTCCGGTAATTCTATGCATGATGGTGGTGTGTAGGCCGTAGGAGTGAAATAGTCTTTTAGCGGAGGAGGCGGGGGTATATTAAGGTTATTTCCGTTATTACCATTATTTCCTAAGTCGTCCATTGGATTAGGGCCAATGATATTCAAGCGTGGCTTCTTTAGTCTTTTTTGGGTACTTCATATTTCAGACTCAAACAAAGATGACAGTTCAGGTGTCGATTCATCGTCTAGCATTAACCAAGCTCTAGAAGCTTGGGTTGATGACCTAAGGATTCTAAGATGTAATTTAGGTTTACTTGAACACGTACCAAACATAAACTAAAAGAAAATAAACTAAAACAACGACTGACTCAACAAAAATGAAAAGCAATCACGCAAATAAGACAACAAGCACACAACTACTATGATGCATGAAAGTTATTGTAACAACCTACATTTCATGTAAATTTAATTTGCATTTCCATATTTAATTTGTATTATCTGTGTTCATTTTTTAATGGTTGTGTTTTGTAACCTTATACCCTATCCTATTGTACATTTCAATTATTTTGGGGTCAAAATGCGATTTTGTAAAATTTAGCAACGACTGTGATAAATTTCAAAACTGTATTTCAAAAAGGTGGATATGTTTTCTTTTAACTCAATCAGTATTTTTATGAAACCAGAAAATCACTTCCTACGTTAAAATAAAATTTCTGTATTTTTGTGGTGACCACCGCGCCTCGAAAATACCAGTTTACTTCCAAAACTGTCCGCGCGGTGCTAAACTTCCACAGATTTTGAAAGTGATGTAAAGCTAGATGTGACATACACTTTACTTGCCAATTATGGAAACTAATCATTGGGTTGGGCTTGTTTGGGAATGCTTCGTGTGTGTATGTATTCCTAAGACCACAAGTTGTTTTTCCCAAACAACTCAAGCTTGCCCCCTACTAGCCTATACTTGACCCTTGGTGTAATTGTTGAGCTAATTCATCAATGTAGCAATTCGTATGTATAATTCAGCATGTATTAACCTTGCTAACCTGCAGATTGTCTAAGAGATTAGTGTGTTTAATTGGGTGATTAAGCCTTGGTGAAGGAACTTGGGCTCCAAGCTCTTGTGACTCTTTATAAACACAATCACAACTCACATTTTGTACACCACTCTTGCTGCACTTCACAGACACAGAGAGAGTTGAGAGAGACACACAGAGAGTTCTACAAAATTTTAGAGAGAGAGAGCTCATTTCTCCATAACTTGAAAAGTTGAAGCTTGGATTTCTTATTTGCTTATTCTTTCTCAACAAATCAGTTAATCTTCATCAAAGTGAGTATTTAGAAGTCACTCAGAATGTAATTCATGCATTAATTTCTTTATGCTTGTCTAATTTTGAAATCTCCATTGTTGATCATACGTTTGAAATTTCATAGCTTGAAATCAAGATTTTTCAAACTTAACCAAAATTCGTTTTCTTAGATAATTATGAAAGATTATGGTATATATAGACTATGTTTAAAGTATTGAGGCCTAATTTGTTCATAGGAGAAAGTATATTAGAAATTTAGTTTTGGTAACCTTTAGTTTTTCATAAAATTCAAGAGTTGTAGATTGAATCATGTAAAATTGACTTTGGATTCTTAATCCTCATTGAAAAACAAAGAGATTCATATATAATAGGGCCTAGCAACTTTCGAAATTGAAAATGGGTCAAAAAGACCCTGAAAATCTGAAACAGGGCATTCTCCACGAAGAAGATAAAGCCTCTGCTTCATCTCGCGCCACGATCGCGCGAGCGAGCCGCGCGCGCGATCCGTGTGGTTTCAGGCAGACAGAAAGATTTTTATATAAAATGAAAATAGGCAGGTCGCGCGAGCGAGGGTCACGCGAGAGAGCTTTCGCGCGAGCGCGAGGTGGCTGGTTTCAGGTAGAAAGAAAGATTTTTATATAAAATGAAAATTAGGCAGATCGCGCGAGCGCGATTTCTGGCAGTTTCTAGTTTTTGTGTGTTTTCGTATAAGGGATTGTTTGGATTAATTTTAAAGCACTGTTAAGGTTCTGTTTGGGAATTTTATTGAAACAGAATACCATTGGTTATGTTTGAACGATTAAAACGATGAATTACAATTATCGATCCCCCTGCGTACGTTGTTCCTTTAATTCGGCGAATTCCTTTATGTTTAAAATTCATGACATACATGTGGAGTCAGTGGTACATGCATGTGGGTGTCAGTCAGTGTGAAAAAGAGTAATGGTAAGTGTGGGAAGAGTATGAGTATGAGATTGAGATTGAGATTGTGTGGTGGACACTCCCTGGTTATGGTGTACCAAAGTGTGACGTGTTGAGATTGCGGTGAGAGTATCTTTGTAATACGACGGTGGCAAAATTGGACACTCCCTGGCGCCCATGGTAGCGTTAAAGTGTGTGACGCCAAACTCGGACATTCCCTGGCACCCATGGTAGTGCTAAAGTGTGGCCTACGGACACTCCCTGATACCCGAGTCTGGATACTGCGTGAGGGTTCCTCCGGTATTTGCATGACGGTTTAGGTATTCAAAGTGTGAGGCATTGGACACTCCCTGGTACCCCGGATCAAAGTGTGAGGCAAACTGGACATTCCCTGGCACCCCGTTGCTAAAGTGTGGCTACCTTAGTGTTTCAAAGATACTGGAGTGAGATAGTGGGTTGTTGTGTTTTGTCGAGTGAAAAGAGTCGGTAAGATGAGTGTGGTGCATTGTCTCATACACGATCATTTGTTTTAAATGAATGAACGATTCTTAAATATATTCCCTGTTACTTTTATAATTGAAATCTTCCTATGGTTAAACTGTTGTTTTAACAAAACTGAAAGTGGAAAAAGGTAAATGGGTATGTTTTACATTCAAAGTTATGTTTTTAATACTCACCAGCTTCTTGAAGCTGACGACGTTGATGCGTCCTGGACATTCGTGTTCAGGCTTTACAGGTTTTAATCAGGAGGAATCTTATGACTATGCTAATTGAGAACGGCTGCTTTTGGGAGAGAAACTGTTACCATCATTGCATATTTTAAGTTTTATGTTTTAAGTTTCAAACTGTATGTTTATAAGGATGACTGTAATAGATGATAAGTTATTGTTTTGTGTTAAGGCGGTCTGTGCCTTAGTTGACCCCGTATCGTAAGATGTAATAAGTTAGTAAAACTTTTGTAAGCCTTGATTGCTCTGCTCTGATTATTATTGTTTATTGTTGTTCGACGTTTGGGACGGAATCGATCCTTCAAACTGTCGCGACCTACGGGTCCATAAAGGAAATTAAACGCTTTCCTTATTTATGCTACGTCGGGGCGTGACAGTTATCATGTTATGCAGTGATTCGCGTCAAAACCCAGTGCCCCGGGTTTCCTAGCTAATGCACGTGCAAATCACTCCACACCTGACCTAATGCAAGTAATTGCGTCTCAACGCCCTAAATTACAGTGATTTGATGCGATATTTTTAAGGAAGCGATTTGTATTTATTTTATTTTAATTGTTTTGCGTAAGCTCCTTTGGTGTGCTAAGCTTGTCCACTCCAAAACGCTAGAATTTGATTACCTAATAAATTACAAAATAAAAAAATAAAAGTTAGTGACTCCAAATAAAAACGAAAAATAAGAAAAAGTAAACCTAATCTAATATTTACGAATTAACTAAACTAAGATTCTAAAAATTAATGGCAAAAATATTGCAATCCCCGGCAACGGCGCCAAAAATTGATCTTGTCAAAATCAAGATATAAAAGTATGCTTTACTTTCTAAGGATTTATAGTGTGGAAATAAATGTCGAACCCTCAGAGATTAAATTACTAAAGCACTTTAATTTCAAAACCTAAATTTAGTTAATTAAGGGAAACGGATTTTGATTTGATTTTAGTTAAACTAAAACAATAAAATAAATCTAAACTATGAAAGCAATCAAAAGTTGTTTTAAACGATATTTAGAGTGAACCTAGGATTGCAAATCCACCACTAGCTTCATAATAAGGGTATTTATGCATTCAATTAGTTTATTACATTGGATGATAATGGGGAATTGTAGCTACAAGCCCAATTCCTCCGTCAAGAAGATAACTACGATTCAAGCACCAACATAATTCATCTTCGGTTGGCACGGATTGTCTCACACTAAACTAGGGTTGCGGCACAATCCGTCTTTTCTAGGCATGAACTATTCGGCTACTTGATATCACAATTCAAATAAGCACTATTACATGTAAATAATCCATACAAGCACGACATATAGACCATTGAGCACATCACATTCAAAATAGATCTAAGATAAGAATAAACTTTGAAAGTAACGATTTAATCAATAGAAGTTCGATTTTATTATTTAAAATCCTCGAAACATGTAATCATCATCCATACATAATAAAACTAAAAGAAAAACATAAATAACACCCTATTACTTAGCTAGGGTTTCATTGAAACCATAGATCTATGTTTAGTTGGCCATGGAAGTGATGATTGGCAAGAGGTTGATGGAAGAGGCCATGGGAATCCTTGGTTTTCTTCTTCTTCTCCTTGCTTTCCTCTCTTCAATGGCTGAAAGTTTTTTTGTATATGGATGTGTGTAAATGTGTGTGATCGGGAGAGAACAAATCCCAATTTTATGCCTTAATTCACATTTATTAGTCGTTTTTATCATATTTTTGTATAATTTTACTTTATTTTCTACTTTCTGGCAGGTTTTGGAAAAAAAAGCAATGATTTTCGATTAAATGGGGTGAAAAAGCAGAAAGAAATAAGCAAAAAAAGCCACTTCGCGCGAGAATCCAACTCTTCGCTCGTGCGACCTCCCATTTTACGTGCTCGCACGGCCCGCTCGCACGATCCGTACGAAAAAACATAAAACGCGTATTTTGAAGAGCTGAAGACCCCTACGTGGACGAAATTGTCCAATTACGTCCAGAATGCAATTTTCAGCAGTTTTAGTGAGATTAGATTTAGGAAAACCCTCCTAATCTCTCTATAACTATATATATATCTCATTCTAAATCAAAAGGGGGGTTACACATCATTACACAACATTAGATACATCCATATACAACACAAACTTCAGTCATTGAAGGGAGAAAAGCAAGGAGAAGAAGAAGAGACCAAGGATTCGTATGGCCTCCTCCATCAACCTCTTGCTGTTCATCAATTCTATGGCCAACTAAATTTAAGATCTAGGGTTTCAATAAAACCTTAGCCAAGTAATAGGGTGTATTTTAGTTTTTATTTTAGTTTTATTATGTATGGATGACAGTTACATGTTCTGAGGATTTTTATAAATAAATCGTGCCTTTATTGATTAAATCGTTACTTTCAAAGTTTACTCTTGTCTTAGATCTATTTTGATGGTAGTGTGCTCAATGATCTATGCTTGCTGTGCTTGTTTAGATTATTTACATGTAATGGTGCTTAAATTGAATTGTGCTATCAAGTATCCGAATAGTCCATGCCTAGATTAGACGGGTTATACCACAACCCTAGTTTAGTGTGGGATAATTCGTGCTAACCGAAGATGGATTATGTTGGTGCTTGAACCATAGTTATTTTCTTGACGGAGGAATTGGGCTTGTGGCTACAATTCCCCATTATCATCCAACTTAATAAGCTAAAGTAATTCGTAAATACCCTTATTATGAAGCTAGTGGTGGATTTGCAATCATAAGTTCCTTAAACTTATTATAAAAATAAATATTTAATTGCTTTCATAATTTAGATTTACTTTTATTGTTATTAGTTTAATTCAAATTAAATCCAAAATCCGTTTTCCTTAATTAACTAAATTTAGGTTTTAAAATTAAAGTGCGTAATATTCAATCTCTGTGGGTTCGACCTTTACTTCCACACTACAAATCTTTTGAAAGTAAAGCATAAGTAAGCATACTTTTATATCTTGATACTGACAAGATCAATTTTTGGCGCCGTTGTCGGGGATTGCATTACTAGCCAATTAGTTTTAGAATCTTAGTTTAGTTAATTCGTAAATATTATATTAGGTTTTCTTTTTCTTATTTTTTTCGTTTTATTTTGAGTCACTAACTTTTCTTTTTATTTTTGTAATTTCTTAGCTACTCAAAATTCTAGCGTTTCGAGTGGAACAGCTATACACATCAAAGGAGCTTACGCAAAAATAAATAAATAAAAATAATTCAAGTAAATTGCTTCCTTTGAAATTCGCTTCAAACTAATGTAAGTCAGGGCGCTGAAACGCAATTACTTGCATTAGGTTAGTTGTGGAGTGAGCACTGCATTAGCTAGGAAACCCGGGGCGCTGGGCTTGACGCGATCATTGCATTACAAGGTAATATTCATGCATTATAATAGTTGTGTGGCTATTGCCTTATTTGCGTGATTCTTGTCTTGTAATTGTTTGAGTCAGTTTCTATTTTAGTTATTTTTCTTTTAAGTTTATGTTTGGTACACGTTCTAGTAAACCGGAATTATTTTCTATCGATCCTGAACTTGAACGTACCCTTAGAGTTGATCGAACTCCTCAACCGTCATCATTGTTTCATGTCGAAATTCAAAGTACACTTAAAAGGTTAAGAAAAACTCGATTTATTAACATAAAACCTATTCCAATGGCCGACGGCGAAAACAATGGAAATAACCGAAATAATCCCAATCCTAACATACCTCAACCCCCTCCGCTTAAAGACTATTTCATCCCTACGGCCTATACACCACATGCGAGTATCGAATTACCGAAGGTGACGGCATCTCACTTTGAGATAAAGTCATCTACCATCGCAGTACTACCTTCTTTCCATGGTCATATTAAAGAAGACCCTTATCAGCACTTAGGTGATTTTCAAGATATTTGCTCTACTTTAAAAATCCAACACCTAACTGATGATGAGTTAAAATTGCACCTCTTCCCATTTTCATTAAAAGAAAAAGCTAAGTATTGGCTCCAATCTTTGGAGCCAAACACTATAAAAACATGGGAAGCATTACATACAACATTTTTACAAAAGTTTTTCCCAATCACAAGAACTAATCAGATATGAAAATCAATAACAAACTTTGTGATGCAAGATGGGGAAACGCTTTACGACACTTGGGAACAATTTAAAAAATTATTACGTTCATGCCCACATCATCAAGTTCCCAAGTGGCAATTAGCTCAGGTCTTCTACGAGGGACTAGTTCCCTCACTTCGTAATACCGTCAATGCTGTTTGTGCGGGTACCTTCCTACATAAAAATGCCAACGAGGCCTGAAAAATTTTCGAAACTTTGAAAGGTACCAACAACATTCAAAGCATGAAAGGTACCAAATTTTCGAAACAAGTTTCTTAAACCAAAATTTCGAAACAAGTTTCTTAAACCAAATTTTCGAAACAAGTTTCTTAAACCAAATTTTCATTCAAACATGCTCCAAACTATATTAACAAAGCATGGTACCAACAACATTCCAAGCTTCGGTTACAACATTTACACGAGTCTTGGAGCGATTAAAGCAAAAACTAACATAATCCCCAAGTTTTAACACAAACTCAAGTTAGCTATTATAAACTACAAGTTTTACTTAAAAACAACTATAGACATGAACTACAATATACACAAGCTTCCTTGACTCCACGAATCCCCAAGTTCATCTCCCCGGATTCTCGCCGCCATGCTCACCTACAATGGTTATTCAATAACCACTACAATATATAAGCTATATGCTTTAGTGAGAGATATCAATTAAACACACGGATGACATATCATGTTTATATTCAACTCAACAAATAAAACGATCTCCGGATAAGCAAGTATTTTCTCCGCCACTACCCGCAAGTCCACGACTCCCCCAACAGTCCATGGCACAAGCCAATGACCCATGCCACATACATGCGGTCTAATGCCATTGTCGGCAACAAGTGGTCGTCACCACAGAACAATCTCATGGCGAATTTATACGAGCTTTCCTTTGACCTAAATAGGCAACTAAGCATGCTCACATAAACATAATACCGTGCTTTTCACATAATTATAGCTAAACATGGGTAATTAAGCTAAATAAGCATGTAATTTACACCCAAATGAACATAAACATAAATCTCATCCAAAAACAAGATTGAAACCACTCACCTCTTCACAATTCGTTCGTAGTTGCAAAATTAAAGCCCAAATATACTCCGGTTTCAAATCCTACATGAATTCGACAAACTATGGATTACCGCTCCGAATTGGGTCGCGAGAAATATGACGATTAAGCTCAATAAAAATAGTACCAAAATGTAGAACTCACCTCTACGAGTCCAAATTCGGTCTCGAAATCGAAATTGGGTGTCAAACGGCGTCGTAGAGCTCCGGCAAACCCCGTCTCCTTTTTTTCTCTCTCAACGACTCAAAAATGAAGAAGAAGAGATATGATCTCTCCATATCTCTACAGCTCATGTATATCACTTAGGATTTCTATTATGAAATCCACCCAACTTTTGATTATTTTCATTTACACCCCTAATTAGTTTTATAACTAACTATTTAATCCTCCAAACTTAAGTGGGTATTTGTCTATGTCTCGCGTGGGTCCCGTAAGTGGTCCCACAAAATTTTATGAAGTTGCTAATTAGCCTACCAATTATATAACGTGTTCAATTCGTCCTCACCAAAGTATCCCAAATGACCACATAAATGGTCTCTAACAATAAGCGATATATTCTAAACAACATATAAATATTTCACATATGCCTTAATAAACATTTAAGCACATAAGGGTGATTCCACAACTTTGTCCCATCACAATGGAACTTTCTCAACTCATGTCCCAATTTGGGACTGCTACATTGGCCAACATTGGGTTCCCAAACTGGACAGCCACAATCAACTAGCGAGCTAATATGCAATTAAACATGTGTTAATAAACACCAATTATGTATATGCTAAATCACGTTTAACGATTAATCGCGGGAGCGGGTGTTACATCTAGTATGATCTCAGAACTTTCTGGAGAATTTGGATGATTTCAATCAAACCCTGGTCAAACCTGATCAAACTTGGCTCAAACCGGTCAACGGGGACTTTCGGGGAACTTCAGGGACTTATAGGGGTCTTTGGGAGCTGACGATTTTACCCGGTTTTACTTTGAAACTTATTTTATTACTTTTCTTATGACGTAGTATGTTTTCATAACTTTCGATCCAAATCTGGGAGTGTTTGGCATTTTAGGGGTATTTTGGTCATTCTGAGAATTTTGAGAAATAGAACTAACTTCTAGGAGTCCCTTTTTGAGTCTTTTTCGATCATCGTGAACCACCAAGCTATGGGTCTCCTAAATCTGATAGTCAACAAAATGGGGCGTTTACAAGACCTTTCTACTTTTTTTCTTTTCTTCGATCCAAATCAATTTCAAACCAACGAAAGGGTGGACGACCGATTCCGCGTGTCCACAGAAACTCATTCTAAAATATCTTGAGAGAGGAAAGAGAAGGAAATGTGATTCTACGGGCTTTGCGACGACAATCAACGACCTTTCGTCCGTCAGATTTTTCCCAAATTCGAGATTTAACTTATGGAGGTAAGATCTACATTTTGATACCACTGAGGCCATGCTTGGAAAACTTTTGTAAAAATCTAATTTCTAGACTTTTGGGGAAAAACCCAGTAAAACTTGTAGGAATCACTTCAAATCTGAGATCCGACGTTTAATTGGCCCAAAGTTTTGGAGAAAATCGCACGAGGTATGAAGTTCTAACTTGTGAAATATGGAGAAATACATGTTTTATATTTCGACGACGAAATTGTGATCCGGGCAAAATTCATGTGTTAATAGTAGGCCCATTAATTATGCACACGCATAAATGTGAAAAGCATATCTAAATTTATGCGAGCATGTTAAGTTGTCTATATGGGTCAAAGGGGGGGGGGGGGACTTATACAAATTCATGCCAGAGTAAGCTACTCGATGTTTGAGAATTATAATAGCAACGGCTACTGTGCATGGTTTATGGCTTGGACTTGCCAGGGCACTTGGGGATGCAATGGTTGTAGGCTTGGACTAGCTATTGACATCGCAGTTTAAGGCTTGGACTTGCCGCTACCAGATGAAGGCGCATTTCTCTCCCTAGAGACTACTGATATGATTTATGAGATTAAAGCATGTTTTGTCATATATTACATATGTTAGAACTTGTGCGCTCAGCATATAGCTGAGCAGTGGAGATTTACTCCATAACAGGTAAGAAGAAAGGCTAGAAGAAGCGTGAGGAGTGAGGTCGAGGAATGCCGGGGAAAACACCACCTTGTTTATACTTTTGGGTTTTTTCTAAACTTGTAATAAGAACTTTAAATTTGTAACATATTTAGTTTGGAATCTTGGGAGAGATTGTAGTATTGTAATCACTGGTAAACTTTTGTAGTTATGTTTTGACATTTATTGGTATATCCTGTGTATATCATGTGTTTGCGTTGGTTTAAAATCGAAGGACCTAAGCTTGAATTCTGCAGAATACTTAGTGTGTTGATGCCGATCAATCAACTGGTTTCTGATACAGTCGGCTAGATCACTGGTTTGAACTGAACACTCTTTGTTATGTTTGGGGATCAGTCGACTGGGTTGAGAAAACAGTCGACTGGATGATGTCCCAGAACACCACTTTCTACTGGAATAGAGTACCAGTCGACCGGACAACTTTAGTCGACTGATAAATTTAGGCACCAGTCGACTGGGTCCAAGACACAGTCGATTGGACCAGGCTGTTGATCTTTTAAAAAATTTTGCTTTTGATGGTCAGTCAACTGGGTCCCCGATCATTCAACTGGACCTCTGTTCTTCAAATGTATTCTTTTTGAGGTGTTTCCAATTGGGCAAAACTTTTCTTTCTAACTCTGATTTTAAAGGTTTTACTTTAATGGAACTGGATAAGCCTTGATGGTGTGCCACGTGTCCTATTTTCGCGCGTAGCGGGATGGGTCGTGACATGTATATATCATATATCCTCTCTAATTTGATCAATTTTGTTTTATACTCACTCTTTCTCTCTCTCTCTCTCTCTCTAAAAAAAAAATTAATGGTACCAAAGGCTAAAAAGAAGACTATCATGACTAAGAAAGCTCCGGCGGAGAAGAAGCCAAAGGCCAGGAAGAAATTCCCCAAGGAAGGTAGCATCGATGTTGGAGATAAGAAGAATAAGAGGACGAAGACGAGCTTAGAGACATATGAGATCTACATCTTCAAGGTTCTGAAATAGATCCATCCTGATATTGGGATCTCGAGCAAGGCCATGGGGATCTAGAACAACTTCATCAACGTCATCTTCAAGAACACTAGTGACAGTGTGAAATTTTACACTAAGTATCATTTATACTGGTCACCTGAATGACCAGCATGTCATTCATTTTCTATTCAGTCCATTTAGAGATATTTAATGCACAAAAACTATAAAAATTGTGGACTTATGGTAGATTAGTCATATATATATAATGGTAAAGCTTGATTCTTTGGTCTAATTTAGTGTACATAAAACTAAATACATAAAATGTTTTAACTATATCTTATGATTTGGCTATTGGATTCATGTAAGCAACCATTTATAGTAGATTTTGTGTATCTACATAGGTTTTCATTGGCGCAAAGACTACATCTCAGTGTCTTTGCATATGTTATGCTTGGTTCTTATGCTAGATTTTTCATTTATAATGGCAAAACTCAATTCTTTTGTTCTAGTGTAGTGTAAAATTATACTCTTCAATGTCACTATTTCTTGTATATTTTATTTTTTGGATATTGGCTCCTTGTAAGCAAAACATATTAGATTTTGGGTATCTACATATGTTGTGATTGGTGCAAACATGATATTCTTAAGTTTATTTTTGGTTATCTACCAGTCATATGATATGATGCTCAAATTTGGCAGTAAACATAATATTCTTGAGTTTATTTTTGTTGTGTAAAATTTTACACTGTACCTTCCTGTGAATACTTAAACCTCACAACAAATTACATTAAAGAATATGTAACCAAAACATCACACACAATATGTTGATCACTACCATCATTCGGTGGGGGGACAGTGTAAAAAAGTTAACATTTTTTATGGGTGTAAAGTGTAAACATTAACTTAATTTGTAAACAACTGTTATATAATGGGCATGTAGTGTAAAATTTAAAACCACGAAGCACTACTATATAAAATACTGATAGTGTGAAATTTCACACCACATAGATTAACAACTCATAAAGTTCAACCATTGGGTGGCATACTCCTATGTGCAAGCCTAAAATTATGGGAATTTGATATCTAGAATCAGTTATGGTTAATATCTATATCTATATCTGTATCTATATCTACATCTATTCTATGTATAAATGTATCAATGTCCATAAGTGTTTTACACTTTTATCAATCGGTACACTTTTACTTGAACAATTTTTCTTAGAGTTTTAATAAGTAAGGTATACCACTTTTTTTTTTGGTCCATCCATAAGAGTCCTACTTTTTTTTTTGGGTATGTTCAAACTTATTTAGTACAATTTCTTTTCCCCACGTAATATCATATATAATGAAGTATGCATGCGATATTACTTCCTTTTTTTTTTTTTTTTGCTAAGAACATGTGATATTACTTAATGCTACAGGAATCTGATAGTTGTTAAACTGTAGGAGTCTATTTTGTGTCCAGCTATGCTTTCATTCGAAGACCTAGGAACCAGGTTGCTCACTTGCTTGCCAACATTGGTAGGGGTCTGTTTGTATAAGAAGGATTGGAGTCATGAAGTTCCTATTTTTGTGCTTCATGTAGTATGTTGAGAGTCATCTTCCACTTGATTGTTATTGGGTTCTATAAAACTCTTCCCCTTCTTTTCATTAAAATAAAAAGTAGAGAGAGAGAGAGTGAGAGAGAGAGAGAAAGAAGGGTAGTCTAACCATGTTTGGCTAAAAAGACTACAACATATACTAATGTATAACAAATTTAAGAATTATGTACTCTCATGGACACACCATACAAAAAAAAAAGTGATACACCAAACTTTTAAAACTCTAAGGAAAATATAGTTAAGTTTTAATAAGTTAGGTATACTATTTTTTTTTACCGTCCATCAAAGTCCTAATTTATTTTTATTTCTTAATATCATGTTTATGTTTATAAGGTCACTATCCCTGATGATCTGTATGCATTCCTAATTTCTTTCTTTCTTTTTTTTTTTTGTTGAAGAGTTCGATATTATACTTAAGTGTTGATTACTAGAGCTTCCCTTATTTGTTGACTCTATGTTTTTTTTTTGTTACTCGTATACTTACATCATATAAGAATTAATTAGACTTCTGTGTAAGTATATTCATAAGAACCCAACTTCAATACTCAACTACTAGATTACACGTTCAATTCCTTTTTTTGTTCTTTTTTCTCCCCTCTTTTGATTCCTAATTGGCCTCAATTCCATCCATTTTTCACGAGTCATCACATAATTGGCTCTCTACTATAGAGAACCTAACCTGCGTTTCATTTTTGCAAATGTACAATTAGTGAAAAGGATGTTATGATAAAAAAATTTAGAGTTCATACCAAAATATTAAGAAAATTTTCACTTAACATATATGAATATTAAGTGAAATTTCCATAATTTAAGTTTTTTTTTTTTTAGATTCTTGCTTTTCATATATGAATTCCATGTATGTTCATTACTTAATTGAAAACTTATTTTAGAGTTATAATTTTTTTGGTTATTAGAATATCTACTATAACTTTGATTCAATTATCTTCAATGATAAAATATAGTCGACAAATATTTGATTTGAGGATACCCTATTATTTGAACTTTTGTTGCATATTTTATGTTCAGTGATTGACCGGTTAATACCGAATTGATCAAAAACTATTTTTATATAGAGAATCAACATGACTCATTTTTGCTATAAAATCAATGTACTTATATAATTTTGCATTTACCATAATGAAAGAGCTCAAGGTCAAACAATTTTCTTAAGTATATTGATAATTATAATGTAAGCACATTGCGCACCACAATGAAAAATACTCTAATTGTGTGTCAATTATTAGCAATTACAAAACATAGAGAATCAACTGACACTCCTTTGTTCTATAAATATAACACACTTATATAATTTTGCAGTTATCCTAATGAAAGAATACAAGGTTAAAAATTTTCTTAAGCATATTCAAATAAAAATTAATTATAATGTAGGCACATTGGGCACACAATTAGAGGTACTCTAATATATATTAATTGTTTGAAATTATATACTTCATCTATGAGATTCCTCTATTTGTTGCTTTTGTTATGTTTATTAATGCTAGAGATCTTCATTTTTTTATTGTTAAGCTAGATGTCATTTCTAAGCCATAGTATAGAATTCTTAGCTTTAAAAAAAGACATATTATAGAATTATTAACAAGTTATAGTGCACAAACTTGGGAATATACATTATAGAGCATAGATGATCTCACGTTAATCTCTTCTTTAGTGTTACTGTATTCTCAAAAGGTACGAACCATTTAGGTTTATGTTTTAACAAATAGGAGTCGACAAAGAAAATATTTCAATCTTCATTTACATAGTTACATATACCTATAAAATGAGGTGCAACACTCCTTTCAATCTTTCAATCTACATATATATACATAGTAACACTCCTTTATTGAGATAGAAGTGAGAGGTGTACATTTTATAAAATTAGGGAGTCCTCATAAGATAAATATCATATACACATATGTGTATTATATATAAACACATGTACATTATCTCATCTATGTATCTCCTTTCGTGGGTGAAATTCTTTATTCATTGCAGACTTTGGAATTATTTATTACATAGTTTATGTTAAATTATCTATGTTAGTTATTTTTTGTTTATGTTTTTGCACTTCTTTTAAAACCATTTTGAAGAAGGTACTTACTTTGTTAAAAAGAGTGATATAATTGAATGATTGGTCAAGATAACTTCAAGTAATCATGTGTCATATTGTATACATTTACCCTATGGCTTGTGAATTAAACATTTCATGTTAATTAATTGTTTCGTTTGTAGACTGTGAATAGAATATTATAATTTTGCTTACATACTTTGAATTTTGCTAATTTCTAATTCACATACAGTACTTCAAATCTTTCATGTCAAGAAAAGAGACATAAACGTAAAAAATGAGTTCAAAAAATATTTTGATTCCAAACAATGGAAAATAGATTGGATTTAAGTATTATTTTTGTAAGTAGAAAAATCCGTAAAACAATTTTCTCTAATTTATAAAAATAATTTATTCACAAAACACCTCTTCATGTTATCACAACTAAAATTATGCTCATAAAAAAGTATTAACCATATAATTATTATTCTTCTAGAAGCTAAGAAGGCAAAGAACATTAGTTTTCCTTTAACGCAATCTAAAAAGAAATATGTACACAAAGGGTTGATCTTTGGATTGATCAGATTAGAAATTCAAAAAAATACGTCATGATTTTCGAAATAGAGAAACTCATTTTGCTTATCATCAGGATTTCAAAATTCGATTCCGATTCCAAAATTTTGTATTTTTTGAAAAGTTTTGGAAATCGGATTTTTTTTTTGTTTTTCTTTTCCAAAAAAAATTCTTGAATTTTAATTGAAAACAACATAAAACATTTTTCATGTCATAAGTTTGGAATAAAATATATAGGCATATATTTATTTCAGGTCAGAATTCTCGAATCGGAATTTGTTCAAAATATTGTGGAAGTTATAAATTTTAAAATTTCCAGCACCATTTCGATCTTAACCTTATTTATTTATTTATTTATTATTTTACAAACTTTACAAATTTTGCAATTCGAACTAATTTTACAATTTCATAATCGGAGTTTTTTTTAATTCGTTTCAGAATTTTCGTTCCAACTTTCTAATAAGCAAGAACGGAACGTAATTGACATCGTGAGAAATTTTCTCACAAAAAATTAACACATAAATTAAAGGAAACCATTAGGAAGTGTTTGAGTACTCCACTTCAAAACTTGAAAGATTTTTTTATAATCTAAAAAGTTTAATATCTTGATTCTTCTAGATTTTAATACTTTTAAAAAAGATGATAATAAATTGTTTGTAGGAATCAAGTGTTGAGTAATTCACTTCAATACTTGAAAGATATTTTATAATTTAAACAATTTTATATTAAACGTCTGATTGATTCTTCTAGATTTTAATACTTTTCAAAAGGATGTTAAGAAATTATTGTTAAGGGTATATACTAAAAGTCATGCTTTATGTAGTTGATTTATTATTCATTCAATAAAATTAGTTATTCCATTTTTATGAGAATCTGTGTGGGTAATATTTGTATTATATTATTTATTTAATATTATGCATGTGCATGTATGTCTCTCATTCTACATAGTAGGTAGTTTGGTGTGTAGAGTTCGGCTTACACACAGAAGATCAGACCATTAGATATTGTAGAATGTAAGATTTTAGTTTACAGTCTTAGATGGAATTGGACACACCATCGGTAGGACTACAGCATGGTGTTGTAATAGGTTTGTCTTGACTGCTGGAAACGGTATAGTTTCAACTCACTATGCTGGCACACTTTGTGTATTAAACGGAACCGACTTGGGGTAATTATCTTTATACTGACTTATAAGATAATTAATACCTCATGGCTATTATGAGTGCTTATGCTCTAAATCCTAAGTTAATTTATAGACACGTACATTTGATATTTACACTTTGATCCCTAAAAGGGTGAGATCCTTAAATGGGTCAATATGTTATTGGATTGGGTGACAATATTGATTGTGTGGTGGATGTAAATTAATGATGGAATCCATGTCTCAATTTTTGGGATTGATGATATCCCCTTGAGAAAGCTTATAAGTTTTGATTATGTCAAACCCTGTAGGTAGATTTTGTATCCGACATATCAGATAATTTAAGCAGAGGATCTCAGGGAATTTTAAGAGATTAATTAAATATGATTGTTAGTAATTATATTTAATTAATGGATATCTGTAATCTTAACGTGAGGAATTAATAAGCATTCAATAACATGGTCGAAATATATTTTTGAGATGAGGGTAGGAGTGCAATTATAATTCTTTAGTGGTATGAATTATAATTTATGAAAAATAAGAATCTGATTCAGTTCGAATTGGGGTTTCCTAATTCCATAAGGAAGTCTATTCCTTATTGACTTCTTATGGTCCCTATCGTAGCCTATATATATGCCGCTTGGGATCTCCTCTCAATTTGCGTTTTCCATCAAGAGTATTATAACTCATAATAGAAAAGAGAATGTAAAAGAGGGATAGTAGAAAACAAAAAGGATTTCGATAGAGCCCACACTCAGGTCGTTATTCTGGTAGTGGAAGAATACGGTAAAAGATCTTGAACTGTTATCGAACCCGTGCTCTCAATTCGTCTACTACAGCAATCCGTTTTTGCAGTTCAAGGTAACCCTAGTTCCGCCCTTATAGGGTTATTATAGATTTCACAAAATTTTTTACAATACCAACTTATACGCACTATCAATGGATTCTGAGAACGCAGTTTCCTAACAATTATTTGTACAAGTCAATTGATTAGCCAGTTTGTTTTTTTTTATTTGTTAACTTCTACCTTTTGTGCCCCAACCACGTGCAAAGCACATCAGACTAATATATATATATATATATCATTTAATAACTCAATTAATATCTATATACATACATATATATATATCGGTTATGGTATATATATATATATATGGATATCATATATTTAACAACTCAATTAATAGTTATATATATTGACTTCTATATATGCATATGGGTAAAAATGTCATCCATTTATTATCAAATTAGGGATTTTGGACTAATTGCAAAAAAGTTCATGATTTCTAGGACCTAACTATATAATAGAATCTGGTGTGGACCTAATCTAAAAAAGATTGGTAGGGAGAGATTTTTGTGTAGATTTCTATTGTATAAAAAGTTGTAAGCATTTAGATTAGCTCTTTGACAGTTTTTCAAAAAATCTACTTTTATTCTTAAAGCTTAAAAAAATAATAATAATAAATTGAAAAGCTCCTAATTTATAACTTTTAAAAAAAATATATTGAATGTGATTATTTTAAAAGCTAATTCAAAAGGAATCTCATAGCCCATTTGGGCCTTTATGGAGACCAATAATCACTTACTATTTGGATTAGCTTTTCTACAGATTTTTCTTTTAAAAAGCCCCAATTTAAACCTGTATAACAATTTTTCTTTTTAAAAAGCCCCAATTTATAGTTTTTTCTCTTAAAAAAAATGTTATTCCAAAGAAATTGATCATTTCAAAGTTAACCCAAACACGCTCTTAACAAGTCCAAGAAAACCAGAGCTCTTGGTCTTTCAAGGTCGAGATTTTGAAACGCAAAGGATAGATGAAAGTGGGTTGGAATGATAAATCTCAAGTTGCTAGATGAACTGTATCTAGAACTTGGCGTGAGTTCTAATCTTACCGCTCAATTATCTCCCTAACTTCCCTAGTGCATGCACTGCGGGTTTGGTGCACATGCCTCATGCCTGGAGTTTTCCCTCTCTCCCACTTCTATAAAATGGCGTCGGTAGGTCTGTTCAAAATACGACGGCTAATTGGGGCTGAAGGACATGCGGATCAAGTTTGAAAGGGAAGCTTGTATATATCATGGAAAAAGCGAAGGGAATGTCAACTTGGGAAAGAGGCCAACAAAAACTTTTAGAGTGGAGTACTCTATTAAAAACAAAACATAATGTAATTTGTTTTACATGAGCCCGTCGCAATGGATAAATATCCTTCATCAGTACTCCAACCATCTTCAAAATCCACGTGAAGATGTTGCTATTGGAAGAAAAACAAGCATAATTGTTTGTTTTTTTTAAAAAAAAAAGGCAAATATTCTTTGGACAAAGCTTTTGAAAAAAGTTAAAATAACTTTTGTTTTTAAAAAACAATATATTCTCCTCTTTTGCCCAATACAACAAATACTGCCTCTAATCTGATATGTATAATATATATACACTCTATAATAAAACATATGATATGCTTTGTTACCCTAACAAAATATAAACTACTACAAGTATATAATAGCAACAAATAGCTTCCAAACATGAATAATATTATAATACCCTCACATTCGTTTCATGAGTTGGTTAACCATATCCACTCGTCACACTGGATGATTTCCTTTCCTGATTCCTAAAACCAACCATGTGAATCTTGGAGTTTGGAAGAAACAAAAGAAAATTGAAAAGTTTTGGAGAGAAATTAAAGAAAGATTTTCCCCCCTTTTCTTTCTCCCATTGGATACTCTTTTCTCCTCTTTAGACCATCTTCAATGGACATGTTATACCTTATGTTATTGCCAAATTATAGTATGACGTACAAAAAAACTTCTCCAATGACATGTTAAAACTCATGTCAAATTATAGCAATGCTATATCCTGTGCCAAATTTGGCATGACCTTTGGCATTGCTATAATTTTGCATGACCTTTGGCACTTCATTGGAGATGTGTTTTTTGAGAACTATGCTATAAAAACAAGACAATACCTTAAATTTATCCAATACAAAGAAAGAAATAACATTTTATTTGACATATACCATTGAGCACAGATGCTAAAATATAACATTTTAGTACTACAGCAATATCAAAATATAAGTTTAGCATGATGAAAATAACATTTAACATTAAAGATGGTCTTACCCTAGTCTCTTCTCTTTTGTTTTTTTCCTCTTCTTATTCTCTCTATTCTTCCTTTCCTTTTCTGCCCAGACAGCTCTCTCTCTCTCTCTCTCTCACACACACACACACATGGCTGCTTTCTTTTTCTTCCACTTCGAAAATTTTAAAGGAAAAATCTAACACAATTAAAGTCATGAAAGTGGTAAATTGCAGCCAGATCTACACAGCGGTGGTCTTGAATCTCAAAGGAGTTCGTTTGATTAAGTGGAATTTGATCAAATCCACTTATCCAACACTATAGATCTCTTCTATATTTAATACCATGTGCTTAATCCTAATTCTTGGGTAAGTACTGATTTTTCCAATTATTGACCAAAACATACATATGAATATATATATATATATATATGCACAGACATGAATATATACTCATATAGAGATAAAGGAAACGTAATGCAAATCATGAGCATACGCACTTAAATCTACAAAGATCCGGCAGCACCATTAATTTTGCACAAAATTATTTATTTATTGTTATTTCTTTCTTTCTTTTTTACCCAAGTATGTGACTCTAATTTGACCCACATTATAATTAAAATTCTTGGGTTAAACAGATTTTTCAAAAATACCAAAAGAAAGTCAATTTCTTTATAGTTCAGAAAAATAACATTTTATCTTCAACTCTTGGAAACGAAGATGCTTAAATTAAAAAAGAGCATGTTGAGATCTAGGGACTAAGAGGAGAACGCGTCTAAATTTTTTTAGAACATTTAGATTGAATTAGAATAGAATTATCGGATGAGTAGTAGCATCTTTAACAAATCTTAGGCCGAGTCTTGGACCATGTCACTCTCTTTAAGACATTTCGCGACTTTGCCAAAATTGTGCAAGCAATTCATACTTATTACACTGTCCTCAAGATAAAATATCTTAGAATCTCCTCTGTCTCGAAATTCCTTGCATGGAGGAAGATCGGAATGCTCATACCATTTTCAGAACAGTTGCTTGTAAAACAGAAAGTAAAAATATAGAAACTGTTTATCTTTCTCCGCTAAGTGTTTCGCTCTCTGGAATTGTGTATTTGAAGAGAGATCAAAAACTCTTTAATTTGTAGGAGAGATTTTTTCAGAACATTAAAGAAATTATCTTAAAAGACTTGGGATTAAAATCATGGAGGAGATTGAGGGAGAGAAAAGTTTGGAAGACAAATCCCACAGACCAAGCCCAACTGATAAGCTACTTGTCTAATATGTTTTTATTCCATGTAAACAAAAAATTTAAGCAAATTTTCTGATGAAAAAAAAAAGATATATAGGAGTAAGCCAAAAGCCCGAAGTCCAAATTTTTAATAAAGTAATGCTATGCTTCCCAAAAAAAAAATTCTAAAAAGTTTTTCTTAACACATGTGGCAGTGAGCCCCTCTTCATTAATGGTTGGACCACTTCAACATCAACCAATTAAAGTTAACTGGGCCCGCTACCACATGTGTTGGAAAACACTTTTGGAAAAAAAAAATTTGGGAAGCATAGCATTACTATTTTAGTATTTTTAATATATACACACATGGTTCAAAAAAAATCGAAGATCACCTTTTATGTTTTATTTTCTGGCCCAACTACGTTGTCGTTTCAAAGAAGAAGAAGAAAAAATTTACCCCCCACGTATTTTGTTTTTCAATTTTTTTTAATAAAAAAAATTAAACTTAAAACCACACCGTTACCAATTACCATACCAACCCTGAGAAAATATTTGCACATGGAGCTGATAACCAAAAAAAAAAAAAAAAAAGAAGAAGAAGAAAAGAAAGAAAACAAGAAAAAGAAAAAAGAGTGGATTCGTAGTATGAAGATTTTTGGGTGGGATGTGCAGGCCGTGACCCGAAAAACTTTGGGCTATGGTAAGTATGAAAGAGCCTCCTTAAAGTTGGGCTCAACGACAAGAGAGACCCGTCGGGTCGGCCCATCCATTAACAAGTCAAAGTTTCAAATTGCTCCATTTAATGTTACTCTGTCCAGTCCAGGATCTCATTCTGATATGTGCGCAATGACCCATAAACCCTAACCTCGTAGCAGGTCTTCCTTCGTGTTCGCTGGTTCAAAAGGTTAGCTCTCTCTCTCTCTCTCTCTCTCTCTCTCTCTCTCTCTCTCCTCCCATGCTCTCTCTCAATTGTCTGCATCAAGCTTTTCTTTATATCGCCTACTTGAGGATCACCATTCATTTTTTTTTTTTTTTTTTTTTTTTTGTCTAGACTTATCGAGGTAGTACGCCCGCCCTGAATTTGGGGTTAAAGCAAAATACTAACTTCGTGTATATATATACACACATATGTATATAGCTCAATGTTATCATGTTGGTAGTTGTCAAATTAATATAGAGAATTAAGTAAAATTGGGGTTTAATCAATGTTGAATTTCATGATGTAAATGCTGGTCTTAGTTTCTTCATGATTGGATAATGTTGATAGAGTTCCCGATATATAACTAATCCTCGTAGTAGTATCAACTGAAGTGTACTTTTATTAGGAGATAAATAAAGTTATAGATGAATTAATGGAGCCCCTAAACCTCGATAATTTCTTATGTTGGGGCAGTGGTTTGTATTAAATGCGTGCTGTTTATGACAATATCAGACATACTCTTCAAAGTCTGTATATTTTTATTTATTTTATTTATTGCCAAAGATGAATGTGTTTTTTTTTTTAGTAGTATGTACTAATTCCAAATTTCATTAGTGAATTGGGTCTGTCTTAACTATGAAATATTTGAGACTCGGTTATAGTTGGCATTGTGCCAATGATTGGATAAGGAATTATCTCCGAATGCCATCCTTGACCTAAGTAATGTGTTCTTGCTGAAGTAATTGGTACAAATAGCTAACCTCCGAATGAGCGAGAATGCATAAACATCTAAAACTCATGGACATGAATGTAGTAATGGCATTTGAGTCTGACATGGGTGCTTTGCTCATTGGATTTTGATTTTCTTAATGGCTGTTACTTTTCAAGTGTTTATAGTTTATGATGCACTGTTTCCGTCTTTTCACTTTTTCTCTGGATTCTTATTACAAGGCACTTTTTTTTTTTCCCAAGTTTTTAAAGTATCTTTAATGCAAGGCCTAGACTTTCTTCCGCGCAATAATTCATACGTCCAAGTTGATTTTCAGGATCTCCAAATGACGGACGTCCGAGAAGTAAAGTAGCCAAGAGGTCTAGAGAGATCCGAGGAAACAGATTCTCACATAAAAGAGGAAGATTTGATGAAATGCTTTCTGGGCACAGGTGATGTATCCATTTCCAAGCCTGTGCCTCTCTTCATATTCTTGGAGTTGATCTTCTTGGGCCATTCTTTGAGTGTTAAATTCGGTTCATTTACTGTACAGAACAAGGTATTTTTACATGAATAGTTGTTTAGTGTTACCTGGTATGTGGTTCTCCGCGGTACATTGTACGGGTTCAGGTGCGTGGTACGACACTTTGCTCGGTTCACGGTGCAAGGGGATAGTCTTAGTTGGTTCCCTTTTATGTGAATAACTATATCTAGAAATATAGTACTAAATCATTCCATGACTTCACATAATCAAATTTCAAACACAAAAAATATAGAAAAATAAGATCAAATTAAATCTCAAATGTAAATATCTTAGAAGCATTTAAATGGTAATAATTATTTATTCCCTACTTCAATGAAAATTAAGCCTCAAATGAATATATATATATATATATATATATAATTATCTTCTTCTTCTAGTTTGGTTCGTGAAATTTAGCATCCGGATCCCCTAGGAATCATAATCGGGATCACAAGATCCGGATCGTGGTTCCTTGGGGGGTACCATGATCCCGGTAACCATTCCTTTAGAACGATGATGGGTTCAATTTTTCTAAAACACAATGAAGTCAGTTTGCATCTTGTGGGGAATGGAACAGGAATAGATATTGACTCCGCTAGACTGTTGTGCTTGATAGGCTTTTCACCTCCTGTTTTTGTGTTGTTTTAAAAAAATTCATGGTACCATTATATGAGGGTGTAACCATACCCACATAAATTAAGGAAGTGCAGATATGTTTAAACTGTTGTTTCGAACGGCAATGGGTTCAATTTTTCTAAAACATCATAAAGTCAGCTTCAATCCTGTGGGAAATGGAACAGGAACAGATTGAATAGATAGTCTTGGATAGAACTCTTCACGACATACATACATACGAGGGAAAAGCTAGTAAGCTAGTACAATGAAAAATATACGGAGTATTAGAGATTTTGAATTTTACGAGTCACCTCCCTTCCCCTTTTCTTGATTTCCTACTATATTTGCAAGAATTTAAGCATGAAGGAAGATATTAATATTAGGAAATGGTTTTTAGTTCTTGTTTTTTTTCCCCCTTTTCTTTTCCTTCTCTAAATCTGCACATTAAACCTAGGATAAAGGAAGAAGAAAGGGAAGAGGAGTATTATAATTATTATTATTATTATTTTGAGTTCTATTGCAACCTTTCCTTGGATTACAATGTTATTTCCTTATGATCGTTATTCAACTGCAGGAAAGAGATTTCCCAGCTACAGAACAAGGAATTTGCAATGAAAAAGACCGGCAACAGGACTGGACAAAAAGCTAAAAAGAAGCAGATGAAGGAAGAGATCTCTCAACTTTGTGCAAAGCTCAAAGAAAGACATATAGAGGAACTTACTTCCCCGGGCTGTAGTTGTAGCAATAGCAATGCGAATGACAACTTTGACAGCTCGGTGAATCCCAGTCAGAGTGTCAAGAGACGTGAAAAAAGAGCTCAACAAGAAGCAGCAAGAGAGCAAAGAATACGTGAAGAACAGAGAAACATCATCAGTGATCGGATGGTTGAAAATGAAAGACTGAAAAGAAAGCTCGAACCCCTTGGCTTGAGAGTAAATGAAATAAAGCCAGATGGGCACTGCCTGTATCGTGCGGTTGAGGATCAATTGGCCCTCATCTCCGGAGGTTCTTCTCCATACACGTACCAAGAGCTTCGAGAAATGGTTGCTTCTTATATGAGGGAACACGCATTGGATTTCCTCCCATTTTTCCTTTCAGAGAATGGAGATTCTGATGACTCTCTAAGGGAGAGCTTTGAGAGTTACTGTAGGGAAGCGGAATCAACGGCAGCGTGGGGCGGACAACTCGAGCTCGGTGCTTTAACCCATTGCCTGAAGAGACAGATCATGATTTTTTCAGGGTCCTTCCCTGATGTGGAGATGGGTAAGGAGTACAAATCTAATGGTGACACGGACTCATCTCATTCGAGCATTAAGCTATCGTACCATAGGCATGCATTTGGACTCGGTGAGCATTACAATTCTGTGGTTCCCAGTTACAAGTCAACTAGGTAATTGTATCATAATGTGAGAAAAAAATATAATTCTTGCACTCTGTCATGTATTATCAATGTGAGCACATACTACACAAGAAAAGTTGCACTACAATAATAGTTTGGGTCCTTTGGGGAGTATTTGAACCCATAACAATAGTAGTTTGGGGAGATGGCACTTTGCTGATTCAGATTGGACCTTGGTTGAACCGCTTGTTACTTGTTGATATCTTACGAACTCTTTGTAAAAAATTTACCTTGTGAATGTTGTGAAATGAGGTTGGTCTAGTGTAAAGGCATGGATTACAAATTTTTTCCCTTTTTTTTTTTATTTTTTTTTTTTTCTATTTTCTATGTTGTTATTATTATTATTTTTTTATTTTTTTTTTTTATTTTTTTTAAGGTTTTGGGGTGTGAAAGATTTTGTCATAGTAGCTAAAGTAGTTATAGTAGTTATAGTACAATTGGAATCCAACAAAGCAATAGCAACCAATTCGCAATTCGAAGTTGTGAGATAATTCATAAATGTATGTCTAACAGTAAGTTCTGCTGAGCACATATATAGTCTCAAACATATATTTAAAATAAATAAATAAATAAAAATGTACTCAAAAGAGTAAAACTATGGTTGTCAAATTTTAGAAATCTCAAATGCAATTCCAGTGGTATTTACATGGAGTGGTCTATGGCACCACGACCATTGTCACAACATAGTGGTACAATTGTCAAAAGTATTTGGAATTCAAGCTTGGGGAAGTACTCTATCCAAAAAGGAAAGAAAATGTTAACCAGTAACAAATTTAAGTTTCAACACATGTGATAGTGGAACAGCGGAACTGCATTAACAGTGGAACTACTTGATTTTCATTTTAATTAAGTTATTTTTACTAGTTGATTACATTACCACGTGTTAGAATTAAATTTGAAACCACAAATGGAAACCATAGCATTACCCATATAACCATAATAGAGTAATGATGTGATAAAAAAAAAAACCATAGAGTAATGATCTTCCGAATTTGATTCCCAATAAATATATATAGCAGGGGAAGTGGAACTATATTAAATATCACAACACTATCTGATTTTCATTGGAAGTTATTTTCGATGGTTCCACTAGTAAATGTGTTAAAAAAAAAAAGAGAGAATAAAAATTTGAGAGCCATGTAATGTAGATAAGCAATTTTGTCCAGAGGTTCATTGATAAGCACCAGCTTTAGCAATATACAGGGCCGGCCTTGAGCCAATTTGGCAAAGCAATTGCATGGGGCCTCAATTTTAGGCCTCATTTTTAGGCCTATTTTTTTCCTAATTTCTTCCTAATTTTTATGAAACTTATCATTTTTAGGCCTATTTTCTTCTAATTTCTTCCTAATTTTTATGAAACGTATCATTTTTAGGCCTGTTTTCTTCTAATTTCTATGAAATTTATCATTTTTAAGCTTATTTTCTTTTAATTTCTTCCTAATTTCAATGAAACATAATATAGAGGCCTCATTTTTTCGGCCCCTTTGAAAATTCGCTTGGGGCCTCGGACAATTTTTGTTATCTCAGGGCTGGCAATATAGCAAAAGAAGTCGAAGCATTTCCTTTAAACTTAGTGACTTGACATAACTGGCCCTTGGAGAGGTCTTGGGCTGGTTATGCAAGCTGATCATCATCTTATATTCCACAAGCTTTTTGATCACTGACCTTTTTCTTCTTCTCTCTTTTATGGTTTGCATGTACTGTACGTGTCGATCTCCACTCCCTGCACATATATATACATTCATAATTTATTATTATTATTATTTTGTCTTTTACCTATATACAATTTTCTTACGTTAAAACAAGAAAATGATAGGTAAATCCATCCATATATACCCATGATTCGAATTGGTGATGAAATGTTAAAAGAAAATCAACAATATATAATTGACAGTCAAGAGGAGTATGATACTATGTAATACTCGCACAATGTATTAAGTAAATGAAAGTGTTAAATTTCGATAATTTTATGAAATTTCACTAAATTTTTTAAAAATTTGTCAAAATTTTGCTGAACCTAACGCTTAAAAAGTACTCTAAAATAGACTAAACCCTAACTCTTTTAATTTTATGGTATTATAGAGCACATTTAAAAAAAAACATTTGTGTTGAAAATATGCCAAGATCAGTTCATGGATAAAGCTGTACATATGACACTGTACAGATATACATTTATATAAAGGTTTGGGCTTTTGTCCATGGAACAAAATCAGCACAACTTTCAATATCAGTGACTTTTTAATGCCCATATGATCCAATTCACAAGTTGTCTAGTTGGTGAAGATGGTTAACAAAGAATTATTTTTCTTTTTCTTTTTTTTTTTTTTTTCTCGAATCAATAGAACTCATCCAACTTTTACAAAACAATATACCTTAGCCTTTATTTAGATGCCAAAAAGTTCACAGGTAGCCCTTTTGAATAGTTTTATTATATCAAGAGTGTACACCAAGAGGATGAGGAAAAAAAAAATCAAAATCAAAATCAAGCCCACCATGAGACCAATTAGTATTGTGAAAGGTGGTTAAAAATCTGTACATTGGATTTTCTTAGTGCCGAAAAGAAAAAGGTGCATAACCTCCTTAAGGCTATGTTTTGTTTGTGGATTCGTGATAGAGAACAAAAGAAAACAAATTGAAGAACACTTTTCTCTATTTGGTTAGAGAAAAAAAAAAAAGAAAAAAAAAAGGTGATGAATAGGAAGGAAAATAAAATAGAATGAAACCATTTTTCTTTAAACTTTGTGAGTTAAAGTTCTTTCTCACTTTTTAAATTTAATGTTATATTTTAAAATTAAAATGTGCAATGTTGTTTTAACCATGAAAAAAAAAACCGAGGAAAAATATTTACTCCCTATTTTTCTTTCCTTTTTTGTTCTATTATAAAACTTGTGAATCAAGCAAAGCCTAAAGAGGCAAAGAATCTAGATCTCCATAATCAGCAAATAATTTATGAGAGACATTTAAAGATCTTCCACAGCACACCATTATCCACTGCTTTAACCTCAACGGTCAGCTATTGCGGGCATAAAATTTGCAACTTTTTAACAAAATCACCGACCATTAATTTGATGCCTAAAAATCCTTGCAAAAAAAAAAATGAATAAAAAAATGAGTAAAGATATGCTTCCCAAATACACGTGGCAGTAGGACCACCTTTAATAATAATGGGACCACTTCAACATCAAAATTCAGTGGGCCGACTGCCACATATATTTGGAATGTATTTGAGATTCAAAATTTGGAAAACATAGCATTACTAAAAATAAAATTAAAAACTAATGCCTCAAAATAGCAATTTCCACAGGAAAATACTTTTGCTCACCCAATTTTTGGTGCACCAATGCTCACCCAAGCCCCCTATTGGTCAATGCAGTGGGACCCAGAATTTAATTAATGGTGTTTAATCATGGATCTCACTGCATTAATCAATGAGAGACTTAGGTGAGCATTGGTGCACCAAAAATTAGGTGAACAAAAATCTCTCTTTCCACAAAGAATCACATGCGATAAACACATTATTATAATAGCCTTTACCCACATTGTCTAAGATTCTAACAGTACTTTTAACTAAAAAAAATTAAATAAATTTTACTAAGCAAGTGCTTTTGTGTAGAGAATATCTTAGTCGCATATGAGTCTAATTCCTAAACACAATATAATGTTGTACGTCCTTAAAGTATCTCGTACACAAGACAATATTATCATGTGATTTTAGTGTCTTCTAACATTGTCTTAAGATTGAAGGCTAGAATAATTAACTTTGATAAGCATCATTTTCTCACTCAAAAGGTTTCCCTTTTTTGTCATTTCATCGGTTTAGGGTATTAAACTACACAAAAATAATCACAACTCTAATGATAGTATGAGCCAGAAGCGTAGCTACATGGAAACGAGTGGGTACCATGATACCCACTGAACTTGTACATTATAAATTTTTCTACATTTAGGTTATGGAAAAGATTACTACCCTAGTGGTTGGTTACATTGGTTTCAACCCAAAGAACCTGGTTCGACTCTCTCACCTCCTTTTTATGTTTTCTTTTTTCTTTTTTTGAAAATTGATTTGGTTTTCAGCCTCTTGTTTTATAAATATTGTTTACTCATTGTTGAATGCGGTCTATTTCAATACTTGAAACACTATTTTTAAGTTTTGCAAATTCAATCGCTTAAAATTTTTAGTACTTAAAATACAACGCTTAATTTTCAGTACTTAATTTTTAAATTTATCAAACGTACCTAAGGGTTTGCTTGATAACCCAATTAAGTTCTATCAATGAATAGTTTTAGCTTTGCATTTTTTTTTTTTCAGTTCATTTGATAATGTACAACTTCACTGAAAATGTGCCGAAAAACTACTAAAAATTTTAAATAAAAAGGTTATATTAAAAATTGTATGGTGGTATTACAACGTTTTGGACATAAAATCAATTTTACACATAATTATGATTAAGAAAACCAAAAATAAAAATAAAAAATTGTCTCGAGACCGCTGCCCCTGAACCCCCTCATAGCCTAAGTCCCTGATTAATACCCACTAGTTGAGATTTTTGGATACGCCCATGGAAGTGAATTAAGACAAATTTTGATATTGCTAGAAAATTATGGAAAAGGGTCAACGCTACAATCAACAGCAATTCTTTTTAAAGCTCTTGTGATCCTATTCAAACATTGACTTTTTTTTTTTGTTAAGAAAAAAGGGGAGGAGGGGGCAACCAGCGTAGCAACCCTCTCTGGGCGTGACCATAGGAGCCCCTCCCCGATGTGGAATGTCCGGTTTGAGCCATAGCTACTGCCTGTGTAAGCGAGCCCGTCACCACACCCCACCGAAGCTACCAGGTGGGCCAGAAACCTATCCACAGACCACAGAAATCAGGCTTTACTCACGCAAGCGTTTTCAACTTACGTCCGGATTCGAACTCCTGACCCTAGGGTAAGGAATGTCGGCCCCGTCCCAACTGGGCTACCACCTCGGTGGTTATTCAAACATTGTCTAGTTGATAAATAATTACTATTTGTTTTTTTAAACATGTTTATTCATATTAACTATGCAAAAGAAGAAACTTTGAGCTTTATTTACAGGGTTAATATCACCTGAGGTTTAACTAGAGAACAATTACCCCCTCATGTTTGAAGAATAACACTTTTCCCCTATCACCTAATGGCATTGGTAAAATTACATTCTAGCCCTCAAAACAAATGAAGAAATTAATTGAAAGTATTTACAAAATGTCTAATGATTCAGTAGAAAACCAATGGAAATAATTTCTAATGATATTATTCAAGCTATGAGGCTGCTTATATACACAAACACAGTTACAAGTTTAGGAAAGAAAACCAGAAAAAGGAAAGAAACAAAAGAGGAAACAAGATCACCAAATCAAATCACAATCAAACCAAAAGATAAGATCCTAATAAATTCTAAGTTGAATGAAATCTTATCCAGGAAATAATTATTTCCAACACTCCCCCTCAAGATGGAACTGGAGCAAAGATATCAAGAAGACCCAGCTTGACTAATGATGACTTTAGGAGAGAGGGACCCACAGACTTAGTAAACATATCAGCTGTCTGATTAGAAGAAGGCACAAACTCTGGGACGATAATTCCTGCTCGAACCTTTTCTCTAATGAAATGAACATCAACTTCAATATGCTTAGTACGTTTATGAAGGAATGAGTCAGAGGCAAGCATAAGTGCAGATTTATTATCACAGAATAATGTAGACGAGTCCACAATCGGATACCCTAACTCTTTCAGTATTGAACGTAACCAAAGAAGTTCACATGTTCCTTGGGCCATAGCCCGATACTCTGCCTCTGCAGAAGAACGAGAAACCACGGCTTGTTTCTTACTCTTCCAAGAGAGAAGATGACTACCATAAAAGTACAGAAACTAGTCGTGGACCGACGATCACTTTTGGAGCCAGCATAGTCTGCATCAGTAAAACAAGACACTCCTGATTGAATTCCTGGAGAGTAAAATAACCCGAGACCTGGACACGTTTTGAGATACCGAAGTATAAGATTAACCGCATCAAGATGAGAAGAGCGAGGTGCATGCATGAATTGGCTCACAACACTCACAGCAAACGTGATGTCGGGTCAAGTGTTGGTCAGATAAATAAGACAACCAACAAGTCGTTGATACACCGATGCATCAGGTAGAAGTTCCCCAGACTCATTTGACAACTTATGTGTCACGCCCCGACGTAGCATAAATAAGGAAAGCGTTTAATTTCCTTTATGGACCCGTAGGTCGCGACAGTTTGAAGGATCGATTCCGTCCCAAACGTCAAACAACAAAACATAAAAATCAGAGTAAAGCAATCAAGGCTTACAAAAATTTTCTATCTTATTACATCTTATGAACCGGGGTCAACTAAGGCACAGACCGCCTTGAAAATAAAATAATAACTTAGAGTCTGTTACAGTCATCCTTATAAAACAAAATAGTTCATAACTTAAAACAGATAAACTTAAAGCATATAATAAACAGTTTCTTTATTCCAGATGCAGCCATTCTCAATTAGCATAGTCGTATGATTCCTCCTGATTGTAACCTGAAAAGCCTGAACACGAATGTCCAGGACGCATCAACGTCGTCAGCTTCAAGAAGCTGGTGAGTATTAAAAACATGACTTTGAATGTAAAACATATCCAATTACCTTATTCCATTTTTCAATTTGTAAAATCAATAGTTAAACCGCGGAAAGAATTCATTTATAAAACAACAAGGAATATATTAAAGGTCGATCATTCATAAGGACAGATACTCGTGTAATGAGACAATGCACCACACTCATCTTGCCGACTCTTTTCTCACGACAGCCACAACAACCCACTATCCTACTCCTGGTATCTTTGAAACACTCAGATAGTCACACTTTAGCAACGGGGCGCCAGGGAGTGTCCAGTTTGCCTCACACTTTGGTCCGGGGTACCAGGGAGTGTCCAATGCCTCACACTTTGAATACCCTAACCGCCATGCAAATACCGGGGCAACCCCTCACACAGTATCCAGACTTGAGTTATCAGGGAGTGTCCGTAGGCCACACTTTAGCACTACCATGGGTGCCAGGGAATGTCCGAGTTCGGCTTCACACACTTTAACGCTTCCATGGGCGTCAGGGAGTGTCCTTATTTGCCACCGTCGCATTTCAAAGATACCCTCTTCCACAATCGCAACCACAACCACAACCACAACCACAACCACAACCACAAACTCATACTCAACCACAACCACGACCACAAGCACAAACTCATACCCTTTCCACACTACCATTACTCTTTTCCACACAGACTGACACCCATATGCATGTACCACTGACCCACATGAATGGTATGCACTTAAATGAAAACAAAAATGCTGAATTAAAGGAACAACACGCGTACGGGGATCAATGAGTCATGCTACAATGTTTTAATCATTCAAACATAACCAAATAGAGTTCTGATCAACTAAATTTCCCAAACAGAACCTCAACAGTATATAAATCTCATCCAAACAGTCCCATAACAGAAAAACAGACAAAAATAGAAACTGCTAAACCTCGCGCGCGCGGGCCGCTCGCGCGATGCTCCCATTTTTCCTTTTATTAATAAGCTTTTCTGTCTGCCTGAGGAAAGCAAGGTCGCGCGCGCGGATCGCTCGCGCGAAGGGGTTCTCGCGCGACCCTCGCTCGCCAAATTTCAATTATATATATATAAACTCTTACGTCTGCCTGGGGAAGCCTACCTCGCGCGCGCGGGCCGCTCGCGCGAAGGGTCGCTCGCGTGGGCCGCTCGCGCGATTCTCGCGCGCGCGATCGTGGCGCGAGATGAAGCTGAGGCTTCATCTTCTCCGCAGGAACTGCTCTGGTTCAGCAAACAGGGGTCCTTTTTGACCCATTTCAGTTCTGTAAGTGTGTATGTCCTATTATATATGGATCTCTTTGTTTTTCAATAAGGATTAAGAATCTATGGTTAATTTAACATGATTCTAACTATAACTCTCCAATTTTATGATAAACTAAAACATGTCAAAATTCATTTTCTTATATACTTTTCCATATGAATGAATTAAGCTTCAATACATCAAACATAGTCAATACATACTATAATCTTCCATATTCATCTCTAAAAACGAATTTAGATTAAGGTTTGAAAATCTTGATTTCAAGCTATGGATTTTCATACGTAGCATCAACAATGGTGTATTTCAAAATTAAACAAACACCCAGTTAAATAGACATGTAATTACATTCTTAGTGAGTTTAGAATACTCACAGTGATTAAGAGTGTAGAGATAAGTGTTGAGAAAGAGAGACCAAATAAGAATCCAAATACAAGCTAGGCTATGGAGAACAAGAGCTCTCTCTCTCTCTCTATATATTTTCTGTAGAAATTCTCAAGCTCACTCTTTTCTCTCTGAAATTTAAGAACTCTTTGTGTTTGAACTTGTGCAGAAAGAGAATGTGTGTGAGATAGTGTATAGCATACATATAGAAATTCAATTTGGAAATCTTGGGGACCAAGTCCCTTCATCCTCACACTACAAATGAAATGGATTTTCAATTTCTGAAAATACACAATACATATACGTATATAATTCTATAGATTAATTCTACAGATTGTGAAGAGGCAATTTAGAGTAGTAAGGGTCAATTGTGTAAGTGTTTGGCCAAACAAGCTTATGGCCTTAAATTAACATACACACCAAGTGTATTCCCAAACAAGACTCTATCAAATGATGAGTTTTCCATAATTAGAAATGAAGCAATTGTCCAATCGGTCACTTCCAAAATCTGTGGAATTTTACACAGCGTGGACAGTTTTGGACACAAACTGGTATTTTCGTGACGCGGTGTTCGTCACAAAAATACAGAAAATTCGTTTTTGTGTAAGAATTGATTTCTCGATTTTATAAAAATACTGATTGAGATAAAAGAGAACATTTTCACCATTTTGAAATACAGATTTTGAAATCCACACAGGTATTACTGACTTTTGTAAAATTGCAGTTTGGCCCCCAATAAACTTTAAATGTGAATTAGATAAGAAATAAATATTTCAAACAAGTGACTGGAATTAAAGTAAAAGCAGACCATGCTAATTGAATTTAAATATGCCAATGCAAATACCCATAAATTAAATATGGACATGAATTTTAAATTAAATGGAAATGCAGGTTATTACATTATGATTCGGATCCATAGGAGTACAGGCTGGTCGACATCCCATCATACCAGTATCGTTAAGCAGATCCAAAGTGTACTTCCTTTGAGACAACGAAATTCCTTGACGAGAACGTGCAACCTCTATCCCAAGAAAGTACCGAAGAGGGCCCAAGTCCTTAATATCAAAGGACTCACCTAGAGCTTTCTTAACTTTGATAATACCTGGAGCATCATCACCTGTAATAATGATATCGTCCACATATACTAAAACGATCACAGACCGGCCATCAGGACGACGATGAGTGAAACAGGTGTGATCAGAATGACACCGAGTAAATCCCAGAGAAATAATAACACTGCTGAAGCGATTAAACCATGCCCGAGGCGATTGCTTCAGTCCATACAAAGATTTCTGCAGGAGACAGACCTTCCCTGAATACTCCCCCTCAGCCCGAAAACCCGGTGGAGGATCCATATAGATAGTTTCATTCAGATCACCATTCAAGAATGCATTCTTTACATCCATTTGATGTAAAGGCCATGAATGGGAAGCTGCCAAAGAAATAATAAGGCGAACAGATGTCAATTTAGCCACTGGTGCAAAAGTAGCATTGAAGTCTTTGCCAGGTATTTGAGTGAACCCTTTAGCCACGAGACGAGCCTTGTACCTTTCAATTGTACCATCTGCCTGATATTTCACACTGAATACCCATTTGCAGCCAACTGTTTTCTCACCCTGAGGCAATGAAACAAGTTCCCAAGTCTGGTTGCGTTGAAGGGCATCCATCTCCAATTGCATGGCAGCCACCCACTGAGGATCCTGAAGGGCCTCAGAAACAGACCGAGGGATAGAGGTGGAGTCAACTTGACTGAGAAATGCAGAATAGGAACCTGAAAGACCTTTATAAGAAACATACTGTGCAATGGGATTATTAGTACTGTCAGAAAAACCATAACGATTAGGAGGCCAACGAATTCTAGAAGGATATCTAGAAGGTAAAGGAGAAGAGTCATTACCAGATTCCGGCAAAGATATCGGCATGGGAGTTTGAGCAGGAGGGCGACGAGAGTACACCTGAGCAGGAGTTGTGGTGATAACAGGAGGAAGGGTGGAGGAAGCCTCCAGAGAGGAATCAAACAAGGGAACCGGTTGTGGAAGCAAACTTGAATCTTCTGGAAGGTCAGGAAGAGGAGAATCAGAAACCTGTGAAGACTCTGCAAAATAAGGAGTGTCTTCCATGAAGGTTACATCCATAGAGTGATACATATGACAAGTGGTGGGGTCATAACAGCGGTAGCCTTTAGACATAGTGGAATAGCCAAGAAAGATGCATCGGACAGCCTTATTGTCTAATTTAGAGCGAGAAGGGCTTCGATTCTGGACAAAACATGTGCATCCAAAGACACGAGGTAATATCGGAAAAAGGTTTTTTTTTCGGGTTGGAGAAGTTGCAGAGGTGCTTTTCCTTGTAGGACACGACTTGGAGTTTGGTTGAGGAGGAAATTAGCAGTAAGGATTGTCATATGCCAGAAACATTTAGGAACATGCATCCCACATAACAGGCACCGAACAACAGACATGATGGAGCGGTTTTTGCGTTCCGCCACGCTATTCTGCTCTGGGGTGTAAGGACAACTGAGTTACCGAAGGATACCTAGCTTATTAAGTTCTGCCCGAAACTCATTAGTAATATATTCTCGACCATTGTCAGAACGAAGATTACGAACAACAGTGTTATATTGAGTTTTAGCCATGGTCAAGAATTGGAAAACAAGGAAAACACTTCAGATTTTTTCTTTAGTAAATAGACCCAAGTACATCGTGTATAGTCATCAATGAAGGTTACATAATACCGATGCCCAGACATAGCAGTAACAGGAGAGGTCCCCCATATATCAGAATGAATAATATCAAATGCACATGGTGCACGATGCATGCGAGGTATATAGCTAGAGCGAATATGTTTTGATAATTCACACACCACACAATGAAATTTAAACTTCTGGCAGGCTTTATTTAATAATGGAAAAAGTTGACAAAGATACTTAAAGTTTGCATGGCCCAAGCGGGCGTGCCACAAATGTAAAGACTCTAAAGAAAAATTAAAAGACTCAGATTCAGGCAAAACAGCATCCTGAAAACCAGATGACGACACATGCCCACCAGGAGGATCGCCAAAATAGTAAAGGCCATCCCGCTCATATCCCCTGCCAAAAATCTTCTTCGAAATCTGGTCCTGCAAGAAACAAGAACAGGGTAAGAAGACAACCGCACAATTAAGGGATTTAGCAAGACGACTAACAGAAACGAGATTATGAGAAAAGGTGGGAACATGAAGAACAGATGATAGCGTAATATTAGGAGAGAGACAAACATCGCCTGTACTTTTGACATTAAGAATAGACCCATCAACAATACAAACAGACTGGAATTTGGGAGCACCGGAAAAAGAGAATAAGGATGACTCACCAGTCATATGTTCATTGGCCCCGGAATCTAGAATCCAAGAGGGATTTCCTGTGACGACCAAGAGCCAATACTCCTGAGGCATTATGGCCAAGATGGATGAGGTGAGGTCGGGTGTGGGGGCTTGTCCCACATCGCCTGGGGTGAAGTTCCTGGACTAGTTTATAAGGATTAATCGCCCCTCTATATGCAACAAGGCCTTTTAAAATCGTGAGGGAGCTAAACACGAAAGAACTTCACAGTTAAGCATGTTGCTGCCAGAGCAGTACTAGGGATGGGTGACCCCCCTGGGAAGTTCTTTGTGTTTAGGCCCAAAGCAGACAATATTGTTGCTAGAAGGGGAGGTGGGTCGTTACATTTCCAGACCTAACATGAAGAGCAGTAGTAGGAGTACCTAAGGCCAAAGTTGCAGTAGGAATGGTGCCAGAGAGAGAACCTCGCTGAAGGAGAGTCCCTAGTTGAGACTGAAGCTGTCCCATCTGAGCCTGGAGCTCGAGAAAGTCTGGAGTAGCCTTGAGCTCGAGAAAGTCCGGAGTAGGAGCAGGAGTGGTTTTTGCAATAACCGCAGTGCGAGATGTAGTCTTCCCTTTATTGCGAGCATATTTTTCTCGCAATTCAGGGTGAAGCTTAAAACATCGATCTTTAACATGACCCAGAGTATTGTAGTGAGTGCAAAATGGGCGATTACCTGACCCAGGAGGACAGGAAGCAGTGCTAGAAGTGGCGGCAAATGCCATATGTTCAGGTACTGGAGATGACTCCGGTACGGGCTGAGGTTTAAGCAAGCGACGACGGCGCTCATCACCATCAATATTAGCAAATGCCTCAAATAGAGAGGGCATAGGAGATGTATTTAAAATCTGAGTTCGAAGAGATTCAAACTCAGGTTTTAAACCCATCAGAAACTGGTAGGTATGCAGGCGATTGAGACGTCGCAGGGCAATAGTGGCAGCCTCAGCGGGAAAATCACTAAGCGCTTCATACTGAGCAAGTTCCTCCCACCTGGACTGAAGAAAGCCAAAATAATCAGCAACTCAAACACCCAACGTTGCTTGGGAAGCTTGAGAAATTTCCCGATATAGCTCAAAGTTATGGGAATCATTGCACTCATGAGCATACATCTGCGTCAGAGAAGCCCATAGACTATGAACCGTATCATGGAACATGAACATGTGATAAATGCGATCTTCCATGGAATTGAACAACCACCCGAGAATAGTGCGATTGTCCATATCCCACTGAGCTAAGGCGGGACCCGACACTATGGGCTTTGGTTCAGTGCCCAAAATCCAACCTGATTTGCCTTTACCTCCAAGATAGAGGCGAAAAGAACGAGACCATGCAGCGAAATTACGTCCGTTCAACAACACACTAGTAACCCGGTGAGCAGGGGTGTGTTGAGAGAGAGAGAGAGATCCGGACGAGTGGGAGTAAGGGCGGTGTCCTTATTGGTCTCTTCTGTATTGGTCATGGTTTGGTTGAAAATTTGTAAGCACACAGAGAAAATGGAAGATCAAGGGCTGTCCGGAATAATCGGAGCACGAAGAAGGGCAACCGGAGAACACTCGGTAGCCCAACAAAAGAGAGAGAGGAGCACTAAGGCTCTAGTGCATCACCTGGATGCAAGGGAGGCCCATAGAGGGGCAAGCGGCAGCAGGAGAAGCTGCCGCAAGGGAAAAAGGCACTGGGCGACTGACTGGAGGTGTCGCCAAGGCTGGTGGAGGGTGCTGGAGGTGCGGCGAGAGTGGTGGAGGGCCTGGGAGTTGCGGCGGAGGTGGGAGAGTGTCTGGGAGTTGCGGTGCAGAGGTGGAGAAAGCCTGGGAGTTGACCGAAGATGGTAGAGGAGCTGGGTTAGGGTTTATTGGCTCTAATACCAAGTAGAAAACCAATGGGAATAATTTCTAATGATATTATTCAAGCTATGAGGATGTTTATATACACAAACATAGTTACAAGTTTATGAAAGAAAACCAGAAGAAGGAAAGAAACAAAAGAGGAAACAAGATCACCAAATCAAATCACAATCAAACCACAAGATAAGATCCTAATAAATTCTAAGTTGACTAAAATCTTATCCAGGGAATAATTATTTCCAACAGATTCACTCTGCTAGGTATTTACAATTTTTTTTATTTTCACGATTCTTCAAAAGTTGAAATATGTTTGAACCATTTTCATAGTTCTTCAAAAATTTCTGAAATTTTCACGAATATGAAATCTATTTTCAACATTTTGATGTTTAAAACCTGTCCACCTTTTTTTAAAAAAAAAAAAACTGAGATTTTTTTCCATGTCTTATGGTATAAATAATTTTCAAATTTATGTAGTTTTCAATTAGAAGAGGAAGGGTGTGTTTGATAACCCAATAAAGCGGTGAAAATTTCACTTATTGTTCAGTGAGTTTGATAACGTACCACTTAATTGAAAAAGCAACCAAAAAATACGAAAAAGAGAAAAACTCTACTAAAAATAATCACTGAATGCAAGTCTATTTCAGTACTTAAAATACTTTTTAGTATTTAATTTTTAGTTTTTTTAACAAACAGACCTGAAAAGATGGGTCTTTATGGCAGCCCCAAGGTCATTTCAACTTTCTAAAAAGTGGGTAAGAGTAGTTTAGGAATATTTTAATAAACTCAACATTATTCAATAAATAGAATAGGGGATTTGTTATGACTAATAAAAGCTCAGGGGAAAGTGTTGTTCTTCAAATCTGAAGGGGGCAAGTGTTCTTGGTTCAAACCTCATGGGTGGTAAGTGATATTATCCCTTATTTATATGACAAAGGACAGCAATAGACGACAATTACGGATAATTTTTTTTGAATTCCCACAACTATCTTAAACAGGCTCAAAATCACACGTGTGACTCTCCTGTAACCAAATATATATATATATATATATATATACGAAAATTCTCAGAAAATGGCGCCCTCCTATTTTGGCTGTCGGATCGTGTTTAAAAATTGTGAAATGACAAAATTACCCTTAATGAAAAAAATAGTCTGACGGCCAAAACAAGGCCCTCTTTAATAAAGAGATGACACAATTTTCTGAGCTGACTGTATATATATATATATATATATAATGAACAAATACACAACCTCCTTGAAAGGCAACGAATCGCAATCTCAAAAGTAGCAAATAGGTTTTAATTTGTATGGCCAGGTATTGCAGGGCACAATTTGCAACTTTATAACATAATCGCTGACCATTAATTTGATGCTTAAATCACAACATCCAACAAGAATCACGCGCAGATAAGAACAATATAACAGTATTACCCACATTTGATACCTAATGGAGTAGTACTTGATGAAATATACTAATCAAGTGATTTCATGTGGAGAATATAATATAGTAATCACAGTCCTTCCCAATGAGTCCAATTCCTAAACATGGGTAATAATGTACGGACTCCCCTGAAAGTAGATTCCTCAAGATGTATACATACATTACATGATATGCCGTTATAATTATTAATCCTGTTTTATTAGTTTCATATTAGCACTCTCTTTTTCTTTTCTTTTTTGGACGGGTGTCATAGGGCCCTGCGACTGGGGGTTAGTAGAGAAATACTCATTCTCGGGTTAGCAGTTAGTAACACAAACACACACAAATGGGGCGCGAAAGTACAGGGGAGCCAAAGCCCTCATTAAGAAACACTCCCTAGTGCAGCCCAAGATTTGAACCCATAACCACCCAATTCGGAGTATGGGTCCTTGGCCTCCTGGCCATCTCAGCTAGGAGAGATGGTTAATTAGCACTCTCTTAAGATTGAAGTTTGAAGGGTAGAATATTAACTTTGATAAGCATCATTGTCTCTCTAAAATTTCCCCTTCAACGGCTTTCGGTTTTCTCAAATTTGAAATGGATGCGAATCTTGTTGTGGAGAAAAAAAAAGGTAAATATACCCAATTGGATAGACCCAATATCTTTCTCCACCTCAGCAGATGCTCCAAATGGATCTCATATGAAGTCATATATTGCAAGAAAAAGTATGTGCATATATATATTTATGTAATTACCAAACTCCCCCGTTTACAGTTGTAAAATGATAGCTAAATCCAGTTGTATTCAAACCATATGCAGCTATATGCCCAAAAACATCTTCAAAGGTCAATACTATACACACATATTAACCATAACGTTTTAACTATATATATATATATATATATGTTTAAGAATAATATCTTCCTTTAAAGAATATGCAACCCCACCATGATCACACTTTGCATATTGATCTAGCTACTTATGACAAACTTGTTAATTTAGGTCCTTATCAGGCAATGATCAAGGATAGTATAGGAATCCAATCAAATATCTTCTAAGAACATTTAACTTTATGTTACTTGTCATCTGCTAAGCAGTAAAATCCACCACCCTTACACCTATATATATAGCTACCATGGGACTTCAGATTCTTCAAACCAGAGCCTTAGCATCTCTCTTCAACAGCCACTTATCTCACATTGTTCCTTCTATCTCTTTCTCTATCTTCACTTGTTCACTGAACTCTTAAATCAGCATTTCTTTCAGTAGCTTCTTATTCCTATTTTATAGCTAGCCATGGATACAGTGATGAGCTTGGTAGGTGAAAATTCAGTCGTGCTCTTCAGCAAAAGCTCTTGTTGCATGAGTCACACCATTATGTCATTGATACGAGACTTTGGGGCTAACCCTACGGTTTATGAGCTCGATGAACTTCCAAATGGAAAGCAAATCGAAAGGGCACTGCTGGCTCTAGGGCGTAAGCCGAGTGTACCAACTGTGTTCATAGGGCAAGAATTGATTGGTGGTGCTAATGAGGTCATGAGCCTCCATCTCAAGGGCAAGCTAGTCCCCTTGCTAATCAAGGCTAAAGCTATATGGGTTTGGAAAACCTAGCTCTGACACCATGTCAACGCAACTACTACAAAGTAACAGTTTTGCTCCAAGTAGAAGCTAAGAACAAGTACACTAGCTATCAGTAGTTTCTGAACCACCTTTTTGATGTACCAAGTTCAGTGACTACTCACGTCTTCTTTAAACTTTTTATATGTATTTTGCCTTTTGTTCAACTAAATAAAGTAATACTTTAGGAATTCACTGTACGTGTTTGGATCATCAATCCATGAATATTTCAAATATCTATATACGCATGCCAATTGACAAAGATATACTTGGAAACCAGTAAGCAGCACACCAATGTGCAGGCAACTTGGTTAACTGTACAGAGAATTGCAAAAATTTGGATTTGGCCTGGTGATTGATCGCTATGTTACACGGACTTCTGCCCGCATATGGAGTGTGGGTGGGGTGTCTTAATTAACTATCTGACTTCTCCAAACTACAAATTAAATCCTAGGATACAAAAACTTGACTTGAAATGTGTTTAAAATTGGGTACAAATACAAGGACACGTCAATAATAATAATAATAATAAAAAAAAAAAATTCTTAATTTTGAACTTCACTCTTTCTTTTCTTTAAATCACAAATGGAGGATGTCAAACAAATAGTGGAGAGACATGTAATATAGGTTGATAGTGGTGGGCACCCATAGGGCATAGGCCCTACCACGATCCTCTTAATGGAATTGCCAGGATTATGTGACGTGGTAACTAAAAGAATTTATAAAAGTCAGGCCACAGTTGTCTTGCATTATACCTCCTTGGACGTCCCCTCCTAGAGAAAGTGAGAATCTTCTAATGTCTTCTGAGACATGTAGAGTCACCGTCTTATTAATCATCGTCGACCTGTGCATGAGGCACGAGTTAAAGGTATTTTATTCTTTGATATATCTAGGACTTTGTACGGACTCTCTTGTACCCGTCATGGTTCTATTATCTCTATAGATAGTCTCAACTTTCACCTGGGAGTACGACATGCCCTTGATAATCTCTGCTGGCTAAAGCGGATAACAACTCCTAACAAACTACTGTAACTCTCTTTCTATTTACAACCCACAATTCTATTGAAGTACTGAGTTGGGGGGGGGGCATCAAAGGGAAAATACTCTCTCCTCAATTTGTAACAAAGGCTCCCCACCATGTCCATCAGAAACTAAATACGGTTGTTTTCAAAATGTATGCACAAGGTGGGTATGCTTACAGAAAATCTCAACGCGCTTAAGCCCATTATACTTCTGGAGAAGATGATAAGTGTCACTCATTGCTAATACAGACCAAAGGACACAGGTTAAATCGACTAATCCTGTATACAGATCTACTACCTGATGAACGAAACCATATACAGATAGATATGTACGACACGGTTCAATGTAGAAACACAAGTAACTGAACATATATAACGAACACCTACTCAAAAGGGGAAAAGGGGACAATTCACATGACTTCTCGCCACACTGTATTATTAGAATTTAGAAGCATCAAAAAAGGGCGCACAAACTTGTCTTCCACGAGGCATCAAGGACAATGTTCATATATGCATGTGATTTAAAAGGTTTAAAGAAAGAAAAACAAGAACAAGTATAATTGTCAATATAATGACAGGATTAGCTGACATCATAGTGATGACGTGAATCAATTCAAAACATGGTGCTGCTAGAAATTTAAAGAAAAGGTGTTGGAACTTTCAGCCTTTAAACAAATTAAAGCAGCAGAGCTTTGAACAGCAGTCCATTTAAAGGCCCATATGATCCTATTCGCACATAATCTAGTTGATAAAAGCATTAGTTGTTTTCTCTAATCATCTTTATCCATACTACTTGTACAAAAGAAGATGCCTTGGGCTTTATTTATTTATATGCAATAAAGTTCATAAACTGCCCTTATGGATAGTTTTATTTGGTTCTATTGTTTAAAATACATAATGTCAACGAGGTAGACCAAGTGGCCTCAAGGTAGTTCTCGCAGGGTCATCAATCAAGTTCTCCCACCATGTGTCGCGAAAGGTTTATGAGGTGCAATTGACCTGCATAAATGATAAAAATCGGTATGTGGGACTCTCACTCTCTCAGCCAAAAAGAAAAGAATACTTAACCTTCTTAAAGAGTCACTGGCCACCGAATCTAAATGTAAAAATTAGCAAACTGTTTGTGGGTGACATCTCAAAATCTTCCGCCAGTGCGATTTATCTACGCTATAGCACACCATAATCCAATACTTTAATTTGAACAGCAAGTATTGCGGGCAATATTTCAAACTTTTTAACATAATTGCCGACCACTGATTTTATGCCTACATCACATCTCAACAAAGCATCGCACGAGCTTAAGGACGATAAAAGACTACTAGCATTGACTAATAGTACTTTCAATCAAAGTTGTCAAATCGGGATTCGTATCGTGAATCGAAATGATACAAGTGAATCGAATCAGATTCGTGAATCATGAATCGTAAGATTCGGTAACAAATTAAAAAAAACCTATAACAATGATGAAAACAATGTAGAAGAAAAATAATCACATAATGATATAAAAACACATTTAATTTCATGATCACCATCTAACTAGAATATTTGGGAAGAGAAGAAAGTGAGAAAAATATTTTTGTTTACAATAAAATTTACAAATTATCTTATTATAATGGTTGGGACTTGGGACCAACTTTTTTTTAAAATAATAATAATAATAATAATAATAAAGTCACAAAATAGCTCTTGGCAGTCCTAGCCCAAGGCTGAAATCTGAGGCTCTGTTTTATTTATTTATTATTATTATTATTATTTTTTTATTTTATTTTTTTGAGGTGCTGAGGCTATGTTTTGGAGCTTGCAGTTTTGGTATAGTATGCTATATTGTACGGAGTATTAGTTATTATACAGATAATATATTATATTGTATACTCTTATGAATTTTCTCATCTGCTATATTCTATTATATATATATATATATCTATGATTAGTTGATAACGACCAGTCCACTTCATCATTTTAATACAAAGAAAACAAAAAAGAAAGTCAAAAAAGGGTTTCAAAGCCCCACCGACTGGAAAATACAAGGAGAAACAAACAAAAAAAAATAGAAAAGGAGAGAAAACTCTCTTGTGTGCAAGCCTAGAGAGTTCTAGGTCTGATAAATTGTATAGAATATTATATATATATATATATATATATGTCGACAGTCTCTCATGGGTTTTGGAATACTGGAGTAATCTCTTATGAGCTTCAGAATAGATCAAGAGTGGCCTGGGAGTGGGAAAACTACTCAGACATTGGCGTGAGAGGAATCACAGAATCGTAATTCCGATACATATCGTACAATATAGTACCAATTCATTCGATACGCTTGCGATTATTATCACCTTGTGATACATAGCGCACCTCTTCGTATCATTGAGCTTGTGTATCGTATCGTATCGTATCAAATTGTAGAATACGTATTGCGTATTGTAATTTTGACAACGTACAGAGCTTTCAATTAAATATACAAGTCAAGTGATTATGTATGGAGAATATCTTAGTCACATTCCCTCCCAATGAGTTCAATTCCTAAACATGGATAATAATGCTGTAGGTCCCGAAAATATCTTCTTCTATAGTACATATGCCACTACAATCATGTGTTTTTAGTTTCTTATTAGCATTCTCTAACAAGTGAAGGCTAGAATATTAACTTTGATAAGCATCATGTTCTCTCTCTAAAATTTTCCTGTCTTGTCATCTCACCGGCTTTCAGTCTTCTCAAATTTGAACTGGAAACGAATCTTGTTAAGGAGAAAATATGGTATACCCAATTGGATAAAAAAATTTCTCCACTTCAGCAGATGCTCCAAATGGATCTCTTATGAAGTCATATATTGCACGAAAATATGTGTAAATATACATATATTTATGTAATTACGATACTCCCCCACTTACAGTTGTAAAATGATAGCTAAATCCAGTTGTTTTCGAAAATTTGAAGCTATGTGATCAAAGAGTAAACTAGCTCAAATATACCTTAACTGATGGACTGCATTCATATTTTTCTTTTTCTTTTCTCCTTTTTGGTCTGATCATTCATCAAAACTTGCAGAAAAGCTCTTTCAAAGGTCAATACACATATTAACCATAATATTAACTCTGTTAGAGAATAATATCTTCCTTTAAGAATATGCAACCCCACCATGGCCACACTTTGCATATTGATCTAACTACTTACGAGACACTTGTTAACTTAGGTCCTCATCAGGCAAATATCAAAGATAGTATAGGAATCCAACCAAATGTCTTTCACAACATTTAACTTTTTTAATTTGTCAACTGCTAAGCAGTAACCACCACCCTTACACCTATATATATAGCTGCCATGGGACTTCAAGTTCTACAAACCAGAGCCTCAGCTTCTCTCTTCAACAGCCTCTTATCTCACATTGCTCTTTCTCTCTCTCTCTCTCTCTCTTCACTTTCTTCACTTCTTCACTGAACTTTTAAATCAGCAGTTTCTTCAGTAGCTTCTTATTCCTATTTTATTGCCATGGATACAGTGATGAGCTTGGTAGGTGAAAATTCAATCGTGATCTTCAGCGAAAGCTCTTGCTGCATGAGTCACACCATTAAGTCACTGATACGCGATTTTGGGGCTAACCCTACGGTTTACGAGCTCGATGAACTTCCAAATGGAAAGCAAATCGAAAGGGCATTGCTGGCTCTAGGGCGTAAGCCGAGTGTACCAACTGTGTTCATAGGGCAAGAATTGATTGGTGGAGCTAATGAGGTCATGAGCCTCCATCTCAAGGGCAAGCTAGTCCCCATGCTAATCAAGGCTAAAGCAATATGGGTTTGAAAAACCTGGCTCTGATAACATGTCAACGTGATTATATTCAACGATCTGGTTTAGTATAGACTTAGAACAAATATACTAGCTATCAGTAGTTCTGAACTACCTTTTTGATGTACCAAATTCAGTGACTACTCACGTTTTTAACATCTATAGGTATTCTGCCTTCTACTAAATAAAGTAATACTTCAGTAGTCAACTGTGTTTGGATCATCAATCCATGACCATCTAAGGATAAAAACCTTTATCTAAACTTTCAGTAGTCAACTTGAGGTAGGACACGGTTCATCCATTTAGATTCTATACTTGAAAAGACTTTTATTTCATATGCAGGGAACTTAACTGTACAGTGAATTACAAATTTGGTAAACCAAGTAGTATCCTATTATGAAGTTCTATAATAAAGAAATAAAACAGAATGTAGCTACTTAGCATGTATCAGTACCAAGAACTAAACTGTACAGTGAATTGCAAATTTGGTAAACCATGACATGAGGTGTAGTGTTATAAGTTCAATCTACAGAAATAATCCAGCAAGTAGCTACTTAACATGTATCACTATTATATCACTACCTGTACTTCATAGTTCAAAGCATGTATTTGGCTTGGTGATTGATCACTATGTTACACTTGGGGCTGGCAATCACAGCCCATGCCCCGCCCAAACAAGCCCGGAATGCATGGGGTTCGGTTTGGTTGTATTTCACGAAATTGGGCTGGCCACATAAACCTATATTTAATGAGCGGGCTGAGAGCCGACCGTTAAGAACCCACGACCACTCTTCTTTATGTCATTTATTACTGCCACACCTTTTCTCTCTCTTTCAAACTGATATCCTCCCTCTCTCTCTCTCTCTCTCTCTCTCTCTCTCTCTCTCTCTCTCTCTCCATCTTTTTCTTCATCAATTTGTCCTTTTTGGAATCTCTCTCTCTCTCTCTCTCTCTCTCTCTCTCTCTCTCTCTCTCTCTCTCTCTCTCTCTCTCTCTCTCTCTCTCTCTCTCTCTCACATACACATGCATATATGTGTCTGTAAAATGTGCAATATAGACACATGCATACAGAATATGTAACTGAGAAACCCATTTTTGAGTATTGTGCATCATGGATGTACCAATGACTTGGGATGAATCCTTGAGGTATTTCACTCCCTTTTGTTCTTTTTTGTGCATTATCAAGGATTCTTTTTATAAAATTGGGCAATAGAATCTCTCGAGGATTTCCTGCTCAAGATTTAGGATATACATATCAAGATTTATATATTGTACGTGTGTCTAAAAGTACATGTTTAAAAACTGTAAGCCTGTAATTTTGATATTTTTAGCTTTTTTTCCCCTTAAAAAAAAAAAAAAACACACACACACACACACTAGGGCTAAATTACTTATATTTTTTGGTGCCAAGCTCAGTTTTTTTTTCTCCTTAAAATAAAAAAACCGGGTAAACCTCCCGAACCCAATAGCTTGCATGAGAGTTGTTTGCGGGTTTCAGCCCGTTTTGGGCCGACTTGTGTCCGCATATGGAACATGGTTGGGTGTCTAGCTATCTAACCTCTCCAAACTCCAAATCCTATGATACAAAAGGTTGACATGAAATGTGTTCAAAAATTGGTACAAGTACAAGGACAGTCAATGTTCAATTTTATCTTATTTCTTCTTAATTTTGAACTGGTTCTTGCTTTTCTTAAACATCGCATATTGAGGATGTCGGAATCATCTTGGAGAGGCATGTAATATAGGTTGATAGCGGTGGTACCCATATGCCCTACTGTGATCCTCTTAATGGGATTGCCAGGATTATGTGACTTGGTGACTAAAGATAAAGAATTTACGAAAGTTGGTCACAGTTGTCTTGCATTATACCTCCTTGGTCCTTCTATAGAAAGTGAGTAGAGTCACTGTCTTAATCATCGCCTTACCGACATGAACTATCATCGCCATCCCGTGCTTGAGCTAAGGTTTTTTCTTCTTCGATATCTAGATCTTTGTACGGACTCTCTTGTACCTGTCATGGTTCTCTCTCTATAGATAGTCTCAACTTTCACCTGGGAGTCTAGGACATTCCCTTGATAATCACTGCTGACCAAAGTGGATAAGCACTCCTAACAATCTGTAACTCTCTTTCTATTTACAAACCACAATTCGATTGACGTATTGAGTTGAGGCATCAAAGGGAAATACTCTCTCCTCAGTTTGTAACACAGGCTCCTACGATGTCCATCAGAACTATATTCAGTAGCTTTCTAAAAGTGTGCTCAAGGTAAGTGTCACTCATTGCTAATATACAGACCAAAGCATACAAGTTACATCTACTAATCCTGTACACAGATCCACTACCAGATGAACAAAACCGTATACACATATGCATGATAATGTTCAAAGTAGAAACACTAGTAACGGAAACATATAAAGCAACACCCAAAAAAGGAAGAATATATACGAGGACAAATCACATGATTTCCAGCCACAATTCATTTATACATTAGAAGCATCAAAAAAGGGCACAAACTTATCATCCACGAGGCATCTAGGACCATGTTCATACATGCATGTGATTTAAAAGGATAAAAGAAAGAAAAAGAAGAACTAATATACTTGAAAATATAATGATAGGATGACCTGACCTCACAGTGGTGTCGTGAATCAAGAAAAAATGACACTACTAGAAATTTATAGAAAGGGTTGAACTTACATCAACAAAAGCAGCAGTTCTTTTAAATGCCCCTATAATCCTATTCACATATGGTCTAGTTGAGAAAAAATTAGTCGTTTTCCCTAATCATCTTTATTCATACTACTAATACAAAAGAAGATGCCGTGAGCTTCATTTATATGCAATAAGCCCATAGAAAGCCCTTTTGGATAGTTTTATTAGGTTCTATGGGTTTAAAATACATAATGTCAAGAGGTAGACCAAGTGGGACATGTCTCAACATAGTTCTCAATGGGGTCATGAATCAAGTGCACCCACCATGAGAGAAATTAGTATTGTGAAAGGTTTAAGAGGTATGGAGAATTTACCTGCATAAAAAATTAAATCGGAACTTGGGACTCTCTCTTTGCCATAAAGTTGAGAAAAAAACAAGCTCCTTAAGAGGCAAAGAATCTAAATCTCAAAATTAGCAAATTGTTTATGGATGACATCTCAAAATCTTCTGCCGAATCGAGTTATCTAGGCTAAAGCACACCATATTCCAATACTTTAATTTAAACAGCCAGGTATTGCGGGCATTATTTGAAACTTTTTAACACAATCGCTGACTGTTGAGATTATAATCCCACATCGGGAATTTAAAGCCTTGCTACTCAATACAGATCATGGGGCTACTCCACCCCTTGCCATTTGGTTTTGGATGCTCCAATTTCAACATGGTATCAGAGCAGGTTATTGTTAGGCCCAGTTTGGCCACATGTGCTCCACATTTTACCCTATCCCAGTAATCCACACGTTTGGCTCTCAGTCATGCCACATATGCGGGGACGTGTTGAGATTATAATCCCACATCGGGACTTTAAAGCCTTGCTACTCAATATATAAGATCATGGGGCCACTTCACCCATTGCCAATTGGTTTTGGGTTGAATGCTCCAATTCAACACCGACCACTAGTTCTATGCCCAAATCAGAACTTGAACAAAGAAACATACGAGTATAAGGACTATTATAATAGTACTACCCACATTGACTAATAGTACTTTTAATAAAATATACTAGTCTAATGATTATGTATGGACAATATCTTAGTCACATTCCTTCCCAATTAGTTCAATTCCTAAACATGGAAAATGTTGTAGGCCCTGAAAGTATCTTGTTCTAGCTATTGTACAAATATTATTATAATCAAGCATTCTCTTAAGATTGAAGAGTAGAATATTAACTTTGATTAGCATCATTTTCTCCCCTAAAATTTTTCCTTTCTGATGATTGCATATCTATTGAATGAATCATAGGGTTACAAGGAGGATATATATATACTTAAGACTAACCTACAATATTTTTCTAGTTTTCCAATGTGGGACAACCACATACTAAACACACATATACAAAACACTATAAATTACATAACTGCCCTTTAACACTCCCCTCAAGCTGGAACATACATATCATATGCACCCAACTTGTCACAAATGTATTTCTCTCAAATCCCACCCAACGCTTTAGTAAACAAGTCGGCTAACTGATCTACGGACTTCACATAAACTATATGAATAACAGTTTGCAAAAGCTTCTCTCGAACAAAGTGACAACCAACTTCAATGTGCTTCGTCCTTTCATGAATTACAGGATTAGAAACGATGTGAACCGCAGCTTGATTATCACATAACAAATTCATCGCCAACTCCGCTAACAAATGTTTTAGCCACACTAGCTCACAAGTGGTGTGAGCCATAGCCCTATACTCTGACTGCGCACTAGATCGGGCAACAACAGTTTGCTTCTTACTCTTCCACGACACAAGATTGCCTCCAACCATAACACACTAGCCAGTAGTAGACCTCCTATCACCAGGGGAACCTACCCAATCTACATCGATATACCCCTCAACACATGTGCGATCGTGGTCCCTAAACAACAAATCACGTCCTGGAGCTCCTTTAAGATATCTCAATATACGTATCACAATCTCCCAATGGGTTGATCGAGGACAATCCATAAATTGGCTAATCACACTAACTGGGAATGCAACATCGAGTCTAGTCACTGTTAGGTAATAAAGCTTCCATACAAGACGCATGTACTGTCCCGGGTCATCGAGAAGCTCCCCCTGGTCTAGTAACAACTTAGTGTTAGGATCCATAGTAGCATCCAAGGGCTTCGGCCCCAACATACCTATCTCAGAGAGGAGGTCAAGGACATACTTTCTTTGAGAAAGGCAAATCCCTTCACTAAATCTAACCACTTCAATTCCCAGAAAATACCCAAGTTGTCCCAAATCTTTAGTTTGAAACTTCTTTTGCAAAAAGGATTTTAATACCTGAATTCCCTTGGAATCATCACCAGTAATAACAATGTCATCGACATAGACAATGAGTAGGATTTTACCTACTGAGGAGTGTCTATAAAAGACAAAGTGGTCAACGCCACACCTCTGGAGACCAAATTCAGCAACTACCTCACTAAATCGCCCAAACCAAGCACGAGGGGACTGTTTCAGGCCATACAGGGACTTCCTCAATCTACATACCATACTAGACTCCCCTTGAGCAACAAACCCAGGTGGTTGGTCCATATACACTTCCTCTGAAAGAGTGCCATTCAGAAAGGCATTTTTGACATCCAACTGATGTAAAGGCCAGTGATTGGTAGCAGCGAGAGAGATAAAAAGGATAAGTGAAGCAATCTTGGCAACTGGAGAGAATGTCTCAAAATAATCAAGACCATAAACCTGGGTATAGCCCTTGGCGACTAGACGGGCTTTCAGTCGGTCAATTGTGCCATCGGGGTGCATCTTAATAACGACACCCAACTACAGACTTCCCATCTGGAAGAGGTACTTCCCAAGTACCAGTTTCTCTCAACGCAAGCATCTCATCCTCCATAACCTGTCACCAACCTAAATGGGAAAGAGCCTCTGCAGTGGACTTAAGAATAGAGATAATAGACAAAGAGGCAACAAACGAAGAGAAAGTAGGAGACAAATGATTATAAGAGACAAAATTAGAAATTGGGTGAGAAGTACAAGTCCGCTTACCCTTCCGGAGAGCAATTGGAAGGTCAGAGTCTGACTAAGGCTGATTTGAAGACGTGGAATCTGTAGGCGGAGTAGCAGAATCCGGAATGATCTCAACATTCTGACGATGGCGGGAGTATGTCCAGAGGTCAGGGCGGTCCAATCCAGATACCGGAGGTAATGAAAGCGGTAGGGGAAGCACACAGGTAGGATCAGTGATTGAGTGAGACTCAAGAGTAATATGGTGTTGACTCAAAGAAGGTAACATCGGCAGAGACAAAGAAGCGACGCGACGAAGGACTGTAACAGCGGTAACCTTTTTTGGTTCTAGAATACCCTAAGAAGACACTTAATAGGACGTGGGTCCAACTTATCAGTACTTGGTATAAGTTGATGCACAAAACACACACCCGAACACATAGGGAGTAACGGGGAAAGGAGATGTAGTTGGAAACAAGGTAGCATGGGGTGTGCACCCGTCAAGGACTGAAGAGGGCATACGGTTAATCAATTGACAAGCAGTAAGAACTGCATCACCCCAAAAACACTTGGAAACCCGCATTTCAAATAACAAGGTACGCGTGATTTCTAATAAGTGGCAATTTTTCCTTTATGCAACACCATTTTGCTGAGGTGTGTGAACACATGATGATTAGTGAAGCATTCCCCATTGTGTCATTAAGAGGTGAATGGATGGGAAAAATATTCTTGTGCATTGTCACTACGTAAAATTTGAATAGGGACATTAAACTGGGTTTCAATTTCATTACAAAATGCACAAAAAATAGAAAATAGCTCAGAACAACTTTTCATTAAATAAAGCCATGTAGTTCTGGTATAATCATCAACAAAGCTAACAAAATACCAATACCCCTTAATGGAGGTTATACAGTATGGACCCCAGACATCTAAATGCACGAATTGAAAAGGACTAGACACACGTTTATTGACTCAGGGAGCAAATTGGACACCAATTGACACGACTCACACTCTAACACTCCGTTTGGTTTGATTGTAGAATATAATATAATAGAAAAGAATAAAATTGGAATTCTAGTTTTGTGTTTGGTTTTTCAATTCTATTCAATTTTGTTGTTTGCTTTTAAGCTGGAAATGAATTAAATCAAAGTTATTTCCCACATTGCCCCTGTTATGTTATAAGATCAAACCTAGGAAGAGATTAGTAACAAATAGCTAACCCCAAACCACTGAGCAAAAAAAAAAAAGCTAACCCCAAACTAAATTCGAAATTCATGGTTGCTTCTTTAGAAAATCTATGTATATATATGAATCTATGTATATATATGTATAACTGTGTATACAAAGATTCTCTAAAGAGGGCGCCCTCTCTTTATTAAAGAGAGGGCCTCTGTTTTGACCGTCGGATCGTGTTTAAAAACTGTGAAATGACAAAATTGTCATTAATGAAAACACAATCCGACGGCCAAAACAGAGGCCCTCTCTTTAAAAAAAAAAAAAAGGGCGCCCTCTTTAGAGCCTAACTGACTGTGTATATATACATATATATATATATGTTTTTGAACATCACAGTAACAATTTCATCAAGATGATATACAATATACATATAGATAGATATAGCCGAGATATATATATATATATATATATAGAGAGAGAGAGAGAGACAGACGAGAGGAGATAAGAAGAGAGAGACAGACGAGAGGAAAGAGAGAGACAGTTACCTGTTCTAGCGCCGCCGAGATTGGGACGAGAGTTGCTGTTTTATGTTTGTATCAGAATGGTGTATAAAGTATAACCTAGACCAAGGGTATGGTGGGTATTTAGTATAAAAGATAGGAATATTTTGGGAAAGTAAAGTTTATGTAAAAAATCCCAAATCAATTCTTGAAGAATCCGACCATTTTGGTTAGGATTTGTAAAGCCCCAAAACAAGAATTGGGTGGATTTCAAAATGAATTCTTTTGTTGTTTTGTGTCAAAACAAACATAAGAATTCCACAAACAAGAAATGCAAATGAATTCTTTGTGGCATACCAAACGGAGTGTAAGGAAGATAAATGACTCAAACTAGGCACTGCAGCTTCAAATTGGCCAATGAAGGATGACCACGGCGGCAATGAATTCGGTGAGGTGACGCAGTAGCAGGACAAACTGTGAGAGCAGAAGATGCAGGCAGACCATCAAAATAGTAGAGACCATTGAATTCATGCCCTACGTCAATCGTCTTCCGAGTCGTCAAATCCTGAATAAGAATAGAATCAGAAGGAAAAAAGAAAAAGAAAAAAAGCATTAAGACTTTTAGTCAACTTCGTAACAGATATCAAATTAAAAGGCGAACGAGATATATAAAGGACTGATGACAAGGACAAAGATGGAGATTATTGGACAGTTCATATTCCTTCAATAGCATAGAAGAGCCATCTGCCAAGGTCACAAAGGGTAACGAAGATGACGATTCAAAAGATGAAAAAAAGCTTGATATACCTGTTAGATGATCGGTGGCAGCAGAGTCAATTACCCAAGGTGCAGAACGGGAAGAAAGATAGGCAGTGGATGTACCTTTTTGAGCCAATGAGGTACTATGAGCAGATGCCTGCAGAGATGCCTAGAACTGGAGGAATTGTGAGTACTCTTCACGAGAGACAGAAAAATGATCATCAACAACAGGAGCAGGAGCAGGAGCAGGATGGTGAGTATCACCAGTAACAGCAGCATTTGCAAACCGTGCAGGGCGACCAATGAATTCCCAACATGTTTCCCTAGTACGGCCATCCCTATCACAATTAGTGCAATGTCGTGGGGGACAACCTCTCCCACGGCCTCCACGCTCACCACAATGACCTCCACCACAGCGGGGATTACCACCACCCCTACCGACAGTGGGTTGTGGAGCCTGAGTAACGACAGCAGAGTTGTCGGTAACAGAAGGATTTGGAGTCTAATCTCGATAAGTAATTCTCAGAACACGCTGATATGTATCAGCAAGAGAGGGCTGAGTGGTACCCCCAAGAATTTGGGACCGAATTGGCTCAAAATCGGATTTCAATCCAGCAAGAACAGCCATTTGCTCCCGCTGTGTCTATTGTTCCTTTGCAACAGTAGTGATAACTCGTCAACCAACCGTTTAAACGAAGCAAAATAATCGGCCACTGACAAATCACTCTGTTGCAACTGAAAATACTGAAAAGAGAGATCATACATCCGAGTCAAATCACTAGAGTACAAGAGATGTGCATACTCCCAAATCTCCTTACATGTGCCCAAGTGACCACACATATCCGCAACTTGCGGTTCCATAGAGTTCCAAAGCAAGGCGACAATTTGAGCATCCATTTGTCTCCATTGCTTAATAGCCTTGTCATCAGTGGTGGGAGCAGTCCCTGTAAGGTGATCATCGTGACCCAAGCCAGTGAGGGCAATGGTGACCGCCCTAGACCATTGTAGGAAGTTGGAACCGCTCAACTTTCAATTGGTCAGTTGTGGAAGAACTTTAGACTCCATAAGGGTAAGGATGAAATTCGGTTGGGCCTGTTTGAGAATATGGGAAAGTTTGGGGCTTCTTAGGAAATATAGAAAAGATTAGGGACAGTTCTGAAAATGTGTTTGAGACTATGTTACCCGGACTTGGCATCAAAGGTGCCGTACCCGTGTCGACGTGGGTATGAGAAGGATACTGACATGGAATATGTGTCGGACTTGTTTCGTACCGTGTCGGACATGTTTCATGGCTTGCTATCAAAAATATAATCTAAAGACGAAAATTGTTTTCTAGACTCAAGTCTTCTTATCATATTTAGACTATTTTTAAACTATGACCCTATTTTAAAAGTATTAAAATTAAAATACTTGATTTTTTGTCTTGCATAATATGCAAAACTATTATATAAATTTATAATATTTACTTAAATATAAACATGTCCCCGTACCCGTACCCTGTTATGGATCTTTTTTTTGCCGAGTCCCCTTATCCTAATATTTGGCAGTTTGACAAGTCCGACCTCCGAATACATCTACGTACCCGACACTCGTACTCGAGTCTGGGTAACATTGGTTTGAGAATATGGGAAAGTTTAGGGCGTTTCTGGAAATATAGAAAAGTTTGAGGGCAGTTCTGAGAATATGGGAAAAATATGGACTGTATTGAAAAAATCAAAAAATAAGATAGATATGTGCAACGGTGCAAGACAGAAAGGCAAATGGATCGCGAAGGGACCGAGACAGATCGCAAAGGGGTGAGTTGCGATTAGGGTTCCGTGGCTGCGATAGGTCAAGGTAAGGGTCAAAGGGGGTTCGCGAGGCTCAAGTAGGTGATGGCTGGGGTTGCATGAGAGTTCGCGAGGCTCAAGTAGGTCACGACTAGGGCTTTTGATGAGCAGGAAGGTCCCGGCTAGGGTTGACACAGTGATGGGTTTCTCGGTTTCACAGATGGAATCGGCAATGAAAAAAAAGTTTCTCGATTTCGCAGAAATCGGCAACCAATTGATCTTACTATAGGGATCGACAATGGAGCAGTCTCAGGTAAACCTGCTCTGATACCATGAAAGGGTTGTATATCTATTGAATGAATCATAAAGGGTTACAAGGAGTATATATATATACTTAAGACTAACCTACAATATTTTTCTAGTTTTCTAATGTGGGACAACCACATACTAAACACATATATACAAATACTATAAATTACATAACTGCCCTTTAACACTTGTCATCTCATCGGCTTTCGGTTTTCTCAAATTTGAACTGGATTTGAATCTTGTTATGGAGAAAAAAGGGTATATCCAATTGAATAAACCCAAAAACTTTCTCCACCTCAGCAGATGCTCCAAATGGATCTTTTATATAGAGCCAAAAAAAAAAAAAGGTATACTTGAATAAACCTACTTATGTAATTAGCATACTGCCCCACTAATGGATGTAAAACGATAGCAAAATCCAGTTGTTTCCAAAATATTTGCATCCCAAAAAAAAAGATATGGATCAAATTAATCTTAGTTGATTAAGAACCAAATTCATGTGCTCTTTTCATTACAGTCGATCATTCATCCATACTTGCACAAGAGAATTTCAAAGTCCAAACTCCAATTCCCACACTAACCATAATATCAATATGTTTAAAATAGCAACTTTAAGAATATGCAATGACCATGGTAAATTTTGCATATTGATCTGACTACTCATGCGCAACTTGTTAATTAAGGCCCTCATCAACCAATGATAAAGGTTAGCTTGGGGGAATCCAATCAAATATGAAATATCTTTGAGAAAATTTAACTTTTTGTTGCTTGTAATGTGCTATGCAGTCAAATCCACCACCTATATATAGAACTACCAGCAGACCTCAAGTTCTTCAAACCAAAGCCTCAGCTTCTCTATTCACCACCCTCATATCTCACTGACAATTCTTCGATCAGCAATTCCTTCACAAGTTTCTTAGTCTTTGTCATCGGTGATGAGCATGGTAGGTGAAAAGTCTGTCGTGATCTTCAACAAAAGCTCTTGTTGCATAAGTCACACTGTTAAGTCGCTAATATGCGATTTTGGTGCGAACCCTTCAATTTTTTAGCTCAATGAGCTTCAAAACGGAAAGCGAATCGAAAGGGCACTGTTGGCCTTAGGGGCTAAACATAGTGTGCCAACTGTGTTTATAGGGCAAGAACTGATCGGTGGTGCTAATGAGGTCATGACCCTCCATCTCAAGGGCAACTGGTTCCCTTGCTAATCAAGGCTAAAGCTATATGGGTATGGAAAAACACAACCTATGCTATCTAACTCTATTACCAAGTCAAAGCAACTATATAAGTAACGGTTTTTATCTAGTAGAAACATAGAACACGTGTACTAGCTATGAGTAGTTTTTGAACCACTTATTTGTTGTACCAAGTTCAGCAGCAACTCATATTTCAACCTCGATATCTATTTTGCTTCTTTTTTTACTAAATAAAGTAATAGTTTAGTATACTGTGTTTTGGATCATCAAACTGTGGATATTTCATATATTTTACATGTGCATGTCTAAGATATACAAGGAAGGAAAATAGTAAGCAGCAAGGCAATCCGCAGGTAACTTAATTGTACAGTGACATGCAAATTTGGTATGCCAAGTTGTATCATATTATGAAGTTCAATCATTACTGTAGTTACTTAGCATGTATTGGTGTATCAAGAACTTTGCTGCCAGAAAATTAAAACATTTAATTTAGAAATTAAAAGATGTCCACTTTGTTTTCCATTTTAAACACAACTGACCATCAAAATGTTTTCCAATATGCATCATGATATAATCCACGGAACTGGGACCATCCAGAAATTTATACATACATACTAGAAGCATCGAAAGGGGCAGAAACTTGCACAAACTTTTCTTCCAGAATGCATAGAGGACCAAGTTCAAATATGCATGAGATAAAAGGAAAAAAGAAAAAAGAAAAATAACTACTATCAGTGCAACTACAAATTTTGTCATTCAGTTTTGCACAATAAAATACACAATATGAATTTAGTGTTGGGGTGGGGGTGAATTTAATTTACTAGACTCTATATAAGAACACAAAAATTAAGGTTCTAATACAGAATTTGCTAAAAATCAATGCTCTAAAAACATAATGAAGACTGGGAAGGGCTTACATTTTGTACAATATAGATCTTTCATCGATTTATTGGTGAAATATGTGGCAACAAGAATTGCGTCAATTATCAAAATAATCTTTCAAGACGGGGTTATTCTGCTCCACGATTGCATTCCTTCGCCAATTCTCCACTGCTCTCTTAACAGTAGCATCTGCCGCAAGTATCTCCTCTGCAGAAAACTTGTGTTCTATTATTCCCAAAGGTCCAGGCTGCAATACCTTAACCACAGTTTCCATCTCCCTCTCCAGTTGTCTAAGAACGAGAGTCAAATGACGAATTTTCAAAAATGACAATATGAAATCAAAGTGAAAGTGAAACTAGCAGTCAAATTGAAGAAGATATATCTCATTCTTCATTATTCACTATGAAGTACGAATCAGTAAGTCCGTACAAAAAATGAAACCTGTTTGACAGCAACTAAGCATTTACAACAAAAAGTGCAAGAGATCATATTTTAACATAACCTAAATCAATGAGTAATTAAACAAAATTACTAGATCCATAAGCCATATAAAAGTGCTTAATCTATATATATATATATATATATAATCAGAGCAGTTTCCGCAGAGTCTTTGAATTTTTTTTAAATAAAGTTCTCTCTTTTTTTCTTTAACTATAATCTGATAGAGTTGAAGTTGAAAAACTCGATTTGGAGCATATAATATGGTTTAAGTTTTTTCAGTAATTAACTATATTTCACAATATAACAATGATGTCAATTTATAAAAATTTCTTACTAATGAAGATTCTTGAACTGTTTCCATTTCTTTTCTTTTAGTTTTAAAATTTCTGGCAGGGCAAGATAATAGTAGTATTGACAAAATCAAAAAACGGATCGAACATATAATTTTGCTCCACATTGTATATATTCGTACTAATGCCTTGCAAAATCAAAACTAATAGCAAACCCTAACAAACAAACTGGTTTAAATAGGAAAAGAAAAGCCCAACTAGAGTTATCCAAGATTTCCACACTAACACGATAAACGTATGCAGACGTGCTTATATGTGTGTTTTTGTGTGTGAGCGTGTGTCAGAGAGAGAGAGAGAGAGAGAGAGAGAGAGGAGCACCTGAAAAGTCCAGAAAAGGGCAACGAACTGCCGATCCTGGCAAAAGACATTGGCAGTGCACGGCGATGGAAATTTGATTGATTTTCGCCCAATTGCCCAAAACAATTTGATTTTGATTTTGATTTTGATTTTGATTTTGCCGTGCTTTTTTCCTTTCTATAAGTATGGGTAAACAAAAGACACCGTATTGGCTGGTATATAAAGCGAGGTTACAATTTGGAAAAGGCGTAATATTTGGGCACTAACAAATTTCACACCCACACCCACGTAGTGGAATTTGTTAGTGCCCCTAGTATTGTTGTTGGAAAAATGACACGACTAATGCTACAAACACAACACATTACACAATAGGGTTTTAAATGCCTTGTATCCTATGATGTTTGAATTTTTTCACAGTTTTATATGCTTACACAGCACAGGGTACAGGCATTGTAATGTGTTGTGTTTGTAGCATTACTCCTTGGGACACACTCAAAGACACAATTTTTGGGACACAACCCAAGATGTGTATCTATCTCTCTCCTGTGTCACTGTGGGGTCCAGTGACATCACAGGAGAGATATTGACACATCTTTTGGATTGTGTCTTTGGGTGTGTCCCAATCTTTACCCTTGGAAAAAATGAAGGGTTAATTTCATTGTACCCCTTAGTATAGATCTATTTTTATTTTTTTCCATATGCTTCAAAAGTGGACATTTAACCTCACTTTTGTCCAAAACAGCAAGGGTTAAAGTGTCCACGTTTAAAAAAACATGCACATACTTCCCAATTATTGGAAGTTTTCTTTTCTTTTCGTGGCTGTTTGAGGAAGGTAAAGAATCGATTTTGTAGTTCATAAGTGAACCAATTTTAGAAATTAAAGTATTTGGTGAGTCAATATTTGGTATAGAAGTCCGTGCCAACTGCCAAGCATAACTCTTTTAAAACTGATTATTTGTCAAACTAGCAATATCTTGTGACTCTCACAGAAACCTCATGAAAAGCGAGATGATCGTGGTCTAATTTTAGACTTTTCAAGCCGACTAGGGTTTGGAGATCAGAGAGAACCTTTTAATGATTGTGTTTTACACATGAGTATACAAGTACAGGCTATTGTAAAGTATTACATTTCTCTATTATTGTCTGAGTAATGCTAGGCTTCCCAAATGTGGTTTTCTGTGAAGCACGAACATTTCTAAGAAAGCCACGTGTTGCGTGTCGTATCGTGTTCGACACACGGACACGAACACTTCATGGACACTTTTACTGCAGTGTGGACATGTAATTTTTTAGAATTTTGTCGTGTCGACGTGCCGGTGTCGTGTCCTATCCGTGTCGGAGTGTCCGTGTCCGTGCTTCATAGGTGGTTTTCAACAAGTGTGGCATTGTGTTGGATACCATCTTTGGATACAGAATCTGAAAGGCATAGCATAACTCTTACTGTGTAGCAGCTAGGAAGCACAGACTCTTTTAAAAGGTCGATGTGTCCGCACCAGCACGCCGCATTGGTGTGGATTCTTCTCAGATGCAGTAGGGGCTTTCTTTCAGTTTTTTTTTTTCCCCATAAAAAGGGGTTCTTAGCAGAATTTTAAAAACTTTAAAGTCAATTTAAGAATTTGTGAGTTGGATTACACGTCAAAAGGCTAGTATGGCTTATTTATACTTGTTATTTGTCTTAATTGCATAAAAAATCAAGATAATGTGTAGTTTACTGTTTATACATTTATATAAAAGTATATTTTTTTACTAATTTTATGGAAGTACCCCTACACCTACACCCTTTATTTTTCGAAAAGTGACGAATCCTCCGCACCCGCGTCCCTGCGTATGAATCCCCACACCCGTACCGGTGCTTCCTAGTTGTAGCAGTAATTTAACACAAACTCACATTGGTATGTAGCAGTACTCACAACATTCTCAGAATGGTATACTGAGTGGATTTAACATATATATTGTCATTCGGGTCTTGTGGGCTATGCCAGTTTCTTTTAGACATTTACTTGCCAAGCGCTTCTATAACATATATGCCATTTCTGGACTTTGATCCCACCCATCATGTAGATTATGCCATGCCAGTAGAATGTGTTGTCTATGTTAATGCATTGTATGCTAAATTCTTAATCAAATGGTTTTAATTTTTTCATTGGGTTAGTACTACATAAGTAGATCCATCCACACACATCACAATGCACCCCCATGTTGTCTATGTTAATGAATTGTGTGTATATCAAACGGTCTTGTTTTTTTCATTTGATTAGCATATAAGTAGATCCAAGACACCATCCACAACTCCCAAGCTGTTATACACTTTCCAGAATGATATGAAGTTGATTTACCTTGCATTGTCATTGATGAACATGTACATGTTGATCATTGCCAATAAATTTAAGTACTATGTTTGTGGCATTTGTTGGGGCTTTTTTTTTAGTTATACTATTCGGACTACTGTAAAATGTTTCAGAGATGCCATGTTTGTAATTAAAGAGAATTTGCAGTTTCATCTCTCACTTTTAGTTCTCATTGGCCTGTTTGGCAAACTTCTGCGATTGGAAGGGCTGCCTCTGCGATCGCAAGTTTCTGCGGTTGCCATTGCGACTGCGATTGGCCCCCTCCAAACCACATTTGGGCCGCTAGAAGCAGCTCTTTAACTGCAATGATGTCCTCCAAAAGATTAAGCGACGCCAGAGTGATAAAAAAAATTGGATGCTTGAAGATATGTGAAATATATTTTCATATTGTAGCTCAAATAATTTTCATACACCTTAGACAACCCTTTAGAATACATGATTTGATCGAGTGCCTGCCTTCAAAACCCCGACAAGAAAGAAAAAAAAAAACACCCGAGTAATCCCGCTGAACACAAAAACACAGCATCAAATATCAACACTAAGTGAAATCACACAGAAACACAGTTACAAACTATACACTCTTCTTATACTCGATATATGTATTATCACGAAAGTGAGTGACGCCTTCGCTTCTGAAACAAATGCCGAGTTTCAGAATTAGCCTTACCACCAATAGGCTTAATATCTTTCATCCGGAACAAGGAATTGAGCTTGCTAAACTTTTTTGTGAACGACTTGAATAACTTATTAGCTGGATGTGTTCTTACGAGCTCTTGCTTCATAGAAACGTGGTCCTTTTCCAAGTCGGTTAGTCTCATTCTCATTCTCGCAACTTCAAGCTTCAATTCTCTGTTTTCTCTTCTCACCGATGCATAATTATCTCTCGGTGAAATGCATCCACTTCCGGCTCCACTGCCTGAACGCTGAGGGAATTGACCGTTGATTGAGCCAAAGAAGAACTGGTTGTGGCCCCCATTCATTGCATTTCGAAGCCTAATTTGCTCAAAGTATAGCACTTGGACGGCCATTTGAACGGGTAGTCTTTCGTTCTGTGCAGCGTGGCTGCACGCTTCTTGAGATAGTTTCTGAGAGTCGATAGTTTTGCAGAGTCGGTAGCGTTCAGAGTCCTTGATGTTTGGATGCACCTATAAGTAGAGGTAAAAATTGTGGTTCAGAACTATGAAAATGTTAAAGAGTTAAGACAGATCACAGCATGATGTGCTTGTCCTTCTGAGCATGGTTGTTAGAGTCGATCGATTTATAAGAGTTGTTTCGAGTTTCAGACAAGCTTATACGATTCACAATTCATAATTTTGAACTTTGAAGTCAAATTTAATACGAAAACTTTTTACATTTTGAACCTTGATATTCCATGAAACTTGTTTTAAATTGTTGTGTTGTTCATTTTAAGTGTTGTACATTTTTTTTGTGTGTTTGCAATATATGAATATATACTATTGTTTATTTTTTAAAACAAGCGTATCTTACGATTCATGATTCATAATTTTGGTAAACTGTAAAACATTTTGACTTGTTGAATTAGAACATTTTGAAAAAGGGTAGTTGTTTTAAAAGTATTGCTTAAAATCATCGATTATATGAATCATCTGCAAGAAACCCAAGATTTGAGTTCATTTTAGAAATATGACGAGATTTCTCTCTTTTCTCAATGAACTAATTCAAGATGGTGAATTTTTATATTAAAATGCGAAACATGTAACCATATATACGAGCAACTATATTCAAATATGGGATGCCCAGACATGCCATTACTCACCTTGAGAAAGATATCCACAGATCTATAGATTCCATCGTATACCATACGAGCATGGTCTGGAAGCAGTTCCGCCAGCGCTATGAACTTTGATGGTGTCAAGTTTGAGTCTAGTGCAACCTCTGCAAGATAATTGTCGAGTAGCTTCGATACCTTGAGAATCGAGCTTTGTTTGGGAGATCCAGGACTGTCAAAATCATATATCATTTCATTACCATCCCTCAAGTGATTATTATCCTCATATTCATCCTCATCCAAGTTCAAGAAAATGGAAAAAATCCTCAATATTGTGTCTATATCGTATATCGGGCTATGGTTGTTTCCATGTGAATTTGCCGGAATAAGTATATCTTCAAGAATTGCCTGGTCGAGTTGAAGACCGATCCGCCTCTCTAAATCAGATTTGCAAGAACTAGATGATGATGAAGATATTGCAGATTTCAACAAACTCGAAAGAAATGCAATTGGAACGGTGCTTTTCCTTGATGGGGTTGGTAGTAAACCAACTATTGCTTCCACAATTACCCTTTGCTTCTTTTGCAATTCCAAATCCAAGAAACCATTTTTAACTGACTGAGGGTCTTTAACAATGAGTCCTTGAAGCGAATTGTGGGCGTAGTTTATCAAAATTTGGCTGATCATATCCTGCTTTAGACCCTTTGTTTTCACAGCCGATAATACCCGTTGGAAGAAATCAAGATTAAGCACCATTAGTGATTTTCCCCACCAATTCGCTGGCGTTTCTGTTTCTGTGTTTGGGAGGAAATTGTGTTCAAGTTTGGATAATCCAGACGTAAGTTGCTCTTTACACGCATTGTTCGCAATTGAATTGACGATTCTGCTAACAAGATTGATCTCTTCTGATACGGGTAGGAGAGATTCGGAGTGGTGAAGTACGGAGATCGAGTTTGAGATATTTGGGAGTACCGTATCCTTCAAATACACTTCAGTTCGTAGTTCCAGGTTTTTCTCGGAGAACTCTTCTGTCATTTCAAGGAAATGTGCAGCACAACGTAGCATAGCAACATTTGATATTGTAATCTCGATGTTTACTCCGTAACAGAACTTTGCAGCAAGCTCAAATGCCTCGGGCCCACCCGGAAGAGCAGCAAGATTTATCCGTGAAATTTTTGAGTCTTTCGCTTCCATCAACAGTTTGCGAATTTTTCCACTCCGAGAAACTAGAGGGAACTGCAAAAGAATCCAAGTGAAGTTCATCTTTCCCTTTTCGTTTATTTTCAAGTCTTCATTTATTTTTCTATGTCAAAAAAATATTTATTTTATGTTTTATAACGCTTTTCATTGTCATAGTACGCTCTGTATGCAATTTTGGGATTCATACCACGCACTATGATCGCTCACAGTGCACCCTTGGCGGATGCAATGTTGTTCTGCAAATGTGTGTCATTTATAAACGATGAATACGCATGAAAAATCTTGTGCTGTTAGTTTTGTTCAACTTAATTAAAGTTGCTTTTTCGACAGCAATTGGCGGGTCTGGGATCTAAGTTTTATATAGTAAAACTCATGTTGAGGCGAAAACTTTTAATATATATATTTTTGGTACTATACCATATGGATATTGTATCTAGTTCTTCTGGACAACTCGCCCCTAATGTCTTCCTTACCTTGTGAAGTGCAAAGCTTGCTGATCCGACTTCAATAGTAAGATCGCTGGAGACATCCGATATCGGCCTGCAAAAGAAGGGGAAAAAAATAAAAATAAATTTACGGAATTTGATACCAAATAGAGACAAGTAAAGTCCAAAATAAAGAAATAAAACCAGACATACATTCTTGTTAATTCCTGCTATTCAAGAGATTTGAGTTAGCTTCTTCTTGTTGTTTTTCTTCTACACAACTGAATTCTCATGATTAAAATAATTCTAAGAGACAGTTCAACCTAGTCACAGTTCCCATATAATTGACTCAATCAATCCTAATTAAGGATGGTGTGATTTTTTTTTTGTTATTGGTCTGCATATGTTCAACATGGGATGGCCCAATTGAAAGCCAAGTTCAATAATAGAATGATTGGGACTTCTTAAATAATACCTCAGGAGATAAGGTTATAGTAAAATGAGTGGTAAAAAAAACCAGAAATCAAGATCTCATGATGCCTAGTTGCAAATTCCTCTTGCCTCCATGGATATGGTGGAGCCACATGGGACTCTATGTTTTTATTAGCTAACTGCGTTTTATTGTGTTCTATGTGAGCTAGAAGGTTTTTCATACTCTTCCGCTTGTACATTTCACAACATTTAGGCTTTGTTTTGGTTTGTGAATTTAGAGAAGGAAAAAAGAAAAAGGAAATGAAAACTTGTTTGATCTCTCATGTTTTCCCTTGCGTTTTCCTTTCAAATGTGTAGTAGAAATTAAAACTCTGTCTCGTGTAATGAAAAGCTCTTGTGCTTTCAACATTATAAATTAAAATTTTCTAAAACATAATTGTAAAACACAAATCAGGGAGGGAAAAGACTCACAAAATTTGAAATGTTTAATTTATTTCTCGACTTATTCTCGCCTTTTTTTTTTCCTTCTTTCCTATATTTCATTTTTCCTCATCAGTGTCCCATTTCCGTATTAACGAAAGAGAAAAAAAAAAAAAAAAAAAAAAAAAAAAAAAAGTAGAAGAAGAAGAAGTTTTTCCTCTGTGTTTTCTTTTCTTTTTCCTCGCTAAATCCAAGAAACAAACAAAGCCTTATAGTGCAGGTTGAAATAAAGACACTAAGCAGCACCAGTTCGCGCGTGGCACTATAGTCTAATTGCAAGAGTTTGAAGGCCAAGATCACAGCTTTGATACATCATATTCAGTGCTTCATCAATTTCAAATGTATCTATCATTTAGTATTGTTTACATGTCTTTTTGGGAGATGGGGCAAAGGTGTGTTTTAAATTTTAGCATATGAAAAATAAATAAATAAATAAATAAATAATTGGTACCTACTATAAGTTATGAAATGCTTAAAGAATGCCCATTATAACTCAGATTGAACTTAATAGTTTAAACTTCTAACTAGCTACACATGTGTGGAATAAAACCTTAGTATGCAACAAAAAAAATTGGCAGAAATGTACAATTTAGCACAACATTAAATAAAGTATGAAACAGAGCTAGTAAAAAAGAACCAAGAAGATTGATTACCACTCAGTGACATGCCTAGTACTTGAACTTGGACGAAATGCCCTTTTCCCTGAAATACTTGGCTTTAAATCACCAACTGTAATAACACCCATTTCACAAAACCTGTAAATTCAGCCTCAGAAACTCCCACTACAACTTCTCTGCTCCAGAATCTCTGTCTGTGTGTGTGTAGGAGAGAGAGAGAGAGAGAGAGAGAGAGAGAGAGAGAGAGAGAGAGAGAGAGAGAGGTGAAGTGAGGAGAAAGCGTCATGAACCCATGCAAGATTATTAAACGGGGTGGGAAATGATACCTTTAATGAGTGTTTATATATAAATTTGGTTAAAAATGTAAAAGTCAAGAATATGTTGCTATTGTTGCACTTTTCGGTGAAAGGTGGGGGGGAAGTGGCTTTCTCACTATGTTTTGTTTTTTGGAGAGATCGCTGGATTTCTGAAATGTTGCAGTGCTTTTAGGGGTTGTAATTATGGCTATTGAAAGCTACACTCACATAAAGCTTGCTTTTAAATACTCCTAATATTATGTGTAAAGCTCCCTAAAGTGGAAATTAAGATGATGAGTTGGATTACATGTTATGATGAGTATGAGATCCACATATATAATATTTTTTGAGTAAATTATACTGACCTCCCCAGTCCCAGAGTATGGTTAAAATTCAGGGACTTTTCTCGTGATTTGCGTAATTACACTGAAGTACTCCCTTTGAGGTTTGAGGTTGAGTAACACCATCTCCTCCCTTCCTTTAACCAATGGGGTCAGTAGACTGTTAATTTGATTAATGTTAAACTTTATTCATCATGACCAATTTACCCTTATCATGGTACGTTAATCAAAAAATTATATAATACTTTTTCTCTAAAATGAACATGAAAGGATTTGTTTCTAATTGGAATTTTGTCCATTAATAAGGTGTTGGTTTGTTAAATTAATAAGTTAGTATTTTTATTTTAGGGGTATGTAGGTAATTTTGTATACATTGTTAACTTTGTTGGATTTTCAAAAAAAATATCATTGTAATTACGCAAAATACGTAAGAGATCTCTGTATTTTGACATTATCTCAAGAGAAGTCAATAGTATTTATCGTTATTAGTATTTATGTACCAATATATAACTGAGTGTGGGTGTATGTGTACAGATGCATGAATGAAAACATTATAACCATGGTATCCCACAAACCATTAATCATCTTGATTTGATCATTGCCAAGTACTAAGGTGAACATTTTTACAGCATTTTCACTTTGATGTTACCGTAATTGAGAGACTACTACTAAAGTGATTTATGTCTTATCACCTTAAATTAAATGGTATGAATGTGGAATTTGCATTTGACTAATTATGAGCTTAAGGAATAACAATCAAGGGGAAGGAACATTTTTATCTCAAATGGGCCAGTATACATGCACGCTCATTCTAAAGCAGCAAACGTAATTAAATTTTCAGTTTCAAAGTAGTCATCTAATAATGACAGGCTTTGAATGTATTATATTGTAATGAAAGTGTTACTTTGAGCAGCATATATTCCCCTCTCTCTCTTTTCCATTTATTTTGGACTATAAGTACTTTTTTTCTGTCTGTGTGAGTAAGTTTATATATATATATATATATATATATGCAAGTGTATATATATATATATTATTGGAGAACTTTTGTTTTCGAGATTAAAGTGTGACAAGAAAAAAATCATTATCCGTATTTGCTTCAGATCACATATTAGGTAAGATCATAATATCATATGATCACCATAAAGGGTCCCTTTTATCTTAAATTATTAAAAAACTACTTCCATAAACTCTTGACTATTTCACTAATTTTTCAAGGGTATACTATGCATTTCACAGTAGTTCATGTTGCCACTACGGTAATACCTCTCAATAAAGTAGTAGAGGGGATAGAAGGTAAAAAAAGTTGTTTAAAAAAAAGGTGGGATCACAAGGTTCAAAAGTCATCACTTGTTTGCGAAGGGTTCATGTTTAATAATCAAGCTTATAATTAAGTGATGGGCTGGGGAATTGTAGAGGATTTGTGTACATTTAGAATTTATTTTGTAGCTACATGTATAGTTTGTTATGTTTATAAACAGTTGAACCGTCGACTGGTCAAGGAAATGTTCATGTTCAGATCAGTAAATCGAAAAGTTTTAAAAAGTTAAAAACCACTCCGTTGTTTAAAATTGAGAGAAAAAAAAATGGCGATTGAACCGGTGGCTCAATTCCGGTTGAACCAGTGACCCGTGTCCTTATTTTTTTTCGATTCGACGAACGGTTTGTTCTTCAAAACATTGATATTCTGTTACACTGAAGGGAAAAACAAAAAACAAAAACAAAGCAAAAAAACTATGTACTTGGTGTCATATACATCATTATTTTTATGCTACAGAGGGTTGGGTTTTGCATTTGAAGAGAAGAAGTTGGGACAATTTTAATTCCGACAAGAAATTTTACATGGCAATAAATGTTACGTATAGAACTCTTTTTTTTTTCTTTTTTTTTTTTGGGATTGGAAAATAAAAACACCCACATCCTAAGAAGCACGGACTCTTTAGAAAGGGGGCGGCACCCGCACTAGGAGTGTACTAATTAAACTATTAAAGGCAGTCACATCTGCATTGGGTGTTGAACTGCCGCACCCGTGCTTTCCTAACCCACATCATGTGGGGGAAACACAAGAATCAGCCACCACCAAGTGATGACACTCAGTTGAGTGGGTAGCAATCCACACCTTACAAGATTTGAAGGTCTTAGCTAACTTGGCAAGCAAGTGAGCAACACATGAGTTACCCTCCCTAAACGTGTGATCAAAGCTTGGGATATGCAGAGTAGCAGCCACTCTAGAGAACTTAAAGGTGCAATATTTTATTTTTCAAATATTTTTGGTTCTATTTTAAGGATTAAAACAATGATACTGTCCTTTGAGAACTAATCATGAGGCTGCCTCATGAATGGTGGCAACAGAGCGGCCACTTTGTTAGCTACCCCAACACTTGGCTTTTTCAGGTATTTCTATATCAGTGCCTAGCTACTTATGACAGCCATATCAATTAATTTATTAAAAAAAAAAATTTACATTCTTTTACATGTTAGAGTGGTTTTTTTTTTTTGTTATTCCCATAACAATATAAAATCACAAGATCAACTTTAAAATGATACATGATCATTATACTTACATCTCGTGGTAGTGTCTTGTTGGATACGATGGATCATGGTCCCCAATACCCAAAAAGAAACATTTTCCAACACACATGGGAAAAAATTTATTAAAAATTAAAAAATGCAATGAAAAAGTAAAAGTTTCTCAATTTTTGGCTCGGTTCGGCCGATTTTTAAAAAATGAAATAGTAATGAAATTATTTTCAGTTTCATGAGTCCAAACCGGACTGTTTCAACCCAGTGGATTCTATGCACCGGTTGAACCAACTGGTCTAGTCCGAACTTTAAAACACTGATCATACATCATAGTGGGCTTAGTGCTAAAATATTATAACTTATAGTTAAAATACTGTATTATTCGAAAAAGTGAGTTTCAAAAGCAAGGTAGATTTTGTTTTCATATATATTTAAAAAAAAAAAAAACTACTGTAGTAATTTTCAAAGTTACATTCATTTAATTAGCAACAAATATTAGCACCTAATATTTTATAACCCTTTTTTTTTTTTTTGGATGGGAATATGATACATCGATCCAGGATCCTGCTAATATATGTACATTGTAGGAGTAGAGAAAACAATAATCGCACAAGGGCCGGGGGAAAAAAGACATTGAAACCAGCTGAGTGAAGGTATTGGCCACAATCATGGCGTACAGAAAACATGTGATCCCACCTTTTAAAGATCCAAAAGACATATAAGTTGATGGTTATTCACTGCCTGGCACTGCCACTGGCACTGTGGTCTTCACAATCCTTGGAATCTTATTTCTTATTCTTTCTTTTGTTTTAGGTAATTAAAAGCCTTGCTACAATTACAAGTAGACCCCTGAAGATTAATTAATAATCGTGTGTGCTAGTAAATAATCTACGTACAGTAGGTGTTATGGGATTGAAACGTAAAAAGTGGGAAGCAGTTTTAATTATCTCTGTGTTACAAAAAAGCAAAAAAAAATTTATTATATGTATACTATATATGCCTGCCGCACAGCGCACTCCTTGCTTCTGCGTGGGGAAGAAATGGTCATTGGAGTACGTAGTACTCTTCTTGTCCAATACACCTTTCTATATATGTTTCCGATTCAGAAGCTGATCGAAGTGCCAAAAAGGTCCCAAAGTAAAGGTGAATGCGGCCTCTACGTAGCTTGAGGTTTTGTTTTTTTTCGCTGATCATTGAACATTAAAGAAACTTAGCTTGAGTACTTCGAGGTTTATCTGAAATTTTTTCTGTACGTCGTAGTGTATATCATTTCACGCTTCTTCTTTCTCCAAATCGGTTTCTAATGGTTATTACGCCTGTTTGTCACAAAAAGGGAAAATATGTACTCCAATGCAGAACAAAAAAAAGACCATTAATATGACTAGGGGGTGAAACAAAAACCGATTAAACCAAACCATCGAACCGAGCCGATCGGTTCGGTCGGTTTCCATAAGATACGTGCAGTATAAAATCGAAAACCGAACCGAAAAATAAGCCTAAAACCAAAAAAATCGAACCGAACCGTTCGGTCGGTGGGAAACCCCCCAAAACCGACCGAACCGAACCGATTGCGCCCTTAAATATGACAACCAACCACCGAAAAATTTAACCGGCCAAATGGGTTCATTGCCCGTTTGTTGCAACTTAAACACATAGATTATAACTTTTAGCTTTTCAGATTATAACTTTTAAACCTTTGAATAAGTTGTGAATTTGTTTGGTACAGCTTTTTAGAAGCAGTGACTCAATTTGTAGTGCAATTATCCAAAATGCCCAAAACTGTCCGTGTAGAATTTTAAAAATCATTCATTAAAAATGTAAACTATAAAGCAATTCAATAACTCAAGTTTGGTTATGCAATTCTAAAGGTGACATGTTGAAAATATAAAGTAATTGGTGGCTCAATATTTTTCTTTTATTGATCACATGGCAATTGGTGGGTCATACATTGGAAGGTGATGCAATTTTTTTTCTTTGCCGATTACAACCATTGGTTTGGCAGCTTATAATTTTTTTATTTTTTATTTTTTATTTTAGGTCAACAAGTAGTAGTTTATATTCATCATGGAAATATCCATGGAGCAAAGAAACCAAAAACTTTACAAATCAAATCCAAGAGACAGCAAATGCAATACAAGACATCTAAGATAGCAACCACAAAAGCAGAATACCAGTTACGATTGAAGAAGATCGGACTAACCTGTCACCTTACGGCTATATCGGTGGAGTTGCAAGAGAAAATGAATATAATATGATATGGTTTTTCTATAACTGATGAGTTTAATTTAGTTAGGGGTAATTGATATAAATAGCAAAAAAATAATAATAATAATAATAAGAGACAAGGTTGTACATAAAAATTTAATTAAAACCTAAATAAGTTATAAGCTGGAAAAGTACCCCTAACCCAACTTCAAATAAGTTGGCTTTTGGAGCTTAAATAAGCTGAAAAAAGCTATAAATCACAACAACACTTTGTTCCAGTTTTTTTTTTTTTTTTTTAATTATAAGCCATAATTTACAGCTTATAAGCTGAAACAAATAAGCCCATTATAGTAGAGAATCATTTAATAGGCATCTCTTTGTTAACGAGAATATATTACGAAGTTGAGTTGGCTAGAACATTCGGCTACTCTAAAAGAGGTCGGGGGTTCAAAACCCCTTAAGGGTCAAAGTAAGATAGTTGATAGGGATGGACCTCATGATGGACGAAAAAAAGACAATGGTTAAAGAGTCTGAAATATTGGTGAGAATTCCGAAATCGTAATTGGGGATAGAAAATGGATAATGGGTAAACAGTCTGAAATATTAGCGGGATTCCGAAATCGTACCTGGGATTTGTGCTCGTAGCTAGAAAATATATATATATATATATAATGCGATATATAACAATAATGTGAAAAAACATGAAAAATGTAGGAAAACAATAACAGTTTTTTTGTTGAGTAACCTTTAAAAAAAAAAAAAAAAAATGAAGGGGGTGGGGTGGGGGTGTCTTATCACCTAAAGATGGGGTAAATCTTACCCTCTTTCCCTGCTTTTTTGGGTAAATGTTAAGACAACAAAACATTATCAGTGCCTGACTGCTGGTCAAGACAACTTTGGGTGGGGCTTGAACAGAAAGCCCACCCACCTGAATTTCTGTCCAAATAATTAAACGAAAGTGACCAAATTCATTCACCTCTAATGTGAATTATTGATTTTTTTTTTCTTTAAATGTTAAAACAAAAGAACTCATATTCTCAAATTAATCCCAGCGATAAGGACTTCCAGTTTCATTTTGACTACCAGATATAAAGTGTGGTAAACTTACAATTGGTTCTTTGTAGTGAAAATTGGTAAAAATGACGTTAGGACAAACTATTTTGAAATAAAGGACAACCAAAATTAGGATTGTTCAAAATTACACTAAACTACTCGAAATCGACCGAAAAATTCAGTGTCCCGGGAGTAGCGGTCGGTGATCGGTCATGGGATATAGAGAAACCAAGTTCTAAGTTCGGCGGCGGGTTGTGACAAAGTGGCCATGAACCTGACCGAACACCTACATCACATAAACACCCTCACCCTACCACTGGTGGTCCCCCTTATTTCCCTTCTCAATTTCTCTCTCTCTCTCTCTCTCTCTCTCTCTCTCTCTCTCTCTCTCTCTCCACAGATCCCTCTCTTCTCCTCTCTCTCTATGCAGATCTCTAATCTCTCTCTAACCCCTCTCTCTCACAACACACCCACACCACCACTGTCCACCATCATCAACATCATGTCGCTGCCGTCGCTTCCAACTCCGGCGATCAACACCACGCCGCTGCCGTCACCTCCAACTCCAGAGGTCAGTTTCAGTCCCCAACCCCTCCATCCCTACCACTTTGGTTCGGCGCAAAATCTCCTTCTACTTTGACCGAAACCGACCGATGAACAACCTTAACTAGCTAAAATAAAACATTGGTGATAAGTCCTCCAAATAGTCATAGACAAAAATACCATCATCCTCATAGACCTCATCATATATCCCTAACCACCATTACCATCACCCCTGCCACCTCCGCAGGGCCGGCCCTTGGGCCAGCGGGCGGGGCGGTCGCTTGGGGCCTCCAAAAATAAGAGCTTATTTGGCCTTGGAATAAGGCCTTCTTTGGCCAAAATTCATGTATTATATATAAAAATAGGACCTAAAAAAACAGGACCTTAGATATACATGCATTATACTCCCTCCGTCCCATAATAAGTGTCCACATTTCCTTTTTTGGATGTACCACAATAAGTGTCCACTTTCCTAAATTGGCATATAGCTTTTACTTACTTTCCAAAACTACCCTTATAATAAAGACAAAGTGTCACGACCCCAAAATTCGACTTCAAAATTCTGGGCTCGAGACCGGCCTCTAGGCCTCTTCATAATTAAATAGAGCTCTAGCGGAAGCAAACATAGCTTAATTCTGTTTATTTATTGAAGTCTACATAAACCTCGAAAATATTATTACAATTGAAGGCAAAACTCTTCTAAATATTCTACATATCTAATGACCATCGACTCCTCATTTGCATCAAGAAGATAATCTTTATCTTCTATCGAAATGTTCTGTTCTTCTAAGGGTTCTGTAATAGCCTATCATCGTCACTTCGTCACCTGAAAAAGGTTTTAAAAATATTTGGAGAGTGTGAGCTGAAGGCTCAGTGAATGAACATAACTTTGGAAATAATCATTTAAAAGGTTTGCTTTCTAGAAGAGATAAGATAATAATGGTAGAAATTTCATACGATAAATTAGAAATATAATTTGCATGGAAATTACATCTTTACATGAATGTCAAATTACCAACCACTCACTCACACACACGTTCCTTTCATTACATGGCACAGTGATCAAAGTACAACCCTGCTAGTCGGGTTCATGGGTCCAAAGGACCAGCCACTTGGGCTTCATTTCATCGCATACATAGGCTATACTTTATAATTTGTTGTGGTGGTAATCGATACTTTAAATAAATGAACATTTTAAATGATGGCATTTCAAAAGATACATTACATTGGAATAAATTGACATAATAAGTTTTGAATGCTAAAACCCTTCCAGGAACCAAGAAAAATGTTCCGAAAATAACTTTAGTAATTTTGATACTTTACATATTATAGTAAAATTTACTCATTATATATTGAGTTAATATAGAGTTTGAGAAAAGGTAATAAACACTCACATATAGAGTTGAGTTAAATACAGGATACGAACACTCACCTTGGTGACTTAGGATTTGACGATGAGATAGTTCCTACATCAATACAGGTAAGGGAACTAAACATTTAATATCCAACTGTAATCATAGTGTAAAACTGTAATTAAGGCTTTTCTAGGGTATTTCTATAAATATACTAAAACTATGTCAAACCTTTACTATAATGTTCCTTACACTATACTGGACTCAATTTGGAGTCCGTAGCAGGTCCTACTTCAAAACTACATAAACGTGGATTTTACAAGTAAGCTGTATTTTAGATAATGTCGGATTGTCTCCAAACTTTTAAATACGATACTAGACGTTATTTTGAGACTATAGGAATTGACGGCGCATTTTTCTGAGCTATAGATTATTTATTACAAATTTTGGAAGTTAAAATAGTATTACTTTTCTTTTACCAATTTTATTACCCAAAGGATACAGAGGAATTAGTAGTTATTCGTACTTAATACCCCAATATTTCTAATTGTAATATCTATTTGTTATATCCTAATGATATAGAATAATACTGAAATATAAGGGATTTTATTAATTTAATTTATAATCTAACAAGGCCTAATTTATTTACTAACACTAATTTTTAAAAGAGTCGTAACCGAATCGTAATTCCATTTTCATACCTAAATATCATAATTTAAGTGTGGAACTATTTTTTAATGGTCATAAAATGCCACAAGAATATTTTTGTATTTTTTCCATAGTTTAAGAAATATAATAGCTATGATAAAATAATCAAACCTCAATTTAAATTAATTGATAAGTAGTAAAATAATATTATTCTATGATTTTATAATTAACAAAATTATAAAACAGTATATATTATCATAATATCATTATAGAGTATATAAATGATTTATAATGAGTTTACAAAATCCCATAATAACCAAAAATACCCTTTTTAAAAGTTTAGGGGTCATTCTGTAAATACACCAAAATGTAGAGATTATCAGAAACTGAAAAATTAATATTTCATATGGAAATAAACATAATTAGAAGTACTAAACTTGAAACCGCGATCAAATCCGATATCGGTAGACTTTTATATGTTCGTTTAAAGTTTTCAGGGGTGTAATTGTAATTTTCGAAAATAACTGGGCAGAATGCCCTGTTTGGACAGATTGTAATTTCAAACTTCTAATGGCCATAACTCACTCATTTCTTAACCTTTTTAAGTGAAATCAGTGTCTATCTCGAGTGAAATTTCGTGGAGAATCCAAATCTAAAGTTGGTTTTAGCAAATTCGAATCACAGAATGTGAAATGACCAATTTACCCTTTAAGACGAATCCTAAATAAAACCCACACGGTACAAACAAATCAAAAACTGTTTTAAGAGGTATTTCCTGGGCATTAAAAGAGTCTACCTCTAAAATTTCAGAATTTAATGTGGTCGGAGTAAAAAGATATAAAAATTTTACCATTTTGATCAAATCTAGCTATGTTCTTAATTCTAGATTAATAATTAATTTAACCCTTCCTAAATTAAGCTAATAGGATCTAATTATTACTGAAAATAATGTAAATATGAGTGTTTATAAACTATATAAATATAGAGAAGAAAAGAACTTACCTTGATTTGATGATAGGAAAATACAAGAATTCTCACTCTTTTACTTCCTAGCTCTCTCTCCAAACATAATTTTATGAAGTGGTGAGGAATTTGTGGTGTGAAAAATAACTCATGGATGTGTGTTTATATAGCAAGAAAAAGATGTAGTGCTTCATTAATTTAATTAGGTAAGGTTTTAATTTATTACATTGATACTCCTACTTTATTTTCTTTTTCATTTAATTCATTATTTATTAGTAAGATGTGATCTATCATGTGCCAATATCTTTTCTTTTTCTTTTAAAATCTTATTTCTTTTTCTTTTAAATTAAGTAGAGTTTTAGTTTATTAAAAAGATATGATTTATCATGTGCCACTTTCTTTTCTTTTTCTTTTAAAATCTTATTTGTTTTTCTTTTAAATTAAGTATGATTTATTTTATTGATGAAAATATGACCTATCAAGTGCTACCCTTTTTTTTTTAATGAAAGTGGTAGGTGGATGAATTGAAAACCATGTGAATGAAAATGATATGGCCAAATGTTTGTTTCCTAGAAGGATTTTGACATATGTCAATTTCAGGTATTTTTACACTGCAAAACATAAAATCAGGTAAAGTTAAGCTGTGAGATGTGGTCAGAAATTCACATAAATTTCGCAGTGTATAATAAACGTAATTTAGGCATATATATATATATTTAAAAGACATTTCCTATAATTTTCTAAATTTTATTTTCAATTATTCGGGTCATGACACAAAGTAGCATTTATTCGTGGTCTCAAAACAAACAAAAAGTCAAACACCCATCACATCTAAGGGTAAACTTGGAAAGTGACCTTTCAATGAACCAAAAAAATTAATATAATACAACTTTCTTAAACATTGTGCAAAAAGGAAGTGGACACTTATTATGGGACGGAGGGAGTATATAAAAATAGGACCAAAAATAAGGCATTGTTTGGTTAAAATACATGTATTATACACAAAAATAGGGCAAAATAGGGCCTAAAAAAATAGGGTCTTATATGTACATGTATAATATATAAAAATAGGACCAAAAAAGGGCTTTAAAAAATTTTCATTTCATGTTTGCTTGGGGCCTCATGTGAATTTCACAATCTCAGGGCCGGCCCTGCACCTCCGGTCACCACCCCTGCCACCTTCGATAATCTCGCTTGACCTCCGACGACCACCGCCATTTCCGGTACAACATTTCTAACATCTTACCACCATCCCCGCCACTCCTAACCACCAGTGACTACCCCCTACAATTTGACGGACCTCGATAACCACCACTATCACTACTGAAGATTGCCTTTATGCTTAACAAATGTGAAATTTCACTCAAGATCTTCGCATCCCACCAAGCCCTAGGACTTACAAGGGCAGTCACCGAAAATTGAAAAAAACTAACCTTAGTAGGAAGGTGATGGTGGTGGTGGCTCACGATAGTACTAGCTGAAGATTGCCTTTTTGCTTAACAAAGGTAAAATTTTACTTAAGATTTCTAAAGTGAAATTTCTATTACGATAATATCTTAAGTGATATTTCACTTAAGCTTCTACATTCTGCAACTTACCACATATATGGTGGCATTTGCATGGTGGTCGCCGAAGTTTGTTATGGCGGCAACATCCAGATCAATATCTAGATTTAGATCTCAATCACCGATGAAGATCTAGATCCAGATCTCAATCATGAGGCTACACGCCATTGGAGATGATGAAGATCAATGGTCATTAGAGATGAAGAGGCGATGTAGGTGATGATGGCAGTAGTGGCTCACGATGGCGGTGGTGTGTGATGATGGTACATACTAAACCTGGCACATACTAAAATTTTAAAATTCACATAACTAGTTATTAAAACTGGCACATATTTTAAGGGGGAGGGGGGGGCTTTTAGTTAAAAGTTTTATAAAATATATATTTTTTGGTCTAAAGTCTAACCCTTTTTTTATTATTAAAGTAAAAACACCCTCAATTGAAAATTGTACATAACTAGTTATGCGAATTTTAAAATTTTAACTTAACTAGTTGTGTAAAATTTAAGGGTAAATTACCTCTTACCCCCCTGTGGTTTGTTTGTATGGCACTTTGCCCCCCTGTAGTTTGAAATGTAACACATAACCCCCCTGTAGTTTGCCTCTGTGACACTTTACCCCCTGTAGTTTGAAATGTAACTCATAACCCCCTTGTAGTTTGGCTTTGTGGCACTTTACCCCCCCTGCAATTGTTGGTCATTTAAGCAATTAATTTTGGCTATAGGGGGGTAAAGTGCCACAGAGGCAAACTACAGGGGGTCATGTGTTACATTTCAAACTACAGGGGTGTAAAGTGCTACAGAGGCAAACTACAGGGGAGTTATGTGTTACATTTCAAACTACAGGGGGGCAAAGTGCCATACAGGCAAACCACAGGGGGGTAAAAGGTAATTTACCCAAAATTTAAAACAACTAATTATGTGAAATTTTGAAATATATAAATTTGATTTAATTAAGTTTCATAATCAGACTGTTAACCAAAATTAAAAAATGGATCGACATTACTCACATGATCTAATACGAGAGATTCTCAATTTCTTATGAGAAAAAAAGAAGATGATTACAAAGTAGGTACAACTTAACTTTAATAGAAGCCCTCAAGGCATTTCGTACGCCAAATCGAGGTTTCATTGAGATGCATCAATGGAACCTCAAGAAAGGTTTTTATTTTTATTTTTTTGAATTAATTGTAAACAGCATAAATTGCCACAACTTTCCAAACCCTGTCAATATCAATAAGTAAAGAGGGTAGGGATTACAAAGGGGACATTTGTAGGTGTACATGATTGAAATGGCTTTCTTTTCCTTAACCGATAGAAATGAGGAGAAGTTATGTTTGGAATGACAACTTCAAAAAATTTTACTAATTGAAATTACATAGTCATCTTCATTACCAATCTATTTTTAAAATATATTGTAATATAATATTACTTTTTCACAAAAGCCAAGTCATACTTGCTTCTACTTTCAAGTTGAAGATTGTGTTTTATACATGAAAACATGAGTAGGGAGTTGATAGAACTCCATGCTTTTCAACTTCTACAACAAATTAATCTCATTTTATAATCAATCTTGCGACATTGATATCCCTCTTTCCGTATTTGTTCCCCTCTTCCTACACATAAAATGCATCAATATTAACATGTACTTTGAAATAAAAAAATAAATAACCACTTTCGTGAATGATTGTTTTGCACAAGCTATATTAAGCTTCTAGAGATCTGATAACTATACAAAAACAAGTGTTGGTGAAGCCAGACCTTAATCTATTATATCTATATAAAGATTGAAGCAAATTAAGCATTTACAAGCTGCCACATCAACATTCTTCCCTTTACAAAAAATTTAACGTGGCAACTTCTCCTCTTTTTGCTCATTTAAATTTTACAAATAAATTATTATTATTATTATTTTGGTTACATATGTATAGATAGATAGATACACATTGTTATATGCTTAGATTCATTTAATAGTAGTATCCTAATAGACCACTATTAAATTCTTCTATTTAATATCTCTTCCTTCCTACAAAAATTTTATACACATTATTTATACACTTTTATACATTGAGTATGAGTATGTATATGCAACTTCTATTAGCAAACCAAGCCTTTTCAAGCTGCCACATCACCATCCTCCCATTTACAAAAAATCCTACGTGGCATTTTCTCCCCAATTTGCTCAATTTTCCCTTCTTTTTTTAAATTTTTTTTTTCTCTTTTCTTCTTCTTTTTTGGTTACATATGTATAGATAGATCTACACATTGTTATACGCACATGTTCATTTAATAGTAGTATAACACCCACTCCGGCGATTAATCGTTAAACGTGATTTAACATGCATTAACATACATAATTAGTGTTTATTAACACATGTTTAAGTGAGTTTTAGCTCGCTTGTTGATTGTGGGTGTCCAGTTTGGGAACTCAATGTTGGCCAATGTGGCAGTCCCAAATTGGGACATGAGTTGAGAAAGTTGCATTGTGATGGGACAAGATGGTGGAATCACTCTTATGTGCTTAAATGTTTATTAAGGCATATGTGAGATATTTATATGTTGTTTAAATACATTGTTAATTGTTAGAGACCATTTGTGTGGTCATTTGGGATACCTTGGTGATGACGAATTGAATACGCTACTTAATTAGTAGGCTAATTAGAAACTTCATAAAAATTATGTGGGACCACTTACGGGACTCACGCGTGACATAGACAAATACCCACGTAAGTTTGGAGGACTAAATAGTTAGTTATAAAACTAGTTGGGGGTGTAAATGAAAATAACCAGGAATTAGGTGGATTTCATAATAGAAACACTAATTTACATATATGAGCTATAACTACATGGAGATTCATATCTCCTTCTTCATCACTTTGGGTCGGTTAGAGAGGAAATAGACGAGGATTTCGCCAAAGCTTCTCGATGACGGTTGGCGTGCCGTTCGACTTCCAATTGCAATTCCGAGATCGGATTTGGACCCGTAGGGGTGAGTTCTTCGTTTTGGTATTGATTTTATTGAGTATAATCATCGAAATTTTTGCAACCCAATTCAGAGTGGTAATCCGTAGTTGGTCAAATTCATGTAGGATTTTAATCTGGAGTAGATTTGAACTTTAATTTCTCAACTAGGAACAAATAGCGAAGATGTGAGTGGTTTCAATCTTATAATTGGATGAGGTTTGTGTTTATGTTCCTTTGGGTGTAAATTACATGCCTATTTAGCTAATTACCCATGTTTAGCTATAATTATGTGAAAAGCACGGTGTTATGTTTATATGAGCATACTTAGTTGCCTATTTGGGTCAAAGGAAAGCTCGTATGAATCCGCCATGGGATTGTTCCGTGGTGACGACCACTTGTTGCCGACAACGGCATTAGACCGCACGCGTGTGGTGTGGGTCATTGGCTTGTGCCGTGGACTATTGGGGGAGTCGCGGACTTGCGGGTAGTGGCCGAAGAAATACTTGCTTATCCGGAGATTATTTTTATTTGTTAAGTTGAATATAAGCATTGATTTGTCATCTGTGTGTTTGATTGATATCTCTCACTAAGCATATAGCTTATATATTGTAGTGATTATTGAATAACCATTGTAGGTGAGCAGGACAGCGAGAATCTGGAAAGATGAGCTTGGGGTTCGTGGCGACGAGGAAGCTTGTAAATGTAGTAGCTTATGTCTATAGTTGTTTTTGAGTAAAACTTGTATTTTGTAATAGCTAACTTGAGTTTGTGTTAAAACTTGGGAATTATGTTAGTTCTTGGTTTAATTGCTCCAAGACTCGTGTAAGTGTTGTAAATGGAGCTTAGGATGTTGTTGGTACCTTCTATGCCTTGTTAATATAGTTTTGAGCATGTGTAAATGGAAATTTGGTTTAACAAACTTGTTTTGATTGATCTTGTGAGAATTGGGAGTATTTGGGAGAGATTTTTGGAGTATTGGAGAGATATTGTATTTCACATCTTGTTTGATGTTTATAATTATGCTTGAGTCTCTTGGGAATGTTTTGAAATGATTTAGAATTGATTTTGAAATGTTTTTGGAAGTTTCTAAGAGGTTTGGTTTGATGTTGGTGATGTTTGAACATGTTTAGCAGAGTTTTTGATGCAAAAATTCACTTCTACAGAACCCGAATTGATCCGTTCTATAGAGGGGATCGATTCGGCCTTTTTCGGGGAGTTCTGTCCAGTTTTTCTAGGACGGATCGATCCGGGTTATAATGGTGGATCGCTCCGCCTATGTAAAATCTAGTCGTCGATTGTTATGGAAACGGACATAACTTTCTCTAAAAAGTTCGGTTTCGTGCGCCATTTTTTGTGTTGGAATCGGGACTCAAAAACCTATCTTTTGGTATAAAATTTGCCATATCTTATTAATGATAATTTTTTTCCTTGGGCTTGATTTGTCTAACATAATGGTGTAAATGTGCTTGTTTTCCTTCATTTTCATTCCTAACTTGGTGTTTGAAGGCCTTGGTGGCGTGTCACGTGTCCTAGGTTCACATGTGTGGATCCGGGGTGTGACAAGTAGTATCCTAATAGACCACCATTAAATTCTGCTATTTAGTATCTCTTCCTTGCTCACAAATTACCACAAAGAATTTATACGCATTTATACGTTGAGTATAAATATATATATATATGTAACTTCTATCTATCTATCATTTTACTATATCTAAAGAGAGAGTTATTTCCCTTCCTTTCACCTATGCCACTTGGCATTTTCTAAATTTTTATTTTTTCCTATGTAGCATTTCCTAAATGCTCGCCCTTAGCTATAGTAAATAGTACATGGTCTTTAAGATGCAGTGACTTCATTGACTTTATCAAAACTTTTCCTCTTCTCTAAGCCTAACTTCATTGTATATAAAGTAAAACTAGCTGCATTTTCTTTTGATGGCATATTTGAATGCCATTGCTTATCATCATTATAATAAAATTATAGAAGTTTCTGAAAAGCGAAACTAGTCGAAAAGCAAAACTAGTCCACTATGAGAAAACAAGACCAACATAAGTACTACTTGTTAAGACTTTGTTTGGTTTATAAATTTAGAAAGAAAAAAAAACACCTAGGCAATTTTTTATTTAATTTTTATTGGTTAACAAAGAAAATAGTGAGAAAATAAAAAGAAAAGGAAAACATAGTAGGAAGTAAGTTAATGTTTTACAACTTTTTGTGTTACTTTCTTCTTCTTTTGTTTTTTTTCCCCCTTAAATTACAACAATAATTTGAAAATTTATAACTTTTAATACGAGAATTCAACCACCAAACAACATATATATATATTCTGGTTGAATTGTCCAGATTTTGGTCAAACATGTATTTTAAAATAAAATGTAGAAATTTGGTCAAATAATAATTAGAAATTTGGTATCAAATACCAAATTAGGAGAATTATTTGGTTATAAGACACAAAGGAAAAATATTTGGAGACAAGGATATGTTTGGTAGAAATTGTTAGGGATAAACTCAATTACTTTTAGTTCTGACCAATATACCATGTCATTCATTTCCATTTCCAGTTAGAGAGAGAGGCAGAGATCGCCATCACCATCACCATCGGCGACGATCGCCGGCCAACACCACCATCGTCGTCGATTACCATCACCATCGCCGTCGTCGCCACTACCACTACCACTATTGCCATCACGTCTCCACCACAACCGTGGATCGCCACCACTACCATCACCATTGACGTCTCTAGCACAACCATCATCGTGGATCGCCACCACTACTATCACCATTGACATCTCCACCACCACCATCGCTGATGATCATCATCGCAGTCACCATCATGACCACCACCGCGAGATCTGAGATCTAGATCTAGGTTCGATGCCTCCGCGATGCCTTCTTCTTCTTCTTCTTCTGCACTTCTCTCTCTCCCACTCTCTCTCTCTTAGTTTTTTTTTTCAAGACCAGCCTTGAGAAATTTTAACATAAAAAAGTCTGATAAATTTCTCTAAAATAGTTTGAGAAATTTATCAACTTTTTTTTATAGAGGTAACGGAGATGCTGTGGTGTTACCCTCAATCTGGATGTTTGTTGTTTGGCTGTGAAGGGATTAATCAGGTGAGGTCGTGATTCTTCTTCTTTTGCACTCCTCTCTCTCTATCTCTCTCCATGTCTTTTAGTTTTTTTTCAAAGCCAGACTTGAGAAATTTAGTACAAAAAAGTTTGATAAATTTCTCAAAAAAAGTTTGAGAAATGTCTCAATATTTTTCTGAGAAATTTATCAAACTTTTGTAATAGAGGTGATGGAGTTGCAGTGGTGTTGCCCCCAATCTGGATGTTTGTAGCTTGGTTGTGAAGAAATTAATCAAGTGAGGTTATGGTGGAGGTCGTTGGAGGCAGGTGCGTTTGTGGTGGTGATTGCAGGAGGTCAGGAGAGGTTGTGGTTGTGGTTATTGGAGAGATCAAACAAAGTAGTGTTTGTGGTCGCCGGAGCTCCGACGAGGTCGCCGGAGGTCAGGGGAGGTCTTGGTGGCGGTCGCCAGAGGTCAGACAAGGTCTTGGTGGTGGTCGTCGGAGGTCCGGTGAGGTCGTCGGAGTTCATTGTAGTGTCGTGCCTATTGTGTAGCAATTTTAGCAAATGGTGAGGGTAGTGTAGTCAATTGAAGGGAGAGAGGACTTGTAACTAAACTTTTTGCTTGATGGGTTTAATACTAAAACATTACCCTAAAATAGATTTATCACCAATTACCCCAATAATAATTCAAAGCATAAAGGTCAAATAATAATTCAAAGCATTAGTGAGAAAACTAATTAAAAATAGAATTTGGTAAAAAAAAAAAAACTCTCATATTAGATAATTTGAGTTTAAACGGCAACCGATTTCAGTTTTGGTATAAGTCCATTGTTTAGATATGAATCGACAGCCAGCACGTAAAAAAAACCGTCGGATCCTTATGATATGAATCCAAATATGAATACTCGTGTAAATGCTAGGGCGTTCCCTTTAAGCGACGTGTTGTGCCTGCCTTCCGGGTGTTTTGAAAAATGTGCAAGGGACGCCGCATCGACGCCCGGGTGCGGTGTTAAATAAGCAAGGGTTGGGCCACCGCGGGTAAAGAAGCTAGTCCAGAACTATAGGCTTAGGTTAGCAACTTGGAATATAGGAACCTTAACAGGTAAAACTATGGAACTAGTAGACACTATGATTAGAAGGAAGGTTAATGTAGTATGTTTACAAGAAACAAAATGGGTTGGAGAAAAAGCTAAGGAGGTAGAAAAGACCGGGTATAAGATATTCTATACAGGGAAAGATAGGCATATAAATGGTGTCGGAATCGTGGTTGACAAGAACCTCAAGGATAAAGTTGTGACAGTCACGAGGAAAGGAGACATAATATTGCTTATCAAACTGGTAGTTGGAGTGGATATAATTAATGTGATTAGTGCCTACGCGCCCCAAGTAGGATTGGATGATCACACTAAAAGACAATTCTGGGATGAGTTGGACGCTTTAATGCAAGAAATACCGGGAGGAGAGAAGATAATTATAGGCGGAGATTTTAATGGCCATGTAGGCAAAGATAGAACTGGATATGAGAGGGTGCATGGGGGGTATGGTTTTGGAGATCAGAATGAGGCAGGGGTGAGTATTTTAGATTTCGCAGTAGCATATGATCTTGTAGTAGCAAACACATTTTTTTAAAAAGAGGGAAGAACACTTGATAACCTTTAAGAGTGGATCTAATAGAAGCTAGATCAATTTATTCCTTGTGAGAAAGGCAGACCGCTTAGCATGTAAAACTGTAAGGTCATCCCAGGAGAGTGTTTAACATCTCAACATAGGCTTACTATTTTAGATATCCATATAAAAGGACAATGTCATACTACAAAAGACCCTATAAACCCGCGAATTAGGTGGTGGAACCTTAAAGGCGAGAAACTAGCAATATTCCAAGAGAGAATGTATGCAGAAGCACCTTGGAATTTGGAAGATGGAAGCAATACTATGTGGGATAGAATGGCAAGGTGCATCACGAGAATATCGAAGGAGGTCATCGGAGAGTCGAAGGGAAGATGGTTGGCTTCTAAAGATACTTGGTGGTGGAATGAAGAGGTACAAGCTGCAGTAAAAACCAAAAAGGATTGCTTTAAGAAGTGGCAAAATGATAGAAGTGAGGAACACTTCAAAAGCTATAAATGTGCAAATAAGGAGGTTAAAAGGACAGTTAGAGTTGCTAAAATGGAAGCCTATGACGCCTTCTACACCAAACTAGACACTAGAGAGGGAGAAAAATGTATTTATAAGCTTGCTAAGTCGAGAGAAAGGAAAACAAGAGACATTAATCAGGTTAAGTGTATAAAAAGCGATGACTCTAGGGTATTAGTGAACGACGAAGAGATTAAGGAAAGGTGGAAGAGCTATTTTGAGAAGTTGCTGAATGAAAAACATATGGATAACACAATGAAAGAAGAAACTGGAAGTTACGATGAAACTAGAGAATACAGATTCTATCGGAGAATAAGGAAGTTTGAGGTGGATTTTGCTTTGAAGAAGATGAAACCCAACAAGGCCTTAGGCCCAGATGGGATCCCCATTGAGGTTTGGAAATGCTTGGGAGATGTGGGGGCATCTTGGCTTACAAAAGCTTTTATTAGGATTTTAATGACTAGAAAAATGCCTGATGAGTGGAGGAAGAGCATCCTAGTGCCTATATATAAGAGTAAAGGAGATGTACAATAATGCAACAACTATAGAGGTATTAAGTTGATGAGCCATACTATGAAGCTATGGGAGAGAGTGATGGAGCATCGCTTAAGAAGCGCAACATCAGTGACAGAAAATCAGTTTGGATTTATGCCTGAGAGATCAACTATGGAAGCAATTTATTTACTTAGAAGACTAATGGAAAAGTATAGAGAGAAGAAAAAAGATCTACATATGGTTTTTATTGATTTAGAGAAAGCTTATGATAGAGTGCCTAGAGATTTAATTTGGTGGGTGCTAGAGAAGAAAGGAGTGACCAAGGGCTATATTGACGTAGTGAAGGATATGTATGATGAAGCAGTTACTACAATTAGATCACCAGCCGGAGAAACAAGCGAATTCCCAATTACCGTAGGCCTGCACCAGGGGTCGGCCTTGAGCCCTTATTTGTTCGCCCTAATTATGGATGAATTGACTAGACACATTCAAGATGAGGTCCCATGGCGTATGTTGTTCGCAGATGATATTGTCTTGGTTGATGAGACTAAAAGGGGACTCAACACTAAACTAGAAGCTTGGAGAGAAGCACTGGAGACTAAGGGGCTAAAGATAAGTAGGACGAAAACAGAATCATAGAATGTACTTTTAGCAACAGTGGAAGTAGAGAGAACGAAGCAGTGAAGATCGAAGATCATGAGATCCCAAAGAGGGAACACTTTCGCTATCTAGGTTCAATGATCAGTAGAGACGGAGAGATTGGTGATGACGTGACCCATAGAATTAAAGTGGGCTGGCTTAAGTGGAGGAGTGCTTCTGGAGTATTATGTGATCGGAGAATACCAGCAACATTGAAAGGAAAATTTTATAGGACAGCTATTAGACCAGCTGTGCTCTACGGGACAGAGTGTTGGGCAACTAAGAAACAACACATTAGCAAAGTGAGTGTAGCAGAGATGAGGATGCTAAGATGGATGTGTGGTAAGACTAGGAAAGATAGAATTAGAAATGAATACATCCGAGAGACTGTAGGAGTGACACATATTGAGGACAAGTTGAGGGAGAATAGACTTAGATGGTTCGGCCATGTGCAACGAAGATCTGTAGATGCACCTGTGCGAAAGAGTGATAAGATTGTAGTGCCTGGAATGGTTAGAGGGAGAGGTAGACCTAGACTGACTTGAGAATATGTAATGCAACAAGATATGAATATATATAATTTAAATGAGCATATAACTCTTGATCGTGCAGAATGGAGAAAAATGATTCATATAGCCGATCCCAATTAATTGGGACACAAAGCTTGATTTGGTTTGGTTATATTATAAAAAATTATATGAAATTTTCTATTGAGTGGCCATTCAAAGAAATTAAAAATAGCTTGAACATAAGACCAAAAAAGCCTATTTTATAAGACTTTTTACCACAATTTTCATTTAAAAAAAAAAAAAAAAAAACTAGAAAGAGGGCAAATTATAAATATTTTTTTTCGAATTTTTTACCATTCCCATCACTGTTGGACCAATATATACACAATTCATCACTGTTTCAACTTATTTCCCAAACCCATCACTTTTTTAAAGTCGTCAATTCAAGTAGCGATTTCGCCAAAAAAAAAATCTGTAGAAGTCGCTAGTCCAACTCGCGACTTTAGGCCAAATGAGAAGTCGCTATTTGAACTAGCGACTTCTATTAACATACACACTAGAATCTCTCAGTGAAAAACTAGAAATCGCTAGTTCAACTAGCGACTTCTCATTTGGCCTAAAGTCGCGAGTTGGACTAGCGACTTCTACAGATTTTTTTTTTTGGCGAAATCGCTACTTGAATTAGCGACTTTAAAAAAGTGATGGGTTTGGGAAATAAGTTGAAACAGTGATGAATTGTGTATATATTGGTCCCACAGTGATGGGAATGGTAAAAAATTCATTTTTTTTCTGTAAGAATTCATTTATCAAGAAAATAAATACTAAATAAAACGATGAAGAGACAGTGTGTGCGGATTTAAACCGGTGCTCTCGCGTCGCCCACTCTGTTTATCCACTTTCTCTCTCTAGGTTGGCTCACTCCGAACCGTAAAAAAAAAAAAAGGGGGCCATGAACAGCTTAACAACGAGCTTCACTGCTCGAATCTCCACACCATTTTCCAATCAACTCTCTCTCCGGCACCGTTCCGGCCATCTATCGAGACCACCACTGGTTCTTCTTCCTCCATCGCCCACTCACAGACTTCCGAGAAGAAGAATCGTTTGCATGGCGGTTCGTAAATCTATACACCCTTTGGTTGCCAAGAAAATATTTGAAATACAAAGAAATTATTGGATTTCATGGTCATTGTTTGATTGTATTTTTTAATTGCAGGAGCCCTATCTGATAACGAAACTGGAATCTGCTGAGAAAACATGGAAAGAATTATCGGTTTGCTTCCAATTTTTCTTTTCAATTGTTGAAGATAATTTCTATTTCGTTATGTGACTTGTCTGTCCTCAAATTATTATTATAATTATTATTATTTTTTAAATTTCTAAATATTATGTGAGTAACATTCGTGTTTGATAGATAATCTTTGATAGCAATGTGCTATACTAATTAGAAATTTATTTGAGAAACTGGGATTTTTTTTTCTTTTTCTTTTCTTTTCTCATTAGATTTTCAGGAATTGTTGGTATTCTGAATTGTAAGTGTCAGTTAGAACGAGAGTGATATATGCATAGAGTAACAAAATGTAAAGACATCGACTCAAAGATCAAAGGGTAAATTATATAGACACCCCTTCATGTATTGCACTTTTTCACTAACACCCCCTATACTAAAAAGTAAAAACTTAACAAACTGACCCCCTCAACTATTATTATAATTTTCTCCTCAAATCGACCCCCTCACAAATAGTTGGTGGGGTCAGTTGGTTGAGTTCGATTTGAGAAAAAAAATAGTAGTAGCTGAGGGGGTTAGTGTGTTTAGTTTTTAAGTTGAGGGGGTATTAGTGAAAAAGGGCAATACATAAGATCAAAACAGTTTTATAAATATGTAAGATTCCGGAAGGATTTAGTTTTTACTCAGAGCCAGAATTTTGGAAGGAGGACTTGTAGGAAGTGGAAGAGAGGGACAACTCAAGAACTGACATCATTTTCATTAACTGATTGCATCATGGAAGATAAGGAGTGAAGAGATATCTCTCTACGGTGACCAAACATCACAGTGGCATATATTCCAGTATGAAACGTTCAGGACTCCACACACAGTTCAAAACCAAGTCTGGCCCGAGAGATGTTTAATTCAATCCCACGAATCACGCTGTCCAACATTTGTCATTTGTAGCCTTTGTTCAAACACTGTTTGTGCAAATTTGTATGCATTTTTTGTAACTATAACTATATCAACAATATACTCAGGCTGGTGGTTATCATATTTACACGTATCAATACAAGTGATGTATGGATACAGGCCCACGTAGACACATACACACCTACATCAGTATGTGCGAGTATATTTGGTTCAGAATAACAAATTTCTACGAAAAAAGTGTTCCAACTTATTTGTAGCTATATGTGGTATTGTGGTATGGTACGACTTTAGTAGCTGATGCAGTTGTTTTCTTAAGATCTGAGTCTTACGATGTCAACTGTAGGTCAAACTGGCTGATCCGGACATCGTCTCAAATCCCAGTGAATACCAAAAGCTGGCACAATCTATGGCAGAACTTGACGAGGTATTGCACTTTCTAACTATTGTCATTCTTCTCCACCGGATTATCTGTAAAAGTTATGTCAATGTTTTCACTAACTTCCATTTCATCACTATTTGAACTAGTAGGTTGTGTTAACATATAGGAGATTCAAGGATTGTGAGAAGCAATTAGAGGAATCAAAAGGTTTTCTTCTACGTATTATTATTATTATTTTTTGCTTGATTCTGCTGAATGTTGTTGAGAAAATATTTAAGAGTAATTTCTATCATCTTCATGCCAGCTTTGGCAAAAGAGGAAGGCGCCGATGAAGATATGGCAGAGATGATAAGCTCTGAAATTGGAAGCTTATCCAGTCAACTCAAAGGGCTTGAGGAGAAGATCAAGGTTGTTATATGCTGCTGTTTTTCTAAAGTTTACATAGTCAAAAGTGTGGCCTGCTGGTCATTGGGTAGTATTTTTTTTTATTTTTAGTTCTCTTAGTTTTACCTCTCCCCTGGTTTCATTCTCAAATTATTTTATTTTGCTTTGTGTGTTTAGCTATTGCTGCTTCCTAGTGATCCTCTCGACTCCAGAAATATATTGCTTGAAGGTGTGTATTCTCTGCTATCTTTTTGGTAGACTTTGCTGTCTCATTATGGGATGAGCACTCTCAGTAAATGTGTTTGAATGGCGGAATAAATACCTCACTGTAAATATTTAGAGATGCACTTGTACTTCAGATTCAAATGAAAAAATAGAGATACTCAAAGTTTGTGGGAAACAGACATAGTAAGCTAATAGAAGGGCTTTGAATGTAGAAAACCACAAGCGTAGAAGAAAAAAAGGATCATGCGATCATTTCCGAGTGATATCATTCCTTATGCTCAGTAAGGAAGAGTGTAGAAGTTACTTATAAAAGAGAATGTAAAAGTTTTTTAGATTCTTGTAACACATTGTATTATAAACACGGTAGGTCCATTTTTCTATGGTCAATAAATCTCCAACTTTTGAGAGTAGCATTGTTTATGAATTCATTTAGTCCAATTGTGTGTACAGCTGACTTAATAATTAGGGACTTATGCCTTTGGCAAGTGAATACCCATTTGAAAATATTCCATCAATTCCTTGCCACATTGGTCAAGAGTCATTGCTGCTTATGGATTTGTGCGTTGTCAAAAGGGTGGAAGGCTTGCATATTAAAACTCTGAACCTCATTTGGCCTTAGCTGTTCACACTATGATTGCAGTATTGTACCTTGAACTTGAAGTTGTTGAATTTCTAGTTGAATTTTGATCCATTCAAGTTTAAGCAGTTGTTAGAGTTAACCAAATAGCTTGGAGATGCTTTGAGAGTTTCATCTGAACTGACCCATACTAACCAGAGCTCATTTTGAATCTACCATCCACAATCCAATGCTTTAAAATTTGAAAATTCTAAGACAAGGTTAATAAAATTAGAGTAGCTTTTAGATATATATATATATATATATATTTTTAAAGATGGCATAAACAACCTGTATCAAGTTCTGCTGATAATCATACTAACCCTGATTTAACCAATAAAATGAGCAGGTTCAAGGGGGTTCATTACTTTGGGTTAGATCTTCCCAACTCTAGTTTGCATTGGTAGGATGAATGCTTTATTTGACTCAATATACTTGTAGCATTGCATTGATAAGATAGGATATTTCGTTTAACTTATATACTGAAGGTGTCCAGTCAACATGATTAAACCATCTTCATCTCATCTTGTGTCTAGTTGAGGTCCTTTAATGTTTCAGTTCAACTGAACTTCTATAAAATTTTGATGTATTATGTCAGTACTGCAGGGGCTATCATTTGGAAATATCGTATTTTCCTTCCGTTTGAATAAGTGTTTCACCACTATCACAGTCTCTCAATCAATCAACATGTCTAAATACTCTACTAACGGTAATCGGCAGACTGGCAACAGACTTTTCTTTCCAAATAGTTACTAACCAACCACAGACAGCGTCACTCTTTAACTTTATAATTTGGTTTAATGTAATGAGGTAAACATCATGTGCTAAACCTTTGGCCTTTGGGTAATTTTAAGCTATTGCCCTTAAGCCTTAATGCTCAGTTGATTCAACGTACTGGAGATGGTAAGATACGTGGATATGTCATTGTATACTTTGCCTAGTCATGTTGCCATTGAAAAGTAAAGGAGATGCATGACTTACCCCGGGTCTAGTATGAGTAGTTCATTGCCTATTTAGAAGACTTGATTCTTGTCTTCAAAATTTTTAATTTATTTTTTCCGTTCAGTAAAAGTTTGTAAAATTGATTACCCTTTCTGCAGTGAGGGCTGGTACTGGTGGTGATGAGGCTGGACTCTGGGCTGGTGATCTTGTAGGTATATGTTTCTTTGTGTTTTTCCCAATCCATGGAATGTATTTTTAATGTTAGATGTCAATGTCTGTGAGCTTGGTGCTTCTGTTCAAACATGGACGTGTAATAGAAGCTGTTGTGCTTTAAAACGCTTACACGGTTACACCTACCTATATTGATGTTCCATTCTGTGACACCAAAATGAGGGAACTAGAACTGCAAATGGATTGAGTCATATCTGAACTGCCTGGACTTGGTTATCTGGTTGACGAACTAAGCCTTATCCAATTTCGTAAGCTCGTTTCACAAATGAGTCGGGCTTAGAGAAGGCCCAGCTTAGCTCATTAGCCCCGTGAATGAGGAGAATGAGGGTTAACTTGTAATTTTCTCCAACTTTCATGTCTCTTAGTATGTTTTAGCCACTCGCTTTGGCTGTTTGACTCGTGCTGCCCAGTGCCCACAGTAGAATGCATTTAACTTAAAGATATTTATAGTTTTAGAGAAACTGACAATTAAGTCAATCTTCCTTGTATCTGCTTCCTAGTGCAGTACTACTTATGTTCAGTATCTTCTTCTCTTTCTAACTAATTGAAGTCCTTTAGGTACGCATGTATCAGAAATACAGTGAGCGGAATTCATGGAAATACTTTCCAGTTTCAAGCTCCGAGGTAGAAATTTAGTTTGCTCCCTTCATATATAAAAGTTGTCATTCTATTGCCACTCATATATTCTTTTTCAGACTGAGAAAGGAGGATTCAAGACATATGTAATGGAAATCAAAGGAACTCGTGTTTATAGCAAATTAAAATTTGAATCTGGTGTCCATCGTGTTCAACGTGTTCCTCAAACAGAAACCCAGGGTCGTGTGCACACATCTACAGCGACTGTGGCAATCATGCCCGAGGTACAGTTCATTCCGCATCTTAGTTTGCTCAAATTATATCCAAAATTAACAAAATCTGTCTATATTGAGCCTTTTCTCTTTCTGTAAGACACTACTTATCTGAGACCAAGATGGTGATAAGTTTCAATATTTTATTTATTTTTTATTTTTTATGGCTGCTAGGAGGTTGTTTGGTAATAAAATAATTGGTTTTGTTGTTTGGAAAAGAACTGGTTCTTAACAGTTTGGTGCTTGTGTAACTTTTCTTTTTGGTTACATAGGAGTCAGTGTCTGACTTTAAAAGACCCCAAGAAGTGTTTTTTTCTTTCTTCAAACCAACACAATCCTGGTTTTCATATAACCAAATAAAAGTCGGTCTGAACCTGATCCTCTTACTACCCAGCTACCTCTTATAGGACACTTTCAGTCCTCTCCTCCCTTATGCATCAGGCAATTATATGGATAAATGCACGGGAATGACTCTACCTCAGTACCTCTACATGTTCAAATGGTGTTATCGCCATCTCATGTACCACTTGGGGTCAGTGAATATTCAGGTCTCACTTTCCATGTTTTTTCAGGTGTCACCGTATCTATGGCTCTCCATATAAAAATCTCTTCTGGAGCTTGATCATGCTAGGAAATATGCTTTTAGCTTTGTGCTCCGATATGTATGATCCAACTTCTGAGGTGATGTACATATATGTAGTCTTCATTTAAGTGTCCAGTGTTCTGGCGGTCAGGTTAACTATGAACATGCAAATGTAATGTAGTTTGTAACATCAGCTTGACCTGTTAATGAATTTCTTTTTGGTATGTTTCACTCTCCACTCTTTCCTTAATTGTGTATCATTCCTCGTTTCACTTATTCTATGCCCTTCTGGTTTCAGGCTGATGAAGTTGAGGTGGTAATTGATCCAAAGGAAATAGAACTTACTACAGCAAGGTCAGGTGGTGCTGGAGGTAGGTTTTAAGACACTGTGATGACCCTTTAAACGAGTGAAGCAGTTCCTTTATTACGGAGTCAGAGAACTATCTTCAGTCTCCCGTAGTTATTTGCATGGTGTTAGAATCAGTTGATTCGAGTATTATACAGCCCTATACGATTCATGATTCACAATTCAGTAAGATTATAGTTTTGAACTTTGAAGTTGTAAGTGAAAAACTTCCAACATGTTGATAATCTGTAAAAATTGTGTTAAATTGTTATTTTGTTCATTTTAAACACTGTACGTGTGTGTTTTTTAAAATTAATGTATACACGATGTACCTATATTTTATTATGAATCGATACAAGTCATGATTCATGGTTTTGGTAAACTCATTCACTGTTGACAACAATGGTTATGTGCGCTTTCATTCATTTCCCAACACAACTTCTTTTTCAATACCAACTCATGTGTATAATTTCTACCATGCAGGGCAGAATGTCAACAAGGTGGAGACAGCTGTGGATCTAGTTCATAAACCAACGGGGATCCGAATCTTTTGCACTGAAGAGAGAACTCAGTTTCAAAACAAGAATCGTGCTCTTCAATTGCTGCGAGCAAAATTGTGAGAGACATTCCTCATATTAACTTCTCTCTTTTTAAGTTAGTCCACAAGCACGAGTGAACTGACACACTTACTTGTAAAATATTTAAGCTATGCTGATGCATGCAAAGTGCATAGGGCACCCTTCTGGACCTCACATTCTTGCTTATGTTGTTGCGTAGAAGTCAGTTATCTATTTTTACGGAGACACAATTCAGCTCAACAAAAGTTTTTCTACTAAGGATCTATCTTTCATTTAGTTGAGAAATTTTCTGATTAGCTTCCTAAGGCTTAGTTTGACCTCCACGTGGCTTTTTAAAAGTAGCTTATGAAATTTATTATTAAGTTGTTTGATAATTTTTTTCAGGTGATACATTACTCTTCAAAAAAGCATCATGAAACCAAAAAGCAACCTTGAGCTTTTAAAAGCTCCATAAAAGCCCTAAGTTCAATTTTTGCAAAGGTCATAAACTAGTTGCCGAATAAATTAACATGAAATTGTGCTTGAAAAAAGGAGAAGCACCAAAATGGCGGCCAAACTAAGCCTAAATGCAAAGCTTTTCCAATTGAAATTTATAGTACGATTCTTTCAGATCGACTGGAGATTTAAAAATATAAATAATGAAGTTTTTACTTTTTACTTCTCAATGCTTTGATTTCGTAGGGCTAAAATTGAAAGCCACTTGATATTCATTCTGTATATCACCTGCTGAGAACTTCTGTTGGACGAAGATATGCACTTTGGACACAAATTTGGTTCAGAAATTACGTGTTCTTTGCTCTGATGTTCCATTACCTTCTAGGTATGAGATTAAACTAAGGGAGCAGCAAGAGAAGATAAGGAATCAGAGAAAATTGCAGGTTTGATTCGTTTGAAATTTTACTTTCTATTTTTAGTAAATGAATGATAGTGGCTACATCATTGAAGCAAGTTGGATTTACTTGGCTTGACAACTTGCATGACACGTGACAACTTGCATGACACGTGACTTGGCACGTTACTCACACTATATTGTCTCCCATCTTGCTCTAATGCCCTTATTTTTTTTTTAATAAAAATAAATTTAATTTGGAATTCTTGAGCAGAAGCAATTGATCTCATTTTTTGGTTTTTTTTTTTTGAACAAATGCTCAGCTACTCAACTTTAGATTTTTAATTGTTGACTTTATATACTCTTATGCCCTTTATATACTCTTGCTATGAAATTGAAATCAGAAAATGTGTGTGTGTTTCAAATTGTTTTTCAGTTTGCTCCTAAATTTTGGTGTTCTTGAAAATAAAGGTAAAATTTCCATGTGGGTTATAAGATAGGCGTATGATAGCATCTTCAAATATTGTGCGTATGGACATCTTAGTGTATGATAGCGTATTGAAATATTGTGCACAAGGATTTCTTCCTTCAATGTGTGGATCGAGATCAACTAACTTGGTGTATTCTTTTGGTTCTTTCATGACTGCATTACTTGTAGGTTTTTGTTTAGTCGTCAGTGACAATTGTATCAATATGCAAATGATTCAGAATCATGCATCTCTCTCTCTCTCTCTCTCTCTCTCTCTCTCTCTCTCTCTCTCTCTCTCTTTACCCGTTTCATGTGTCAAAAATGATTGGGGGATTTCAGAAATAAAGTCAAGATTCTGTCGTCGACCTGAAAATATTGGTAGTCATTATGACTATCCGTAATTTCTCACTGTTAGAAAATGCTTCCATTTTGTATATTCGGGATGACTCTTTCCAGGATATATATACAAACCTTATTCATCTCATGTCATATAAATTCCTCGTGAAATTATCTAAAAATTTGCAGGCTCATATGGCACTGCTTTTGCTTTAAAGTTGAAACAAATATAGCCCAAGGCTTTCTTTGTGTGCCTTTTGGCATTAGATTAAGGTGTTTATCTCGGGTTGTTTCTGGAATGGCAGGTTGGTACAGGCGCCCGTGCAGAGAAGATCCGAACATACAATTTCAAGGTACTTTATGAATATTTTAATCCCTCAAAAGCAATTGCTAGTTGTTCAGATTGCCTTTAAAAATAGCAGATGGAGAGAAGCGTCCCAAGGGCATTTTTTTACCAATCGCCACTAATTGCTATTGCCATTGCAAAAGCAGACAATCGTATAAGCATTGCCAAACACCCCCGTAGTATGATTCTTGCCACTGTGATGATTTTCTTTATGTTAGTAAGAGTTGGAAATTTGTCTTAGTTGGCTTCACTATTTTCGGTGTATATTTTTTTCTTTGGTTATGTGTGTTGTTTAATTTATTTGGGTTGGTTCTATGTGAAAAGTACATCCTAACAATGTGAGAGGAGGCTAACCTAAAACAATGGAAATATGTTTGTTGATCAATTTTCATTTGGTTATAAATTTTCAGAAATTTCATTTACATTTATAACTCATTCCACGGGCCACTCTCTTCTGGACAGGACACTAGGGTTACTGACCACAGATTGAAGATGAACTTTGAGCTCACATCATTTTTAGATGGTGATATTGAGACAGCAGTTCAGGTACACTATCTTGCAGGAATCAAATCCTAATTTCCGTCTTTGTGTATGTTAGCGTTATAATTACACAAATCTGCGATGTTTCTTGGAATAAAAGGTTTGTGCCACCCTAATGCTTTCTTTCTTTTCAGTCTTGTGTTACTATGGAGCAAAAGGAGCTACTGGAAGAACTTGCTGAATCTGCAGGCGCACCAGCTAGATGAAACCATTACTTGTGAGTCTCTGACAATTCTAGGATTTCATTACTCAACAATGGAGATATTTCCCCATCCAAAAATGGAAATGGTGCTGAGTCATCATGTCAATTGCTGAAGATGTACTTGATGGGGGGAAAAAAAAAAAAGAAAAGGAAAAAAAGAAAAAAGAAAAACAAAGATGCTCAAGATGTATTGATAGGCTATAATTTACAGGTCTCCCATTGATACAGGGGTTATGATGTTAATTTGTAAAGATATAATTTCCCTCCATTTTATATGACTTATCAATAAGAAATTATTCGGTAGAACTGTCACACCAAGTCATCAATCGATATCCATCCATGTATTGATTGAGTATCTATTTGTCATTATTTAAAAAGTAAAAAACCAATTATAATTTTTATGTTTATAAAGTAAGAGGCAGTTACTGTAGTCCCATTTTAGTCTTTGAGTAATATTTGGGACATTAACAAATTCACAAACACTCACACCCACACTCTATCTCCCTCTCCTAATGGCACTTTGGGGTGCCATTAGGAGAGAGAGATAGAGTGTGGGTGTGAGTGTTAGTGCAATTTATTAGTGCCCCTAGCATTGTTGTTATGCTTTTTCTCTATACTCCTTTTGTTCGTGTTCCATACTCTATTAATTTGATTTTTTTTTACCCACACCATCAATGTAGGACTAATATATACACAACCCATCACTATTTCAACTTATTTTCAAAACTCATCACTTTTTTTAAAGTCGCTAGTCCAACTTGTGACTTTAGGCCAAATGAGAAGTTGCTAGTTTTTCATGTGAGAGATTCTAGTGTGTATCTCAGCAGAAGTCGCTAGTTTGCTTAGAAGTCGTGAGTTGGACTAGCGATTTCTACCGACTTTTTTTTGGTGAAGTCGTTACTTCAACTAGCGACTTTAAAAAAGTGCTGAGTTTAAGAAATAAGTTGAAACAATGACGAGTTGTGTATATATTAGTCGTACAATGGTTTGGGTAAAGGGCAGTGCTAGAGGCACTAACAAAATCCACTAACTCTTACTAACACACTCTATCTCTCTTGTAGTGGTACTGCGGGGTCTACTGTAGTACCACTAGGAGAGAGATAGAGTGTGTTAATAAGTGTTAGTGAATTTTGTTAGTGTCATAAATATTATAAATATTACACTTAGGGTAAAAAATTCCATTTTCTCTTTTACTTTCTGTTCACACACAAGCCTCTGTATCATTTCTCTTCATCTCTGACATTTGGAAACTTAGACGGCTAGACCAATGATTATCACTTATCAGTCATCGTCAAATGGATCAAACCTGAATATCTCGCATACACCAACGATGCAATTGTACACAAAACATCAAATGAGAGAAATTTTGTGGACAACACAGGTGAATATTGTTATACATTTTTTTAAATGTCATAATTAGACTGCAAATATTTGTACTGTTAAATAACTAGACCCACATTTAGTAAGTTGAGACAAAATTCAAGACTCCACCCTTAATTAGCCATGAATATAGTTTTCAAATAATTCACTGTAGTAAAGTGATAATCTGGGACATAGTCTCTAGATTTATTTTGTATGAATAATATTTGGGGCATAACCAAAGTCACAACCTTTTTTGCACAACCTTCATTTTGTGTTTATCTTTCTCTTGATGGGTCATACAGTGCCAGTGACCCCACAGTGCCCACTAGGAGAGAGATAGACACAAAATAGAGGTTGTGCAAAAAAGATTGTGACTTTGATTGTGCCCCAAGTATTACCCATTTTGTATTGACTTCTATATATTCCTCTAGTTCATACGAGCATGCGGACCAAAGAGGCTGTCATGGGGCAGTTGCCCTCTTAATTTTGGTAGATTCCACTATAGTATTAAAATTTAGCATAACTCACTTTAACCCTCCAACAATTACATTTTTGCAGCCCTGAAATTTATCACCTTGATCTGCCGCTACTTTGACTAAGGGTGGAACCCAAAAGGCTCCTATATGGGGGTAGTTGTCCTACCTCAATTTTGAAAAATTCTATCATTTTATTTTTAATAATGATATATTCACATCTCTAACCACACCTCCAATCACATTCTTGCTTTGTGTAAGTGGTACACAGAAAAGTGTGAAAAAATCAAACAGCACATGATGCATGCATTTAAAGCATATAATGTAGTTGGAGGTATGCTTGGAGATGTGAGTGTATCGTTGTTGTTTTATTTTTGATACTTACCTGGATCTGGACTGGATACACACATACACTCTACATAAGGGCCAAGCAACTAGAATTTTCTATGGGGATTTGAACCCTCTCCCTTCCCACTGAAAAGTAGAAAAAGATAGACTATGCCAAATGAGTTACAACCGGGCGAAAAATTCTACCATAGAAGTGTTACATTTAGCACAATTTGCCTTATCTTGTTCCCATGGACCTATCACCTGGACTCGCCCATGATACGTACAATAATTTTAAGGCCATGAAATAATAAAAACAAAGTGAAGAATGTTGGCGAGAAGAATAATGTTATGTTCCTAAATTCGAATTTCAAATATGATTTTTGAATAATTTGTTAGTAGTATTAGTATATCATATGTAGTGATATATAGTACTACAACATTCGTACAACTACTAAAATATTGAAGAACCAAATCGAGATACAAATTTGATAGGCATGGACTGTTCATAGGGAGAAGATATTAGTTACAAGTTGCAATGGTAACACCACATCACCGTGCTTACGCGGTGTCACCAACTAATCATATTTTTTGGAAAATTATTTAGCGTGACGATTACACCACGTAAGTATGTTGACGTTGTGTGATTTTTTAATCAGGATCATACACCTGCCTCCTATTTCCAGCCTTCCATGAGATCATTCATGACGTATAGTTGTCAGAAGACAAATTGTCATGATCTCCTTGAAAATAGGGGCATATGTTTGGTAAAGATTAAAAAGTCACACCACATCTGTATGTTAACATGGTAAGGCGGTTACACTGAATACTTTATGTGGATGCATGAATTAGATGAAGTTGATTGGTTAATGACACCACGTAGGCATGTTGACGTGTGGTAGCGTTGTAACTAATACTAACACGCGCGTAGAGTAGCTGGAAAAAGGGCTACTCTACCTTAACCAAGGTCTCGAGTTTGAGTCTTGGTTATGCAGCTGCGATTAAATTCTTGTTGAGAGAGCTTGTCGCCTTTACGAGTGTTATCCGGCTCGATCTGAATTAGTCGGAGCCCAATGTGGTTCCGGATATCGAGTTCTAGAACAAAAAAAAGGGGGTAATTACACTGACCTCATAGGTCTAATTACACTGACCTCCCTTGTGGTTTTCAAAATTACACAGACCTCCCCTGAGTTTAGTGTTTAGGTAACAATTTGCCCCATCGTTAACTTCCATTAGTAAACCGTTAAATATAATTGCACGGACCTCCCCTGAGATTTTCAAAAGTACACAAACCTCCCCTGACTTTAGTATTTAGATAAAAATTTGCCCCCTTTGCTAGTAAAAGACCATAACAAGACATGCTTAGGCTAGCAAATATTTGCATTAATTTTTTCAAAATACCCTTATAAGCTTTCCAAAATACCCTTACCCTTGTTTTATGTTTTTTTTTTTTCTGCCAACCAACAAAAAAAAAAAACTGCCATCCGCGTGATCCCATGCAAATATGGGGTAAATGTATGGTTGAGATTATAGGGTCACACCACATCAGCATGCTAATATGGTGTGACGGGCTCACTAAATTTGAAATTTTACAAATTAGTCATGACCCATTTGGAAATAGGGGATATACGTCTTGCCTAGATTAGAGGGTCACACCACATCAACATACTAATTTGTAAGACGTATATCCATCTAGGCAACACGTATATCGATCCCCTATTTTCAAAGGGGTCATGACTAATTTGTGAAATTTCAAATTTAGTGAGCCCGTCACACCATGTTAGCATGCTGATGTGGTATGACTCTATAATCTCAAGCATACATTTACCTCATATTTGCATGGGATTGTTAGGGATATATACTAAAAGTCATGCTTTATGTAGTTGATTTATTATTCATTTAATAAAACAGTTAATCCATTTTTTATGAGAATCTGTGTGGGCAATATTTGTATTCTATTGTTTATTTAATATTATGCATGTGTGTCTTTCACTCTACATAGTAGGTGGTTTGGTGTGTAGAGTTCGGCTTGCACAAGGAAGATCAGACTATCGGATCTTGTAGAATGTAAGATTTTGGTTTACAGTCTTAGATGGATTGGACACACCATTGGTAGGACTGCAGCATGGTGTTGTAGTAGGTTTGTCTTGCCTACGGAAAATGGTATAGTTTCAACTCACTATGCTGATACACTTTGTGTATTAAACGGGACTGACTTGGGGTAATTATCTTTATACTGACTTATAAGATAATTAATACCCCATGGCTATTATGAGTGCTTATGCTCTAAATCTTAAGTTAATTTGTAGACACGTACATTTGATATTTACACTTTGATCCCTAAAAGGGTGAGATCCTTAAATGGGTCAATATCTCATTGGATTGGGTGGCAATATGTAACACCCGTACCCGGGGGACGGGTAAATTATTATTTTTATATGCATTAATTAATATAATTAGTGTATAAAACGGATTAAGGGGAGGCTTGGACTCGCCCATGTAAAAGTGTTCAGAGAGGGACACTAGTTGGAAAAAGTCCCCAGTGAGGTGGGACAGGTATTGAAGTGGAACCCAACAAAAGGGTAAATTGGTAATTTGCATTTTAAATGATTAAATACATTTTTACGTGACTACATGAATAGTTGTTTAAATGCTTTCATATTATGTGTTGATATATGTTTAGCATTTGGAGTTAGTTTAAAACACTCCCATAAGGGTATAAATGAAAAGGATTTAAAATTTGTAGGTACGATAGCAATTTCACAAAATATGTGGGACTCACGTTGGGACCCATACGAAACTTAGACAAACACCATTTAAATATTTGGGTAGTTAATGAAATGTTCGGGGGATTTCATTATAAGAACCTAGGAAATTTGGAGGGTGTAAATGAAAGAAGGAAGAAACTTACTTGACACCTCAATGCATGAGGATGCATGGGTGTCAAGAGTTTGTTAACTCTCAAAAAAAATTAGACAGATTGGATGAGAAAGAGAGAGAGCCGGCGAGATAGGGAGGAAGACGAGAGTCACCGTTCGCCGTAATCTTGCCGTATCGTCGCCATTCGTCGTCCAATTCGCGAACCGAAGCCATATTCGGACTCGTGGAGGTGAGACGGTCATTTACATGTCTTTTAATTCTGTTTTAATTGACAGTTTTGGGAGGCTTATTTCAATCGGTGAACCACGGGTTGCCGAATTCTTGTAGGATTACACCGGAGTAGAAATTGAGCTGGGTTTTGGGTGGAAATCAACATCTAGAGGCTTAATTTGGGGTAAAATCTGAAATTGGTGAGTTTTCTAACTTAAGCTTGATGTGGGTACATGTTATGTGCCTCAATTTGTAGTTAAGAGATAATAATTCTGATTTTAGTAGTTAAATTTATGTTAAAGTTAGAATTACATGTTGATTTGGTGAAGAAATATTCATAATTATGTGATTATGTGCCTATGTGTTAAGTGGTCAATGAATGATTGGGAATAATGGTTCATTATGGTGAAATAAGGGAGGAGAAGAGGAAGAATCTGTTATAAAGAACGGAAGTCCAAGGAATAGAAGTGGCCGCGGGACCAAGGGAAAGGTCTTCGGGTCGGAGTGGACCATTAGCCCATGAATTCTGCGATTACGTATGCTTATGTGCTTAAATTGCCGCATTACACATGTTCATTACATCATTAGCATGTTAGTTAATTCACTAAGCGAAATGCTTAAGAAAACCGTTTTCCTATTTCTGTTGTGGTACATAACAACCACCGCAGGTTCGGAGCAAGGCTCGGAAAGGAGGTGAATCGAGCTTGGAAATGGGGAAAGGCTTAGGATTTATTGTATCAGTTTAACCGTATAATATGATGTAAATTATGGTCTGGGCTTATGGTGCTTAAGTTATAATGTTTTTAGTTGGAGGAGTTGTTGTTAAATCTTGTGGAACCTATGTAGTCCTTTTGTTAAAACAATGGATTTTGTAGGTTCGTTGAGTTGGACCACCCCGGCAAGTCCGGGTGTATGACACAACCATTTTGGGCAAGTTTGGTTTGTAACTAAGTTGAATGTAAAACTTTTGAACTCTTTTTATGTAAAATTCTATGTTCATACAAGTTTATGCAAGGTTTGGGCTTTAATGTCTTAATTTGATTTAATTAAGCTTAAGTACAAGTCTAAAGTGGTTGAAGGTACCCCAATGTGTATTAGGATCAAGGTTAAGAAGTTTGACAAGGTTTCAAAGTGTTTGAGTGAGTTTTTGGTTTCAAAACTTCATGTAAATAGGTTGAAAGTTGCTGCTGCAGAAATGGTTCTGCATAGGGGCTTTCGACCGGTCGAAGGGACCCGTTCGACCGGTCGAAAAACCCACTGCCAGCCCTTTGATTTTAAATGTTCCTATGTTTTGTTTTAACTTATAAAAGGCCAAGAGGGTACCTTTGGGGTCCCATTGACCTATAGAAACTTTACTTTTAGTTCCAAAGGTTGATAAGTATTTTTCGCGGAATTTCTTAATCAACACAAGTTATACTAGTGTTCTTTGGCTCAAACTTGTTTAAACAAAGCTTCAAACTCTTCCTCAAAATGTTTTCATGTATATGCTAGTTCTTAGAATGAACTTGAGTTAGTTTCTTGTTGAAATTCAATTGGATTGAGTTGAAATCTTGCAACGATTGCATAATTCGATGGGTTTTCAATGTTTTGTGCACTATTTGGTGGTTCTAAGTTGGTTGGGAAGTAGCCCCAAGTGACTAGTGTGTTTGGGGACCTTTGAGGATGTTAAATAAGGGAAAATATGGTCCAGAGGGTACTTGGACCGGTCGAATTGACCCGCCCGACCGGTCGAATGCCCCTCTGCCCAAAACAGTGATTTTGGAAACATTTTCTGACGGCTTTTACGGAAACGGACATAACTCCTTCTAGAAAATTCGGTTTCGCGCGCCGTTTTTTTGCGTTGGAACCGGGACTCAAAGATCTATCTTTTGGTGTAAAATTTTGGCATATATTCTTAATGACCATTTTGCCCTTGGGCTATTTTATCTCAGCATAGTAGTTTTAAGCTACTTCAAATCATGTTTTTCCTTAATAACTAACATGGTTCTTGCTTATTAGTGTACTTTGGGTGCGTATAGGTTTGTTACACGTGTCCTAATCCGTGGGGGCGGGTTGGGGGTGTGACACAATATTAATTGTGTAGTGGATATTAATTAATGATGGAATTCATGTCTCAATTTTGGGATTGATGATATCCCCTTGAGAAAGCTTATAAGTTTTGATTATGTCAAACCTTGCAGGTGGATTTTGTATCCGACATATCAGATAAGTTAGCAGAGGATCTCAAGGAATTTTAAGAAATTAATTAAATATGATTGTCAGTAATTATATTTAATTAATGGATATCTGTAATCTTAACATGGGGAGATAATAAGCATTTAATAACATGTAGCTCGAAATATATTTTTGAGATAAGGGTAGGAGTGCAATTATAATTCTTTAGTGGTATGAATTATAATATATAGAAATAGGAATCTGATTCAATTCGAATTAAGGTTTCCTAATTCCATAAGGAAGCATATTTCTTATTGACTTCTTATGGTCCCTATCGTAGCCTATATATATATATATATATGCTGCTTTGGCTCTCTTCTCAGTTGGCGTTTTTCTATATAGAGAATTATAACTCGGAATAGAAAAGAGAGCGTAAAAGAGAGATAGCAGAAAACAGAAAGGATTTCGAAAGAGCCCACACTCAGTTCGATATTCTGGCAGCGGAGGAATACGGTAGAAGATCGTGAGCTGTTATCGAGCCCGTGTTCTCGATTCGTTTACTATAGCAATCCGTTTTAGCAGTTTAAGGTAACCCTAGTTCCGCCTTTGTAGGGTTATTGTAGTTTTCACGTAAATTTTTTTTTGCAGTACCAACTTATACGCGCTGTCAATGGATTCTGGGAACGCAGTTTCCTAACAGGGATTATGACATGCGGATGACAATTTTTTTTTTGTTGGTTGGCAGAAAAAAATCGTAAAACGAGGGTAAGGGTATTTTGGAAGGGATACTTAATATATAGCCCATTATAGCCTCTCTTTCTAGAAATTGGTCCCTAGCATAACACAAAGTAAGAATTAGTCCCTCACCTATTTAGAGGACCAAAATACCCCCATATTATAAATATATATATATATATATATATACAGTCAGGCTATAAAGAGGGCGCCCTTTCTTTATTAAAGAGAGGACCTCTGTTTTGGCCGTCGGATCGTGCTTTCATTAATGGCAGTTTTGTCATTTCACGGTTTTTAAACACAATTCAATGGCCAAAATAGAAGTCCTCTCTTTAATAAAAAAAGGTGGCCCTCTTTAGAGAATCTTTGTATATATATATATGTATATATATGTGGAAACTGTCAAATATTTCTCTCTCTACCATCACCTTGGAATTAGGGGTTTGCAATTAAAACCCCAAAAATTGCTCAGATTAAACATATATGTACATAAGTATATTTAATGATCTCTCTCTATATTTCTCTCAATATGCCTCTCTCCCTTTCTCTTTCTCTCGCGATCTGTCTATCACTCTTTCTCTCTCTACCATCACTACACAGAAATGTGTTTCTTCAATGATGATAATGGTGATAGTGGGTATGTTAATGATGATGGTAGTGATTTTGGGTGACAAATTGATGGTAGTGATGTGGACGACCCATCACTCGAGAAGATCTAAAAACTTCTAACCGAAATTGAAGATAAATTTTTCTTATGGATCCAGATGATTTTCTCCGATTGATGAACCAATTATCATACAAATCGTCATCGGAGTCATCGAGACTCCTCGAGATCACGAAGCAATCGAAGGATCTGAAGCTTACATCAATTGTATTTTTTTTTGTTTCTGTGTGGTGATAGTGGGTAGATTATGATGGTAGTGATAATTTTTTTTGTTGATATTGCAAAAATCTGTATTTGGAAAATACTTTTTTCCTTCTTCTCACTTTTTGTTCTATAGTTTTCTCACATTATGTTCTTTCGTGAGAAATTTCTCACATTCTGTTATATAAATTTTTCACTTTCTGTAACTAAGAATTTATCACTTTGTCATAACAATTTCACATTAAAAAAAATGAGAAATTCACACATTTTCTAAGAACTCAACAAATCAATATGATACGTAAAAAATCCAATGATTTGGTGATTGTCAAAATCTGTCAAAGTGAACATGATCTTCTCAACAATTCTCACTTTTTCTCACACTTTGCTTTATGATTGTTAAAATCTGACAAAGTGAGAAATTTTTCACTGTTTGACTGAGAAATTTCTTAATATAAAACAAAGAGTGAGAAATTTCTCACCCCGTAATTTCTCAGCCACATAGTGAGAAATTTCTCACTTAAAAGTAGAAACCAAAATATAAATAAATTTTTCATACAACTTCTCAAACATAGAAACCAAAAGATAAGTAAGGATAGTTGAGTAAATATGGAAAATGCCTTAATTTTTGGCATCATTATTTCCTTATTTTTACCAGCCATAAATGCACATAATCAAATTTGTCACTTGCCGAAAACAAATTTCTCACTTTTTGAATGGAGATAATGCGAAATTTCTCAAAAAATAAAATCAATTTCTCACCTTCAAAACACATAAATAAACCAAATCAAAAATGCAAAATAAAGAACAAACCTATGAATCTTACTGAAGAGTACTGTAACACACAAAAAAACTGCTTGTTCAATCATGAAATTTCTCACTTTTTTTTTTTTGGCAAATAATCCAAAATTTCTCACTTTATGAATGGGCAGCATAATTTGAAATTTCTCACATTCAAAACCCATAGGTAAAGCTCCATGAACTCAAAAATGCAAATGACGAACATATATGTGAATCTTTCAGAAAGATTGAGTGATAAATTTGTGACCATCGCAATAAATTTGGCACGCTATTAAATATCAGTGACAAATTTATCACGTACAAGCCTGTACAGTTATAACGAACTAAACGATGATGCAAACAAATTTATTACCTTTTTAATCACAACAGTGAGAAATCTAGAATTCAAAAAATTTTGAATTGTGATTATTCTATATGTTGCAGTTTAAAATCAAATTTAAACCACACACAATCAACTACCATAATTTAAGGAAGGCATGATCCCACAACTCCTCCACTTCTATTACAATATATAATGATTAAAAATAACACATTCAAATTAAAATCTATTTAAAACAGATAAAGGGTATAAAGGTAATATAAAAAAAATAAAAATTAGGGAAAATGACTAATTCCTGAATTGTACACCAATTAAGGGATTGATTTCATAACTACCTAATTTAAATGCACTCAATATATAAAACATGCATAATAAGGGACTAAACAATATATTTCTAATTTTGAAAAGCTTATAAGGGTATTTTGGAAAAATTAACACAAATATTTACTGGCCTAAGCAAATCTTGTTATGGTCTTTTACTAGCAAAGGGGGTAAATTGTTACCTAAATACTAAAGTCAGGGGAGGTTTGTGTACTTTTGAAAACCCCAGGGGAGGTCCGTGTAATTATATTTAACGGTTTACTAACGGAAGTTAACAGAGGGGGCAAATTATTACCTAAATACTAAACTCGGGGGAGGTCTGTGTAATTTTGAAAACCACAAGGGAGATCAGTGTAATTAAACCTAACCTCGAGGGAGGTCATTGTAATTACCCAAAAAAAAAAACGTTGTAACTAATATATTCTCTGTTAGTAGGACCAAGTTTAACCATTTGTTTATCCAAATAGCCGTCCACGTGGCAGTTTGGACTGGTCATCACCACCGAACCCACTTTCACCATTCCCCAAATGGCAGCTTCTCTCAAACCCCTTCTCTCTCTAACAGTAACACCCTTCCTATTAAATCATCACTTGGACTTGGACCCCAGATCACTTTCTCTCTCTTCAACCTCTCTCCAAAATTCTATGCTCAAAAGACTGATACTATGCTCTTCTATTCGACACTTTTTAGTCTCTCACCACAACCCATCAACTAGGAAGCTCTGCTGTTTACCCCCATTTTATTGGCCTAACTCACTCATATCTCCTCGACCTATTCACTCCCTTAGGGTTTTGGCCATGGCCGAACAAACCCAGAACCCCACAACGCAGACCCACAACCACAAGCACACCAATCGTCTTGCGGCCGAGCACAGTCCGTATCTTCTTCAACATGCTCACAACCCAGTAAGTATGTTAAAGAGAAGTCTTGTTAATCTATCAGAATTTCATTTCTTTACTCTATTTGATTGATGGGAAAAAGGGCAATAGGTGCAATAGTAATCGAATTAGTAATTTGTTTGAACTCGATTTTTCCAATCATCTGGGATTTCGAGAATTGGTGCAATTTCGATTTTGGGTTCCCATTTATTTATTCTCTCTCTAACTTTGAAGGTTAATTGGTATCCATGGGGTGAAGAAGCATTTGAGGAAGCTCGCAAGAGAGACGTGCCCATCTTTTTATCAAGTACATTATGTTTTTCATTTGTCAAATCCAATTTGGCCCCATTGATTAGCTAAAATTATCAGACTAATATGATGAGTTTCAATTTTGTTTGGTGTTAATGCTATATCAAAGTTGGATACAGCACCTGCCACTGGTGAGATTTCATCTTCTTTTTTTCCCCTGAAATGGGTCGTATTTCTCTGAACATTATAATGTATATGTATGTATCTTCTCCACTGAAATACTGTCGTCAAATGTTTGATAAGGTGTCATGTGATGGAAGTGGAATCTTTTGAGGATGAAGGGGTTGCAAAATTGCTGAATGATTGGTTTATTAGTATCAAGGTGAGTTCGGATCTAAGTTAATTACATCAGTCGTGTTCTGTCTTTATGCATCAATTTTGGTTGTCTTCAGTTCTAGACTGTTAATTGTATAATATTTATCTGGAGCATTCTTGGTTTGGTGTTTCTTTTTTTGTATTTCAAGTTGGGTTTCTTATGGCTTTGGGACAGGTGGATCGAGAAGAACGGCCAGATGTTGATAAGGTAAGTAGACAATTCTCTGATGAGTACCCAATTACTTCCAATGAGTTGTTTTCTTTTTAGCCTAGCCAATAAGTTACATAATTAATTTGCATTAGCTGGAGTTTAAACTTGAAATCTGATTGAAAGTATCTTTGTTTCTGTTTCCTTGGTTATTGTTTGAGAATTACCATTCTTATTAAAATATATTTTGGGAATTTGTGTTAGCCTCACAAGCTAGTCAGAGGAATCTTGTGTTTTTCCAGGTATACATGACATATGTGCAGGCTTTATACGGTGGTGGAGGTTGGCCCCTGAGTGTCTTCCTTTCACCTGATCTAAATCCTTTGATGGGTGGGACTTACTTTCCGCCCGAGGATAAGTATGGACGACCAGGATTTAAAACTGTGCTCAGGTGAGTGTTTTTTTCTCAATAAGGCCATTGTTTTTGGTGGTAGATAATCATGGGTTAATTAGCAAACATATTGAGTGTTACGTAAGTTGATATTAAGTTGGATTTTGAAATTCTAATAGTGTTTTCTCAGTTGTCGTGATTTTGTTTTCCCTTCTACAATTTGTTTTCCAAGTCATATAATTCGCCCGTCATTCAGGAAGGTGAAGGAGGCTTGGGACAATAAGAGGGACATGCTTGTCAAGAGTGGAGCGTTTGCCATAGAACAGCTATCGGAGGCATTGTCTGCTAGTGCAAGTTCGAAGAGAATACCTGAAGATCTTCCGCAAACTGCATTGCGCCTATGTGCAGAGCAGGTAAAACGGTAGATCCCGTTTGGGTTAGCTTTAAAACGCCTTTTGGAACAATAGATTTTTTTGAAAAGCTACAAATAAAATCTGTCTTTTAGCTTCGAAAATGAATCAATTTTGTTAAAACTGTGAAAAAACTAATCCACAAGGTCACTGCTTTTTAAACAATCACCTCTGAGTGATTGTTGGCCCCCCAAAAGCTATCCCAAACGAGCTTTTAGTACTCCAAGAGAATTGCTCTCTATCTAAACCAGGTGTTATGCTTGGTGTAGAAGTTCACAAAGTTGAAACTTGAAATATATCTATCGCTCTTGCATTGAGAATAGTTAATCTACTGCAGCTTCGCATTAGATCGAATACCCGTCTGCATTTATTTTATACTTGTTAATGCAAGTTTCATAGTTTATGTTTTATTTATAGTATCTGCTTTGTTATTGTTAAGCTTGCCGAAAGCTATGATCCAGTGTATGGTGGGTTTGGTTCTGCTCCAAAGTTCCCTAGACCAGTTGAGATGCAACTAATGCTCTATTATTCGAAAAAGTTGGAGGACAGTGGAAAATTAGGTGAATCGAAGGAAGATCTGCAAATGGTGTTGTTTACTTTGCAATGCATGGCAAGGGGTGGAATCCATGATCATGTGGGCGGCGGTTTTCACAGATACAGTGTGGATGAATGCTGGCATGGTTTGTATTACTTCAAGAACCTCTTTTACGCTTTTTTTTGGTTTGTGGATTTAGAGAAGGAAAAGGAAAGGAAAACGATGTAAAAAGTTTCCCTTGTGTTTACTCCATGCTGATATAAGATTAGAGATTGAAAAAAAATATATGAATTCAAGAGAAGTGGAAGGGAAGTGACTCACAGTTTAAATTTGAACTTTAGTTTCCATCGTATTTACTTTTCCTTTCTATTTTCCTCATTGTTTTACTTATTAGCCAAAAAAAGAAACGTATTTTCCTCTATGTTATATTTTCTTTTTTCTGCACAATAGAATGTAGAAAAAATGAATTGTTACTTTATTTCTTCACTATAGAACAGTTTATATATACATTACAAGGAGGATTCTAGAAAAGATAAAGAAAGAACAAGGAGGATTCTAGAACAAAGAAGATTCTAGAAAAGAAAAGAAAGAACAAGGAGGATTCTAGAACAAAGAAGATTCTAGAAAAGAAAAGAAGGAAATAAAAATATTCTAAACAATAATGAAAAATCAATGTGATCCACATTCTACGGAAGCTAATTATCCGGGATAAACATAACTATATCCAACACTCCCCCTCAAGCTGGTGCGAATATATCCACAAGACCCAGCTTGCTCAACGAAGACTTCAATAAGGACGGTCCAACAGATTTAGTAAGCATATCAGCAGCTTGATCAGTTGAGGGAATAAAGTTTGGAATAATAGTACCAGAACGAACTTTTTCCCGAATGAAGTGAATATCCACCTCAATATGCTTGGTTCGTTCATGAAGAACTGAGTCAGAAGCAAGCATAATTGCAGACTTGTTATCACAGAAGAGTGTAGAAGGCTCACTCATGGGAAAAACCCAATTCGGCTAAAAGAGAACGAAGCCAAAGTAATTCACAAGTGCCCTGAGCCATAGCACGGTATTCGGCTTCAGCAGAGGACCTAGAGACCACTGCCTGCTTCTTACTTTTCCATGATAAAAGGTGACTGCCATAGAATGTACAGAAACCGGAAGTAGAGCGCCTATCATTTTTAGACCCTGCATAATCTGCGTCAGTAAAACAAGAGACCCCAGTCTGTTTTCCTGTTGTATAAAAGAGACCAAGACCAGGGCAGGTTTTGAGATATCGCAGGATATGGTGGACAGCATCCAAGTGTGTGGTACGAGGAGAGTGCATAAATTGGCTCACGACACTCACTGCAAAAGTGATATCTGGTCTGGTGTTGGTTAGATAGATTAATCTTCCAACTAGACGCTGATAAACTGAGGGATCAGGTAACAAATCTCCAGACTCAACAGTTAACTGCAGATTAGGATCCATAGGTGTGGACGCAGGACGGCACCCCATCATACCAGTATCTTCTAAAAGGTCTAGAACATACTTCCTCTGAGTCATTAATATTCCACTACGAGACCGGGCAATTTCAATACCGAGAAAGTATTTGAGAGGCCCTAAATCCTTCACTTCAAATGCACGACTGAGATCCTTCTTAACTTGAGTAATTCCCACAGAATCATCCCCAGTAATAATTATGTCATCCACGTAAACAGAAATAATAATACAATGACCATCCATAGAACGGCGAATAAAGCATGTATGATCTGAATGACATCTAGTAAAACCAAGCGATATTACCACATCACTGAAGCGGCTAAACCAGGCTCGAGGTGACTGTTTCAGCCCATAAAGAGATTTACGAAGTCGACACACTTTACCAGAATACTCCCCCTCAGCGCGAAAACCAGGTGGAGGATCCATGTAAATAGTTTCCTCAAGATCACCATGAAGAAAAGCATTCTTGACATCCAATTGATGAAGAGGCCAAGAATGAGAAGCAGCGAGGGAAATAAGCAAGCGGACCGTAGTAAGCTTAGCCACCGGAGCAAACGTAGCGTTGAAATCTTTCCCTGGAATTTGAGTAAAGCCTTTTGCAACAAGGCGGGCCTTATATCTATCAATAGAACCATCCGCGTGATATTTAACCGTAAAAACCCACTTGCAGCCAACCGTCTTCTCACCGGGTGGAAGAGAAACAAGTTCCCATGTCTTATTCTGCTGAAGGGCATCCATTTCTACTTTCATGGCCTGGGTCCAATTTGGGTTCTGGAGAGCTTCTGACACTGACCGAGGAATAGTGACAGATTCAATATGACTAAGGAAAGCCTGGTAGGAACCTGAAAGATTAGAATAAGAGAGATACTGGGAAATAGGATGGTTAGTGGAACTTGAAAAACCATATCGATTCACAGGGCGAGAAACACGAATGGAACGTCGAAGAGGAGGAACAGGAGATGCATTACCTGACACTGGAGAAGATTCAGGCAGCTGAGGTGGAGCACGGGGACGACGAGAATAGTGATGAGCAGGAGATGACGTGACAACCGGAGGAAGTAAGTCATCAGAAGGAGGAGAGCTCTCAAAAATAGGAACAGGACGTGGGAGAGCTTCAACCGTGGTGATTGGAGTGGGTGTTTCCAAAGACTGAGGTGGCCCTGCAAAAAAAGAAGTATCCTCCAAGAAAGTAACATCCATAGAATGATAAAACCGTCGGGTGGTTGGATCGTAACACCTATACCCTTTGGACATGGGGGAATAACCAAGAAATACACACCGGATAGCTTTATCATCAAGTTTGGTACGTAAAGGACTCCTGTTTTGCACAAAGCAAGTGCAACCAAAAACTCTAGGAATAACAGGAAAAAGTGTACAATCGGGCTGTAAGACCTGAAGAGGAGCCTTTCCTTCCAAGACACGACTGGGTGTGCGATTAATAAGATAAACGGCTGTAAGTACTGCTAAATGCCAAAAATATTTAGGGACCTCCATACCACGTAAAAGACACCGAACAACAGACATAATGTGACGGTTCTTTCGTTCCGCAACACCATTCTGTTCCGGTGTATAAGTACAAGTGAGTTGCTGGAGGATACCCTGTTTATTAAGTTCTGACCGAAAATCATTAGAGATATACTCACGACCGTTATCAGATCTAAGAATGCGTACCACAGTGTGAAATTGAGTTTTAATCATTTGTAGGAATTGAACGAACAAAGTAAATACCTCTGATTTTTTCTTAAGAATATAAACCCACGTGCACCGTGTATAATCATCAATAAAAGTTACATAGTACCGGTGACCAGATAAAGCAGTAATCGGGGAAGGACCCCATATATCAGAATGAATAACATCAAAGGCACAAGGAGCACGATGCATACGAGGAATATAACTAGAACGAGTATGTTTAGAGAGTTCACAAACCACACAATGAAATTTATTTGTCTTGTAGGCTTTTATTAAAGAAGGAAATAGCAAACATAGATATTGAAAATTAACATGCCCTAAACGAGCATGCCACAATTCTAGAGTTTGTAAAGAAAAAACATAAGATCCAGAATCCGGTAAAACAGACGCCTGAAGACTCGATGACTCTACGACAAGTGGTGGAGCTTCCCCAAAGTAATACAGTCCCCCGCACTCATACCCCGTGCCAAAAATCCTCTTCGTAGTCAGGTCCTGCAAGACGCACCGATCAGGTAAGAAAATGACAGCACACTTATATTGTTTGGCAAGACAACTGACAGACACAAGATTAAAAGCAAATTTAGGAACATGGAGAACAGAGTTAAGGGTAATGGAAGATGATAAACACACATCACCTTTACTAGATACGTGAGTGGTGGATCCATCAGCAATACAAACATTTTGATTAATTGGTGTAATAGGGGAAGAGAAAAACGATAACTCACCAGTCATATGATCAATGGCTCCAGAATCCAGAACCCAAGTCGGAGAATCCGACCGAACATGAAAGGCAGAAGAAGTACCTGAAGCAATAGTAGCAGTGGGAGCAGAGGAGGGCGTGCCTTGGTGAGAAGGCGACTGCAGAATAGAGCCAAGCTGAGACTGAATCAAACTAATCTGAGTCTGCAACTGTCCAAGATCAGGAATGGCTGGGCTAGACATAGTATCAGCAATAGCAGCAGTACGAGGAGGACCAGTATTACGATTATTACGAGCATACTGTTGCTTGAGCTCAGGATGGAGCTTAAAGCAACGATCTTTAGTATGGCCTGGAACCCCACAATAACGGCAAATAGGACGCTTGGTACCTGAACGAGAGCTAGAAGTAGCTGCAAAGGCCATCTGATCAGCAGCAGTAGGATGTGACTCAGTAGCAGGAACAGGGACAGGAACAACAGGGTGAATCAAGCGACGCCGTCATTCGTCTCCATCTATAGTAGCAAAGGCCTCATACAGAGAAGGCATAGGTGAGGTGTTAACAATCTGAGCCCGAAGTGTTTCGAACTCAGGCTTAAGTCCCATGAGGAACTGGTAGGTGTGCAGCCGGTTAAGACGCTGGAGAGCAATAGAAGCAGCTTCAGCCGGATAGTCACTAAGAGGCTCATATTGAGCCAACTCTTCCCAGCGAGACTGTAAGTAACCAAAATAGTCAGCCACACTAAGTCCCAAAGATTCTTGGGAAGCCTGGGAAATATCCCGATACAACTCAAAAATCCGAGAATCGTTGCGCGCATGCGCATACATCTGGGTCAAAGCAAGCCATAGATCATGAACCGTATCATGGTACATAAACATGTGATAGATACGGTCTTCCATCGAATTAAAAAACCATCCCAGAATGGTGCAATTGTCAATGTTCCATTGGGCTAACTTAGGATCGGCGAGGGCTGGTTTCTTTTCTTCACCTTGAATCCAACCAATTTTTCCTTTTCCTCCTAGGTAGAGGCGAAGAGAACGAGACCACGCTGCGAAATTCTGTCCATTCAGAAGCACGCTAGTAACCCGATGAGCGGGAGTGTGCTGTGAGAGAGAGACATCCGGTCGAGTTTCGGAAGAGGTAGGTTGAACAACATCTTTCCCGAAATTGGCCATCAAAACGAAGAGATAAGAGCAGAATTTTTCACCCGTAGCAAAGAAGTATACCGATCAAAGGCTGCTGAAAAACAAGCAGCAGAAAAAGAGCCCAAGAGAAGCAAAAAATAGGGTACGAAACAACCCTAAATCATCAGAAGACCCGCAAGGGCAAGGCGCAGCCTAAAAAACTGCGCAAAAAATAGCGCAGTGACCTGCACAGGAGAGAGGAGAGCTGCGGCCTGGTGGTGTGGGCTGTGGGGAGGCTGCAGTCTGGTGGTGGGTGGCTGTGGGAGGTTGCGGCTCGGTGGTGGAGGTTGTGAGAGGCTGCGGCTTGGTGGTGGAGGCTGCGGCTGATGCAAGAGTTAGGGTTAGGGTTTAGGTTTTGGCTTTGATACCAAATAGAATATAGAAAAAATGAATTGTTACTTTATTTCTTCACTATAGAACAGTTTATATATACATTACAAGGAGGATTCTAGAACAAAGAAGATTCTAGAAAAGAAAAGAAAGAACAAGGAGGATTCTAGAACAAAGAAGATTCTAGAAAAGAAAAGAAGGAAGGAAATAAAAATATTCTAAACAATAATGAAAAATCAATGTGATCCACATTCTACGGAAGCTAATTATCCGGGATAAAAATAACTATATCCAACATGCACTAAATTCATGGACCAAACAGAGCCTAAACTCTAAAGTCCTACATAGTTGTATGTGTATGGTCATTCAGTAATCGGTACTATAATATTAGTTTGTTATTTCTGTCCTTACTTTGGTGGATTGTGCTTATTTATTGAAATGAAAACTTTGCGACATAATTATATTATTGCAGTCCCACACTTTGAGAAAATGTTGTACGACGAGGGGCAAATTGCTAATGTTTATTTAGATGCTTTTTCAATCACCAAAGATGTCTATCTTTCATCTGTGTCTCGGGATATTCTTGATTATTTGAGGAGAGAGATGATCGGACCCAGTGGTGAAATCTTCTCTGCGGAGGATGCCGACAGTGCTGAATCTGAAGGTGATACAAGGAAAAAGGAAGGTGCTTTCTATGTATGGACTAGTAAAGAGGTATTTTAAACTTTCCTCATTTTATTTTGAATGAACACGAGGTGTATCTTGAAGCTCAATTTTACCTGTATTACCAGCCTGTGGATTTTCCTAACAACCTTCAGAAATACAAATAGTTTATAAGCTTATGTTGATGTATATGATTTTTACAACGAGAATGTTTTACATGTCATTTGGTCAATTCTTGTCAACTCTACGGCTTTGTTTGGTTCATGGATTTAGGGAATAGAAAAGAAAACACTGAGGAAACTAGTATTTTTCATCATGCTTAAATAACATTGGAAGTTAAAAAGTTTTGCAGAATATTATAGGGATTCAAGAAAAGAGGAAGGAAAGTGATTCAAAATTTTTAATTTATTCTTTGTTATTTTCTTTTCCTTCCTAGTTCCTCACTGTTTTCCTTATTAAGCAAAGGAAAGAAGCATCCGATTAATTTCCTTCCATCCTGTGCGTTGAATCTTTTCTTTTTCTTCTTTATAATGTGTTGACCAACGAATCATGTGAGTCCAATTTCTTTACATCACCGCAAATATTAATTGGATCCCGGTAATAAATCCCAAATCCTGAATTTATTTGTTTTGTTTCTTTCTAAACAGAAATCTTTATATAGTAGAGAATAAATTTTAAAAAGGGTATTGCTATAACCGCTCCAAAATTGAACTAATGCACTCCATGGTACTACTGGCACACCTTGCAGTACCATGCAGTCAATGCATTCCATTGAGTGGGATAGCAATTCCCTTAAAACGTTGTCAATTTTGAGTCACTTTCCTTCCTCTTTTCTTGAGTTTCTATTATATTATATAATTATATTCTGAAATACTAGGGAAAACACATAAGGGAAGTAGTTTTCCTTCTCCTTTTTCGTTCTCCACATCTACAAACCAAACAGAGCTAAATGACGGAGATTTTTTAATCCTTCATCTGTATGCTATGCCTTCTGCCCACCCCCCATTTTGACTTGCTTTATTGTTGAGGTGGTTCTTTTTCCTTTTAACAGGTTGAAGAAGTTGTGGGAGAGCATGCAACTCTTGTTAAGGAGCATTATTACATTAAATCATCGGGGAATTGTGATCTCTCCAGATTGAGTGATCCTCACAATGAATTCGAGGGAAAAAATGTGCTCATAGAGAGAAATAGTGCTTCTGCAATGGCATCAAAATTCGGTCTGCCACTAGAAGAGTATCTTGATATTCTGGGTGTGAGTAGGAAAAAGCTTTTTGATGCGAGATCGAAACGGCCACGGCCGCATTTGGATGATAAGGTATTCTTTCTTACTCGGTAGGACCTAATCATAGCTATAAACTATGTTACACGGGCTCGGGTACATGTGTCTGGTGCAAGTACCTTCCCTAATTCATGAATCTAAGGACATTTATACGGCTATAAATCTATATTTTTCTTTGATTTGTAAGAGAAGACAGTTTTTTTTTTTTTTTGTTTAATAATAAGATGTGAAGATCATTTTGTTCATTCTGAAATATTTTTGTAGCAAAAGGTATATAATTAGAGGCTTGAATGTTCTACAATACCAAGTTGCTAACATGCTTCTTGGTGTTCCCAACCAGAATTGTTAGATAATATATCCCAACAGCCACATTTGAGTGTCTGACACTGGCAGAAGAGTACATATTAAGAAGAGTCTGTATAACATAGGCTGTAAAAAAACTCTCTTACACTTTTTATGCACATCATAACCAAATGGGTATTTGGTAGGTAATTGTATCATGGAACGGGCTTGCAATTTCGTCATTCGCAAAAGCTTCTAAAATTCTCAAGAATGAACCTGAGGGGTCCAAGTTCTACTTTCCTGTTGTTGGCTGCGATGTAAGATTTCAACTTCTTAGATGTGTTGATGTGTTGTTTAAGCATCTGTTTGGTTATTGTATTTAGTGAGGGAAAAGAAAAGAAACCACCGAGGAAAAGAGTTTTCTTTGTTTGGTTAGTAAGGAAAAGAGCAAGAAAAGTAGGAAGGAAAGACAATCATGGAAAGATTAAATTAAAATATTTGCATTTTGTCATTAGTCGGTTCACTTTCCATCCTGATTTCTTGAGTTATTACTATATTTTAAAAACTTTTAATTTCATATCTTATTTAAGTATGGAAACAATGCTGGGAAAACATTAGGGAAATACTCTTCCTTCTAGTTTTCTTTTCCTTCTCCAAATTCACAAAACACACATAGCCTAAGTAGTCATAGCATATCTATTGCATCCGAGATGGTTGCTCAACATATACATTTTTTGTATATCTAGTTCTCATTGTTTCTCACATGAGCTTTTCATGAATTTAAGCCGAAGGAGTATTTAGAAGTTGCAGAGAAGGCAGCATTTTTCATCAGGAGGCAACTATACAATCAGCAAACACGCAGGCTACAGCACAGCTTTAGGAATGGCCCATCTAAAGCACCCGGATTTTTGGATGATTATGCCTTTCTGATTTCAGGGTTGCTCGATCTTTACGAGTTCGGTGGTGCTGTTTTTTGGCTGGCTTGGGCAATCGAATTGCAATACATCCAGGCAAGAACTATTATGCCCTGTTTGGGCATAACATGAGTTTAAATGAGCTCATTCATAACTAGTAAAACATTTTATTTTCTTGAATTAGTTCGTCTGAGAAAAATTGTACGCTTGATCGTATCTCTTAATATTTGGAAATCTGAGGTTCTTTTACTACAATGTAACTGATGATTTTAAGCATTATTTATTTATTTATTTATAATATGAAATTTCTACCTAACGAATGATTCCGTATGAAAAAATGCTTTATAAATTGTCATTGGTCATTCATGGAGTTGAAACCATGCCATTAGGCTATTTGCCTTTGTTTTACTTCTACGATGATTGTGTTGTTAATGACCCAATTGAATTATTGATTCAGGATGAGTTTTTTCTTGATAAAGAGGGAGGGGGCTATTTCAACACCCTAGGTGAAGATCCTTCCGTTCTATTTCGTGTAAAAGAAGATCACGATGGTGCGGAGCCCTCAGGGAACTCAGTCTCCGCGATCAATCTTGTTAGATTGGCCTCTATGATTTCGGGTGATAGGTCTGACAATTACAAGAAAACTGCAGAGCATCTTCTGGTTTGTCCTTACTATGCTGTGAATTTTGCACGTTAAGGTTTCGTTTGGTCTGCAGCTTAGATGGAAAGGGAAAGTAAAACGAGATAGACAACTTTTCCCCTTATTATTCTACTCATACTTAAATAATGTTTAAAAATTAAATTTGAATTCATGAGAAAAGAAAGGGACTCAAGTGCACAAAATTGAAGAAGCTAATTTTATTCTCTCCTTTCTTTCCTATTTTTCTCGTTTTTTCCTTATTAACCCAAAAAAGAAATTCGTTTTCATCAGTGTTTTCTTTTACTTTCCGAACCAAACAAAACCTAGACGAGTCCATACATAGAAATACTTTGGTCGAGCATTTATGTTTTGACCTGCTGGTTTAACAGGCGGTTTTTGCGACAAGATTGAAAGATATGGCTATGGCAGTGCCTTTGATGTGCTGTGCTGCAGACATGCTCTGTGTTCCTTATCGGAAGCAAATCGTCTTGGTTGGTCAAAAGCCTTCTACAGAGTTTGATGACATGCTCGCGGCCGCTCATGCATCATATGAACCCAACAGAACTGTAAGTTTTTTTATCTTCTCTACCAATACTTATTAGTGTTTAGTTCAATGGTTTTTAAAAAATTTTACGCTCTCTTTAGTTCATTGATTTAGAGAAGGAAAAGAAAAGGGAAAGGAAAATGAGATGGAAAATCTACTCCCTAGTGTTTTTGTCCAAAATGCTTAAAACCCCATTAAGAATTTTTCAAGAGACGAGCAAGAAAAATGACATGTAAAAGTAAAAGACTGATTTATTCTTGTTTTATTTTCTCTCCCTTCCTCTTTTTCTCATTGTTTTTCTCATTAGCCAAACAATAAAATGTCTCTCTCTCTCTCTCTCTCTCTCTCTCTCTCTCTCTCTCTCTTTTAATGTTGCCTTTTCTTTTCAGTCACTGAGAGCCCATTTGGTATTTTCTTTTTTGTTTAATAGATTTATGGAAAAGCAACAAATTGCTACTTCTAATTTAAGATGCTTTTTCAGCTATAAAGTCGATTCAATTTTTATTTTTATTTTTATTTTTTTAAAAAGGTTGTGAGCTAGTTTTTCCAATTTGACTCAAATCTTTCAATAATCCTGCATAAGTGATTGTTGGTCCTAGATAAGCTATCCAAAACGGGCTCTTACTCAATACGCAAACCAAACAATGCCCTAATGTTTCTTCTTATGGTGCAACAAATGGCAGGTAATCCACATAGACCCCACAGACACAGAAGAGATGGAATTTTGGGAAACAAATAACCAAAACATCGCTCTCATGGCTAAGAATAATTTTACCGCTGACAAGGTGGTCGCACTCGTCTGCCAAAACTTCACATGCAGTTCTCCGGTCAGCGATCCCAACTCTCTTAAAGCTCTGCTCTCAGAGAAGAAACCTTCTTCCTCTTCTGTGTAGAAAGAGAAAGCTGTGATGCGTCGATGAAAATGCATCCAACCACGTCATGGTGTATGTATATATATATATATATATATCTACAACACTAATAACAGTGGTGTATATGTCTATAGACTATAGAGACAATAATCATATCACTAGTTAGCTAGTGGTGGACCTGAGCTTCTGGGTTGGTTGAGAGAAATTCGCCGTATAGGAGGTTTGTGATATTCAAAGGAATAATAACTCACTAGTATGTGATATTGGGATAAATTTTGGCTTTACGCTAACTAGTTATTATTATTATTATTATTTTATTACATGAATATTTCAAATTGTTACAATATTTGCTGCCCAGGTTTTCTTCACTTGTTCTTTGTTTACATTTTTTTCCCCCTTTGGATGACTCTTAAAGATCAGCTCTGTGATTCAGAGTTATACTCGGTAGTCGGTACTCCTAAAAAACAAAAAAAAAAAATACCAAATGATCTAATTTTAAGCAGAACTGATCATTGATGTGTTTGATGCAAACCGGTGGGCAAGTACCCAGGATTGAAGTCCATAGTCAAATGTTAAACCAAATACACGTTAATTAGGACTTGTCTCCAATTAAGTCAAATCAAAATTATTTGAATTAAACATAAGAAATTTAGACAGAGGACATCATTCTGTTTTCCCTTTTGATTTGATGAACAATAGAATAATATCAATCTTCAGATTCTTCACCACCTTTTTTGAAAAAGCAAAGTCTGCACCATCTTGAATTATAGGAGAACACTTTGGTACATTTGGTGGTTTTGGGTGTATATACCTCAAACCATTTTGCCACTTGTCAAGCTTGGAGTGGAGGGAAAAGAAAAAGCTGGGGATGAAGTGATGGCTGTCTGACGCAGTGATGGCTGTCTGACGCGCAATAAATGCGAGGGAAACCTATTATGGCCGGTTCTAAAGTTATGCTTGTTCCTTGATCAGGAACGATTGTTCCATCCCATGAAATGTTGTTCTATTCTACATGTTTGTTCTGTCGTGAGAAATAATTGTTCCATGTTACAAATAGTTGTTCTCCGTGGATTGATTTGTGTGTCAATCATGCAAGAGATTTACATTTATGTATTAAATCTTGTACAATATCATAAAATTTTATTTTTGATGTATAAGCATGAGTGATTTATTATGAGTATGTAGTTGTATAAATTATTTTAAATCGCAAACATATTAATTCCCCAACACAACTTTGTTCCAGGGACCATAAAGAGTTGTTCAAAAAACATGTTAAGCTTGTTCCAGCAATCAAGAAACTTGTTCCCTCCACAAAATTAATGTTGGAAGCTTTCAGTTCGTATACCTACTTGATGTAATACTTAATACTTACAAGATTTAAGGTAGGAAGTTGCTTTAATTACATTAAATCTCAGTCATATTAATCTCCAACACTACTTCAACTTCAGTTAAGAGAAACTTGTCCCCTCCACAAGGCACAAAGTTAAGAAATTTACATTTATGTATAAAATCTTTGACAATATCAGCAATTTGACTTTTGATGTATAAGTACGAGTGATTAATTATGGGTAGGTAGTTTCTTTAATTACATTAAATCTCAGTCGTATCTAATCCTCAACACAACTTTGTTCTTGAAACCATTAAGAGTTGTTCTAAAGGCATGTTATGTTTGTTCTTGCAATAGATAAACTTGTTCCCTCCATAAAATTAATGTTGAAAGCTTTCAGTTGGTATACCTACTTGGTACATAATAATGAGATTTAAGGCAGGTAGTTGCTTTAATTACATAAAATCCGAGTCACTGCAGGTACAACCAAAAAACATATTACATCGCATTGATCATATAACTTTCCTTGCCTGCTCATCTCATCATCAACCTGCATACATGAAATATAATCCACTCATCAAAATTCAATGACATTGACCAGGAAAGCCGGAACAACATTTGATTTGCACGGAACAACATTTGATGCAAATGGAACAACATTTGACGATCCATGGAACAACATTTGATGCTCTGGAACAACGTTTGACGGTCCATGGAACAACATTTGATTTGCACGGAACAACATTTGATGATCTGGAACAACATTTGACGGTCCATGGAACAACATTTGATTAAAATAGAACAACATTTTACGATCGATAGAACAACATTTGACGATGCATGGAACAATATTTGATTTGCACGGAACAACATTTGATGCTCTAGAACAACATTTGACGGTCCATGGAACAATATTTGATTTGCACGGAACAACATTTGATGATCTGGAACAACATTTGACGGTCCATGGAACAACATTTGATTAAAATAGAACAACATTTTACGATCGATAGAACAACATTTGACGATGCATGGAACAACATTTGATTTGCACGGAACAACATTTGATGCTATGGAATAACATTTGACGGTCCATGGAACAATATTTGATTTGCACAGAACAACATTTGATGATCTGGAACAACATTTGACGGTCCATGGAACAACATTTGATTAAATAGAACAACATTTTACGATCGATAAAACAACATTTGACGAAGCATGGAACAACATTTGAATTGCACGGAACAACATTTGATGCAAATGGAACAACATTTGACGATCCATGGAACAACATTTGATTTGCACGGAACAACATTTGATGCTCTGGAACAACGTTTGACGGTCCATGGAACAACATTTGATTTGAACGGAACAACATTTGATGCTCTGGAACAACGTTTGACGGTCCATGGAACAACATTTGATTTGCACGGAACAACATTTGACGTTCCATGGAACAACATTTGATTAAAATAGAACAACATTTTACGATCGATAGAACAACATTTGACGATGCATGGAACAACATTTGATTTGCACGGAATAACATTTGATGCTCTGGAACAACATTTGACGGTCCATGGAACAACATTTGATTTGCACGGAACAACATTTGATGATCTGGAACAACATTTGACGGTCCATGGAGCAACATTTGATTAAAATAGAACAACATTTTACGATCGATAGAACAACATTTGACGATGCATGGAACAACATTTGATTTGCACGGATCTATAGTGGATCTTTGAAGAGGTCGTTTGCAAAGGGCTCAAATTCTAGTTTCAGTGGGTTCAGAAATCGGCAAGTAATATACCGTTATGTCCTCTGTGCAACCGACCACACTGTCCAATGTTTTATAACAAATTTCTTAAACAAAACTCAAGGAGCTAACAGTGCAAGTGCTACACCGGATATGAGAGACAAGTGCTACAATTGTGGAATGTTTGGACATCAATCCAAGGAGTGTCCGAGGAAATGCCCACAACAAGGAGCTAGTTCTATGGCTTCTATTGGTTCGAAGCCTAGATAGACCAACGATGGGGGACAAAGGACGGAGCAACGTTAAGGAAGGTCATTCCAGATGAACCCAAGAGATATGGCTCATTGGAAGTGGAGGCACTTCCAGTCTGTGAATCCTGCTTGGAAGGTAAAATAACCAAGAGGCCGTTCTCGGCTAAGGGCTATAGAGCAAAAGAGCCGTTGGAACTGGTTCACTCTGATTTGTGTGGTCCTAAGAATCCTATGTGTACAAGAAACATGATGGAAGCGTGGTGGTGTTCTTAGTACTATATGTGGAGGATATCTTGCTAATCGGAAACGATGTGGGGGTATTATCTTCTGCAAGGCTTCCAAGCTTTCTCTTTCTTCTTCTCTTTCTCTTTTTCTCTTTGTCTCCTCTGTCTCTTTCTCTCTTTTTCTGTTCTTCTTTCCTTCTTCTTTTTCTCTTCTCTTCTACTCTGTCCAGAGAATGTGTGTATGTGTGGTGAATATTTGTATGTATGTGTAAACTAAATTAGCATATTTCCTTATTTTAGCGCGGTTGTATTTTACAAATACCCCCGTTTGTCAATCATGGATCAACATTTTATGAAAATGGAACAACAATTACTGATTATAGAACAATAATTTGTGTCATTAGAACAACAATTCATGATCATGGAACAATATTTTGTGAAAATGGAACAATAATTACTGATCATGGAACAATAATATGTTTCATTGGAACAACAATTCATAATCGTGGAACAACAATTGCTGATCATGGAACAACAATTAGTTTCATTGGAACAACAATTCATAATCATGGAACAATATTTTGTAATCATGGAACAACAATTTGTGAAAATGGAACAACAGTTACAGTTCATGGAACAATGTTTTGTAATCATGGAACAACATTTCATGTTCATAAATAATATTTTAAAACTTAACACAAACTCACACAAACACACAATTCGGGTTGCACATGCACCCTACTTAGTATTCATATTTGGTTTTGATTAAGAAAGTGTTATAATTGTGAATACTATGCAGTTCTGGTAAGTTCTCGATAAGTCCCTTTCATTTATCGCTTTCCTAAATCACATTGATTTATGCATAGGTGGATAAAATTGAATTTTGATTCTTACATGGTTACTTGTGCATATGATTCATGTTTTTCTTAGTAGTTTGAGTGTGGTTTGCACATTTTTTTTTTCTTTTTCTTTTTCTTTTTAATTCCTTTTCGCATGCATGTGGAAGCGTAGGTATACGCTATCCTCCACACCTTTACTGCTTTAGCACATGCGTTGTGTGTAATTTATTAGTTGTTATGCACGTCTCTTCTCTTTCATGTTTTTTCTTTTTTTGATTATGATTGTAGATTTAGGTTGTAAAATTCTTTGGTGACGAAGGAGCGGTGCTCTCTATTAGTTTTCTTGTTCTCTTTTATCAAACCATGTGGTGACTCTATTAGTGAGAATCTCTCTTGATTTAGTCTTGTGGGATAAAATATATAATTTACTCACTCGTGTAGCCTTGGAATGTGGATCATGGGCACTGTGTAGCCTTGATAGCTTGGATAAATAGCCCCATGGAATCCAAATACGAGTTTTCCAAATCGGTCGGTAAGAATAAAAGGCTAATGGTAGGTAGTGTGAATCTCATTCGTGGTTATAGACACGAGATTTTTGTCGGATTAATCAAGTGGACTTGGTTTCCCTAGGCCGTATGCTTGGTTATGATAACCACAGGAACAACAATTTCTCATAATAGAACAATTACATATTAAGGAACAACAATTTCTAATTATGGAGAATCAGTTATTGATCGTAGAACAACAATTTCTAATAATACAACAACAATTTCTAACAATAGAACAACGGTTTCTAAAATGGAATAACAATTACAGATTATATATATAGCAACAATTTCTAACCATGGAATAATAGTTCAAAATCATGGAACAACAATGTCTAATAATGGAACAACACTTAAAACCATGGAACAAGAGTTTCTAAAATGGAACATTAATTTCTGCTCATGGAACAACAATTTCTGATAATAGAACAACAGTTACTGATCATGGAATAATAATTTCTAATCATTGAACAATAATTTATGTTCATGGAACAATAGTTACTGATCATGGATCAACAATTCATGATTATGGAATCATGAAGTAAGAATTTTTAGTAATGGAACAACAATCACTGATTATATAACAACAATTTCTAATAATGGAACAACAATTACTGATCGTGGAGCAAGAATTTTTGATAATGCAGCAATAATTTCTAATCATGGAACAACAATTACTAATCATAGAACTGTTATTTGTGATAATGAAACAACAGTTACTGATTATAGAACAATAATTTCAAACGGAAGAACAATTATTGATCAGGGAACAACAATTTGTGTTCATGGAACAATAGTTACTGAACATGGAACAACAATTGTATTCATGGAACAACAATTCATGATTGTGGAACAACAATTTCTAATCATGGAACAATTCATACCATACATATTAATTAAAGTGCTCCATATTATAATCTCTCGAACCCATCTTGTTCAATTCGTTCTACTGAAACAGAGACCCCCCAGTAAGGTCTTATTTGGGTGTACGAAATGAAACACTCACAACTAGATCATTTCTCAACGAAATAATGCAAGTCCTATATGAAAATTGATCCTCTCAACGAGCCCTATCCATATAAATTGGTTTGGAGTCCCAAGTTTTATTAAATAACACGAATTTTAGATAAAACCGCGAAGTGGGTCTATAGTAAAATTACAAATTCGTGATGATTGGCTAAGAATTTTGAAAAACTGTTCTTAGGGGGTTATAAGGGAGATAATACAGACCTTTTGACATAAGTTTAACGAGTTTTGGTGGTGGTTGAAAAATCAAGCTTCAATGGAAGCTTTAATGGCAGACGGCCATGGCTAAGCTTAAGGCTCTGTTTTGTTTACCTAAATTATTTGTGTGTACACAAATAAATTGCAGAAAGAGTAAAAATAGAAGGAGCTCACCTAAGGGTTTAAGAGTCTCGGTTGACTCTCTCTCTCTCTCTCTATATATATATATATTCTTGCTTGTGTGTGTATAGACAAAGGGGTGAGGGTGATATTATGTAGCAGTAGGAATAGTGTGGGATGAGCCAGTGATGAGAAAACTTACACCTAAAATATCTAATGCTTGGTTGGGGTCATGGATGAAATGAGAAATGGGAAGGAAGACAGAGAATGAAGTTGGGAGGGAAGAGAGAGAGTGTGTGACTTACCTGCTACCGGGAGGGAAGAAAGAGAGAGAAAAATGAGTGGTTTTTCTTTTTAAAAAGTTTTGACACGTGTACGGCTTGAATGAGGTCAAGTTTCATCCAATGAATGTGGGGAGTTTGGGTGTATATACACCAAAACAGCCCAAACGTACCAAAGTGTGCGCCTGAATTATAACAAAGAAAATACTTTTGCTCACCCAAAATTTGGTACACCAATGCTCACCCAAACATCCCATTGGCCAATGCAGTGGGGTCCAGGATTAAACAATATTAAACAACATTTGTTTAATCCTGGGCCCCACTGCATTGGCCAATGGGATGCTTGGGTGAGTATTGGTGTACCAAATTTTGGGTGAGCAAAAATGCTCTCTTATAACAAATGGACCCTGACCTTTCTCACGGTATAAAAACATTACAATGACCATTTATTAAACTTTTAAATAAAAGAAATCAGCGTAATGTAACAAAGTTTCATGCAAAAAATAATAATAATAATAATAATAATAATAAAAGAAATCAACGTAATGTAACAAAGTTTCATGCTTTTTTTTTTTTTTTTGGTAATCGGGGGTGTTCGGGCCAGCTTGCGCGCACCTCGACTAATCCCCCGAGATCTGGAGCGCCGGGTGAATACTCCAGTGGTCACGCTCCCCATGACTCGAACACTAAATCTCTTGGGTAGTACACCCAAGAAGCTTACCACTCGACCACAAGGAACTTGGTTTCCTATATAATACTTTACGCGTATGAAAGAGTGTTTTTTTTTAATGGTAAATTTGTTCTTTGATAATATGTGAATTTTTAATATAAATTTAGACAAAAATCCCTAAAATGACTATTAAGAGTTTGAAGTCCAATTTGGACTTTAGATTCTTTGTTTTTTAAAAAAAAAAAAATACCAACAGACTTAAAATTCATGTCGAAAGACTTTCCTCCTATCGAGAGGAGTCTAATTTTCAAATTATTTAAGTTACATTTTTTATTTAAAAGGTTTTTTTGCATGCAACACTAACTTTGTTACGAGGAAGAAGAAAACTGTGGGGGGGGGGGGGGGGGGGGGGGATTAAACCACCGGGATTGTAAATTAAGCAGTACAATAAGAAATTCTACGCGAAAAAAAATTAAAAAAAAAAAAAAAAAAAAAGTGGTTGTTGGATTGAGCGGCTCATTAGGCGTTAGTGGAGCTGCGGAGTACTGGCTCGTATTCCTTCCACCGACAGGAGAGGGAGGTGTTCGCTGCTCTGTGAAGCCAGCCTGGCGCATTGCCCTCCTCTCTAAGGACCACGAGTCCAAGGCCTTCGCTTTAGAAGCGTGGTCCAACTCCATACTTGGAACGGGCGTGCCAGCTAAGTCACCCCTCACAGAGCCAGCCTTCTGGGCTAGCCCAATCTCCAACCACATTAATACCGTCACTTGAGTCACAGGCTCACGTTACCAAGCCCGGCGAACTGTAAAGCCTCCACAACGCCATGTATAGAATAGATTGTGTGTGTATATGTCCGATGTGGGACAGAAACAAAGATCAAAACCGGAAATAAACAAAGATCAAGTTCTTTTTCACTCGTGTGCTTTTTTATTGAATTGATCTTTTTATTCTTTTTACAACTAGCGTTGACCCGTGCTATGCACGAGATTATTAGTTTTTTTCAAAAAAGTAATTACTAATTGTCAATTTTCAGAAAGCATACCAAAAAGAAATAATCTTGTCAAAAGAAGTTGTTATGACTCTCGTTGTTATATAGACAGGACTGTATTTTTTGCCGTACAAAATTGTTAAAAAAAGTTATAATGGATTGTCTACTTCATGGTCGAGCACAGTGGTGCATACGCAAAGCAGTGTATTTGGTAAATATTGTGTATTCATAAGCTTAATGGATCTAAAACTTTTTACGAAGAATAATCTTAATGTAAATTAAATAAAGAGAAAAACACATAAATTTATAACATGCATTATAATAATCCTACCAACAAAAGAACAAACTAAATAGTAACTATTTACACAAATTCAGTCACAAACATTAAACCTAATTGCTGAAATCCCATCATTGTACCACATCATGTATAGCTCACATTTAAAGCAGTTACATCCAATTGCACGGGGTTCTATAGAATGAGAATATAATTAGTCTTTTTACCAAATTCAGAGTTAATTTTGTTCTTTGTAAGTTACTAATTATTATTAATTACCTCTTCTCTTGACACTGCATATTTTTGGTCAAGGAGTTCATTTTTGTACACGAAGCAGTGCATCTATAAGTTAACAAAAAAAAATACTGAAAAATTCTAACAGTTGAACTGATAAAAAAAAAAAAAAAAAAATCTAAGATAACTGTTAGGGAAATCCGAAACCAAAATTGCCAAGGAGTGTACATTATTAATATTGTCATTAAAAGTTAAAATCAACTAAACTTAAAATTTTTCTGCAGACATAGTGTGCTCAGAGTATGATCAATCAATGGAATCTAACAAACACAAAATTTATGTTTGCAATGAGAAGATGTGATGTAAATTGGAAGGCCACTGTGTCTTTTATGTTACCCCTGTACAATAATATCATGCTTCAAAAGAGAGAGAAAGTAAAAAAAAAAAAAAAATGGAGAGAGAATACAAAAGTGTGAAATTATATCAAAACTTGCTTAATTTAATGACATGGTTCCACGTGCACATTGGTGTCAAATCCAATACTTGCATTAATCAAAAGATCCAACAGGTCAATTGTTAGGACTAATTTCAATTGTGAAGGGGTATTTGTGACTATGAAAGTTGCAGGAAACTGGAGGGAAAAAAAAAATGAAAAGGAAAAAAAAGAAAAGAAAGAAGGAGATGAATTTAGACCTTTACAGTAGTGTGTGAGGACAGCGAAAGTGTGGATGGGTTGGTTTTTGAAGGTGTGTTGTGTTGGTGGTTACATTTATAGAGAGTGGGTGGTTAAATTTATCTAATTATCTTTAAAATTTAAATAAAAAAAAAATTGGAGATAAAAAGAGAGAGAGAGACGATTACACTTAGAATGGTGAGATGCTAATGGCTTTGCTTCTTTTACCTTTTGAATTAGATGTGTATATATATATATATCCTATCTATACTTGTTGTATGTATATTTCTATGCCAAATCAATGCCATGTGGTATCTATATTTGATTGGAAATGCCATGTGGCAATCTTTACGAGAGCAAACTACATTCCTATCTATATATTTATAGATTCCGAAACTCGTAAACATCAAGTTCTTTCTATCTTCAACCTTGGACTCTTAAATTATTGAAGATTTTGGTGAATTACATGCTTTTCCTTTTCACAATGTAAAATGCCCATCTAGTTGTTGTATGAAGACTGACAAAATCCTTCATACCCATTTGGAAAATCAATTTCTTTTTGAGCAATGTTATGCTTTTCAAATATTTTATCAGCTCTACCAGATGCAGTAGCATGTGGTACCACAATTGTTAAGTCATTTTAAATATCAAATTGGGGGTGCATAGAGTTATTCTTTCCGTATTTCCCCAACTGTTAAGTCATTTTAAGATTGTTAGCAAAAAAAAAAAGTCATTTTAAGATATAGAGCATTTTTGCTCACCCGTTACTCGCCCAATATGCTCACTCTAGCACCCCATTAGGTGGGACACACCACTTTTCATAGACAAAATGAGAATCAAAATGGGGTTAAACAAAAGTTGAAAAAGTTATGGTCCCCCATATGCTCACTCCAGCACCACATTAGGTGAGCAAAAATGTTCTCGCAAAGATGTATGTATGTGTATACAACCAGAGGTCAACCGTAAGAGGGGCCATGGCTCCCACAAATATTTTAAAAATTATGATTTAGCTTACAAAAATTTTAATAATTATAAAATTATGCATATTGGCCCCTACAAAATTTTGAAAATATTAATTAGGTGTATGTAATTGTACAAATTTAAAATTAATTTACATATTGGCTCCTCTAAATTTATCTTTTTCTATACATATGCAACACTAATTGTAATTAAACACACCCTAAACTATCAGCTGAGTCATGATATCTAAAGAAAGAAAAGTTGAAATAAATTTGCCGCATGTAATCAATCACACTTAAATATTTGGCTAAACACATTTTCTTTTCAATTCTAAGTTTAGCACAATCCAAATTGTTTTAACATCAACACAACCTTTATAAATTTAAATCAATGATCATCACTTATTATTGCATAAAAGTGCTAAAATGCAAGATGTGGTGTAATTATAAAAAGAGTCGGAAGATAGGAAGATCAAAACCACCAAGCACAAAATCTCTTCTCTCAAAACGACAAAAACCTCACAGAGCAAAAAACAAATTTTGATATAAAAATTTTACATAAAAATTTGTATAAATAAACTTCAAACAAAATTTCCTCGAGGGTAAGCCTATTTCATATAAACCCCAGCCAATGAACTTGCCCCCAAATTAGGAGTGTTCAAGAAAATCGAAAAATCGAAAAATGATCGAAACCAAATTGACCAAACCCCGATTGGTCAGTTTTTCAAACTAGTATACAAGCTAAAACCGACCGAAAACCAACCAAAACCACCTAAAACCGATCTACCTAAACCGAATGGTCAATTTTAAAATCATGAAAAAACCAACCGCAAACACCCGTCGAACCGTAATAAGATCTCAGATTGACTACCCCAGATACACATTCCTGAATCCACAACTGTATACAACCTAAATCAAACCAAATCCCACCATTCACGCTTCAGCTCTACAACATTGTATTTGACTTGCAAAATGATTAAAAAAAAAAAAAAAAAACCCTGGTCAAGTCTGTCATCCAAATATTTTAGTCTGAAAAATGAAATTGCTTAACGTTTTCAGGTTGGGTTTTCCAAAATCTGAAAACAGAAACTAGTTCTTATTTCTTTTTGTAAGAGCAAAAATTGAAAACTTAAAATCATTTCTCCTCCTTTTTTCCTTCTTTTCCCGTTTTCTGGCCCAATATTTGTTTCGTTTTAAAATTATTATTTTTTAAACAAATTTTTTTAAAAAAAATTTATTTATCAGATACGTTTTTAGTTCGTTCTCAAAAAAGACAAACTGAAATAATTATCTAATAAGTTTGATTTTCGTTTCTTGTTTTTTTTTTTGAAAAAATAAAAAATAAAAAATAACATCATCAAATGGGTCCTAAATTTGATTAGGATTTTGCTATCATGGATTTGTACTCACGGAGTCACGATGTTTACCATACTTGGGGCTTAAGTTTTTTGTCATTGGGGCGGCCGCCGCAAATTATATACGTTATGTGCAAGCAATGTACATAAAACATAGCTTTGAAGGAAAGTGGCCTTTTTTTCCCCTTTTCTTGTGGTTCTTTTTAGTTTTGGTTATGTTTCCTCCAACTGAAAAGAAACCCAATTTTTATTTTTGGGGGGGTAAGATTTTGTTGGCTTTCTAAAATATATAATTTCTAATAAGGGTAATACTTGGGAGTTGGGACACAACCAAATACACTACTTTTGGTAGTGTCTTAAAAGAAGTGTCTTTGGGTGTATCCCAATCTTTTACTCTTCCAACAAATCTATAAAAAGTTGATTGACTAGCAACCTCTAATTTTTCAATATTCAAATACATGGTTATCAAACACATGCACACTTAGTATGACAAACTAATTCTAAACATATACCTCACTAATTCACAAAATACGAGAGCTCCTAATTAATTAATTACACCAATATATGTAATATATTAAGTTATACACTGGTATGAAAGAATTGAGAAATTGCACATTCAGCGACGCTCAATAACTAAGTGTAAAGTATATAATTTTGTGTGTGTATTTAGTAACTCCCACAAATCCACATGTTTTGTTAAACTCCGTTAAGCATTCTTCTTCTCAGTCTGCTATTGATTTTATGAAGTGAAAAGTAATTGCACCTACATGTTTTGTTAACCCTACACAAACGGGAACTACAAAGGAAGCCCAGTGGCATCGACGAGGAGTTATTTAGAAATGAGAAATTAAGGGCAAATAGCAGAGATATATACTATTTTGAAATGTTGGGACATGACATGCAATACAAGCTTAGCCTGGGAGCTGAGCTCGAGATTATTATGGGGAGGTAATATGCATGTACGTGACTGGCCGGGGTCCGGTTATTAGAACTTGATCATTGAAATCGACTCAAAAGTGTCGACCGTGGTACTGGAGAGAGAGAGAGAGAGTCACCCATTGAAAAGCGAAAACTATCCTAAAAGATTACCGATCGACTACTTAATTCTGGAGAGCATTTTTGCTCACCCCAAATTTGGTACACCAATGCTCACCCAAGCATCCCATTGGCCAATGCAGTGGGGCCCAGGATTAAACAATATTAAACAACATTTGTTTTTGTTTAATCCTGGGCCCCACTGCATTGGCCAATGGGATGCTTGGGTGAGCATTGGTGTACCAAATTTGGGGTGAGCAAAAGTATTTTCTTAATTCTGACTAGACGTTTTAATTTTGACTACGTACATAAAACATAGTATGCATGTGCTAATTAGTCTTGAAGAGTGTTAGACTAGCTAGAGAGAGTCACCCAATGACTTTTTACCAGGTGTTTTGGCAATATGAAACATACATAAAGAGAATAGGAAATAAATGCACTAGACTTTTTCGCAAAGGTATATGTGTTTATAATTATTTAGACTCTATTGTGTTTTAGATACTCTTCTATTTGTTTATTTCTGCTTCTGTTGGTATTGCGTTCACTACAATGGAAGAAACTTTTATTCTCATTCCTAACACACACACACACAACCCCCCAACCCAAACAAAAAAAAAAAAAAACACATGTGCACGCATAAGACCTCTATATATATATATATATATATCAAAGGACAGTTGTCAATAATTGTTATATATCACTTTTAGTTGGAAGCAAAAAGTGTCTTCACATCATACGTGTCACATTTATCTCCTTGGCACACACACATATATATATATATATATATATGAAGAGTCCAATTGGGAAACATGCCAAAAAGACTCAAAGATAATGATTGAATGAATCAAGTCAAATTTTGATGTATTTTAATCATTCGTCCAAACTTGGGAATTTATAGACAGCAGTGGAAGTATAGCAAATCACAAAATGGGAAATATTAATACAAATTTTTTTTTTAAAGGAGAAATAATACAAATATTAAGACAAAAAATATGTGAATTCGTGAGAGGAAATTCTAAAATTGGAAACTAGATACAGTACTAACATTGACATATTCAAGTCAATGGTTTTTGCTTTTATGTTAAATAGATCTTGGGTTAGCTAATGATAAATTTAAGGACTAATTACATTTTATACCTTTATATTATATTCGTATTTTCAATTGGATATATATATATATATATATTGGTTCAATTGAACCCTTAATATTCAAAAATTCATTCAATCATACCTAAAATCTGTCACGTGAGTTACGCATAATGCTTACAAATTACCGTCACAGGTTAGGTTAAGACAAATGAAGGAGATTGTGAATATGGTACGAAAATAATGCGATTTGGGGGCTGATTGAATGCGATTTTGTATATGATTGAATATGATTTTTTGCACCATTTATAATCTCCTTCATTTGTCTAAGTCTAACCTATGACAAGTAAGCAATAAACGCAACTCAATTGATAATTTCTTTTAGATTTAAGCCAACGACATCACGCTTTGGGTATGATTGAATGAATTTTTGAAGATCAATGGGTTCGATTGAACCAAAAAAAAAAGAAAAGAATATATATCCAATTGAAAACACGAGTATAATATAAGGGTTTAAAGTGTAATTAGACCTAAATTTAATTCAGAGTTATTTTTTAACATTACATTTTCACTCTATTAGGTATGGTTCAAAAATCCAAACTTAAGTCTATATTGTAGGTGCTATATTAAAAACCTCAAGTTTCATGTCAAAATTAACATGAATTATAAAATCCCAAGCGTTGGAAAAAAGTTTGACCAACTTTTACAAAATGTTAATTTTTCCCCATTTGATTTTCCCTTTGTTTCTTCATTTTCCTTCTGGCTTGGTATTAATTCTTTCCTCGAATCACTTTTATTACCAACAAGGCGCGCATATTATACACTTTAAAGTTTCAACAACCGTTGTCCACCATATAAAGAAAAGAGACAATTAATGGAAATGATTAATGTATAAAAAATTTTAATAGTAAGGACAACTTAAATTTATCATTAAGGATATGTCATTTTCCTATTTCTTATACTAAAATGCTTTTATCTTTATCATCTAACTCTAACTACCCTTACCATCACCCCTACCACCTCTGACCACCATCCCCACCATCTCCATCGACCACCCCACCACCTCCAGCGACTAAAAAAACAAGTGAAATTTCACTTGTTATAGCCGAATTAAGTTAAGTGAAATTTCACTTGATAGAAAAAAATAAGTAAATTTTCACTTAACTTTTCCGATAACAAGTGAACTTTCACTTGTTTTTTTTAGTGGTCGGAGGTGGTGGGGGTGGGGGTGGGGGTAATGGTGAGAGAGAGAGAGAGAGAGAGAGAGAGAGAGAGAGTATTTAGCCTACGTATGTTTACCAAATATAAATTTCAACTAGAAAGACTTTTTAACAAACTAAGAAGTCTTTTGATATAACACCCACATTCGTGTTATTGCATTTGCATTTCATTGTCATGCATGATAATGTGATGTGACGTGTCCTATGACACTTGGTTGAGTGAGTTTTGACTCACGAGTTGATTTGGGTGTCTGTATTAGAGAACCCTTTGAAACTGTTGTGATTGAGGATTTATTGTTGTGAAGTCTCTCCAAGTATGAGACGGTCACTGTGGAACATTTAAATGTTTATCTGAAAATAAATGTTTACCTGTGTATTTCAATATCTGTATTATTTTCTACTTTAGAATATATTTCTGTTGTTAGTTTTAGTATCCTGGTGAGAACGAATTAACACGCTATTAATTTGGTAGGCTAATTAGCAACTTCAGAAACGTCATGTAGAAATTCGCGTTTTAGCAACCAGACGAAACTTAGTCGAAAACTTTTATAATTTTGAAGTTTCACTTATAAAGCTATGAATTAGCTGTGTAGAAAGTTTCAGAGGCTGATTAGGAGTTTGGAAAACTCGTGGGGAGGTAAACGTAATTCCCCGAGAATGTTGCCTATATATAGGAAGTGATGACTTTATGTTTCATAAGTTTTAACCTAATTCCAAAAAGAGGAGGCCAAAAGGGGGCTAGAGGGAGATTGGGTTGCTTCAAGCTTTGCGACGCCAAACGACGACCTTCCGTCAGTTTGTTTTCTCCCAGATTTCATATTCGAGCTCCTCGAGGTAAGAGCTTCGTTTTGATATATGTTAAGGCCTGTTTGGCTAAGTTTTCCGAAAAGTTATTTTCTAGAATTTTTCATAAAAGTTGATAAATGGAATTCTGATCCATAGGAATTGTACTAGACGGACTTCTGCACGTTCTTTGTGCACGGGTTTTCTTTGGATCGTATTTTAAGCGCGTAAATCGGAGGTGAGTGATTCAACTATGTTTTGGAATGATTTCTTGACATGTATTCATGTTTTGTGTGAATAGCATGTATTAATTCTTAGAGATATATTGTGTAGTTCATATTGGGCATTTATATTGATAAGTAGGCTCAATAGCACGGTGATATGTTTTGATTACCGCGAGTATGGTGATATGTATTTGAGCATATTAAGTTGCTTATGTGGGTCAGAAGGAGCACGTGGTCACCGTGCCATTTTGTGGAGCCGATAAGGCATTAAGGTCGCACGATTGAAGAGAAGAATCGTGGGTCTTACCCTTTCGCGTGGACTTATTGGCGAGGAGTCGCGGATTGGGAGTATGGACGGGCACGTGAGTCTCCGGCGACTAGTATGAAATGTAGAGATGTGAATGCGGATATGTTTATCATTCATGTGCATATGTTGTTTTATTCACTAAGGTTTAGCTTAAACAAATCGAAATATGTGTGGTTATTCAAATAACCATTTCAGGTATAAATGCTGGCGAGGAACTGGAGAAGTGAGTACGTGGGTTGGGAGATCGCTTGGAAGGCAACTTGAATGTTAATCTTTGTAGTTTTGGGACAATAGGATGTTGTAATAAGAATTTGGGTGTTTTAACACATGTTTAATTTGGTATGTTAGAATGGATTTTAAACCGTTGTAATAGTTAGTGATATGTTGTATTCCTGCTTTAGGAATGTTTTAATACAGCTAGAATTACTTTGGGTTAAGTTTGGATTGGATGGTTGATCATTGGTGAAAGTTAGAAAGCTTTTAAACTTGAAATTCTGCAGTTTGGGCTGCTGCCAGGGGAGCAGTCGACTGAACCCCTGAGTCTGTTAGTTACTGCTTCTTATTTTAGAAAAGCAGTCGACTGGACCCCTCCATCAGTCGACTGGACCCCGCCCTCAGTCGACTGGACCCCCAGTCTCAGTCGACTGGAATTGTTCTTAAATCCCTGCCCACTTCTGTCGACTGAGCAGTCGACTGAGCAGTCGACTGAACCTCTGGTCTTAAAATGTGTTTTGTTTTCCGCTGCGTGTGTTCTTCAAACCTAATTTTGGGAACGTTAATAAATTGGTTTAGCCTCGGTGGCGTGCCACGGGCTCCGGTTCCGCTATTGTGGGACCGGGCTGGGACATTTGAATCCTAAACTCTTAAAAGTCATTTGAGGAATTTTTCACTAATTTTCCCTAAAGAAAAATGTGATAAGTTATTAGTTGAAATTATAATAGAAAATGAATGAGAGAATTAATTCGTTCTTTCAAATTAACATATTAAAACATCAATAATGCTATGCACACAATACCAATCACAACACAAACCATAACCATACTTTAAATGCATGTACCTTGTGCTTCCCAAAAAAGTGCGAGTCATGTGTGAAAAATCTGCACAGCACAAGATACATGCATTTAAAGCATGTGTTGTAATCGGTGTTGTGTGCCTAGCATTATTGTTAAAACGTTGTATTTACACTTACCAAACTACCACACAAATAGAGGGCGATTTAATTATAAGTCCATTACGGATAGTTACGCTTATTGATTAGGGAAAGATCCTTACTACAAAAAATATTAAGTGAAATTTTACTTGATTGTACAAATATTAGGTGAAATTTTCTCTTTCAATGACTTTTTAACAAACTAATAATCAAATTAGACTTTAAACAACTTATAATTACTTCTAAGAAATTTCGCCTATATTTGTTAAATAAATACTAACTAATTTTTTTTATCTTTTATTTTAATGGGGGAGACCAAATTCGTACTTGTGCAGGGCGTGAAGAGAACTGATGGCAGCCAACTCACATGGGCGATTGAATACCCATTATTGAACTATATGTTAAATTTAAAACCCACCAAATGACTGAATAAACCAAAAAAAAGTAGCCCTTTCTCATGAGCGTGGGCAGCGTGGCCATGGAATTTATATCAAGCACACTATAATCGTGATTGGAGCCAGAAGAAACACACCAACTTTACGAGGACCCCAAGGCCCACTTTGAACTTACATGGAGGGGTGTGATATATAATTTAGGGTGGAGTTAAATACATTACCATTTTTTTTTCCTTTTAAGTATACCAGTTTTCCGTACAAATTTTTTATCACTTAACACTACAGAGTAGTGTTAGATATTCTATCTCACAACGAATAAATATGGGTTGGTTATGTTGGATTCCTCCACCTAATATTAAGTTTTTGGATTGGATCCAAAGTTTCTTCATAATATCTGAGTCAGGCCCAATATTCCCAACCATTTGAAAAATTATAATAAAAAAAACCGACATTCCCACGATGATAAACCCAATAAACGGCTGCATGATGATAAAACCCAAAGAGTCACACATGACAGACTCAAGAAGATGTTGCACGTGAGGGGATGTGTTAGATAACATGACCCGCATCGAATAAATATGGGGTTGGCTATGGCTAGATATACATGTTGAGCCTCTCCATCTAATAGCTTAAGCTTTTGGGTTGGGTCCAAAGCTTCTTCAATATTTAGCAAAAAAATGTGAAGTATTTAGCCCCATTCTAATTTTAATTCCAAAACTTGACAATAATATACTATCCAAATAAATAATGTATAATTCTAGAGTGTTCTACAAAGATCATGGCTTATTTTTACTCCAATTTTTTATTTAACAGATGAGATCATCGTCAGCGCCATTAGTTTCAGATTTTCTGTCATAGTTGAGTTGAGTAGGACCAATTGGGTTTTTATGTTACTTCAAGATTAGGTGATTACTCTGATGTTATTTCAAATATCCCTACCTAGTCAGACGTTAATATCTCTTGTTTAAGTCCACTTTTTATGCAATGTACATGGTTTGTTTGTGCACATGTAGTCATGCGTCCAAAGGTCTAATTCTTTGTCGCATTCTAAATTAATTATATGTTATATGATGATAAGCTCAATTGTATAAATAGTGATATTCCCCATCTCATTTGAACAACTCTAAATTAGTATGGTATATGATGATAAGTGCTAAATTGAGGTATAAATAGTGATCCCCTATCTCATTTGAACAATTGACTTATAATTATATGTTTTAATAGTTGTAAAATTGTATTATATGTTGTGATGTGTTGTGAAAGTGATCGGTAATATTACATACTATTGCATGTGGTACAAAATTTGAAAGACAAATTTGAGACTCATAACAGTACTCTATTTAAAAACTAATAATGTATTTATGTTTATTTTCACTTCGGATGGAGAAAATGCTCTGTTTTTTGCTATTTAATTAACTCAATCTCTGATGAGTTAATTTAGGTTGTACATTTCTGGTGAGAATAGTTTGTTAATTTTTTTTTTTTTTGATCACTTGGTGAGAATAGTTAATGTTGAAGAATACTAGACACTATAATAATCAAGGCACGAGTTGGTGTAAACTATATTATACATGAGAAACAAAAAATGTCAGAGATATTTAATTAACGTTATGGGTGTATCCGTGTTTGGGTGTACCATTATTCTAATTTCTACTATTTGATATTCGAATATGTATGTTCCATATCCGTGGATGTGATATTCAATGAATTGTATCAAAACTTTGAATGCAGATGAAATAAAATCAAAATATTATATTACAACGCTGCCATCAATCTTTATTCTGTTGTCTCCATCAGGAGTCAGGACCACACATCATTGAAGGGCAATTTTGTCAACACGTGGTCAATTGACTCATGACGATCGAGGTGTTCCAAGTGTTTTCATTGTCCTTGCAGTTAAGCTTATTTTCACCTGTGATTTAGAAATGGTTGCTTAAATTTTTTTTATGATTTTGGATTGAAGTGAAATTATTAAAAAAAATTTCAAAATAGCTTCATATGGAGATTAAGTATTAAAATTTGTCCCACATAGAAGAGTTTAAGTGTCAAAATTAACTCTATTTAGGAAGTTAATCCAAAATTTTGGCCCCTAAAAGGTTTAGTGTTAAAAAGTAGTACCACATAAGTGCGTTAAATGACAGTGTTATCTCCACATAGGAAATTAACCGTACAAAGTGGGTTAAATGTTAATATTTTTGATAAATTTTAGAATTTTCATCAATTTTGAAAAAAAAATCTTAATAATTTCTCTTTATTCCGAAATCACAAGGGATTAAATATCAACTCTTAAAATACATGGGCTAAAGTAAAAATAAACCTAACCACATAGTGATAACCCGTATTTTTACGCAATTATTTATTATATTCACATCACTTGTGGGACCCACGTGTGACAAAATCCACGTCCCCATGATTAAGCTAATTGCTCATTAAATTATTTAATTGAGATTATTGATGTTAATTGATACTTAATTGGAGGTGAGTTGACACATGGGTTGATTTTGGGTGTCCGCTTGGGGACACAGAATTGGTGAGTAATGTCAGTTCTTATGAATAGACTTGTGATTGATGTTCCATTTGAGATGAGACAAGTGTTAGAAAATACCCTCATGTGCTCAAATATTTATTAAGGCATATGTGGGTTATAATTTAATAGTTTTAATTATTTATTGTTAGATGTGACCATTTTTGTGGTCAATTTGGGTACCCTTATTAGGGCGTAAGTGGACATGTGACATAATTGATAGATTAAACTAGTACATTCGCATACATTTGAGATCACATTTAGGACCCAAAGCGTTGGGATCTATGCATGTGCCACCTAGCTAGGGGTGACACATGGCACTCATTGGATTTGCCAAGCATTCATTAGCCTTGCAAAGTTTATCACAATTAAAAAATATTAATAAAAGAACCAAAGTGAAGCATTATCTGGAAGCTTCAAATTGTGTGTGGGTTCGGCTATATATATATATATATATATAGGTATATCATATAGAGGCAGGGAGGGATATTAGTTAATGAAGAAGGGAAAAAAAAAAAAAAAGAGGAAGGCAGGAAGGGAAAAAAAAACAGGGAAGAACACAGAGAGAGAGAGAGCAACGAGAGAAGAGAAAAGGGAGAGAAAGGAAAGAAAAATAAAATAAAGAGGAGGGACTACTTATGTATTTTAGGGAGGTAGTCTGGCCAAGGATCATGAGGAAATCCTATCTTAGTTATACAGGATCGGGGCGTGACACACATAGTGTAAAATAATTTAACCCTAAAATCAAACACGTTGTACCCATTCCAAGCATCCACACTCAAAAAGTATCCACACTCTGAGGTGAACCAAAGAGAAGAGAGATAGAGACTGCGGGATCCACTGTCAATCTCTTCTCATTGGTCCACCTCAGGGTGTGAATGGGTGTGGCCCTAGCATTCTTGCCTTTATTATAGTGGACTTTCCGTCCAGATGTACAGCTCTTGTCCAACCAGTGGCGGGGCCACAACTTGGTGAGTGGGGTTCACTTGAACACATTCAAGTTTTTCAGGGGCAAAATGTTTACATGTAATTCTATATCTATTTACACTTGTTTTCCCAAAATGCCAGGCTTGATAGCACCAATGGCGGACTTAGAAATTTAAAGTTGGGGTGGGCCAAGATTGAATAGACATCGTATTGTGGCGGACCTATATGGCAACTTTTATTTTGGACATTTTATACATATTTTGGGTATGATTTTATGTGAATCGCAATTTTTTTGATAATAATGGTTGATTGCTTGTTGTAACTTGTAAAGTTTGATAAATGGTAAAACAATTTTGGTTGGAATAAATTTATAAATTACTTATAGATGTTGAAGTTTTTGAAAATTTTTAAATGGTTGTTTAGAAATTGCCTATACATATTGAAATTTTGCAAAGCCAAAAGTGTAATTTCTAAAATTACATGTAGGTATGTAGTTTTTTCCAAAATTTATGCAGGGCCTAAGCCCCCCTTGGTCTCCAAGTGAGTCCGCCCCTGGACACCACCGAATTAAAAAGCCAAACAAAGAGAGGATGTCATATTTGTCATTTAATGGTGTCGATTTGTTATTTGACTTGATTAAAAGTTCAATCTAAACTCGTTATTCACAAAATATCTTTTGTTACAATACTAAGCAAGTTGTTTGGTAAACTCAATTAAGTGCTAGAAATGAAATGTTTCAATACTTATTTTTTCTGCGTGTTTGATAACGTATCATTCTACTAAGAAATAAGTTAATAACATATTGAAAACTTTATGTAAAACAAGTTCACCAAAAAAAAAAAAAGCACAAGTGTAATCTATTTTAATACCTGAAATATTTTGTTCAATACCACTAATTCAGTACATTAATATTTTAAGCATTAAAAGTTTAGTATTTTTTTCTTCGGTACTTAATTTTCAGTTTTTATCAAACTGCACCTAAGTTAGACACCACTGAAATTTATTACTGACTACACCACTGTGTCCAATAGTACTACATTTTGTTCCCATGCGCTTCTGGAGGGTCCATTGACACTCGTACATATTATTACAAGGGTGTCCATTATTCAAATCTAAACTCTATCAAGCCTCCTTGGATTGATTTCTAGATCCGCCCTACCCCCAAACCGCCAAAAAAAAAAAGATTTAATAAAATAAAAAATAAAAAAACTATGGCTAAAACATAAGTACCTTCACTCTTTGTAGTCATTGAGAGTTGGATCCTAACTGGTTCTTAGTTTAGTAATTTGCTAATTAATCTCAATGGGATATCTTCTGTAGTAAAGTACATATTCATTATGTACATATATATCCACAGTTAGAGAAAGAAGAAAGAGAAAGTACCTCCTTTTTTTTCTTTCTTGTTGTGCTGGTGGGCCTCAAGATCAATAACACCAACAAGATAATGTTGGATACAATGGATAAGAATCTTCTATAAAACAATAACTAAACTTAAGATTGAAGCACGTACAAATACGTTGTCCGAAAAATAAGTTTATGTCTCACACACCGTTGTTTTGTGGACAACGACGCCTTGTTCTTGAGAATACTACGATCTAACAATTGAAGTACAACTCAACTTTAATTGTTCTACAGAATATATGTATATAAATTGCTTTTAATTGACTCTAGAATAGATGAAGAAAAGAAGATAAAGATTTGTGAAAAAGTAAATCAAAACTAACTAACTATATTGTATATATAGGGTGTCCATTGAGTAAAGGATACCTCTCTACACAAATGGTTGTGTCCCAACACCTTTATACTACATATATATATATATATTATATACACGTTTATCAGCCATTAGAATATATGAAGTTCAAATAAATTTGAAGTTTTTACATGAAAAGTTGTAACTCTTCACAAACTGGGTCCGGTCGACCGGTCGAATGTCCCTCTGCCATAATTTGTTTAAAACTTCATATAGTCATTGACCCAGTCGAAGGGAACCCGGTCGACCGGTCGAAAACCCCTCTGCTAGATTCTTAATACTTAATGTTCCAAGCCTTTCCCTGAGCATTGAGCCGGTCCTTAGTGATCCTAATGATCCCCTACACTCCCAAATCTAACAATCAGCCATATGTGAATGAGTATGGCTACCAAAACAAAAAAGAAATACAATAAAACTCTGAGAGCAATTTATGAATTTGCGATGCGTTAGAAGAGTGTCTTTTGGACTTGAACTTTTCCTTAGTGAATATCTAGTGGATTTACTCGGTGTTGTAGTATACATTAAGTATTGAACTGTTCAACCTTTTAGTGTAAACCAACACTAGATAACACACCACATATCCTTGTACATATTAATTCATTCGGTTGTGTTCATTTTGGTCCTGAACATGATCCTATTTCATGAAAACTCTTAGAGAACCAATCCTTTGAAGTTCTTATAGAAGCAACCCCACTTCTATTTTCGTATAGGTGACATCAATTAAGAGTACTGACATTTACTCATCAATATCATTAAATGTAAATACATAAGCTCAACATTTTATTACACACTTGAAAAATATGCATGAATAGAGCCATATTAAACGTGTGATTACAACATGAACTTCCCCAACTAGTTTGCCTATTGAACCTAGATCTTGGGATATCCAGTTAGCTAGGTTAGGTTTCTTCCTCGATTGTTCAAAGTATTGGCTTTAGGCCCATTTTTTCATCACATATTGAACTTGATCTCTAGGCAATCCTTTTGTAAGTGGATCCGCAATGTTTTCCTTTGACTTGACATAGTCAATCGTGATTACACCACTAGAAAGCAACTGCTTGAGTGTATTGTGTCTCCTTCTTATGTGCCTTAACTTGCCATTGTACACGGCATTCTTATCAACGGAAGATGTCGCATTACAGTCACATTGCACAACTATGGTCGTTATCGATTTTAGCCATAATGGAATACCTTCAAGGAAGTTCAGAAGCCACTCTACTTCCTCACCCGCCTTGTCTAAGGCTATGAACTCTGATTCCACTGTCGAACGTGCTATACATGTTTGCTTAGTTGATTTTTAAAAAAATTGCAACTCTACCTAAAATGAATATATCCACTTGTAGACTTAGCCTCTTGACTATCCAAAATCTAATTCGCATCAAAATATTCCTCTACCCTGGGTGGATATCGTTAGTAGTGCAAACCATAGCTTATGGTATGCTTTAGATATCTTAACACTCTCACAAGTGCATCCCAATGATCTCTTCCCGGATTGCTAGTGTATCTAGCAAGCCTTCCCACTGAATATGTAATGTCCAAACGTGTACAATTCATGACATACATCAAACTCCCAATTACTTGTGAATATTTAAGTTGAGATATGCTATCACCCATATTCTTCGTCAACTTACAATTGGAATCAAACGAAGTTATTGTCGATTTGCAATCCAATTGCCCAAACTTCTTTAATATTTTCTCAACATAATGCGATTATATGAGAAGATATCCTTCAAAAGTTTGTCTTACTTGTATACTAAGAATAACATCGGCTTTACACAATTCCTTCATGTCAAAGCTTGAGCTTAACATTTTCTTGGTTTCATTGATAACTTTCTTATTTGTTCCCGTAATAAGTAAGTCATCAACATACAAGCATACAATAACACACGAGTCATCAAACTCCTTGACATACACACACTCATCGCATTCATTGATTTTGAAATAATTGCTGTAAGACCCGTACCAGGGGAACGGGTTAATTATTTGTGTTAATATGCATTAATTAGTATAATTAGTGTATAAACGGATTAAGGGAAGACTTGAACTTGCCAAAGTAAAAGTTTTCAGAGAGGGACACTAGTTGGAAAAGTCCCCAGTGAGGTGGGACAGGTATTGAAATGGAACCCAGCGAAGGGTAAATTGGTAATTTAAATTTTAAATGATTAAATGCATTTTATGTGATTACATAAATATTTGCTTACATGCTTTCATATTACATGTTGATATATATGTAGCATTTGGTGTTATAAGGGTATAAATGAAACGGATTTAAAATTAGTAGGTGCGTTAGCAATTTTACAAAATATATGGGACCCACGTTGGTACCCATACGAAACTTAGACAAACACTTAATAGATAATTGGGTAGTTAATGGAATGTATGGGGGATTTCACAATAAAAACTTAAGAAATTTTGGGGGTGTAAATGGAAAAAGGGCAAAATGTTGCCAACACACTTTGCATGTGTGTGTGTGTATGTGTCATAAGAGAGTTAATCTCTAATTTCTACAGAAATTAAACAAAAGAAAACAAAGAAAGCCGGGAGAGAAAGACGAGCTCGAGACGCCGACGTCGAAATCTCACCGTTCCGTCACCGCCGTTCGTCGGATTCACGAATCGAAGCCATTTTCGGACTCGTGGAGGTGAGACGAACATTTCTATACTCTTAATTTATGTTTAAATTGCTGGATTTTGGTAGCTCATACTTAACGGTGAGACGTCGTCTATCGAATTCTTGTAGGATTCTTGTTGGAGTAGAAATTGAGGTTCAATTTGGTAAAATTCAGCATTTTCCTAGCTTGAATTTGGGTAAAATCTGTGAATAAGGTGAGTTTTCTATATAAACCAAATGATTGTGTTTAATGGGTTCAAGGCTTTGATGATGTTAGGAATAACTACTCATGCTAGAGGCTATTTTGTTGTTAAGTTGTGAATTCCATGTCAATTCTATGAAAAGTATATGTTGATACATGAATATGTGTTTATGTGTTTATATGTCTATGTGGTAGTCAATGAGCACCGGGGAAATGGTTCATTATTGGGAGTAATATGGGTGGTGTAGAGGAAGAATCCGATAAATACGGAAGTCCAAGGAATAGAAGTGGCCACGGGACCAAGGGAGGTCTTCGGGTCTGAATGAACCATACAACCGGTGACTCGGTGACTACAGTTGTGTTTTATGTGTTAATTGTAGCATTGCACGTATTAAACATACAATCTTGTTTAGAATGCTCACTAAGCGTAATGCTTAAGAAAACCGTTTTCCTATTTCTGTTGTGTTACATAACAACCACTGCAAGTTCGGAGCCGTATCCGGAGAGGAAATGATGCGCGTTGGGAGAGATGGGGGAGATTTGGGGGCTAAAGCATGTAAACTTCTTTGAACTTGTAAAAAAATGTAAATTATGGTTTCTTTCATGTTAATGTTAATACTTGGGTTGTAGAAAAGGAATTTGGATCCTAAAGTTGTATTTTGGAGAGTTGGAAATGAGTTTGAGAACTTATGTGTAATCTCTCTTGTTTTGCTCAAGTGGTGTAAGTTGGTAGTTGGGACCATCTTGGCAAGCCGGATGAGTCGCAAGTGTTGTTGACAAGTTAAATTTGTATGTGCAATGTTGGTTATAATCTTAGGTTCATGTCTAGTAAGTTTTATAAACTTTGGATGAGAATTGAGTTTAAAATTTCAACACTTGTTTTTTTATTCAAATTGAGGTGAATTCATAGTTGGTTTGATCCAATCATAAGTGTGAATGTGTTCCACATACTTGGTTAGTGCTAAAATGTATTTAGAAATGTGTTTGGGAAGTTTCTTGCAAGTTCCATGTAGTTTGGATGAGTGTTGGTAGGTTTTGGTAATGTTTTGAAAGCAAAATTTAGCAGCAGAACCTGTTCTGCAGGTCGTGGATCAATCTGGGTTTATGAAGGGATCGATCCGGCCTTTCCGAGGAGTATTCTGCTAGTGGATCTTATAAATTGATCGATCCGAGTTTCTGAAGGGATCGATCCACTTGTATTTTTCACAGCACGTCCGCTTTTACGGAAACATGCATAACTCTTTCTAAAAAATTCGAATTCGCGCGCCGTTTGTTGCGTTAGAACCGAGACTCAAAAATATAACTTTTGGTATAAAAATTTTACATACTTTCTTAATGACCATTTTGCTCTTGGGGGCTATTTTGTCACAAGGGAGTTCTAAAAAAGTGGTTTATACACATTTTCTTTCTAATTAGTGTATGTTTTGGGTGCAGTTACTCTTGTTACACGTGTCCTAATCCGCCGAGGGTGGGTTAGGGTGTGACAATTTTTGGTATCAGAGCTATAGGTTAGAGCCTTTGGGAATGAGAGACGCATACGACGCGTTGTGTGAACACTACAACACGTAGTTGCATAAACATGCATACATGTTTACTTAGCATGCTTTTATCATTGATTAGCATGCCATGTGTTTATTTAAAAGTAACGTGTGTGTGTGTGTAATAATGTGGGTGCCAGGAATTATGTCTGGAGGTGACACCTCAAATCCAATGGAACGAGTTGAACGGGCAATCGAAGGATTGGTTCGAGTTATCGAAACTCATGTGGTCAAGGAAAGGCCGGTACAACCGAATCCAAATCCAAGGGAGGAAGTTGTCTCTATTTCTAAATTTCATAAGCAAAAGCTGACCATATCCCGTGGGTAAGCCGATCCAATGAAGGCAAACTTTTAGGTTTCTGATATGGAGAAAATTTTCAGGGTGTTACCGTGTACAGAGGAACAGAAAGTTCTATTTGCCACCGATACATTAAAAGATGAGGCGCAAAATTGATGGCGTACCAAGCTGGGCCCGGGTCAACCGACAACGTGGGACCAATTTATTGAGATTTTCAATGATCAATATTTTTTGAAATCATTTAGGGATCAGAAGGCACAGGAGTTTATGGAATTAGTACAAGGGGGAAAGTCAGCTCAGGACTATGCAACACAGTTTACAAGCTTGGGAAAGTTTGCTGGGGATATGATAACAACAGAAAAAGTGAAAGCAAGGAAATTTGTGGCGGGGCTTCAAAGTAATATCCGGGGACGAGTGATTGTGTTCCGACCAGAGACTTTTTCTAAGGCGCTGGATATTGCCTCTATTACTGAGAGGGACCTAGGGTATACCTCAAGTATGCTGCCACCACCGAGTCAACAAAGTAAACAACCGGGACCAAGTCAATTCAATGGACAGGGTAGTTTAAAGAGACAGAGCTCGGGGGGATCATCAGTTAATATCGGTAGTGGTTCTAGTGGGAGCAAGATGAGATGTCAGACTTGTCAGAAATTCCATTGGGGACGATGCAATCAACTTCCAAATCCGATCACTTGTAACATATGTCGACAACCAGGCCACATCGCTAGGAATTGTCCAAATCAGAATATGGCTATGAGGGGCAGATGCTTTACTTGCAAGTAGGGGTGTCAAACAGTGCGAATTGGCCCGCCCCGCCCCGCCCTGCCCCAATTCGCCATTTGGCGAGTCGCAACTCGTCCCGCCCCGTGGACAAACCCAGCTCATGACTCAATTCATTGGGTGTGGGTCCGGGTCGACTTTTATTTTTGCAACCCACAACTCACCTCGTGACCCAGCTCGTCTAACCCACCGACTCGCCACCAACTCGCCTCGCCTCGCCTCGTCTCGCAGACCCACCCCGCCCCGCCCCGCCCCGCCCCGCCTCACTAACCCGTGAAAAATATTTTTATTTAATTATTTTCAAATAAACTATTTATTAATAAACAATTTTGTTAAACTTTTAAGTAGAAAATAAATATATTTTTTTAAAAAAATAGTTTTCAAATACTCTTTTCAACAAACTATTTTTAAATAAAGTACTTTATTAAACTATTTTTTAGAATTTTTTTTTATTAAAAATAAAAATAAATTTTTGTAAGCAACCTGCGGGCTAACTCGTGGGCTAATTCGCCAACCAACCCGCGAGTTAGCCGCCCCGCCTCGCCTCGCCCAGTTGACCTAAGAATTAGTGGGTTGGGGCGAGTCAGCCTATATCCCTTACCGTGTCAATTCGTCCCGCCCCGTCTATTTCACCGACCCACCCCGTGGCTCGCTAAAATTGGCCCAATTCCTCAAGGTGGTGGGGCGGGCCGGGCCGCCCCGTTTGACACCTCTACTTGCAGGAGTTGGGGCACTAAGCGAAAGATTGTACTACCAAACGTCAAGGAGCTTCCGGTTCTGGTTCATACGCAGCTAGTGCCATTACACCGAGAACTACTCAACCTCCAAGGAGGGAGCAGCGAGAGGCAAGATCATTTCAACTCAGGCCGGGAGATACCGCTTTTGCCAACACTATTGTCTCAGGTATGGTTCCCATTTGTTCACACCTAGCAAATGTACTTATAGATTCGGGATCCACACATTCATTCGTGTCACACCACTTTGCTAAACGTCTAAATAAACCATTAGAGTTCCTAAACTATGATTTATCTGTCGCGATACCGTTGGGGGATCCATTGGTTAGTTCGGGTGTGTTTAGAAAATGTGAGATTAATGTGAATGGTAAAGAGTTAATTGTTGATTTGGTATCGTTAGTTATCCAACACTTCGATGTTATATTAGGTATGGATTGGTTAGCGGCTAATCATGCTAATATTGATTATAACACTAAAGGAGTAGCATTCTGTATTCCGGATCAAGATGAGTTTTATTTTCAAGGTAAGGGTGTTATATCACCGCCGTATATCGTGTCAGCTATTGAAGCTTGTTGTTTATTAAAGAAGGGCTGTCGGGGGTTTCTGTGTAGTATTCTTGATACTAGAGGCTCTGATTTAAAACTTGAGGATATTCCAGTTGTTAGAGAATTTTTGGATGTGTTTCTAGAAGAATTACCTAGTGTGTTAATTGATCGAGAGATTGAGTTTGGTATTGATGTTATGTCGGGAACTCAACCAATTTCACGAGCACCATATCGTATGGCACCAGTTGAGTTGAAAGAGTTAAAGATACAGTTACAAGAGTTGCTAGACAAGGGCTTTATCAGACCTAGTGTGTCTCCGTGGGGTGCACCGGTATTATTTGTGAAGAAGAAGGATAATACGATGCGAATGTGCATTGATTATCGGGAAATCAACAAAGTAACAATCAAGAACAAGTACCTGTTGCCACGTATTGACGATCTATTCGATCAACTTCAAAGGGATGAGGTATTTTCAAAGATTGACTTACGATCTGGGTACCATCAACTGAAAATTAAAGATGATGATGTGGAGAAGACATCCTTTAGGACTCGCTACGGGCACTATGAATTTTTAGTGATGCCGTTTGGGGTTACTAATGTGTCTGCCGCCTTCATGGATTTAATAAATCGGGTGTTCAAATCATATTTGGATGAATTTGTGATTGTTTTTATTGATGACATTCTTATTTATTCTAAGAGTCCGGAGGAGCACGAATGACACTTGGGACTAGTTTTGCAGCGACTACGAGAAAAATAGTTGTTTGGGAAATTGAAAAAAAGGGAGTTTTGGTTAACGAGTGTCACTTTTCTGGGGCATGTGATCTCTAAAGAAGGTATTTCTGTAGACCCACAAAAGATTGAAGTCATTATGAATTGGTCAAAGCCGACAAATGTGTCAGAGATTCACGGTTTCTTGGGATTAGCTGGATACTGCAGAAGGTTTGTTAAAGATTTTTTTAGAATTGCGACTCCGATGACAAAGTTAATGAGAAAAGATGTACCATTTGAATTGAACAAGGAATGTAATGAATGTTTCTTAGCATTGAAGAAGAAGTTAACTATGGCACCGATACTTGCGATTCTGACAAGTACTGGGAATTTCATAATTAATAGTGATGCTTCTCACCAAGGCTTGGGATGTGTATTAACACAAGACGACAAGGTGATAGCTTATGCTTCTCGACAGTTAAGACCTCACGAGAAGAATTACCCTACACATGACTTGGAATTAGCAGCAGTTATTTTTGCCTTGAAGATTTGGAGGCACTATCTATAGGGGGAGACATGTGAAATCTTCACCGATCACAAAAGTTTAAAGTATTTGTTCACTCAGAGGGACCTTAACATGCGACAAAGGAGGTGGATCGAACTCATGAAAGATTATGATTTAAAAATTCAGTATCACCCGGGAAAGGCCAATGTAGTTGCTGATGCCTTGAGTCGGAAATCATCAGGAAACTTAGCTTATGCTTTAACTGGACAGGAAAAGTTGGTAAAGAAATTTGAATAATTAGAACTTGAGGTGATTCCCAAGATTAGAGGTGGTTTCATGGCGGCAATTGTGGCACAGCCGAGCTTAATTGGTGAAATCAAGACTAATCAGCTTTTAGACCCAAAATTCAAGAAAATTATAGATGAGTTACCTGAGGGTAGAAGGCCAGAGTTTAGCTTTCAAGACGGTGTTCTGAGATACATCAATTGTTTATGTGTTCCTAAAGTTGGTGATTTGAGAGATAGAGTTATGGAAGAAGCTCATAGTACAAGATATTCAGTACATCCGGGCAGTACCAAAATGTACCGAGACTTGCGAGACATTTATTGGTAGAGTGGTATAAAGCGGGAAGTAGCGGAATTCGTCGCTAAGTGTATGACATGTCAGAAAGTAAAAATAGAACATCAATAAGCCGGAGGAGAACTACATCCTTTAGATATACCAGAGTGGAAGTGGGAGCATATTACGATGGATTTCGTATCGGGGTTTCCAAAATCTCTAAAGTCGAATGATAGCATTTGGGTCATCGTGGACCGATTGACTAAGTTAGCCCATTTTCTACCTATCGGGACCAAAGATCCATCGAAACTTGTAGCAATTTATATCAGAGATGTTATTCGACTTCATGGAGCACCAGTGTCGATAGTGTCGGATCGTGTCTAGATTTTGGGAAAGTTTGCAGAGAGCTATGGGGACAGCTTTACATTTTAGCACTACTTTTCATCCCCAGACCGATGGTCAATCTGAAAGAGTGATTCAAAATTTGGAAGATATGTTGAGAGTTTATGTTATGGATTTCAAGGCCAACTGGGAGACTCATTTGCCTTTAATCGAGTGCTCTTATAATAACAGTTTCCAAACCAGCATTAGAATAGCGCCTTATGAGGCATTATATGGAAGAAAGTGTAGATCGCCGGTTTGTTGGACAGAAGTTGGTGAAAAATAACTTTTGACACCAAAAATAGTACAACTTACTACCGACAAGATTCGATTGATCAAACAGCGGTTACAAACAACTCAGAGTCATTATAAAAGCTACGCGGATACGGGTAGAAGACTGTTGAAGTTTAAAGTGGGTAACTTTGTGTTTTTGAATGTTTTTGAAAGTATCGCCTTCAAAAGGAATAGCTGATTTGGTAAGCGGGGTAAGCTTAATCCGAGGTATGTTGGACCATATTTGATTCTTAATCGATTTGAGCCGTTAGCTTATCGGTTAAAACTGCCACAAGATTTGGAAAATGTTCATAACGTGTTCCACATGTCGATGCTTCGACGTTATGTGCCAGATTCGAAACATGTTATCATTCCGAAACCGTTGGAGATTCAGGAAGATTTGACTTATGTGGAGCATCCCGTGCATATTCTTAATAAAAAAGATCAAGTATTGAGAACCAAGGTGATTCCACTTGTTATGGTTCAATGGCGAAGCCATTCAGTCGAGGAGGCTACTTGGGAGCGAGGGGATGAAATCCGAGCCAAATACCCGCATCTCTTTGATTCTTGAGGTAAGAGTAAGTTTGGGGACCAAACTCCCTTTTAGGGAAGAAGAAATGTAACACCCATACCCAGGGAACGGGTTAATTATTTGTGTTAATATGCATTAATTAGTATAATTAGTGTATAAACGGATTAAGGGGAGGCTTGGACTCGCCCATGTAAAAAGTGTTCAGAGAGGGACACTAGTTGGAGAAGTCCCCAGTGAGGTGGGATAGGTATTGAAATGGAACCCAGTGAAGGGTAAATTGGTAATTTGAATTTTAAATGATTAAATGCATTTTATGTGATTACATGAATATTTGCTTACATGCTTTTCATATTACATGTTGATATATGTATAGCATTTGGTGTTATAAGGGTATAAATGAAACGGATTTAAAATTAGTAGGTGCGTTATCAATTTCACAAAATATGTGGGACCCACATTGGGACCCATACGGAACTTAGACAAACACTTAATATATAATTGGGTAGTTAATTGAATGTGTGGGGGATTTCATAATAAAACTTAAGAAATTTCGGGGGTGTAAATGGAAAAAGGGCAAAATGTTGCCAACACACTTTGCATGTGTGTGTGTGTGTGTGTGTGTGTGTGTGTCATAAGAGAGTTAATCTCTCATTTCTACAGAAATTAAACAAAAGAAAACAAAGAGAGCCGGGAGAGAAAGACGAGCTCGAGACGCCGACATCGAAATCTCGCCGTTATGTCACCGTTGTTCGTCGGATTCACGAATCGAAGCCATTTTCGGACTCGTGGAGGTGAGACGAACATTTTTATACCCTTAATTTATGTTTAAATTGCTGGATTTTGGTAGCTCATACTTAGCGGTGAGACGTCGTCTACCGAATTCTTATAGGATTCTTGTTGGAGTAGAAATTGAGGTTCAATTTGGTGAAATTCAGCAATTTTCTAGCTTGAATTTGGGTAAAATCTGTGAATAAGGTGAGTTTTCTATACAAACCAAATGATTGTGTTTAATGGGTTCAAGGCTTTGATGATGTTAGGAATAACTACTCATGCTAGAGGCTATTTTGTTGTTAAGTTGTGAATTCCATGTCAATTCTATGAAAAGTATATGTTGATACATGAATATGTGTTTATGTGTTTATATGTCTATGTGGTAGTCAATGAGCACTGGGGAAATGGTTCATTATTGGGAGTAATAAGGGTGGTGTAGAGGAAGAATCCAATAAATACGGAAGTCCAAGGAATAAAAGTGGCCATGGGACCAAAGGAGGTCTTCGGGTCTGAATGAACCATACAACCGGTGACTCGGTGACTACGGTTGTATTTTATGTGTTAATTGTAGCATTGCACGTATTAAACATACAATCTTGTTTAGAATGCTCACTAAGCTTAATGCTTAAGAAAACCGTTTTCCTATTTCTGTTGTGTTACATAACAACCACTGCAAGTTCGGAGCCGTATCCGGAGAGGAAATGACGCGCGTTGGGAGAGATGGGGGAGATTTGGGGGCTAAAGCATGTAAACTTCTTTGAACTTGTAAAAAGATGTAAATTATGGTTTCTTTCATGTTGATGTTAATACTTGGGTTGTAGAAAAGGAATTTGGATCCTAAAGTTGTATTTTGGAGAGTTGGAAATGAGTTTGAGAACTTATGTGTAATCTCTCTTGTTTTGCTCAAGTGGTGTAAGTTGGTAGTTGGGACCATCTTGGCAAGCCGGACGAGTCGCAAGTGTTGTTGACAAGTTAAATTTGTATGTGCAATGTTGGTTATAATCTTAGGTTCATGTCTAGTAAGTTTTATAAACTTTGGATGAGAATTGAGTTTAAAACTTCAACACTTGTTTTTGATTCAAATTGAGGTGAATTCATAGTTGGTTTGATCCAATCATAAGTGTGAATGTGTTCCACATACTTGGTTAGTGCTAAAATGTATTTTGAAATGTGTTTGGGAAGTTTCTTGCAAGCTCCATGTGGTTTGGATGAGTGTTGGTAGGTTTTGGTAATGTTTTGACAGCAAAATTTAGCAGCAGAACTTGTACTGCAGGTCGCGGATCGGTCCGGGTTTATGAAGGGATCGATACGGCCTTTCCGAGGAGCATTCTGCTAGTGGATCTTATAAATGGATCGATCCGGGTTTTCTGAAGGGATCTATCCGCTTGTATTTTTCACAGCACGTCCGCTTTTACGGAAACGTGCATAACTCTTTCTAGAAAATTCAGATTTGTGCGTCGTTTTTGCGTTGGAACCGAGACTCAAAAATTTAACTTTTGGTATAAAAATTTTACATACTTTATTAATGACAATTTTGCCCTTAGGGGCTGTTTTTGTCACAAGGGAGTTCTAAAAAGTGGTTTATCCACATTTTCTTTCTAATTAGTGTGTGTTTTGGGTGCGGTTACTCTTGTTACACATGTCCTAATCCGCCGGGGGTGGGTTGGGTATGACATTTGTGATCATGGTGTGGTTGGCTTTCTCATACCATTGCTTTGGAGCTTGTTTCAAACCATAGAGAGACTTACCAAGTCGACACACTTTATGTTATTGTCCCTTTACAACAAACCCTTTCGGTTGTTCCATATAGATCTCCTCATTTAGATCTCCATTAAGGAATGTAATTTTCATATCCATTTGATGTAATTCTAGGTTATAGATGGTAGCTATAGTGATTACCATCCTAATAGACGTAATCCTAGTGACCGGAGAATAAGTATCAAAGAAATCTATTCCCACTTTTTGTCTATAGTCTTTTGCGACTAGTTTAGCTTTATACTTATCTATGGCACCATCGGCTTTGAGTTTCTTCTGAAAAATCCATTTCCAACCAATTGGTTTACTACCCGGAGGTAACTCAACCAACTCCTATGTATGGTTTTGCATAACGGAGTTCACCTCACTATTTATCGCTTCTTGCCAATAAGGCGCTTCGAGTGTACTCATAGCTTCTTTAAAGTTTTGAGGTTCACCTATGGTAACTAGTGTCACAAAATCCAGTCCAAAAGAAGTAACTTTTCAATTAATTTCTTCATCATTCTTAGAACTTGATGAAATCTCTTCGATGCTTCTTTTAGGTGCTGAATTTTGTCTTCCTTCTTTGAAAGGAAATATGTTTTCGAAGAACTCAACATCTACTGATTCCATGAATGTGTTGACAGAATTGTCTACATTCTCGGACTTAACCACGAGGAATTGATATGTAGCACTATTATTTGCATAGTCGATAAATAAACAATCTACGGTCTTTGGTCCTAGTTTCGTTCATTTAGGAAGTGGAACCTAGTTTCGTTCGTTTAGGAAGCGGAACTTGTACCTTAGCTAGACACCCCCACACTTTGAGCTTTTTATACAAGGGTACTCTACCTTTCCAAACTTCATAAGAAGACTTGTTAGTCTTCTTATGTGGAATTCTATTAAGAATGGCATTCGCCGTAAGAATGGCATCCCCCCACAAGTTGTGTGGCACGCCCGAGCTATTTAGCATACCATTTGCCGTTTCCTTGAGGGTTCTATTTTTCCTCTCGGCTATACCATTTTGTTGTGGTCAGTAAGATTGCTCCATTGTGACCTGGAGGTCACAGGTTCAAATTTGGAAACTGCCTCTTTGCTTGCAGGGGTAAAGCTACGTACATCTCACCCTCCCCAGACCCTGCAATGGCGGGAGCCTCGTGTAATGGGCTGCTTCCATACCCCAACCCACCCCGGCGGATAAGGATACGTGTAACAAGATATACATACCCAAAATACACTAACAAGCAATAAACCATGGTAGTTATTACGAAAAACATGATTTAGAGCATCATAAAAGAGTTTGCTGAGACAAAATAGCCCCAAGGGAAAAATAATCATTAATAAAGTATATCAAAATTTTATACCAAAAGATAGATCTTTGAGTTCCGGTTCCAACGCAAAAAATGGCACGTGAATCCAAATTTTCTAGAAAGAGTTATGCACATTTTCGTAAAAGTGGACGTGCTGTGAAAAATACAAGCGGATCGATCCGCTCTATACCCCGGATCGATCCATTTCACTGATTCTTCCGCAGAATATCCCCTAAAAAGGCCAGATCGATCCCTTCTTTAACCCAGATCGATCCGGGTTCTGCAGAACATGTTTTTGCTGCTAAAAACACTGGTAAAACATACCCAACTCATACCCAAACCAAACCAAACTTCATGGAACATAAGGAAATCATTTCAAACACACTCCCAAACATATTTTAACATCAACCAAGCATGTATTACATATCCATAACTAAAATTTGATCAAAATCATTCATGAACTCAACTCTTTTTGAATCAAAACAAGCTTTGAAGCCTTGAAACTCAATTCTTAGCAAAGGATCATGAAACTAGTTGGACTTATACTCAAAATCAAAACTAACATCATACATACAAATAAGACTTGCCTACAACACTTGCGACACATCCGGGCTTGCCGGAAAGGTCCAAGTTAGCCACTTCCGCACAAACAACCAAAACATAGAAATTTACATAGGTTTTCCCAATTCAACTCCAAACTACCAAAATACAAGTTTAAGGATTTAAGCTCCATAAATACAACCACATTACCTACATTGTTACTAAAGAAACTACATTTTACATCATTTTGCAAGTTCAAAGGAAGTTCATAAGCATGAGTCCCAAATCTCTCCCATCTCTCCCGTTAATTCCTCTCCGGGGATTGCTCCGTACCTGCCGTGGTTGTTATTTACCACAACAGAAATAGAAAACGGTTTTCTTAAGCATTACGCTTAGTGAAAAATCTAAATATGATTGAATGTTTAACATGTGTAATGCGACAAATAAGCACATATCTCATACTTGTAGTCGCGGAGTCACCGGTTCTTGTTAGGAAACTGCGTTCCCAGAATCCATTGACAGCGCGTATAAGTTGGTACTGCAAAAAAAATTACGTGAAAACTACAAAACCCTACATGGGCGGAACTAGGGTTACCTTAAACTGCTAAAACGGATTGCTGTAGTAGACGAATCGAGAACACGGGCTCGATAACAGCTCACGATCTTCTACCGTATTCCTCTGCTGTCAGAATATCGAACTGAGTGTGGGTTCTTTCAAAATCCTTTTAGTTTTCTGCTCTTCCCTCTTTACGTTCTGTTTTATATTCCTAGTTATAATACTCTCTTTGATTGCTGTGACGATTCAATCCTGATCACATTGATCCGACAAAGATGTGTTCGTCAGGAGGACTAAATGATCTCCGATTTACTTGAATTTTTTACTGCAGCTCCGTCTCGACGTCAGGAACGTTGTGTAAAAAATTCAGCAACTTTTGATCAATATCGAGCAGTCCGAAGCTCTTTTAGTGAGCGTTGTCCGACGCTAGCGATCTTCACTCCTATGTCTCTTGAATGCTAATGGAGACTAGGGTTTAGTGGAAACCCTTCTAGAAGAAAGCTAGGAGGTCAAGGGAAGCTTAGAATGTGAAATCACGCAACCTGAGAGAAGAGCCAAGGCAACATATATATATAGGCTACGATAGGGACCATAAGAAGTCAATAAGGAATAGGCTTCCTTATGGAATTAGGAAACCCTAATTCGAACTGAATCAGATTCCTATTTCCATAAATTATAATTGCACTCCTACCCTTATCTCAAAAATATATTTTGAGCTCTATGTTATTAAATGCTTATTATCTCCCCACGTTAAGATTACAGATATCCATTAATTAAATATAATTGCTGACAATCATATTTAATTAATTTCTTAAAATTCCTTGAGATCCTCTGCTTAACTTATCTGATATGTCGGATACAAAATCCACCTGCAGGGTTTGACATAATCAAAACTTATAAGCTTTCTCAAGGGGATACCATCAATCCCAAAATTGAGACATGGATTCCATCATTAATTAATATCCACCACACAATTAATATTGCCACCCAATCCAATGAGATATTGACCCATTTAAGGATCTCACCCTTTTAGGGATCAAAGTATAAATATCAAATGTACGTGTCTATAAATTAAATTAGGATTTAGAGCATAAGCACTCATAATAGCCATTAGGTATTAATTATCTTATAAGTCAGTATAAAGATAATTACCCCAAGTCGGTCCTGTTTAATACACAAAGTGTACCAGCATAGTGAGTTGAAATTGTACCGTTTCCCGCAGTCAAGACAAACCTACTACAACACCATGCTGCAGTCCTACCGATGGTGTGTCCAATCCATCTGAGACTGTAAACCAAAATCTTACATTCTACAAGATCCGATGGTCTGATCTTCCATGTGCAAGCCGAACTCTACACACCAAATCACCTACTATGTAGAGTGAAAGACACACATGCATAATATTAAATAAACAATATAATACAAATATTGCCCACACAGATTCTCATAAAAAATGGATTAACTGATTTTATTAAATGAATAATAAATCAACTACATAAAGCATGGCTTTTAGTATACATCCCTAACAGTTCTATGGTTCATTCAGACCCAAAGACCTCCCTTGGTCTCGTGGTCACTTCTATTCCTTGGACTTCCGTATTTATTGGATTCTTGCTCTTCACCATCCTTATTACTCCCAACAATGAACCATTTCCCCGGTACTCATTGATTACCACATAAGCATATAGGCATATAAGCACATAAGCATAACAATTTTCATATAATTGACATGCAATTCATAATTTAACAACTCTCATAGCCTCTAAGCATGATTTCAACAACACAATATATATCTATAAACATTGAATACCTTAAACCCCAATCATTTTTAGGCTAGAAAACTCACCTTAAGCAAGATTATATCCAAAATTACACCAAGAAGATGTTGAATTTCACCAAATTAGAGCTCAATTCCCACTCCAATGAGATTCCTATATGAATTCGGTAGATGACGTCTAACCGATTAGTACAGCTGCCTAGAATCTAACGATTAAACATAAATTAAAGGTACAAAAACGATCGTCTTACCTCCATGAGCCCAAAAATGGCTTCGGTTCACGAATTGGACGAATGGCGGCGATGGAACAACGGAAAAACAACGTCTGCGTCTTGTCTCTGTCTTCTCTCCCAAGCTCTCTCTTGTTTTGTTTTAATTTTCTGAAAATGGAGACTACTCCATCACTTGACGCACTCACATGCTTTGAGCATGAGGTGTCTTCACCTCAATTTTATTCTTTTTCATTTATACCCCTATAATTTCTAAAGTTCTTATTATGAAATCCCCCAAATATTCCATTAACTACCCAATTATCCAATGGGTGTTTGTCTAAGTTTTGTATGGGTTCCAACGTGGGTCCCACATATTTTGTGAAATTGCTATCGCACCTACTAGTTACGACTCATTTTCATTTATACCATTATTTGAATATTCAACCTATTACCAAATGCTAATACATATATCATCTTAGAATATGAAAACATTTTAAGCAAATATTCATATAATCATATAAATGCATTTAACAGATAAAATGCAAATTTTTTTTATCCGGACCCTTCACTGGGTCCCATATCCAAACCAAACCAAACCAAACTTGTCCCTCCTCACTGGGGACTTTTTACGGGCGAGTTCAAGCCTCCCCTTAACCATTATATACACTAATTACATAAATTAATGCATATTAAATGATATTTAACCCTTTTACCAGGTACGGGTGTTACAGCTGCCCTTTTACACCATTTTGTTGTGGTGTATATGGTACAATGGTTTCATGAATAGTCCCATATTAACACAATACTCGGCTAGTGGAGTTGAATTATATTCACCTCGTCTATATGATCTAACTCATTTTGTTGTTCTAGATAATTGATTTTCAATTTCAGCTCTATATATCTTAAACATGTCCATTGTTTAATCTTTAGAACTAAGTAAAGATAACAATATCTACTAGTATCATCTATAAATGTAACATTCTTTCCACCTCTTGTTGGAGTTAGTTTTAAATCACATAAATCGGTATGAATTAAGTCCAATAATTCACTTGTTCTATCAATGTATTTAAATGGATTTCTAGGAAATTTTGATTCTACACATGTTTCACATTTATGTGCCTTGTGTCACACTCGTTCCAAAATTTCATGGTTTTATCATGCATATTAAGATTTTGTGAATTATCAATGCCATATGATAATTGAGGATGAGGTTGACTGTGAGTCAACGCTAAGGTGTCAGTAAGGACACGGGAAATTGGTAAGCGAGATTGCATTGGCATGAGTAAATGGCATTTATGTGAGCTAAATGTTATTTGAAATATTTGGTATTTTATGAATAGTAAATTATACCTGCGTAGTGTAATTTCTGGTTGTTTTATTTTCGCTGTAGAGCATTTTGAACACTGTGGTGAGAATGTGAGTGACACGTTAAATAAGAGGTAGGTTGTGTAGAAATTCCACAGAATTTAATTTTTGAACGTAATTTTGGACCCAAACGGAACTTAGTCGAAAAATTTTGTAATTTAAAATTTCACTCGTAAAGGTATAAAATGGACGTATACGACATTTCAAGAGTAAATTAGAAGTTTTGAGAACTCGAGGGGTGGTAAACGCGATTTCTAGGAAGATTGTCTATAAATAGAGGAGGGTGATAATTTCATTTGTTATAAACTTTACAAAATATCTAGAGAGGAGAGAGAAAAGGGAGATTAGTTTCCACGAGCTTTGCGGCGATGAACTGTGACCTTTCATCCGTCAGATTTCCTCCAGATTTCATATTTGGACTCCTTGAGGTAAGACCTATGTTTTAATACCTCTTAGGCCTTGTTTGGATAACTTTTTTCAAAAAGCTAATTTCTAAGAATTTGGAAAAAAAAAACCCCTATAAACTTGTAGGAATCACCTGGAATCCAAGATCTGACGTTTATTCGGGCCTCTAGTCGATCCTTTAAAGTTTGAGAGAGATCGCACGAGATATGAAATCCTATCCTATATCATATAGGTGAAATACATGTTTTAGATTTCAACGACAAAATTGTGATTTGGGCAAAATTCATATGTTAATCTTATGCCCGTTAATTATGCACGCACTTAAATATGGAAAGCGCTAGCATGTCTAAATTTACGCGAGCACGTTGAGTTGTCTATGTGGCTCAAAGGGAGGACTCATACAAATTCATGCTGGAGTAAGCTTCTCGATGTTTGAGAATTTTAGTAATGATGGCTACTGTGTATGGTTTAAGGCGTGGACTTACCAGGGCACTTGGGGTTGTAATGGTTGTAGGCTTGGACTAGCTATTGACAAAGCGGTTTAAGGCTTGGACTTGCCGCTACCGGATGAATGCGTATTTTTTTTCCTAGAGACTTTTGATGTGATTTATGAGATTAAAGCATGTTTTGTCATATATGCATATGTTAGAATTTGTACATTCAGCATATAGCTGAGCAGTGGAGCTTTACTCCATTACAGGTGAGAAGAAAAAAGGGGTAGAAAAAGTGTGAGAAGTGAGGCAGATGAGACCACGGGAACCACTCTTGTTTATATTTTTGTTCTCTTTTTCCTAAACTTGTATAAGAATTTAGGAAGTGTAATATGTTATAATAGAACTATGGAGTAGTTTCGTAGTACTGTATTTTGTATTCGAACTCCTATAATTATGCTTAAACTGTTGTAATATAGTGGGGGTTGTATTGGTTTTGGGTTAGAGAACCTTAGGTTGTTAAACTATAAAGTTTTGACTAGTTGGCAGGGGATTAGTCGACTGGACCCTAGATCAGTCGACTGGATCACTGTGTGTTTTTAGACACTGCTTTTAAATGTAGCAAAACCAGTCGACTGGTCCATGTTTCAGTTGACTGGACAACTGATGAAATATGTTGATTTTGGTTCTACAATAGCCACAGTCGACTAGGTAGAGTCAGTCGACTGAGAAATCGAGGTCCCAGTCGACTGGACCCCAGACACAGTTGATTGGACAGGTTGTTGGTCTTTGAAACTTACTGTTTTAGATCTTCAGTCGACTGGACCTCTATTTTCAAAACTGAATTCTTTTGGAAGTGTTTTCAATTGGGCAAAACTTTTTGTGACTCTAATTTTAATGGATTTTACTTATGTTTTTCGCTGGTATTTTACTTTAAAGGAACTGGATAAGCCTTGATGGCGTGCCATGTGTCCTATTTCTGTGCGTAGCGGGATGGGTCGTGACACCTTGTCAATTTCAAATTTGGGCAATAATCCAAGATGAATCATTTTATGCATGTATTAGAAATTTACATGTCCTAACCTAGAATGCTGCAATGAACTCAACTCAACAATATAAGAAGAAGCTATAGCATTCTGATTAATAATAATTTTAGGAGTACAATTGATCTTGAAGAGCCCTTCATTGAGGTAACCCTTTCTTACATACATTCCTCCTTTAGTTAATACAAACTTATCGAATTCGAAGACAGTGTTAAATCCTATATTACTAAGCATAGGACCCGAAACCAATTTCTTACGACTTTTGAAAACATGCAACACATCTAAAAGAGTCATTTCCTTTTCGGAAGTGAACTTTATAACCACATTGTATTTGCCTTCAACGGTCGCAGCCGTGACATTTCCCATATAAAGCCTCACACTACCATTCGACTTTATGTAAGTAGAAAACATGTTTCTATCCCCATAAATGTGCTTGGTAGTCCCGATATCCATCCACCAACTTTTGAGTCGATTACAACACAAGACTCCATGATTAATGTCACACCCGTTCTAGAAGTTCATTATTTTTAACATGCATATTTGAGAATTTGAGATTATTAATTTTATTAATAATCTGAGGTGGAGTTGACTGTGAGTCAACGGTAAGGTATCAGTGAAGACACGGGAATCTGGTACTTCATATTTCATTGGCACGACTAAATGACATTTATGTGATTTAAATGATATTTGAGTTATCTGGTATATTATGACTAGTAAATTATACTTGTGTATTATAATTTCTAGTAGTTTTGATATTGTTATATATCATTTTGAATACTATGGTGAGAACATGAGTGTTACGTGCATAAAAAAGATAGGTGGTGGTATAGAGATTACACGGAACTTAGTTTTTGGATCCTTATTTTGGACCCAAATGGAACTTAGATAAAAACTTTTATAAATTTTAGTTTTCACTTGTGAAATAATAAAGTAGACGTTTAAGACGTTTCAGGAGGTAATTAGAAGTTATGGAAACTCGTGGGGAGGTAAACAAAATTTACGGAAGCTATGCCTATAAATAGATGATCTTGGAATTTCATTTGTCAAACTTTCTAAGAATATCTAGAGGAGGAGAGAGAAAGGGAAATTTGTTACCACAAGCTTTGCAATGCCGATCGATGACCATTCGTCTGTTAGATTTTTACCAGATTTGAGATTTGAACTCCTCGAGGTAAGACCTACGTTTTGGTGCCTCTTAGGTAGTGTTTGGCGCACTTTTTTTCTAAAATCTAATTTCTAGGAAATTGGGGAAAATCCAGTAAAACTTGAAAGAATTGCGTATAACTTTAAATCCAACGTTTATTCTGGCCTCTAAACAATCCTTCAAAGTTTCGGAAAGATCGCACGAGGTATGAATTCTAGATCTATGAAATATATGAGATTTTCATGTTTAAATATTGGTTTTGATATTTTTGGATCTGGGCGAAATTCATGTATTAATTAGGCCCGTTAATTATGTACGCAAAAATGTTAGAAAAGTATGTATAACTATTTATGTGAGCATGCTATGTGTCTACTTAGGTCAAAGAGGGGTTTGGTACAATTTCTTCCGGGGTTGTAAGCTCCTTGAACCTTGAGGATTTGATGATTTTGATTGTGGTGGTGTCTGTTATGGAGGAAGGCCCAACTAGGACACGGTACCTGGTATGGAGGAAGGCCCAACCAGTATACGGGATGCGTGGGAGAGGTGTGCCTTCCATGGCATCGGATTCATTTACCGGATGAATGCGTACCACTCACCCTAGTGACTAATTCTATGTGTTTTGGATGTTTATAGCATGAACTATCATATAAGCATATATTTAAAATTGTGCACTCAGCATATAGCTGAGCAGTGGAGATTTACTCCATTGCAGGTGAAAAGAAGAGAGGAAAGAAGAAGCGTGAGGAGTGAGGCCGAGCAATGCCGGGGGACGCTTGTTCATACTTTTGTTTACTCCAAACTTGTAATAAGAATTGGAAATTTTAGTATGTTGCAATAGAATCCCAACTTGGATTAGTACTTATAATCCTTAGTACAATCTTGTACATATGGTTTGAATCATGGTATTGTAGTTGTGTTAATGTTCGTGTTTGTTCAGAGAACCTTGATCTTGAGTTACTGCATAATTAGGCTGAATTGGGAAAGACCAGTCAACTAAAAATCCAACCAGTCAACTGGACCCCTGAGTTTTCGTATGTTTCCTTTAGTTTTTACAGGAATCAATCAATTGAAGAAGAGGTATTAGTTGACTGAACCTTGCACGAAAACACCCCATTCTGCATGCATAGTGCCCAGTCGACAGGACAAGACACCGGTCAACTGAAAAAATGAGGCCCCAATCGACTGACTCCCTGACACAGTCAACTGGACAGGGCTGTTGAACTTTTTAAACTTACTGCTTTTGGTCTCCAGTCGACCGCAGCCCAATCCAGTCGACTGAACCTCTAGTTTCAAAATTGATTTCTCTTAGACGTGTTTCAATTGAACAAAACTTTTTATGACTATGATTTTAAAAGGATTGTACTTATGTTTTCCACTGTAGTTTTTACTTTAATGGAATTGGATGAGCCTTGGTGGCATGCCATGTGTCCTATTTCCACGCGTAGCGGGATAGGTCGTGACATTTAGTGGTATCAGAGCTAGAGGTAACAAAACTTTAGAAATGTTTGACGTCGAGTGGAGTGTTGAGTGAATTTTGACACATTGTATAGATTGCATCCATACATAGTAGAAATGTTTGGTGCATATGTATGTTCTTGTACATACATGAATTGTTATTATTGTACATGCATAGTGTTTATGCATCGAGACTTACAGGAGTTACAATCATGGGTGACCGAGAATTATCGCCACATACCTGACGTATGAATGAAATGACAGAAATGATTGGGAATATGGGGGATATGATTCAGAATATAGCATGACGGTTACCTCCAACACCTCCATTTGAGCCATACGCACATGAGAATAGTGGTATGAGATCCGTGTCTGAATAGTTTGCGAGAAAGAAACCAACAAAATTTCATGGAACAGCTGATACAACATTGGCAGAGCATTGGGTCATGAATATGGAGAAATTTTTTTATTTATTCCGATGTCTAATAGAGAGAAGATTGAAAATGGTAGTGATATACTTGGAGGTACGACCCAGAATTGGTGGGTGAACGTTCTAGACCAAAGAGCACCGATAACCTAGGAGGGATTCAAGGCAGAATTTAATCAACGATTCTTTCAGAGGGCTGCTCTTAATGTAAAGAAGAGAGAATGTGATAATCTTCGACAAGGGTATATGACTCTGACGGAATATACTTCGAAGTATAATGCTTTGTTGAGATTTGGAAAAAGGGTCTGTGTTAACAAAGGAATATAGAGTAAGAAAGTATGAGGAAGGTTTAAGAGATAAAATATGATTGAGGGTAGAGACCTATGAACATTCAACCGTAGCAGCAGTATAATAAACGGTACTGGTAGCCGAAAGTGGGATGGAAATATCGAGACAGAACCAGCAAGGAAAGCGTGGGTATGAGGGTAGTGACCGGCACCAGGGTGGATCTTTTAAGAGGCCGTTTTCACGACGCTCTGGTTCTAGTTTCAGTGATTCCTGGAGAGTACCTAGTAACATTCCATTGTGTCTGCTTTGCAACTGACCCCACACGGGCCGGTGTTTTCTGACTAACTCCAGAGTAGAGCTACAGGGGGGAAATAGTACAAGTTCTGCACCTTATCCGCAACTCAAGTGTTTTGACTATGGTACCTTGAGCACCGAGTAAAGGATTATCCAAGGAAGCGCCCGCAACAAGGAGTGAGTTCGATGACTTCTAGTGGTTCGAAGCCTAAGCAGTCTAACGATGGGGGACAGGGGACGGAACAACGCCAGGGAAGAGCATTTCAGATGAACCCAGGATATATTGTTGTTTCAGAGACAGTAGTCTCGGGTATGGTGCTTGTATGTTCTCACTTAGCACGCATACTTGCTGACTCAGGATCTATGTAATCATTTATATTGCATCATTTTGTTGAACATTTGAATGTTAAGCATGTACCACTAGGATACGAATTGTCCATTGCTATACCACTTAGTAAATCAATAACGATGTCTATAATATACAATGACTATGAAATTCAACTAAGTGAGAAGTTGATGACCGTAGACCTTATACCAATCGTTGTAAACTATTTTGATGTGATACTAGGAATGGATTGGTTAGCACTTAACCAAGCTACCATCGACTATGAACAGAAAGAGGTGAATTTTCAACCACCAATATATGGAGATTTTTGTTTTCAAGGGAGTGGGGTTATACTGCCACCGTATTTGATCTCGGCTATCCGAGCAGGTAGATTGTTGAGGAAGGGATGTCAGGGATTCCTATGTTTAGTAATTGATGTCTCAGCGACCAAATTGGGAGTAGAATATATTTTGATAGTGCGAGAATATCCAGATGTATTTCTTGATGACTTGCCAGATGTCCTGATTGAGAGGGTGATTGAGTTCACTATTGAAATAATGTCGGACTCAAGACCCGTATCCAAGGCACCATATAGAATGGCACCAGTGGAATTGAAAGAGCTGAAGGTCCAACTACAAGAACTACTTGACAAAGGTTTTATTCGACCTACCATATCACCATGGGGAGCTCTAGTGTTATTTGTGAAGAAGAAAGATGGTTCTATGAGAATGTGTGTGGATTACTAAGAGTTAAATAAGTTGATTGAGAGTTAAATAAGTTGACAATCAAGAACAAGTATCTGTTACCCAGGATCAATGACCTGTTTGATCTACTTCGTGGAGCATAAGTGTTTTCCAAGATCGATTTGAGATTGGGCTATCATCAGTTGAAGGTAAAGGCTGAAGATGTTGAGAAAATAACCTTCAGGACGCGTTATGGACATTATGTGTTCTTAGTTATGCCATTTGGAGTTACCAATGCGCCAGCCGTATTCATGGATCTTATAAATCGAGTCTTTAAGGACTACTTAGATGATTTTGTAATCGTATTCATCGACGATATTCTTGTCTACTCGCTGAGTGAGATAGAGCACGAGAATCATTTGAGATTGATACTTCAAAGACTACGAGAGAAACAACTATTTGGCAAATTTAAGAAGTGTAAATTTTGGCTACCTAGCATTACTTTTCTTGTTCATGTAATTGATAAGAATGGAGTTTCGATTGATCCTCACAAAGTAGAAGCAGTATCGAATTGGCAAAGACCGACATCCATGTCTGAAATTCGAAGTTTCTTGGGATTAGCTGGATACTACCGTCGTTTTATCGAGAAATTTTCAAAGATTTCATTGCCTATGACTAAGTTGATGAGAAAGGGTATTATTTTTGAATGGAGTCAAGAATGTGAAGATGGTTTCCAAGTGTTGAAGTCGCGGTTGACAAAAGCGCCTATTCTGACAACACCATCCAGAACCGAAGGATTTGTGATTTATAGTGATGCTTCGCATCAATGTTTGGGATGTGTGCTTATGCACGGTGTCAAAGTAATTGCCTATGCTTTTAGACAATTGAAGACACATGAGGTTAATTATCCAACTCACGGTCTAGAATTGGTCGTAGTAATCTATGCTTTAAAGATTTGGAGACACTACTTGTATGGGGAAAAGTGTGAGATCTTCACGAACCACAAGAGTTTGAAATACATTTTCACCCAAAAAGACTTGAATATGAGACAAAATAGAATTGATGAAGGATTATGATCTTTCGATTGAGTATCATCCGGGAAAGACTAACATAATAGCCGATGCATTAAGATGGAAGACACCAAGGAACTTAGCCGACGGGCTAACTCAACAAAAAGAATTGGTAAAAGAAATAGAACGTTTAGAGTTAGATGTAATTCCAGAGACTGAAGGTGGCTTAATGATGGCAATCATAGCATACCTAAATATTATTGATGAGATCAGGAGGGAGCAGTTTAACGATATCTACTTGTGCAAAATGAGAGATGAGATACCTTTGGGAAAGTGACCTGATTTTGTATTAGAACAAAGAACCCTAAAGCTTGGAAATCGGTTATGTATACCGAATGTGAAAGGCTTGAAAGGGCAACTCTTAGAGGAAGCTCATAGTACGAGATATTCAGTTCATCCAGGAAATAACAAGATGTACCAGAATTTGCGAGAGAACTTTTGGTGGAAAGGTATGAAGCGTGAAATTACTAGGTACGTTTCTGAGTGTTCAGCATGTCAGCAAGTAAAAGCAGAGAGACAAGTATCTGCGGGGTTACTACAACCATTGCATGTGTCAGAGTGGAAATGAGATGAGATCACGATGGATTTCGTATCCAGATTTTTGTGGTCACCGAACAAGAATGATAAGATTTGGGTTATAGTTGGTAGGTTGACGAAATCAGCACACTTTCTACCGATTAAGACTACTAAGCATTTCAAGTTAGCAGAATTGTATGTGAAAGAGATTATAAGACTACACGGGGTTCTAGCTGTGATTATATCGGATCATGATAGTAGTTTTACATCGAGGTTTTGGGAAAGTTACAAAAGGCTATGGGTACAAAATTGAGTTTCAGTACCGCATTTCATCCTCAGACCGATGGACAGTCAGAGCGCGTGATTTAGACGTTAGAGGATATGCTTCGATTATGTGTTCTAGATTTTGGGAATGATTAGGATAAACATCTACCATTAATTGAGTTTGCGTACAACGGGTTTCAGTTGAGTATTGGAATGGCACCGTATGAAGCTTTGTATGGGCATAAGTGTCAATCACCAGTTTGTTGGATCGAAGTTGGGGAAAGAAAATTGCTAGGACCTGAGTTAATATGGGTGACTACTAAGAAGGTAAAGTTGATTTAGGAGCGACTTAAGGTATCTCAGAGTCATTATAAGAACTATGCAGACTCTAAGCGACGATCGATGAATTTTGAGTTAGGAGACTTTGTGTATTTGCAGGTATCACCTTCGAAAGGCATTGTTCAATTCAGAAAGATGGGAAAACTCAACCCGAGATTTGTAGGACCTTTTAAGATCCTAGAGAGAGTATGACCAGTGGCTTATCGATTAACCTTGTCAGCGGAGTTGGAACATGTGCATAATGTATTCCATGTATCAATGTTGAGACGGTGTATAACGGATATGAACAAGATCATAGTACCTGAACCATTGCAGAGCCAGGAAGACTTATCTTAGATAGACCATCTAGTAGAGATCTTGGATCAAAAGGAACAAGTATTGAGAACGAAGACTATTCCAATGGTGAAAGTATTATGGAGTAGTCATATGATTGAAGAAGTTACATGGGAAAGTGAAAAAGAAATGAAGAATGAGTATCTGTACCTGTTTGACGTGTGAGGTATAGTTTGGGGACCAAGTTCCTTTTTGGAGGGGAGAGTTGTCACACCCGTTCTAGAATTTAATTGTTTTTAACATGCATATTTGAGAATTTGAGATTATTAATTTTATTAATAATCTGAGGTGGAGTTGACTGTGAGTCAACGGTGAGGTGTCAGTGAAAACACGGGAATCTTGTACTTCATATTTCATTGGCACGACTAAATGGCATTTATGTGATTTAAATGTTATTTGAATTATCTGGTATGTTATGAATAATAAATTATATCTGTGTAGTATAATTTCTGGTAGTTTTGATATTGTTATATATCATTTTGAATACTATGGTGAGAACGTGAGTGTTACGTGCTTAAAAAAGGTTGGTGGTATAGAGATTACACGGAACTTAGTTTTTAGATCCTTATTTTGGACCCAAACGAAACTTAGATGAAAACTTTTATAAATTTTAGTTTTCACTCGTGAAATAAAAAAGTAGACGTTTCAGGATGTAATTAGAAGTTTTGGAAACTCGTGGAGTAAACGGAATTTACGGAAGTTATACCTATAAATAGATGAGCTTGGAATTTCATTTGTCAAACTTTCTAAAAATATCTAGATGAGGAGAAAGAAAGGGAGATTTGTTGCCATGAGCTTTGCGACGCCGATTGACGACCATTCGTCTGTCAGATTTTTACCAGATTTGAGATTTGAACTCCTCGAGGTAAGACCTATGTTTTGGTACCTCTTAGGTCGCATTTGACTCACTTTTTTGAAAATCTAATTTCTAAGAATTTGGAGAAAACCCAGTAAAACTTGTAAAAATCGCGTATAACTTCAGATCCGACGTTTATTCGGGCCTCTAGACGATCCTTCAAAGTTTTGGAGAGATCACACGAGGTATGAATTCTAGATCTATGAAATATATGAGATTTTCATGTTTAAATATCGATTTTTATATTTTTGGAACCGGGCGAAATTTATGTATTAATTAGGCCCGTTAATTATGCACGCTAAGATGTTAGAAAAACATGTATAACTATTTCATCTGGGGTTGTAAGCTCCTCGAATCTTGATGATTTGATGATTTTGATTGTGGTGGTGTCTGGTATGGAGGAAGGACCAACCAGGACACGGTACCTGGTATGGAGGAAGGCCTAACCAGTGTTCGGGATGCGTGGGAGAGATGTGCCTTCCACGACATCGGTTTCATTTACCGGATGAATGCGTACCACTCACCCTAGCGACTATTTCTATGTGTTTTGAATGTTTATAATATGAACTATCATATAAGCATACATTTAGAATTGTGCACTCAGCATATAGCTGGGCAGTGGAGATTTACTCCATTGTAGGTGAAAAGAAGAGAGGAAAAAAAAAGTGTAAGGAGTGAGCCCGAGCAATGCCGGGGGACGCTTGTTCATACTTTTGTTTATTCCAAACTTGTAATAAGAATTGAAAATTTTAGTATGTTGTAATAGAATCCCAACTTGGATTAGTACTTGTAATCCTTAGTACACTCTTGTACATATGGTTTGAATCACGGTATTGTAGTTGTGTTAATGTTCGTGTTTGTTCGGAGAACCTTGATCTTGAGATGCTGCATAATTAGACTGAATTGGGAAAGAGCAGTCGACTGAAAATCCAACTAGTCGACTGGACCCCTGAGTTTCAGTATGTTTCATTCAATTTTTACAGGAATCAGTCGACTGAAGGAGAGGTATTAGTCGACTGAACATTGCACAAAAACACCCCATTCTGCATGTATAGTGCCCAGTCGACCGGACAAGGCACCAGTTGATTGAAAATTGAGGCCCTAGTCAACTGAGTCCCAGACACAGTCGATTGGACAGGGCTGTTGAGCTTTTTAAACTTACTACTTTTGGTCTCCAGTCGACCGGAACCCAATCCACACTACTGAACCTCTGGTTTCAAAATTGATTTCTCTTGGACATGTTTCAATTGGAGAAAACTTTTTATGGCTCTGATTTTAAAAGGATTGTACTTATGTTTTCCGTTGCTGTTTTTACTTTAATGGAATTGGATGAGCCTTAATGGCATGCCACGTGTCCTATTTTCACGCATAGCGGGATGGGTCGTGACAATTAACACCGCAAGATCATCGATGTCCATCACGTTAGCTTGGTTAGGCTTCTTGTTCCCATTCGGTCATTTCTTATGATGTCACTCGCTAGCACGATGATCGGGTATTCCACATACCCAACAATTCCCTTTTATCTTCTTGGGATCTCGGTTCTTAGACCCATTGTATGTAGACTTCCTTTTTGCTCCCTAATTCTTAGACTTAGAAGTGGGTTTGAGGACTCACCTTCAACGAGATTAGATTTTAGTTCCGTAGTACCTAGCTGCCCCTTCTTGTCTCTCTTATGATTATCTTCCCCGATTCTCAAATGGACCACCAAACCTTGTATCGAAAGTTCCTTACGCTTGGGCTTAAGATAGCTTTTGAATTCTTTCCACAAAGGCGACAACTTCTCAATTATGGATGCCACTTGGAATGGTTCACTAATTGTCATCCCTTCTAAGATGATTTGGTTAATGATCACTTAAATCTCTTCCAATTGCTTGACCACCGGAATTGAGTCCACCATTTTAAAATCCAAAATTCTGCCCATAATGAACTTCTTTGTACTGGCATCTTCGATTTGTACTTTTTCTCCAAGAATTCCCATAACTCTTTGGCAGTAGTAAAAGGCGATTAAACGTTATAAAGAACATGTAATACCCTGTATTTTCAAAAATTATTTAATACAGAGAGTTTTTATATATTCCCTTTAACCATACTTGTAATTCTATCTTCGACCGATTGAAGTCTTTTCGAGCGATCGAACATTTCTCAAGTTCAAGCGGTCGAGCATTGTTCAATCGATCAAAACCCTATCGACCTGAATTTAATACGTGGTCCCTAATTTAATCGATCAAACCCTTTTTAATCGATCAAACCTAACTAATCTGCTCTCGAGCGATAGAACACGCTTCGATCGATCGAACTTGTAATCATCAGAATTCCAGGTTTCACGCAAAGACAACCACCTGCACCCTCATTCCCCTATATATACCTTGTGCTCATGTGTATGTGAGGGTTGCTGAACCTAAGTGAGTTTGAGATAGTGTGTGTGCTTGTGTTTTATATATATTATACACACATACACACACATATATATACACACGCATCTAAATATATAGTCAGAAAGAGAAGCAGAGGAGAAGAAGAGAAGGAAACAGATAGAGAGAGAGAGAGAGAGAGAGAGAGAGAGAGAGAGAGACAATGACAGAGACAAAGAGAGGAGCATAGAGAGAGAAGAAGAGGCCACCATTAAGCTAAACGTGCTCTTGCGACGTTCGGTGAGTTCTAAGCTCATTTGGTACCTATAAGATGTTTTATGAGTTTTTGACGTGAATTAATGGATCCAAACACGCCTTAACACCTCTAGACGTTCATGGTTCAAAACTGTCTAGAGAAGACGACGCTCGAGCAATTGAACTAAGTTCGTTTGATCGATCGAACAAACTATTTGGGATATATACTAAAAGTCATGCTTAATGTAGTTAATTTATTATTTATTTTATAAAATCAGTTATTCCATTTTTATGAGAATCTGTGTGGGTAATGTTTGTGTTGTATTATTTATTTAATATTATGCATGTGTGTCTCTCATTCTACATAGTAGGTGGTTTGGTGTGTAGAGTTTGGCTTACACACAGAAGATTGGACCATCGGATCTTATAGAATGTAAGATTTTGGTTTGCAGTCTTAAATGGGTTTGGACACACCATCGGCAGGACTGCAGCATGGTGTTGTAGTAGGTTTGTCTTAACTACAGAAAACGGTATAGTTTTAACTCACTATGCTGGTACACTTTGTGTATTAAACAGGACCGACTTGGGGTAATTATCTTTATACTGACTTAAAAGATAATTAATACCTCGTGGCTATTATGAGTGCTTATGCTCTAAATCCTAAGTTAATTTATAGACACATACATTTGATATTTACGCTTTGATCCCTAAAAGGGTAACATGCTTAAATGGGTCAATATTTGATTGGATTGAGTGACAATATTAATTGTGTGGTGGATATAAATTAATGATGGAATCCATGTCTCAATTTTTGGGATTGATGATATCCCCTTGAGAAAGCTTATAAGTTTTGATTATGTCAAACCCTGTAGGTGGATTTTGTAGAAAATATCAAGGAATTTTAAGAGATTAATTAAATATGATTGTCGGTAATTATATTTGATAAATGGATATCTGTAATCTTAATGTGGGGAGATTATAAGCATTTAATAACATAGAGCTCGAAATATATTTTTGAGATAAGAGTAGGAGTGCAATTATAATTCTTTAGTGGTATGAATTATAATTTATGGAAATAGGAATCTGATTCAGTTCGAATTGGGGTTTCCTAATTCCATAAGGAAGCATATTCCTTATTGACTTCTTATGGTCCCTATCGTAGCCTATATATATGCTGCTTTGGCTCTCCTCTCAGTTTGCGTTTTTCCATATAGAGTGTTATAACTCAAAATACAAAAAGATAGCGTAAAAAGGGAGAGAAGAAAACTAAAAGGATTTCGATAGAGCCCACACCCAGTTCGATATTCTGGCAGCAGAGGAATGCAGTAGAAGATCGTGAGTTGATATCGAGACCGTGTTCTCAATTCGTCTACTACAACAATCCGTTTTTGCAGTTCAAGGTAACCCTAGTTCCACCCTTGTAGGGTTATTGTAGCTTTCACGTAAATTTTTGCAATACCAACTTATATGCACTGTCAACGGATTCTGGGAACGCAGTTTCCTAACACAAACCTCGATCGCTCGAACAATATTTTTTCCTCAATCGATCGAATTGGTTTCAATCGATTGAGATTCGCAGAATATGGTTTATTTCTTTGGTTTATTCTATATGAGGTTCGGTTGTTCGATTCTCGATTCGGACTTCTATTATGCGATTAAGGGTGGATCAGGGATAATGTGACAACACAGATAAGAATGCTTAAGAATAATGAAATCACATAATAACGTTAGATAGTATGCGGTTCATGTATGAGTTTGATATCTGTTCTGTTCAATTAGAGTAGTCAAGCCACAGTGGGAAGTCATGTATCAATATTAGTATTGAGCTTAAGTAGGTTTGATAAGTTCTGGAAATGATATGTGTGCGGACGTTTGGTCATGATATGCTTTCATATGCGGTGGATGGTTTATATCCTTAACGAGTAGTGGGCAGGATCATGTAGTCCTAAGATAGCCAGATGATCCACGTTTTTCCTTATCGAGCGGTGGATAGTTTATATCCTTAACGAGCGGTGGATGGGGATCACTGGTATAATGATGAGTCGTGGTAATAAATTTGATATGGTGTTCAAAGCGTTATATCCCTGATATGCGGTGGATGGTTTATATCCTTAATGAGCAGGGGATGGACTGACGTGGTGCCCATGATTGCGGTGGATGGTATATATCCTTAACGAGCAATGGACATAATTATGGTATGTCTATATATGTAAAACAATTGAGCCTATCCTTTCTAGGCAGAGTATGCTGGTTATCGGTCTTAGGATAAAAAGACGATAATGGTTGAGTTACGATATTGGAATACAAAGAAGCTATTATGTAGTAAAACTATATCTTACGACTTCAATAACTTGTTATAGGTTATATCATTGATACCTTGTGAGTTTCTATTCACTCAGCTTTCAGTAAGCTGACAGACGTTATTGCCTGGACATTCCCCGTTCAGATTATCCTGTCCCTTTTAATACAGATAATGGAGCTTATGACGACGACTACTATCCAGAAGGGGATTATACAGAGGGTGGCCCCACTGATGCCAGTTACGCTGGAGAAGGATGTAATGACGACTACCCTTACGCCAACTAAAGATCTGAAGATAGTTATATCTATTTAAAATTTCTGTTATTGTTGTTAACTTTTGTAACGGGCACTTGGACATATGTTGTCTGTAGACTTGTTGTGATCCTGAGGACCACTCTGATGTTTGTAATAGTTACAACTGTTACTATATTCAGTTTGTTTATTGTTACTGTTACTGTTACTGTTTATCTTGTGGACTAGTACTGTGTGGTGTGGATAATTAGTGACTTTAATTTGTCATTCCCTATGGACCCAAAAAGGGAATTTATTTTTCTCTATTTTTGAGGCTCTGAGGCGTGACAGAACATCTTCTAGCCCATTTAGAATATAATTACAGCATAAAAAATCGGAATGGTTCCATGCTTCCAAAGCGGCTTCTTGTTCTTTTGACGGATTTTCAGTAGGAACCACCGACTTCTCTTGTCATAGGATATGCGCAAGATTGAGAGTTGTAAGATATAAGAGCATCTTCATTTACCATCGTTTGAAGTCTTATTCCCTGAATTTCTCTGGCTTCTCGGCATGAGTATTCTTGACAATAGTTATAATAGAAGTAGATTCTCCGGCCATTATTCCAACTATTAAACTTGTTTTTCGATTGTTGGATACAGTTGATATATAAGAATCTTCAATAAAACAGTCACTAAACTTAAGATCGCAACACGAATAAATACGTTGTTTGAAATACAAGTTTACATCCCACACACCATTGTTTTGTGGACTACGACGCCTTGTTCTTGAGGATACTACGATCTAACAATTGAAGTACAACTCAACTTCAATTGTTCTGCAGAATATATGTATATAAATTACTTTCAATTGGTTCTAGGATAGATGAAGAAGAGAAGATAAAAATTAGTTAAAAAGCATATCAAAACTAACTAATTATATTGTATATATAGGGTGTCCACTGGGTCAGAGATGCCTCTCTACATAAATGGTTGTGTCCCAACACCTTTATACTACATATATATAGGGGGCTGCTAACTTACAACATGATGGTTGTAAGTCAGCAGCATACAATAGCCCTTTTAGCGACGAAAAACAGGTTTTTAGCGACGAAATTTTTGTCGCTAAAGGTTCCAACTTTTAGCGACGAAAATTTTCGTTGCTAAAACCTTATTTTTCGTCGCTAAAAGTCTCTTATGCTGTAAGTTAGCAAATCCCATATATATATATATATATATTAGTATATACACGTTTATCAGCCATTAGAATAGATGAAGTTCAAACAAATTCATAGTTTCTATATGAAAAGTTGCAAATCTTCACAAACTGGGTCCGGTCAAACGAGGCCGGTCGACCGGTCGAATGCCCCTCTGCCATAACTTGTTTAAAACTTCATATAGTCGTTGACCCGGTCGACCGGTCGAAGGGACCTGGTCCGGTCGAAAACTGTCACAGCTCAGTCCCACAACAAACAGAACCGAAGCCCGTGGCACGCCACCAAGGCTAACTCAATTTATTAACGTTCTCAAAAAAATTAGTTTAAGAACACGCAGCGGAAAAGAAACATAACTCTCATTTCAGTACGTATCGGAGTCAATCCAAAGTACATTTTTCTCCTGGAGGCTTCAAAATTTGATCCGACTAATTTTACCTTAAAAGAATCCCAAAAGAAACTTAAGTTTGTAATTAAAACTTTTGAAAATGTTTGGAAGTGGAAGAACCAACCAAGCGGACAGGGAGTATTTCGACCGGTCGAAAGTCCCATCGACCATGTGCCTTTGATGAAGTTTTATCCAGAGGGGCATTCGACCAGTCAAATGAGTATCTTCGACTGGTCGAAAGTCCCTTTGACGTAAACCACTTGTTTTTTGTCAAACTTTCGACGCGACAAAAAGTACCCTCTCCAAATTTGTTTCTTCCAAAACTTTATGGAAGGTATTTAAACAGATATAACAACATGCCACTTTAAGAAAAATGTTTACAAAACTCGTTAATGACACGTTTGGCACAAATCTCAATAGTGTTCAAAGTTTTGAATAATATGGATTATTGACTCCTTTACGCACTTAAACCCAAGCTCATGAGTTCTTTCACAACTCCAACATATCCAAAAGACCTATGAAATATATTACAAACTTTTGGAATGTATCCAGAGCTTCTAATCTACAAGTTCTAAGTTCTATTACAATACTATCATCCGATTCTATTACAAGTTCCTTAAACAAAACAATTAAACTAATGTTTCGATTACAAAACCAGTCGAATGGGTGTTCATTTTCTAAGTGAACACCCATCATCCCACATCACTTCCATGATTCCTCGTCGGCATTAACACTTGCAATGGTTATTTAAATAACCACACATATTTCGATTTGTTTAAGCTAATGCTTAGTGAATAAAACATAATACACATTAATGATAAATATGCTTGCATTCACATCTCTACAATTCATACTAGTCTCCGGAGTCTCACGTGTACGGTCCATACTCCTAGTCCGCGACTCCTCGCCAATAAGTCCACGCGACTAGGTAAGACCCACGTTTTTTTTCTTCGATCTCATGCCTATAATGGCTCCACACAATGGCTTGGTACCACGTGCTCCTCTGACCCAAATAACAACTAAACATACTCAATTCTCATTTCACCGTGCTTTCTACATAAGTCAAACATTTCACCATACAATTGGGCCTACTTATCAATATAATCTCCCAATATGAACTAAACAATATATATATCTATGAATTGAAACATACTTTTCGTACAAAACATGAATACATGTCAAGAAATCATTCTAAAACACATAGTTGAATAACTCACCTCCGATATATACTCTTAAAAATTTGTTCCAAGGAAAACCCAAGCACAAGAAACGTGTAGAAGTTCGTCTAGTACAATTCCTATGGATCAAAAGTTTGATTAACAACTTTTTATGAAAATTCTAGAAAATCTATTTTTGAAAAACTTATCCAAACAAGTCCTAGTAGATATTAAAACGAAACTCTTACCTCTAGGAGTTTGAAAATATGATTTTGGTTGAAAATCAACGGATGAACGGTCATCATTTGGCGTTATGAAGATCAAAGCTTCCAAAACCCCCCTTTTGGGCTCTCTTGATTTAGGTTAGAAAATTTGTAACAAATCAAAATATCTCACATCTTTCTATATATAGCTATGACTCTTTGAATTTATGTTTAAATCCCCCACGAGTTTCTCCAGCCTTCCGATTGTCTCCCACAACGTCTTAAACATATAAGTTATGGATTCATGAATAAAATCTCTAACTCATAAAAGTTTTCACCTAAGTTCCGTTTGGGTCCGTAATTATGCGATCCCACATTATTTTACGAAATTTGCTAATTAGCCTACCAATTATGTAACGTGTTAATTCATCCTCACTAGGATACTAAAATTAACAATCGAAATAAATTCTAAATCAAATAATAATACAGATAGTGAAATACACAGATAAGCATTTGTTTTCAGATAAACATATAAGGTATTCCACAATGACCGTCTCAATCTCGGAGAGACTTCACAACATTCAAACGTCCCATGAAGACCGTCTCAAAGGGTTCTCTTACACAGATGCCCAAATCGACCAGTGAGTTGCAGCTCACTAACACGTGTGTTAAAATACACATTATATTATATCCTCATGCATGATAAATGATAATAATCATGATAAACCCGAACTCGGGTGTTATAAAAACCCCTCTGCTAGAATCTTGAAACTTAATGTTCCAAGCCTTTCCCTGAGCATTAAGCCGGTCCATAGTGATCCTAACGATCCCCTTAAGCTTACATAACTCCCATTCACACCCCGAATCTAACATATAATTCACACGAAACCAATAACAAAAGCAAGATAGAATCACACCACAACAAAAATAAACAACACAAGACAAGAACACATAGATTTCTACGTGTTTTGGCTAATCATGCCTACATCCATACCCTACTCCTTTTTTATTGATCATCATGGTTATAAGTCACACTCTATCTCTTAAACTACTTTATAAGTTCTCTCACAAATGAATGCACTCACCTTATACTCATCACATTCACTTGACATGTCAAGAGTTCCCACCTATAAGGACATACTGGTTACTCTTGTGCCTTCTCTCTAAAGACTTCACCGGTTATTCTCCCCTCCGTCGATGATTCATCACCATGGCATCGTAACCATCTTCACCACCCAGTTGGGAAGCCCAGCGGTTGTGTCACGCCCCGACGTAGCATAAATAAGGAAAGCGTTTAATTTCCTTTATGGACCCGTAGGTCGCGACAGTTTGAAGGATCGATTTCGTCCCAAACGTCGAACAACAATAAACAATAATAATCAAAGCAGAGCAATCAAGGCTTACAAAAATTTTCTAACTTATTACATCTTATGATACGGGGTCAACTAAGGCACAGACCGCCTTGAAAACAAAACAATAACTTAGTGTCTGTTACAGTCATCCTTATTACAAAACGGTCCATAACTTAAAACAGGTAAACTTAAAGCATATAATTAAGTAAACAATTTCTCATCCGAGGGCAGCCATTCTCAATTAGCATAGTCATATGATTCCTCCTGGTTGTAACCTGAAAAGCCTGAACACGAATGTCCAGGATGCATCAACGTCGTCAGCTTCGAGAAGCTGGTGAGTATTAAAAACATAACTTTGAATGTAACACATACCTAATTACCTTTTTCCATTTTCAGTTTTGTAAAATCAATAGTGTGACCATAAAGAGAACTTAATTAATAAACAACAAGGAATATATTAAAAGTCGTTCATTCATAAAACCAATACTCATGCATGAGACAATGCACCACACTCATCTTGCCGACTCTTTTCTCTCGACAGCCACAACAACCCACTATCTTACTCCTGGTATCTTTGAAACACTAAGATAGCCACACTTTAGCAACGGGGCGCCAGGGAGTGTCCAGTTTGCCTCACACTTTGGTCCGGGGTACCAGGGAGTGTCCATTGCCTCACACTTTGAATACCTAAACCGCCATGCAAATACCGGAGCAACCTCATGCAGTATCCAGACTCGGGTATCAGGGAGTGTCCGTAGGCCACACTTTAGCACTACCATGGGTGCCAGGGAATGTCCAAGTTCGGCTTCACACACTTTAACGCTTCCATGGGCGTCAGGGAGTGTCCATATTTGCCACCGTCGCATTTCAAAGATACCCTCGCCGCAATCTCAACCTCAACCGCAACCACAACCACAACCACAACCACAACCACAACCACAAACACAACAACAAAACTCATACTCATCCTAGACTCTTTCCACACTAACCATTACTCTTTCCACACTGACTGTCACCCATATGCATGTACCACTGACCCCACATGAATGATACGCACTTAAACATAAACAAAACGCTAAATTAAAGGGACAACGCGCGTACAGGGATTGTTAAGTCATAATACATCGTTCTACTCGTTCAAATATAAACAGTTATGACTCTGTTTTAATAATTTGCCCAAACAGAACCTTAACAGTACTTAAAAGTTGAACCAAACAGACCATAAACACAAAACAGACAAAAACCACAAACTGCCAGAAGTCGCGCGCGCGGGCCGCTCGCGCGAAAGGTCGCTCGCGCGGGCCGCTCGCGCGACCTGCCCATTTTTCAATTTATTATAAAAACCTTTTATTTCTGCCTGAAATCAGACATCTCGCGCGCGCGGGCCGCTCGCGCGAAAGGTCTCTCACGCGACCCTCGCTCCCGCGACCTGCCTAAATTTCATTATATATATATATATAAACTCTTCTGTCTGCCTGTGGAAACGAGGATCGCGCGCACGGGCCGCTCGCGCGATAGATCGCTCGCGCGGGCCGCTCGCGCGATTCTCGCGCGCGCGATCGTGGCGCGAGCTGATGCTGAGGCTTCATCTTCTTCGTCAGAACTGCTCTGTTCCAGCAATTCAGGGGTCTTTTGACCCATTTTCAATTCTGTGAGTTACTAGGCCTTATAGTATATGTTTCTCTTCGATTTTTCACAAGGATTAATAATCCACTATCAATTTAACATGAATCAATCTACAACTCTTGAATTTTATGAGAAATTAAAAGTTGTCAAAACTCAATTTCTAATATACTTTTTCATAGGAATGAATTAAGGTCTAATACTACAAACATAACACATATGACCTATAATCTTTCATAATCATCTCTAAAAACGGATTTTGATTAAGATTTGGAAATCCATGTTTTTCAAGCTACGCACTTAAACATGAAATCATCAATGGTGTTCCTTTAAGCAACTACACAATTCAACAATTAAAGAAGGGATTACATTCGGAGTGAGTTAGTAATACTCACTGTGCTAGAAGATGAAGTGTGTGTTGAGAAAGGAAATAGAAATATGATAATCCAATTGAAGCTTGGCTATAGTGATTGGAGTATCTCTCTCTCTAAGATTTCTGCAAATACTATGAGTAAAACTCTCTCTGAAACTCTCTCAATTTCTCTGTGTATTTGGTTTACCCAAAAGAATTCCAGATTAAAGTGTGTGTATGTGGTGTATATATAACCAATTTCAACTTGGAGCCCAAGTAGTGTGATCTTCACTCTACCAATTAGTTAATAAACTTCCTTAATTATGAGCAGTTCACAGCTAATGCTGAGATTACATCTACGTATACACACTGATATATAAGCCTAAGGCTCCACAGATTCACCAAGGGTCAAATAGGATAGTAGGGGGCAAAGCAATGTTGTTTGGGAAATTAGCTTATGGATACAACAATAACACACACAAGATAGGTAGATCCAAACAAAGCACAAGCCAATGATCACTTGCCATTAATGGAAATAAAGCATAAGTCTAATCAAACTTTACATCACTTCCAAAATCTGTGGAAGTTTAGCACCGCGTGGACAGTTTTGAACATAAACTGGTATTTTCGGGGCGCGGTGGTCACCACAAAAATTATAGAAATTTCATTTTAACGTAAGAAACGATTTTCTGGTTTTATAAAGATACAGTTTGAGTCAACAGAAATTATTTTCACCGTTTTGAAATACAGATTTTGAAATCCACACAGGTATTACTAACTTTATAAAATTACAGTTTGACCCCAATAAGAATTTACACATGAAATCAGGCATGAAATAATTTCTACACACAAGAATTGACATTAACATAAAGATAAACAATACAATTGAATTTAAATATGAAGTGCAAATAAATGAAAATGCTGGTTATTACAGGTTGAGCCAAAGCTCCCCCCTTTCTTTCTTACTTGAGTTCCCTTAAGGACCTTGACTAACTTTTCAAGATATTATTCTTTTTCACTATTTATATGGAAACCTTACTAAATCCTAGTAGGAGTAAAATTACCCACGTAGTAATACTCCTTCACCAAAAAACCTCATTTGCACGTAATCCCATATAATTAAGAAATCTTTACCAATATGTTCTTCTAATTAAGAAATCTTTAACAATCTGTTCTTCTAATTAAGAAATATTTACCAATATGTTCTTCTCGTATTAAGAAAACCACTCCTTGCACAACCTCGCCCGAACAACTCGCTCGAGCGACTTTCCCGTTGTGAGATATTAAAGCTCAATTCCAATATATCTAGGTAAATTATAATACGTTTGTACAAAATATATTTATAAAACATTTGTACAAAATGAATACCCTTGAAGTAATATATATCGTACAAAGACAAAAATGGCGGGAAGGGGAATGGGGGAGTGTTCTAAACCCGATATGAGCGTGGCATTGGACATCTCTTCACTTACTAACTAAACTAAGTCGTTGCGCAACGCAAGTGTTCTAAATAGTAGAATTTGTGTGAAGATATTGTTTTAATGTGAATTTTCGTGAGTGAAGTCAAAATTATTAGCCTTTTTTTTTTTTTTGGGTGAACGTTCTAAAGTGAAGTGCTAGCAATTATTTTAGTTATTGGTATTAAAATTTTGACCAATAAGATGTTAATGTTAATAAATATTAAAGATTGAATTAGAGATGATAATAAAAAGAAGTCGCTCCAAGTATCCAATCAAAGTCACATTAATTAACACTATTGGTTTTGTTTTGGAAGTGATATATATACAAAAACAAGCGGAGTACTACACATTCTTCCCCAAGTGAACTGAAGGATCTCATGGAAGGTCAGAACTCAGAGAAAGCACAATTAAGTACAGCGTGTTTTTCACGCGCTATACTGTCGTGTCACTCGTGTGTCATTATCGTTGTTTATTCCACTTTATGACAACCATGTTGTGGAAATATCAAAATCTGAGGGGTTAATTTGAAAATTCAAAGAATAGTAGTAGTATTTATTTTTCGGAGTAAAATTTAACTTTGTTTTTATTCAATTTTCTCTATCTGGTAAAGGTATGTTTCCAAATTCCAAATAACCCAAAAGAAAATAAAATTGTACCAAAAAAAAAATAATAATAAAAAAATAAAAAATAAAAAAACGCGGCTGCAATACACCAAAACCAGAGTCTCCCTCTCTCTTCTCTCCCCCTCTATGCTCATCGGTTTGAGCTTCAGAGATCGAATAGGACGATCCAAGCGACAGGGTTCCGAAATCAACCAATTTCTACCAAAGATCGCGACACTTGAGTTTCTAATATAGATTATTTGATTTTTTTCTACGTACTTATATTGAAAGAAAAGCTAATTTGGTTGGTGAAATCGACGTTTGTGTTCGATCTTGATCGATTCAGGGCAATTCGTTGGTGGGTTTTCGATTTCGTGAATGCTTCGAAGAGACTTTTCGATCTCGTGGTGGGACTCGAGGGAATTGTAGGCGAGTGATGAGTTTGAGGGTTTGAAAGGTTTTGGGTTTTTTTTTTTTTTTTGGATGATTTCTGTGGGGAGTAGAGATGGGAGGAAGGGGTTAGGGTTAGGGTTAGGATTTGGTGTTGGTAGGGAGATGGAAGAGACTGAGCTTGAAGAAGGCGAGGCTTGCGCTTATCAGAACGATGATGATTCGACCATTGACCCTGATGTTGCTCTCTCTTACATCGTAAGGCTTTCTTTTAAATTCTTGACTTGATACCAGTTTTGATCTTTGATATTCTAGCTATGTACCATGTTAGATTACAGATAAATACATGTAAGTATACACAAACATGTATGTCAGCTTGTTTGTGGAATATTGTGTTGACTTGTTCGCCATCTTTGATCATGCCTGCAAATCTTTGTTATACAGTGGTTTTTGCATTGTTTAAGAACCTACCCCCACCCTTTGTGATTCTAGTAAAACTTGAGGTTGCACAACAATTTAGGTTTTATCTATCCACCCAGCACCCGAAGAAAAGGATAAAACCTTAATCAAGAGTTCAAGACCTTTTCAGCACTGGGATTTTATTGGCTGTGGAAGGTGGTGTTGTTTTTCGTATTTTGAATTTGATCGAATATGGATAATGAATTGTTGATAATTATGCATATTTAGGGATCCAGGAAAGATTGTGAATTGTTCAATCACTGTATTTGTTTCTGGGTCTGTAATTCTCATTGACCTTTGATCGTCTGTGTTTAATTTCTTCATTATGGAACTTTCTCTACTCACATGATGTTTTTTCTCCTTTAGCTGACAAGACTACACAATGTGTGTAAAAATCCATCCAATACATAAGAAATTATGATGTCCCGTTTCTACTATTTGAATAAACAGTTAAAGCTTCTTTTTTTTTTTTGGTGAAAAGACTCAAAACAGTTAAAGCTTAATGAGATGCGAAAAAAGGGACTGAAGAGAATTAGCTCACTTGTCATAGGTTCATTATTGTTAGCTACATAACATCTCTTACACATCCATACCTCATTTGCTAATCCTCAGTTTGTAGCATCTTAATTACAACTTTTGCTATTACTGATCTGTTCTGTCTCCGCTACTCCATATTTCATATCGAACATTGTATTCTTTTGAAGGATGAGAAACTTCAAGATGTTTTGGGGCATTTTCAAAAGGATTTTGAAGGTGGAGTTTCGGCTGAGAATTTGGGTAAGAAGAGGAAAAAAAAAACTCTATTTCTTGTACTACTTGAAGGGCTATACGATGTGTTGATACTAAGTATATTTTGAGGTGATATTTTGACGACGTATGCATTTTGATAGGGGCAAAATTTGGTGGGTATGGTTCATTTTTACCTACATATCAGCGTTCTCCTGTTTCTCATCCAAGGTCTCCGTCGAAGATTCATAACCACAACACACCTAGATCCCCAAACAATTTTCACATGGAGGTATATATCTTTATATATGGGTGTTTTGCTTTCATCACTGTTCTTTCCTTGTAATGGAGGAACTATGAACATACAGGGTGTCCGTCATAACTCTGTAATTCCATCAAGCGCGCCTATATCAGTGGGACTTGGACCTGCTTCGGCAAGTGCTGCATCACTACCTTCACTGAGGCTGCAATCTGTGAGTGACTCTGTAAAACAGGAATCCACTTCAAAATTTGAAGTGAGGGACGTTTCTACTAATCATTCTGACCCCAAAACATTGAAGGTTCGCATCAAAGTGGGTGCTGATAATTTGTCGACTCGAAAAAATGCTGACATTTACAGTGGTCTTGGCCTTGAGATCTCCCCATCATCGTCAATGGATGACAGCCCCATTGGAAGTGAAGGGTTGTCTCGCGAGCCTCAGGATGCCCCATATGAATCTCCTACTAGTATTCTTGAAGTAAGTAATTTCTTTGCATTATTCTTAGGGGCTGTTTGGTAAGGCAAAGAACTGATTCTATGTTCGTAAGTAAACCGGTTCTGTAAATTCAGGTGTTTAGTAAATGCTCATTTCTTGGACAGGATCCGTGCCCAGTCTAATATCTCTCTTAATACTGGTTCTTTGTCAAATCAATATAACCTTGGTTCTCACAGTAACCAGATAGAGAGTGGGACTGGGACTAAATCAGATCCTATTTTAAGCATTCCCAAACAAATCCTTATTAACATTCTTCAAGCCCCCCTCCTCCTAAATTGACTTTGTTTCATCTTGTTGATATGTTGGAGCAGATTATGACGTCATTTCCAGTGCGCAGGGGGCTGCTTTTATCGCCTCTTTCCAATGATCTGATTTGCTTGACCGAAAAGGAAAAGCTTCAAGCAGAGAGTAGGTCTGGATCGAGGCAAAGGGGTAACCCAGACAGTTCTATTATTATAGCAAATGGGTTTGATTCTGCACTTGGTGAGGGCAAAGGTTTAGGAGATAAGAAAGTGAAGTTTGAGAAGAATTCCTTTTTAGAAGTTAAGAAGAGTGGCCATGGTAAGAACGCACTCAGTGGCGTTGATGTCTTAAAGAAGGAAATGGACATCGACACTTTGGCCTGTGAAGAACTTGTTTCTAATGCTTTGAAGCTTCCTCTTTTATCTAATTGTGCTGTTGATACTGTCAAGGTAGCCCATAAAGTTGTTGCAAAGGATGAGTTCATATCTGATCTTGTAAAAGAGGAACCTTTGGAGGCAATATCTAATTGTCAAAGTGAGAAGCTTAATGGACAGGTTTGCGTGGACAAGAAAGTAGATTCTCACGATGATATTTTGGTTTATCCGAGAAAAGACGAGAGTTTTAAAGGAGAAGAAATTGATGTTTTTTCCAGAGCGGACTCCAATGTGTCCAAGGGAAAGAAAGCTATAAATCCTGAACTTCTGGACCCTCTGAAGCAGAGCCAGAAAGATACTTCTCGCAGGAAGGAGCATTCATCCTCTGGGGGCAAAAGGAAATCTAAAGGAAGTCAAAGACATAGTGCCCATCATGCAGAAGTGGCCAAAAATGTGAAGAGCACTCTTGCTACTAATTTTATGTCCAAAAGTGAAGTGGAAGATATCAAAATGCAGAAAAATAATGGGAATGCAACAGATACATATAGAGACTTTTTTGGGGACATAGAACTGGAACAGGAGGACAATGATGTGGATCCAGTGGAAATGCCTTCTGCTAGTAGTAGGTTGAAGGCCTCTGAAGTGATAGAAAAAAATATACTTGTGTCTAACAGCACATTAGAAGAGAGACCAAATGGTAAAAAAATTGATTATCCATCTATGCCAGACACACATCCAAAATCAGGTTTAATAAATAAGGGTCCGGTAACGGGAAATGGGCCACAGTCTGATGCTGCACCTGGTACAGCGGCTCCTGTAGTCCAGGAAGATTGGGTCTGCTGTGACAAGTGCCAGAAATGGAGGCTCCTTCCACTCGGCACCAACCCTGACAGCCTTCCAGAGAAGTGGCTGTGTAGCATGCTTAACTGGCTGTGAGTCTTATCACATTCGCACTTCTATATTTTGTATATGTGAGAGTTGTTAAAATGATCGTGTTCACCCAAAACACACATTGTACAACTCAGCATACCGATTGGGATGTTATGTTACGGTTCTTGGTTAGTATGCATATGGCCTGTTTGAATTGGATGTGACTTTTGCATTTAGGCAGAAACAGAAGTCCCAATCACAAGGGTACGATGGGAACTAAGGAAAATTCACGAAAACCCCAATCTGGTTCTTGCATTGCGTTCTCTGGATGTTCTTCGGCCTGAACGTGCTTTGGGGCTCTATAGTGCTCCTTAAAGTTAATCCAAACAGGCCTATTGTAAAAAGTTTCTTATAATTGCATTGATTTTATTGCTCTCTATCTCATGTCTTCACTATTCTAACTTGTCTCTAGGCCTGGAATGAACCGGTGTAATGTTAGTGAGGAGGAGACAACAAAAGCTCTAAGCGCCCTGTACCATATCCCGGTTCCTGAGAATCAACACGGTCATCATGGTGGAGTTTCGTTGGCAGTAACCTCATCTGATGTTCGTCGTATTAACCAAAACCACATAAATCTTGGTCCCGATGCTGTGGCTAGTAGGGGAAAGAAGAAGCACGGATCGAAAGAAGTATCAATTGCAACTAATAAAGAGGGTCCCCCTCAGTTCCCAAACTCTATGAAGAATCTTCAGTCATCTGTGAAAAATAGAAGTTTAAATGGAGCGAACCAGTCTCCTTCAGGGAATAAACTCGACCTACAGAATCTAAGCAATTCAAACAGCAGAGTTGTGGAGAAACACAAATATAAGCAGAAAGAGAAGAATAGATTACTTGAACAGTATTCGGATGGAGGTATTGTATTTGTAGCAGATGTTTCTTGTGCATTTCAAACCGTCTGATCTGGAAATACCCAATTGCTTTCCTTAATTTTACATATATCGTTGTCAAATCGTGAATCGGTTTGCCGAAATTAGGAATTGTGAAATGTTAGGTGCATTTTTATCAGAAAATGAAAAATGTATGTGTATACACTATTATAGAACCAAATGTATGGTGCATAAAATGATGAATCTTGAATTGTATCGAGTTGTATGAAGCTCGAATCGACTCGTGAATTGAAAGATTCTGACAACCATGATTACATGTCAACAGGTGACTCCAGGAACTCCAAGATGAAAAGCAAAAAGGAGATCGATCTTGATTACTCTAGAGCTTCTAAGAAAATTAAGATAGATAGTAAGCATCACGACGATGAGAATTGGGTGTCTGACCACGGTGGAGTTGCAGCAAAGGTGGTTCCCAGCTCCAGCAGTGGTTTGTCAATAAATGTATCTCGGGATGATCGACACAAATACAATGACAATTCTTCTAATACGGATATGAGGTGTGATGCAAAGAACAGCTCACAACTTCCTGCTAGAAATCCAAAAGATCGAGAAGTTCAAGTTGCCTCAGATGATGGGTCCCTGCATATGGTAAAATGTGATGATAAAGACATTGTTGCGAGGAAGAGGAAAGTGAATGAAAGTCAGGGTAATCAGAATTATGTTGAAGAGACTAGTGAAAATGATCACAGGACTGATAAGAAAGCAAGGGTATCCAAGAGTGAGGAGATTGAAACCTGTGCAAGCAAAGGCTCTGGCGGAACGGCTAGAAAAGGTAGAGGTACAAAGGACCAGCAACTAGAGCCAGAGGTACAACCTTCTCTGGCAGCCACTTCAAGCTCTTCTAAGGTTTCCGGGTCGCGTAAAAACAAATCAAGTCTCCAGGAAGTGAAGGGCTCACCTGTTGAATCAGTTTCTTCTTCACCTTTGAGGGTTTTGAATCCAAACATGTCTACATCCACGAGAACAAACCTCTCAGGGAAAGACGATTTTCTTGAGGCTGGATTTCTTCAGAGAAGATGTTCAGATGGTGAAGATGAGCGCTACGGGACAATCACAAAGGATGAAACTTTCACTGTCGCCTGTCGTGGGTCCATAGAGTCCTCCGTGCTTGACGTTCAGGACAGAGATGTGAGTCCCTTGGCGGGTAGTAAGGCTAAAATACAAACCGTACATTCTCCTGAATTTGCAAGATCCCTCTTTTCTAATGGTGGAACTCAATATCCTAGCAAACCGAAGACTTCGGATCATGCTAACGTGTCTCGTTCAAGGAAGTCTGTAAAGGGGTCCTCTTCACGGTCTAAAGATAAGAGTGGCAGTTCCATAGCCGAATTTGACAGAGGTAAGATCAAAATATCTGATTCTTCGATTGAATCTGTAGATCATAAAACATATGAAGAAAAATCAAGGGTTGGAAAGAAGAGGTTAGAGGAGAAATTTGAAGTTATCTCTGAAAAAGGTGAAAGGAATTTTATGGGAAAGAAAAATTCTGATGGAAAACCAGCTGAGAGTAGTAAAAGAGAGAATCAGAGCCAGGATAAAAAACAGAACCCACTGCTGGACCGTGATGGTGAAAGATCTTCAAAGAGGTTTCTCTCTGGCAAGACAGATCATGAAGAATCTGGGAGAGGGAAGTCACATCCATTACCACCCTCTGGAAGAGTTCAGAATGATGCTGGACCTCGTTGCACCGAAATAATTCCCGGATCTTGGAAAGAGAATGGAACGAACGGTTTGTCAGTTGATACTTCTGAAGGTGATGATGTGCTCAAGGTTTCAAAACAGATTAAGAAGGCCGAGGCCCAGAATGGGGTTCACACCATAAATTCAAAACATTCGATGCCTTGTGGGCCCAAGGCCCAGGATGTGGATGCCCCAAGTCCTGTCAGAAGAGATTCGTCAAGCCAGGCTGCCACGAATGCTCTAAAAGAGGCGAAGGATCTTAAACACCTGGCTGATCGTCATAAGGTTTCTACATATTATTTTGGGTACAATGCATTTTTGCACCTCCAAACTATACGCGGATTTGCAATTTGGTCCCTCATGTTTCAATTGTAGCAATTTGGTCCTTGAACTTTCAGGTCAATTCAATGTCAACCTTCAGTCAGAAAAAGTGACAAAAAATCATCAAGTGGTGTAACACAGGTGCCACGTGTTACAATGTTAACCTTTGACATCGTGAGTTGTGTCACTTTTTTTAGACGGAAGTTGACACAAGGTTGACATTGCACTCTGTCTGACAGTTCAACGGTCAAATTCCTACACATGCAAGATGATGGACAAAACTGTAAATTGATGTATTATGTAAGGGTGCAAAATGCATTCTACCATAATATTTTAGGAAAAGACTTGGGTACATTGGCCTGTTGTGAATCAGTTTCCAAGCGCTTTTAGGTCCAAAAGTGCTTTGGGGATGTTAACTGCATTTATTAGCCCGTTTGGATAAATTTTCAAAAGCACTTTAGAGCCTCAAAAGCATGTTTTGGCTGAAGCATTCCCAGAGGTGCTTCAGCCCAAACGTGATGCAGGAAGCAAATTTGTGTTCAAATGATTTATTGTTAGTATCCCAGGTGCCCTTGTGATTATGGCTTTTGCTTCTGCCTAAACGCAAAAGGAATTCCTAACGGGCTGAGCCCTTCGTATTGTTCTCAAATGTGATTTGTCCACATGTACAATAGTACAATTTCGTATTGTTCTCAGATGTGATTGGTCCACGTGTACAATAAACAAGTGTATCTATGCGGAATAACATTCTGGAACAATACAAAATGTAAACAAGGAAACGTACCTAAGTATTGTCTTAATTTTTATTATACTAAGGAGCTTTTGCCATTCATCGTCCTCACTTTTTCACAATTTGGCTTATCTTTTGTAGAATTCTGGGCCGAGTCTTGAAATTACGGGTTATTACTTCCAAGCGGCTCTCAAGTTTCTTCATGGGGCCTCTCTGTTAGAGTCTGGAAACAGCGAGAGTGCAAAACATGGGGAGATGGGCCAATCTAAGCAAATGTATAGTAGCACTGCAAAACTCTGCGAGTAAGTAAATCTGAAAGATCTAGGAGAGGCCTTTCTTGCTGCATATGCTTTGTCATGTGATTTTTAAGCCGTTTTTGAGAACTTGGATTTACTTGGTTACATCTTGTTAACTGAGTTTTTTCTTTGTGCGAACGTGTGTATGGAGGTAAAAATCTAGGTGGGGATGACTCATTTTTGGTCGACTAATCGCTTTCTTAGAGAACCTTACCAAAAAAACCCGAAGTTGGGAATTCTAAGCATGTGACCTGCTGTTTTCACTAACTGTGGTTTATGTTGCAAGTTTTACTCATTTTTGGTTAGCTCGAATCAAGTGGTCAATACAACCTATTGATGTCATGTATGGGCTGTTGGATTATATCTAATTACTTGTTGAATGGTAAAGTGTGTAGAGTGACCTGAGACTATTAAAAAGAATTTAACCTGGCCTTGGTGCAGAGTTTTGATACCAATAATCTGGTGCATAGTATTGGTTATGCCCTTACTTGCATACTATTCAAGTGTATATAAAATATATATACACCCTATTACAGCGAGTGAGATAGAGTTTGTAAGCTAGGTCCAAATTACCCTTTACAGCTGAATCTTTTGATCTTCTTTACTTTCTTAGGTTGGATATTCTTTACATGGACTAAATGCCTCAATTTTTAGAGATGAATTATGCTACATATTTCCTCGTTGTAATTATTTTTCGTGGATTTCTTCTGTGGAATGTGACAAAAACTTAGATAGCTTTCCTTTCCATCTTCTTGTTATTTCATTTTAAATTCACAGGTTTTGTGCCCATGAATATGAAAAATTCAAAGACATGGCCGCTGCTGCTCTGGCCTACAAATGCATGGAGGTGGCATACATGAGGGTAATTTATAGCTCACATACCGGTGCAAACAGAGATAGGCATGACTTGCAGACAGCTCTGCAAATAGTTCCTCCTGGTAATTTGATTTATAAAGGATGTAGAACTAAATGATCTCCATGAATGTAATGCTAATGCAACCATTGTTGTCAAATCGTTAATCGAATCATGAATCGGTTTGCCAAAATTATGAATTGTGAATCGTAAGATTCACTCTTTTATGAAAACACATGTGCGATGTTTCAAATAACAAAATAATAAATTAACACAAGTTTCTTGCAATATCAAGGCTCAAAATTTTGAATGCTTTACACAAAAAACTGAAATCTTCAGAGTTTTATGAATCATGAGTTCTAATGACTTATATGAAACTCAAATCGACTCATATGAAGTGACTGATTCTAACTAGCATGAAATACAACATTGACGTCAACTGCATGCATGAATAGACTAGGGGGAAAAACCATAAAAATAAGCAACATTAAAAATTCCGATTAGAAGTTGTGCTTATGTCCCTAAATAATTGGAGTTGTGGGATAAGGTAGCGGTATCAGATGAGAAATTTATTGCTTTACAAAAAATATTTATGTGATTTCTCCTTTCCGAAACTATCGTGAAGATTGTATGTCTAGGGTGGATTGCTTTTTTTACTCTTTTTTTTTTGGGGGGTGTGTTTACATGGGAGAGAAGTAAAGTTACTCTAGGTCTGGGTGCTGCAGGAGTACATCTAGGGAAAAGGATATTGAAGCTTGACAGTACAATACTGAAAGCCCAATTTTTTAAACTCATAGCACCTGTCTGACCCAAAATTTCAAGAACTCTAATCAAATTGTTCAGCAAAATACTTGGTTAAATGAGTTATTGATAAGATACATATTCCACCCAAAAACTAGGACTACACAAGGTTCAAAGGCATTCCACGTGAAATTCCCAGCTTTCATTTTTTCTTTCATGCTGTCATTTTTGCGTTTTTGATCTTTCTGTAAGATCATTATCATCGCTTATGTTTAATTCGTTTTTATTTTGTTTCGCCGTTCTTTGTTTTACTTGAGCAGTAAGTTCTCATATCATTAGGAATGGCTTTCGCTGGTATTCAATGAGATAAGTTTCTTAAAACTTTCCTCTTTGTAAGTCTGACATGCTTATAATTGTTTCACATTCACTAGGCGAGTCTCCTTCTTCTTCTGCCTCTGACGTTGATAACTTAAACAACGCGGCGACTATAGACAAGGGTGCGTCTGCTAAGGGTGTTAGCTCTCCTCAAGTTGCTGGAAACCATGTTATTGCTGCACAAAACCGTAACAGATTTGTGCGACTGCTCAACTTCGTGAGTATTTTAGAACTCATCTCTATCTCCAAATGTTTCTGCAGACATTTATGTAAAAGAAAAATAAGGCTTTGGGCTTGAGTATATCTTCAAATAACGAGATTTTTAGCCCTGTAGTTTGCAATATTGGATATATTAATTTTATGCAAATTAAGGGTTCTATGGAACACAGATTTTAATGTTAGAAAATTTCAGGAATTGCTTTTTCAAAGGTGTGACCAAAATGTGGACATTAACTGTTTCTCTAATAAGTCTGCTTGAGTGATACTAGAAGTAAAGAGGTTGAACTTTTTCTCCTATATAGAGCCTAATTGGATCAGCTTATTTGGGACCAACAATCACTTATTCGGCATTATTGAGAGATTTAGTTCATTTGGAAATTTTTTTTTACAGTTTTGCCAAAAATTGAATCCACTTTAAAACTCGAAAACCGCTTTTGCTGCTTCTTCAAAAATCTATTAAAGAAAAAATCTGCTGGGGTGGGTACCATGTGTGTGCTGCCCAGTTGTCACCTTCAGACACCAAAAAAAACATGGGCAGAATAGAAAAAGAAGGCTGGACATCTTAAAATTACTCATATTCTCCTTTCACATGCTCTTGGAGAGCTGGACATTCCCTTTTGTGCCACATCAAAAGGTCTCACATATATAGACAAAACTGCAGCCTTAAATGATAAATCCATCATGTTGTAGTGTCATAATTGTATTTATATGCATATATACATGTATATATGTATATACGCAAAATCTCTAAAGAGGGCGCCCTTTCTTTGTTAAAGGGAGGGCCTCTGTTTTGGCTGTCGGAATGTGTTTTCATTAAAGGCAGTTTTGTCATTTCACAGTTTTTAATTACGATCCGACGGCTAAAACAGAGGCCCTATCTTTAATAAAGAGAGGGCGCCCTCTTTAGAGCCTGACTGTATGTATATATATGTGCGTGTGCAAAGAGGAGAGATGGAGAGAGAGAGACTCAAGGCTTTTAATTTTTACCAGTCCTGCACAGCACATTGTTTTCTTACCATCATGCTATGTATCCCCAGGCGCAAGAGGTAAATTTAGCAATGGAAGCTTCTAGAAAATCTCGAAATGCTTTTTCAGCTGCAAGCACGAGACTGGAAGAGGCCCAGCGTAGGGAGGGTATAGCTTCTGTTAAAAGGGCTCTTGATTTCAATTTCCAAGACATGGAGGGATTGCTACGTTTGGTACGGCTTGCAATGGAAGCCATTACCCGCTAAAATGCCAATTTGAGTTGAGAATATTTGCCAATTCTGGGAGGAAATTTTGTTTGTTTGGCTTTCATTTCCCTCCTATTTTCCATCCTTTAAAGAGGAAGAGAAAAGATTTCCTGGGTCTCTCTTCCGCATCACACAATCCATCGCTAAGACCGAGGTTCACGAGCTCAGTGCGATTGTACAGTATGTGACTCTAACTGAATTTGCGATTTCTGATATATTTTTAGGAGGCTTCAGCTAGTCCAACATGAATAAGTGCCTTGAAACTCTGATGGGAAGCTTCAGCAGAAGAGTTTCTGAGTTTACATGTATAGACACATATGTATATATGCATATAAGATATATATTAATGCAAGTTCCCGGTCACTCAGAGCTATAGACATGTTTATACCCATTCTTGATCATTCTGAGAAGGTTGGCCTAATACCTTGGCTTTTCGATTTTGTGGCCTCTGGTCACGGTGGCATTTGAGTTGTTCTGTTCTGTAATTTTTTTGTATTATACTGCTATTTGGAGAAATCTAGAGGGGGGAGTTCCCCCAAAAAGCGATGAAAGTGCCGAGCTCATCTGTACCAAAATTGGCACTGATTTCCTTTTCCAAGCACATTATGAGGGTGGTGGAAGAGATGGGAGTGTCAGGTAAAGAGATTATCCATTTTGATATTTAAGCACTCAGCAGTGCTCTCTTTATATTCTTAATTGCTTCGATTTTTTTTGGTATTCTCCTTATATTATTTTATTTTTTTGTGCAGCTTGTGTTGTACAATTTTCTGATTTTGCGGTTGGGACAGTTTGCTCCGAGAGAGAGAAGTAGAAGTTAGGAATAGAGAATATAGAGGGCGGAATAACAAATAATTGTGTGCATATAGTTCGGTTCCCATTGATGGGTTCCCGACCATGTATCTTCGAAAGGTTTGTGCATTTTTTTTGCTATGTTCGTCCCTTATGCTTGATTATAGTACCTCTTGTGTGATTGAATCTCTCTTTGATTATTGTGGCAGTGACTATTTATGTAAATATATGAATCGTTGAGTTACATAATCTGGTGGTAGCAGTTTTTCTTCTTCTTTTGCAGTTCAATGCCACTCTCGTCACCGATGTAGAAGGTAAAGTTGCTTTCTCATAACTTCATTAAACAAATTTCAAGGTTGAAGTTTCTATCTATATTTCAGTGGTGGTGTGCATTATTAAAAAGATATCAATTTGGATTTTATTTATTTATTTTTTAAAAAAAAAAAAAAAAGAAAAGCTGTAGTTTAAGTTCTCCCACTTGATTAGTGTCTGGTCGGTTTCACGACGGGCGGGCTTGATTTTCATTGGAAACACCTCGCATTTGCTTTGGAAGTGTCTGCAGAAAGTTTGTTGTTTTGCACTAACTTTAAGGCTTTATTTGGTTCATGGATTTAGTGAGGAAAACGAACAGAAAACATAGAGAAAATCATTTCTTTTGTTTGGTTAATAAGGAAAATTAGGAAAGAAAAGAGAATAAATTAAGAAAGATATTAAATATTTTGAATGATGTGAGTCATTTCCTTCATTTTTTCTTATATTGCAATTATATTTTACAATTTTTTAAAAATTTTATTGTTATTTAGGCCTGAAGGAAAAACACAAGGGAACTAGTTTTCCTTCTTGTTTTTCCTTTCTTTTTCTTTTTCCTCACCAAATTCATGAACCAAACAGTGCATAAGGGTCTCTTTTTCTTTTTCTTTTTTTCTCTACAAGTTCTAACTGAAAAGGTTTTTTCTTTACAGGTTAATTAAAATGTGGTGGCAGCGACAGCGGTGTTGACTTGTGAAATTATTCTTCTCCTTTACACTAAATCTTGTAACAAATTTTGTACAGTAGAATTATGAATATTTTATTACTCTGCTTACCTCCTCGATCACATGTAATCCAGACAGCAACATTTATTCAGGGTTAGTCTAATTTCTAACTTGTAACAGATTTACTTTGAATTGAGTGTGGGCAATCAGTACTCAGTAGTAATGGTTGTCACTTCGAATATTGATGGCCACATTCATAATTTATGATTTTAAGAACCATTTTTTAGATGACCACAATTTTCTTAAATGTAACTATTCGAGATACCATCATTTTAGTTAAAATGCTGTGTAAAAGTATGAATGCAATTATTAGAGGACTCCCAAACAGGCCCTAAACTAAAGGGATGTTTGGCTCACACTGCTTGCGGTCTCCATATTTAACTGGGTGTGGGGTACAGAATGAAATGTAGAAGTCAACGATATTTGATTCAGAATAACAAAGATTTAGTAAAAAGACTGGTTTGATCAAACTGTACATGTTTTGTCCCAAAATCAATCTAATGAATAATTCTACCACTAAATTACATAATTTGAAAGAGAAGCATAAACTTATAGGGTAATATTTGGAGCATAAACAAATCTCACTAACACTTATTAACACTCTCTCTCTCTCCTAGTGATACTACGGAGTCCGCAGTGAGCCCCACAGTACCACTAGGATAGATAGAGTGTGTTAGTAAGTGTTAGTGAGATTTGTTTGTGCCCCTAGCATTGTCTTTTTCCAGTATGTTTTCAACTTATTTTCGACAGGTGATGCTATTTTGGTATCAAGTGTGTTTGTTATAGCATCGCCAATCTTTACCCAAACCAAATTTCAAATTAAGTTCAAAACTTCCAAAAATTTCTCCAATCCTATAACCAAACGCATACCAAATTAAGTTTTACCCAAATCTCATACCAAATTTAAACCCTACTATTGTTTAACCAAATTCACAACGGTCATATTTTGCTTAACAAAGTGCACTCGCCAAAGGAGAGGATAGACGTTGGTGACGTCGCCGGAGGGGACAAAAAAGGTAGGCAAAGTCGCCGAAGAGAGAAGTTGACGGCAAAGTCCACAGAAAAAGAAATACCTTCAAAATCTTGAGCCAGAGAAGGCATGGCCTTGGCTTTGCTATCACAGGAGAAGTCACCGGAGACAGAGAAGATGTGGCCTGGGATTGGCTTGGCCTCGGCTTTGCCGGCAATGGAGTAGGAATTTCAATCAATTTGGAAGGAAGAGAGACAGATCGAATATTTTTAGGGCGTAGTACATAGGATAAGGAGCACTGTGTATGCTTGCATTTTTGGATAAAATTGGCATTCTATAAAAAGATTTGAGTAAAACACAAAGTGCCCAATGGAGTGCCTTACACCAAATCAAACTTTTACTCAAATTTTAAGTAAAATTTGGGTAAGGATTATGGCTTTATATCAGCATGTTTGAATTTGGACAACAATTTTGACCAAAAAAAAAAAAAAGGAAATTGGACAACAATTACCATTTCCTTACAATACAAGCATTTTTTCCATCATAAGTAGTTGGTTCACGCATACAGAAAACAATAGTCTACATAGAAAAACAAAAAGAATATGATCCATGTATATACACACAAAAACTCAGGGTTGTGAAATGTCCAACCCAATAAAACGCTGAAAAACAAATATCTGGCTTCGGTTGCAAAGCATTAACTAAAACAGAACTTTTTTACTTCAAATCACACTACCAACTTACCAAGTAAACCCCAGCCCCTCCCAAACCTCATTGTCAGTCTTAAGAAAATATGAAAACGAACATACAACCGAATTAGATTTTATTGTTAAGAAAAAAATAATCTCAAACAGACAAAGATTATGACAAAATTATACTCTTGAATTCCTTTTCCATAAATTATACAAATTATGCACTTAATTGATGGTTGAAGGCCAAAATACATCGGACTTGGGCATCACTGAAAACTATAGTTGAAAATGCAGCATGGCCCAAGTGCCTTGAGGTGACAATCCTTTGCTTCCCCATACTCATCCACTATAAGTGGTTATGAATGTGAACTGCACAAATATTTTACCAGGGAAGAAAGACGATGGAGAAAAAAAAAAAAAAGGCAGATCCTGTTCTCGACTACCACGTGTAACCAATCAAACTGCTGTTCACCATGCAATTTGAATTCACGCTCACTTGATATAGATGCACAGCAGTCATCCACTTGTAGATCAAACAAGTTCAATCAGGCCAAATACTTGAACAGATTTGGGTTCTCCCCGTCTCTTTCCAAATAGTCTCTAGTTATGAGATCCTCGATCCGCTTCTTGATTACCTTGAAATCAGGCTGCACAACATCGATTTAACTAACAATTGAGTCGGGACAAAAAGGAATTTTTCACAGAAATACTTGCGCCATTTGGAACAAAAGTAACTTGTTCTGAAGTACATGTATCAATATTGATCGACTTTAGATATCTAGAGAGAAAAATAAAAAACAAGTCTGAAATGGAGACAGAAACATGACTTATTGAGGGTTAGTTATCTGCTATAGAAGTTGAGGACCATGCGGTTCCGTCAACCCCCAACTCATGTCCCCATATGCAAAACATATATATATATATATAGAGAGAGAGAGAGAGAGAGCTCATGCTTTTTTGACAAAGTGAAAATTATACTGCAATACATATTTAAAATAAGTTGGATATGAAGAAGATAATGCCGTTATAATTGATGAGTGTAAGATGTGTATTTTGAGAATGAGATTAAGTTCGTACTGGAGTAGAGATTTTGTGCGAAATTAGCAAAAGATTCTCAAGGGGAAGTGAGTTAGGTGTAAGGAAAAGCAAGCTAGAGAGGATGGAATGGGGCAAGTGTTCTATAGAAAACCAAAATGCAATGATAGAGCTCAAACCCTAGAGAGAGAAAGTCTAGAGAGAGACGCTCTGCACATAAATTTTGCAGAACTGGAAAAATGCCTAGTCCATTGTCATGGGGTACTGTGCCTATTTATAGGCTTAGGGTCACGTGGAGAGCATGGTAGAATCCGCACTTGAAAATCCATGTGTTGACACAATTGATAGTCCGCGTGTCAACCTAAGTCGACAAAAAGGAATATGCCTCCATGACGAATCACAAGAACTCCAGTAAACCAGCCTATTTCCAGCCCGACCAAGGAGTTTGTCTCGCATGAAAATAACCTTTGTGAGTAACACTGGTGAGCCTCTTCCTTAAGCCATCCAAGCCCCGAAACCTGTGAATCCCAATGACTTTGCCGTGCATCAAAGTCATAAATAACTTTTGTGCAGCAAAGTTGAACCCAAGACATAGATTTTGCCCCCAAAGTCTATATGCGCCATTTGAGAAGTGAGAAGCTCCTCTCCATAGGTGAGTACAACCCATTCCATGTAATTTCCTTGGAGGAAATATCCATGGTAGAATGATCTTTACCAAGTCACGAGTGCCACTTTCCATGAGTTTCCAAGGAAGAAATATCCGTGGTAGAATGATCTTTACCAAGTCATGTGCGCCACTTTCCATGAGTTTCCCAGCTTTGTGAATCAAAGCTCCATTGATGACATATGGCGCATTCTGATTGGCTAGGTAGAACTACTACCTACAATGAGAATGCATTCTAAAGATGCCATTCTAAACACACCCTAGATCATGGCATAATCATCAAAACATAAGCCCTCTTACCAATCAAAACTTTTCCACAACTTTCACCAGAACAGGTCTCCATATTTATAACTTTAACTAATAACCCATTACACCTTCCTTTTAGAGTTCTAAACAAAAAGTAATCAATCACCAAGCCCTCCCAAAAGTTCAAATATTTTAGTCGTATGCCAATTCTTGAGAGAGATTGCATGTTTATACCTTGAACATGCGGCTTAACTGCTCAACACACTCCATAACTAACTGCTGATAACCCAACACTTTTCGACTTTTCATCGTCCGCACAATTGAAGCATCAATAGCATAACGTCTGTCCTTGTCAACATCTTCAACTACCTTCTTCCTTTCATCCACAGGTGGGAGAGGAATCTGGTTGGAAAATGGAAAAAAAGGCTTAACCATCTCTAAAAAAAGAAAGAAAGAAAAAGAAAAAGATGGAGGGGAAAGAAATGAGTTGACGAAAAAATAGAGAGAAATCTCTAACCCTGATCCTCCTCATTTTATCAGTAAACTTGGAGTTGAACTCAAAATAGTCAGTTGGAGAAACAGTTCTAGTGTTTGGCTCCTTGGTAAGAATCTTGTACTTGGCACATGAGAGTGATTGGAGCAATCTAACCAAATCATCATCAGCCAAATTCAACTGTGTCTTGATTTCTGAATAACTCAATCTATCTGAAGCGTTGAATAAAAGCAGAGCGGCGGCCTGAGAACAAAACACCACTATTCAGATTCCAATTTCACATTTGAAGGTTACAGAATTACATACAAGCTTACCTGATAGGTACCCACAATCAGCTCAATAGTTTTTGAATCAAACTTGCCATTTATGTTGCAAGTTCCCAATGAATAAATCCACGTGAGCTTTCTATGTTTCGTTTTTGTTTGATAGAACTCCTTGAAAACTTCAACACACTTCACCTGAGATGAAAAATAAAATCCAAAGCGAAGTTAGATTCCTCAATCATCAGTGGGAAAAATCGAGGGTGTGCTCGGAATGACATCGTTAGTGCGTTCTAACCAACTGTAGTTACATTATTGATTTTCAACTTACTATAAGCTTTTCAGTCTGAGATAATGCTTTGCATATGAAGACATGAGTTTGGGGAGGACAGAACCTCATGCTACTCAACTTCCATAACAAACATCTCTACCTCTCTTTTGGCCTTTTCTATATATATATATATATATATCTTAATTAAGTATACCAGTATTGACACATGTTTTGCGAAAATAAAGTGTCTTCCGTGTTAAAGGCAAGATAAGACAAGAAGTACATCATACCATCTCAGTAGGGAGGCTGAGATCAGATGATTTATAACTTGGCCAAAATCCTGTAGTAAGAACAGTAACAGTCAAATCAATTCCAGGATGTGCAACAGTATTTTCTGTAAGATACTCCACAAATTTGGCCTGATTTTCCTTTGCCAATGTCAAATCTGTGACCTGGAAGGCAAAAGACAGAGGCGTGGATTAAAGTCCCAAACTAGTTGAGGAAAACAGATAATAAACTTTATTGGACAATCTTGCTCAACTAACCATCCCCTCCATCTTTGATGTGAACTGCCCACCACACTGCTGTTTTAGTTTTGTCAGTATGAGTCTTTCATGATCGTCACTAGCACTCTTGTCAAAAAGAAGCCGACGAGAAAGCTTTTTCCTGCCAGCGGTCAAAAAACATGGTTGTTAGAATCTGTCTATGCACGAGTCGATTTAAATTTCATAGAACCCGATATGATTCTCTATTCATAGTTTTGAACTTTGAAGTTTTATGATTTAGGTGGAAAATTAGCAATATTTTGAGCCTTGATATTGCATGAATGATGAAACTTATGTTAAATTGTTACTTTGTTCATTTTAAGCTGTGACGGGTACATGTGTTTATCTATGTATATACTATAGACATATATGCTATTTTTTGTTTCTAAAGAAAGTGAATGGTGCGATTCACGATTAATAACTATTGTAAACCCATTCATGATTTGACAACAATGGTCAAGACAACAAAAATGAATACTAACTCATTAGACATTAAGACACAGGACGAAAACAGCTACATGAGAAATTAGATTTTACCTGTAAAATTCAGCAAAAAGGTCCTTATCACCAATATAGGCAAGTAGCTTCACCACCTGCAGAACGCAACAGCACAGGCTCGCATTACCATAACACGTCAAAAAACACACAAAAAAATGAATTTCTTTTATGTAAGAATAAATAGCTACCTTGTCCAGTGTATCCTCGATGGCTTCATCGCTTAATTTTTCGCTCCCGCCCTTCTTGAGAATATTATCACAAAATGAAGCAAGTAGCTCTGCACTTGAGCAACCAGCAACAATTTTGTTGCAAAATACTTCAAAAGCCTCCTTGAGGGCCTAATGATCAACCAAGAAAAAGAACTTTGGCAAAAAAAAATAGTGGAAAAATAATTACTATAACACTTGGCAATAATCCAACATGGACCTTGTGAAACAGAGAATGTTTTATGAAGCAATCATCCACATATGCCATATACTTGTCGTGAAGCTCAATTACTTTCCTGACAAAGACCTGAAGAAGAGACAAACTCGTCAATTTCTAAGCTAACCATCAGTAAAGCAATACAAGCTATAAAAACCATACCTGCTCCTGTGAACCAGCTGCATTCTCCCCCTGTGGAGTTAAACAGTTGTTAGCACTTGGACACTCTCTCTTAGACATTAATTTAAAACAGTAAAGTTTACATAATAATCTGATTTGTCATTCTTTCTTTGGGGGTTTCAGTAACGGTGATGGCCGTGGTGGTGATGATGGGAGGGAAAGTGGATGTCAGAAAACTATCTAGTAAAGTGTAAGTGCCTAATCACCAAAACCCCCAACCAAAGGGAACTGTCCAGCACACGAGCTTTTGCCAGCCCCAACAAATTGAAAAGCACAACATAACATCATAGTTCAAGCTGAGAAACAAGAGTTCTAGCTTCTGAATGTGGAAGAAAATAAACAAGAAATTATACTATTATAGCTTGATATACATCGTTGATCCTCGTACTACTTAAAGCTTTTGGAGCAACTACTAGCTTAACATGGTATCATAGCCTTGGTCCCAAGGAGGTCTTACGTTCAAATCTCTGTTTCCGACCAAATTTGCAAATTGCACTTTGTTATTTGTCTCTATTACGATGGAGTTCTATATGTTGCCTCTCCACATGCTAGACTGGGTCCCACATGAGGGAGGGGGTTACAGCTTGATACACGTTTGTTAGGTCCGCTCTCTAATAGCTTAAGCCTTTGGAGAAACTAGTAACTTAACATGTACCACATGAAAACGAAGTTGGCATTGTAATTTACACCAACAATCGTTGATTCCCATCAGAACATTAGAAGATCATTAAGTCATCCCAATTAGGATAGCATTACTTCCATTGCATTTGACACAATACACCCTTAGGAAAAAAAAATAAAAAAGATTAAGAAAAAAGCTAGATTCTCACACTAGTAAAAAATAAATAGGCAAATCCCCCCAGAAAGTGAAATTTGTTGTGATGTTTCAAGAAATGACCGCGAGGGCCAAGAGCCACTAAGAGGGTCACGAGGGCCGGTAGCCAAGAGGGCTGCGAGGTTATATATACTTGACAGAGTACCAGCGGCCGGCAAGGTCGATGCAGTGAAGATAACACTCAGAATAAGATCATATCAGAAATTAATCCCTAAATATTTCCATATATTTCGTGATCCACAAAATCATCACATGATTACGAAACATTCTTCAACAAGCACACTATTGAATATCCGAGTGGTTAATAATGCATGTAATCCCAACAAAGATACCAACCTTCTGAAGGACAATAACAGGAAATTCAAATTGAACCCAGTATGTCAACGAAAAAATTTTGATATCACAAGACAGGATACGACATCCTAGGACTGGACATATCAGATGTATTTTTGGCAAAAATTTTGATGGTGCAGAAGAAGTCCCATAAGCAATTTGTCCGGCACGTCAAGTATTTTTAGATAAGAAATCTGATCACTCAAAATGACACTAGTACTTGTTTTTTACGGAAGTTAAATATCACCATCCTTTCATACACTTATGAGCTGCCAAAAAAACCATTTAGCTATGCCAATATAACTCTGACATCTGCTCTACATAAAAGAGTATCAGTACTCTTTAAGTACGCTGAAAGCTAGCTGCAAATTCACCTAACTGTCTCCTACGTACCTGCAACTTCTGCTCAATGGAAAAGAAGACAGGAAAATGCTAAGTAATAAAATGTAACCAGTATACTTACCTTGTTACTTGATGCATCTTCAGTCTGCTGCACCAAAGCTGTACCTTCACCAGTAACATGCTGATCATGAAGCCCTCAGAAAATGTCAATGGTGTAAAAGACTATCATGTTTTAGGTTTAGCTAGAATTAAAAGGAATTAAAATAACAAACCTGCTTATATATACTAGCAACCGGTTCCAATCCTTTGGGAATTTTACAGAAGAGCCTGTACATCCTAGAGAGATCCTCCACCTTGAAATGAGTACAAAAATGAACAGGCCACTTAAAACATACAGCTATCTCCAAAGGATCAGATCACAAAATAAAGTGACTCTTTAACATACCTTATCATCTCGTAGCAAAGCACGACATCCTGAATGCTCCTTCTCAAGCAGTTGGTTGGTGTAAACCACCAACAGCTCATTTTGTACTTTCTGTGCCAAGAAACAAAATACCCACCAATAAGATTAAACAAACCCAAAAAATCATCACAAAAGAAAAACACCAGGAAATAATTATAACTGGCATCCATAAGAAAGATTGTTACAAAATAAGATTTAAAAAAGAACACTAAACAAATAATTGAAACAAGATTTCCTTCCAAAAGTTTAAACCAAAGGTTAAAGGAACATGGAACTTGTCAGCCAACACCACACATTTTGACTTTTCTAATACGCTGATTTTGCATGGATCTAAAGATTTCAAGTCATATCAGCACTTGGAATCAGCAAAAGGATTCTTCTGCATAAAATAATATAACCTCAAGAATGAAACCCTGCTGATTCGGATTCCAAATTTGGCAACTATTGTTCGATTTGTAGACTGAAACTATCATGTGAGTGGTCAGCACAATTTACTGGCTTTTTATCACATCTGCAGCTTTTCATGCCTCATTTTGCATTGATATGCAATACTGAAACCTTCCAAGCCATTATGTTACCATGGGAAAGTCAACATAAAACACCAGTGAACACTGTTCACCAAAATTTCACGTATATTACATATCTTCAAATGCCAGGTATGGATCCATAATCATGAAAAGGCATCAACACTCAACAGATCTGCATTCTGAGAACAAGCTACACCTCTATACACTAAAATTTGCAACCTTTTTTTTTCTTCAGTCAGGGACGCTTTAAAAGGAAAAAGTATGATAACTAACCTCCACTAACTTCGGCTCACTGCTTGAGTGAAGATAATGGGAAACTCGGTCCCTCTCTTTCTTCAAGCACTCCTCAGCCTATAGTTCCCATAATAGTGTCTGAGTCCATCCAGGTTAATCTTAAAATTACAACATAATCAAGTAATATAGTGAATGTGTAGATATACCTTTAACATGTAATCTGGACACGAATCATCCACAATCCAGTTTGATGCATTCCGAGAATAATAATATGCAGAATCTTTAAGCATATCAACCTCAAAATCATTTTCATAATACTCCATCTGTCCCATTCCAATTTCTACAAATATATCAAGAACATTCTTCAACAAAGCTCTGTCAATCTGCTCTCCCTCGCGTTCTTTGTTAATCTGGTCCAAAAGCATTCACAATTAAACATCAGCTGCAAATTAAGAAATAGTAAATTTGATGATGGAAGTAACAAACTACCAGAGTGATAACAGCATCTCTGACTTTACCCCTCAACTCTTGGTAAACCTGAAATTTGAGCAAAGTAACTTTTTACAATGCCAACAACGCTCCAACACAGACAAGAATCTTCATTTAAAAAAGAATTCTGATTGAAAGTTGTTACTGAGTTTAAGAATAAAAACCACATTGACATACTAAATAATGGCATAAGATATGTCATAACAAACCAGGTCTCGGAAGCAAGTGAGTCCAACTTCATTGAGTGCTGGAAGTGACCTCCGAGCAATAAAATAGCGGTCAAGATAATGAAAGAAGCGTGAAAGCCACCTGACCATAACTTTATGATTTGCCCATCTTTTCACAACCTCCCTCAACATAAATTCATCATGCTTCTCTTTTAATGATGGTAATACCTAATAAAGAACACCCAAAGGTGAATGAATGTTTAAACAAAGAAGATAGACAAAGAAGAGTGCTAGAACAAAATTAAACTTGCGGGGTTCTATTAGTAGGGAAGGAAGGGAAAAGAAAGGGAAGGAGGGAAGGGGAAGGGGGGGAGTATTGAATGCGAAGCAAAAAAGGTATTCATAAAATTCTAACACTAAAAAGAAGAAATGAGCCATGATAAGCTTTTGAGTTGTTTCATTACATATTATAATACATTTCTAATGAATAGAAGCCTCTAAGCACGTAACTATACGATCATGCATGCAAAAGAAATCATATACTCCAACAAAAGGGAGAATTTCTCAGTAACATTTTTTATGGGAGGTGGTGGCAAGAAAATTAACTCCAAATACCTTTGAGAAGCTAGTCAAGAGCATTTAATACAGGGGAAAACAGGAAACAGGATAGCATGACGTCATTTCATGGCAACCGAATCAACTATCACTTTGTGAAAATAGCCAACAACATGAAGTGCGGGTATTAAGAAACATGAAATGATGGCATGATAAGCCAAAAAATGATTATGGAATGATGAAACTCATTACCAAGAACACTCTGAATACTGCAGAAGTGAAATCCATGGCTAAGGCGTGTTTGGAATGACATCTTGGAATGTAACTTACAGGACCAACACTGTATAATGGCCAGATTTATCTACCAAATTTCATTTCTTCAAATCAAACCAATTCTCACTAAAGGTTCAAAGTTTTGATCTGTTAGTAACATTCTGCTGAATTCTAAAGCCACTGACTTTGACTCAATATTAAAATCTGAACAACACCTTTCACTTTGATCCAGATGTGCATGGGACATAATCACCCTAAGTAATTTCTAACTCATAACCCCACCCCTTTTGTTAAATAAGCAACAGTCTAAATCTCAGTCAGAAGGACCGGGGAAGTAGAGTGTTCAAAGTTAGCCTTAACAATTTATTTCAATATAAGTTATGCATGATATGAGGGAATAAAGAGTACGATGAGACTCTGAACATGTACCCGTTTGTATCTATACAAACATGCTTAATTTCCCTGCCATGCGAACAAATACTACCAACAAACGTACATATTAACAATTTCCAAGAGCATTACACAGGCTAAGAGTAACAATGCACGTGTATCAACAATCCACAAGCCCCTCACCGTTGAACTGATGTATTCTTCAAATGCCTCCTTATATTTGTCATATAGCTGTTGAGAATAATCATGGGGGGGTTTTTGGGTGCACATATTATAGATGGTACTGTGCTCGATTTAAGGAGAAACACTCATTTAACAAAACACGGTAATTAGTGATAAAACTAGGGGTGCCATTTGGAACGGAAATTCCGATTCCGACCAATTCCAATCCGAAAAATTCTGATTTTGGCAACTAAATATGCATTTCAAATTCCAAAAATTCAGATCGGAATCGGTATCGGAATTGTTTTTAGGATTCCAAAAATATTCTGAAATTATATTTTCCGAAACTTTTCCAAAAATTCCGTAATATTCCGAAAATTCAACTTTGCTAGGGGTGTTCATCCCATATCGAAAAAACATAAAAGGGGGAATATGATGTGCTTCTATAAAAGGCCTACAAGCCTCAAGTGAAATCCCATTAAGTTTGAGCTTAAGCTTGGCTTCGTGGCATGGCTTAAGCTTAGCATGAGCTCTTAGTTGAAAATTTTCATTTTTTTTTTTTTTTTGAAAGTTTTCAAAAATTTTGAATTCTAAAATTCTAAAATTTCTGAATCGGAAAACAAAATGGAAATTCCGAAAAATCGTAATCAGAAATATTATTTTCATTCCGAGAGTTTTGGAATTTTTTTTCCGAAAGGCCAATTTCCGATCCGTTCCGTCCGACTTGCACGCTTATTAGATAAAACAAGTGAAAGCGGCCGAGGAGAATTTTTGAGCAAAAATAAAATCATGGCCAGAAAGCAAAAAATGATAAAAGATACGTATAAAGCATCATGTACTCTTCCGAGCTAAACTGTGGCTCTGGCAGTCCTTCTAGAATTTTTTTCAACTTCATAATCCCATTCTGCATATAAACCCATCCTTCCTCCAACTCAATGATCTGATGCTGGTTCATTGTCACTGGCACAGAACTCCAACAAAATAATATCAGCAAAGATTCACTTAACAATACTGAATCATCACTATCCCATCAAGCATTGCGAACAAGACAAATTCGCAGTATATGCAAGAGCGAATGTAGATGGAGGCTCGGTCGGGCTATAGCACAGCCCCACCCAATTTTTGAAAAAAAAAACAAATTTATATGGAGAAAAAAAAGTTGTTTATATGTAACATGTGTAATTAGCCACTCCCAAATTTTGAAAATATTAGTTTACGTGGAATATATTGACCCAATTAAAATTAAACTCCACTTAAATATTTGTCCCATCACTTTATTTATTTATTTTTTTTTTACTTTTCAATTTAATTCAACCCAAATTATTACCATCAGCCAAGCTATACAGATTATAATAAGCGATAAGTATTATTATTTGAAAGAATGATATACATAAAATCTTACAAAAAAATGAGAATAAATAGGCCCAAAAAAATTCAACTCGGGGGCAGTGCCTCAAACGCCCACATCTATGATGCACGGACACTCCTAAAATGGTGCCGCAGGGGAACTAAGTGCGCACCCAGTTCGGGTGCGGCGTGGGTGCGGCAATTAGTTCTTCAGCAGTTTTGGGTGCGGATGGGTGCGGCGAGGACACTTGGGGGTGCGGGAGGGACACTTCTAGGGGGTGCGGCGGGGCAATTTTTTTAAAAAAAATTACTTGATAACAATTTTTTGATAAAGTAGGGGTCCAAAAAATAAATAGCACTAACTTAAAAAAAAAAGCCTAAAGACCATAATATATACTACATACAGCTGCATTACAGTCAAAAAATGAAAAAGAAAGAAATAGGGAAAAAGAAAGTGACGATCCACTTATCCACAGCTGCGCAACATCCACGCGACCTAACAAGTTTGTCCTCTCTCTCATTCTCTCTTTCTCGTTCTCTCTCTCTCGCTCTCTCTCTCTCTCTCTACTTGTGGCCAGGTCAGCCCACTAGGAACCTAGACAACAAGGATTCGACAACCTACGAGGAACCAACTACCGACAATCTGGTATTTTTTTTTTCCCAGAGATGAATTTTTTTTTTTTTTTTTTTATATCTTTGTAGAATAGTAGTTTATGTGTTGCTTAGTTGCGTATGTAGCATTTATATATATATATATATATTTTGATTCGACAAACTACGAGGAACCGACTACCGACAATCTGGTATTTTTTTTTTCCAGAGATGAATTTTTTTCTAATTTTAGTTAGTTTTGTGTTTTTTTTTTTTCATTTATCTTTGTAGAATAGTAGTTTATGTGTTGCTTAGTTGCGTATGTAGCATTTATGTTTATGAGTTTATGGCTTGTTTGTTGTTATTAGGTCTTAATCAGAAAATATATATATATATATATATATGAAAACAAGTGTGTGTACTTGAATGGTTCATATTTAGTAATATATAAAAATGTATTTTTATATTTTATATAAGTACCCCCGCCGCACCCGCACTCTTGATTTTGGGAAAATTGCCGAACTCCTCGCACCAGCGTCCCCGCACCAGAATCCCCGCACCCGTGTCCGTGCTTCATAGGCCCACATAAATCAATTCCTTTGTGCACATGCATCCAATCCCAGCCCAAAAAAAACACCCCCCCCCCCCCCCCCCCCCCCTTAATTAAAATCCCTGGCTCCGCCCTTGAATATATGATAGACATAACTTGCAACCTACCTCTGATGTTGTACTAGCTGTTATAAAAATTGTGTTCTTGTAATGCTAAGTAAAGTTTTGCTACCTTCTATTTGATAAATAATACTGACAACACACGCAAACCTACAGCTTGAACCACACCACACTAGATGAACCAAAAAAATAAACACTCATGTGATGATCCATAGGACAATTTTCACAATTTCCCAGTACATTCACATCCACATATGGGTGCGTGCTTCTTTCTTCTTCTTTTTTTGTTTTTTTTTTGTTTTTGTTGTTGTTGTTGTTGTTGTTGTTGTTGTTGTTGTGTGTGTGTGTGTGTGTGTGTTGGGGGGGAGGGGAGGAGCATCTCTAACATAATTTTAAAAACATATAGTGAATTTAAGGAAGCTGAGAGTTTGATTACATGTCAAGAGGCTTGTTTTGCTTGGTGACTCTTAACATAATTTTAAAAACATATAGTGAATTTAAGGAATATGAGAGTTTGATTACATGTCAAGAGGCTTGTTTTGCTTGTGTGGCCTTTTGTGTTTGTTATTTCATGTGTTAATTACGTAAAAAAGAAAAGAACACCCACACCGACAAAAAAAAAAAACAAAAAAAAAAAAAACTAAGCCAATATAGTTGTAGAACCCCCACACCCAGAGGCGACCCTGGCAAATTGGGGGCCATAGGCGAACATTTAAAGATAGGGACAATGAGCAACAAGGGTTAGGGGCAGCGCTCTCGAGGCAAAATATAATGGGTGTATATATACATATTTGCGGGAAAATTTTCTATATTTGAAAGATAATAATTTTGCTTTGTAAGTTTTGCTTTTGGCCAAAATTTTCTATATTTGAAAGATAATAATTTTGCTTTGTAAGTTTTGCATGTAGTAAATTTTGTATTTCTTCTCTACCAGTCTCTTTGTAATTCTACCTGCATTCATATTATCATTTTTTTTCTTGATAATAAGAGTTGGTCGCTGATTATAATTTGTAAAGTTTCGAGGGTTGGGCTAAATAGGAAAGTGAGAAGAAAAGTATTAGCTTAAAAATTTAAGGCGGCCTAGATCACAATGGGCCCTATACATTTCACACACACGTAACTATACATATATATATATATATATAATTTTCTCAGTATTTGGGTGGACTCCATTGCAATTGGATCAACATCTTATATGTGAAAATTTTGTGCCTTGCTGAAGAGCGAAAAATGAACAAATTTTGTGGCCCTGAGCGGCTGCCTATCCCGCCTACACCCAGAGCCGACCCTGCTTGCCCGCATCCTAGATTTTTTTGCAAACTGACAAATCCTCGTCACCCTCGCATCGGTGCTTCCTAGCCAGAGATAGAACAGACACTAACATGTATTACATATTTACATGCATATACACTAGGAATTGACCATGCTCATGGACACTACCCCAGCAAATGGATTGCGACATTGCGTACATTATGGTCGGGTTTTTTTTTTTTTTTTTTTTTTTTTTTTGGGGGGGGGGGGGGGGGGTGGGGGGGGAAGGAGAGGGGGATTAGTGGGCACAGGCAATTTCTAGTTCTTACATACCTTTTTTTATACCAGCAATATACAAGTCTGCTTAAGCAATTTAGTATACAAAGTTCACTGCCAAGGCCACGTCAACTCCAAGCTCAAGTTCGCCGAGTTTTTCTGCCTCGCTGGACTCCACATCACCGACCACACCCACACACGTCTCCTCCGTTACACCAACATTCAACTGTACAAACTTCGAATTCTATCCCGGATTCCGCCTCGAAACCATCTCCAACAGCCTTCCCAACTACCACCCACGCTCCGGCGAATGATTCAGGAAATTTATTCGCTTCTTTGAAATCCACGAAACCACTTTTTAGAGAGTTGGTATCTTCGGACTGCCTGAGTAATGAAAATTGGCTACCTTTGAAATCTATAACGGTAAATGGAATACCGAGCTTTGCACTTGACAGACTCTCTGTGTATTGGTAATTGGGGTGAAGCTAGAAAATATGAGGAATTATAAATTTACGTGTGATGAGTGTTTGCATTATAATTGTACGTGTTATTAATGGCCTTAAGACGGAACCCACCTAAGGGTGCAAAATGTCTCACCCATTAGATGGTTGAGATCAAAAGGTAACAAGGCCATTGGATTTTTATTTGCTTTTTTTTAAAATAGGGAAAAGCCTTACTAAGCTATTAAAATGCATGACTAACAAAAAGTTCATAATTGGATTCTTGTGATGTTCTTTCTACCAAACAAATTTGATATCATATACGATCATACAGTGGCGGATAGGGGGAGGGGGGGCAAGGGGAGGAAGTGGCCACCCTAGCTTTTGGGAAATTACACTTTTATACATGTATTTTAGGTAAATTTTCAAATTTTATTAAGCTTTGCCCCCCCCCAAAATACTTAAAAACTTATTATATAGCCCCCCAAAAAAATATTAGTTAGGCTAAAAAAAGGATTTAATATGAAATATGTTGGCCAATTATACTTCATTCTCGCAAAAATTGAAAAAAAAAAAAAACTTAATATATGTAATATATTGGCCTAATTACAAATAGACCCAAAAAAATTTGCATTCGGGGGCTGCCCCCAAACCCCCGTGTGAGTCTAAACTCTTACATGCAGCCGCCTGCCAAGATTCCTGGATCCGCCACCACGGCAAACAAACAAGCCTGCGTACACATAATCACGTGTACATTCCTATACAACATCTAAATACCATAACAATCTACTTCTCAAACAAGAAAATCCTGAGAAGTCGTTAAACCCTAGAAATCGATCAGACAATATGGTGCCGATTTCAAATATAGATTCGGAACAACAATGCTAACGAAATTCAGTAATTGATTGGATAATAGAATACCTGATATTGATTAGCCCGGAAAACCCTAGACCTTGAAGATCGCAATGGAAGACCCTCTCTCTATTGCAGATGGAAGATAAAATTGAGTGAAGCGTTGAATCAGAGAATAGTTGAAAGAAACAATATAGATCAATTCTACTTTTCACCCCTGAAATTTGACCATTGTGTCAATTTAGACCCTGGTATTTTAATTTTCAATTTTTCATTTTGGCACCGTGGTCAAACTGCAGGGATAAAAAAATGTAGCTGGCCAATATAATTAAATGAAAAGATAAGGGGGATTCTAACCAAAAATAAATAAATATATGTGAGGGGGCGTTTGGACATCACAAAATAGTGAGTGAGGCTATTTAGAATGAGCACATTATGTATTTTTATTTTACTTTTTTTGTATATAAAAGGTAGGAAGCTTTCATTGATCACAATTATCATCAAAACTGACAAGTTAAAAGATAACAAAAACTTTACTTTTTTTATATAAAATTAAAATAAGAAAATCTATCTAGAAATTAACTTAAGCATTCTAATGTTTACAAAAATGAAAATAAAAATAATACTTAAACATTCCAATTTGAGATGGAAAATTTCAATGAACTAGTCAATCACTTGTGCAACTGCACAGATTTTTGACAAAATGCTCTTATGCCGGTAGATATACATACATAATACATATATTCTTCCTTAGATTGATTGAATCTAAGTCTTTCAAATATGAGATGTAGGTATTTCATTGTTACACCTGCAATTTAGCACAGGCCTGTGCATATTGGGACCAAAGGGGTTTCCTCAACCTCTCATTTTTTTCCTTCCTCACAAAGTTGCAACTACCAAACACACCTCCTCTCCTAGGTTACCGCTGCACCACCGGTTGTTACATCAGCACATCTGCTCCATCAACATTTCCCATCAACACCACCTTCGTGCATCATAAGGTAATCCATAACTTTTGACTATAATTCTGTGTCCTTTTAAAAGGTTCTGCCCTTTTTCCTCTTTTGTTTTTAGGATATTGCAATTTTTTATGTTAATCTTGTAAGCCACTAATTTGAAATGCCAATTGTCAATAATGAGTTATAATTTTTTATAGTTTCAATGAGTATCTTTTTAGGAAAAATTTTCAATACAATTTGATTTTTGGGTACAATTCCTATTTTATTTTTTATGTTGTATGAAGTAAAAAAGAATGCTATAGAACATAACTTTGGTATAAAAATTATAGAATGTCAAATTGAGCTTGGATGGTTCCAGTATTGTTGAAAGCTTATCTACTCAACCAAAAAATGTATCATATTATAGGCTTTCAAATTTTAAAACAATATAGTAGTTTGGCAAAGTGAAAAAGAAAAAACAAAAATAAATAAATGGATATCATCCATGGATTCACTACAGTTTTGATCTCAGTAGCTCTGCAGTTTGGTGATTGTTTTATTTTACTATTTCTGAATTGCCTTTTTTAACTATGTTAACTATTTGATATCATCATGGGTTTTCTCCATTTGGGAAATGAAAATGTCCAAGTTGGTGCAATATTAATAGGAAAAGAATAGTTTAGTGGACAAGACATTGTACTATTTGATGAGTCAAACTTCACTTTTACCTAGCACATTTGCCTCTCCTTATCGGAGATGCTCTCATACTCTTAAGTGAACATGGTTGAATGAACATAACCAGTGAATATTTTTTTTAGTCTAAAAAACATGCGAAATGTCCACAGATTTTTTTAGACAAAAAAAAAAAGGGAATTGCTATATATACCCGTGTATTTGCTATGTACACCCAAATTCCTTTATTCTACTCATTTTTCTTCTAAAATTTTTCACTTTTATAAAGTTGAGCGGTGTACATAACAAAAATAGCGGTGTACATAGCAATTCTCAAAAAAAATATTCACTAAATATGTGTCACTCAACCCTGCTCAATTAAGAGTTTCACCGTATATACATATAATATAATTGTAACACCCCGGATCCACTTTCTAAAATAAATGAAATATTTACAAATGAATTTTCATTAAAAATGAAAAATATTACACTTGTAAAGAAATTACAAGAATTCTTTTGATATAAATAAAGACTAAAATAGTCCGGACTCCACAGTAGTCTATACAGCGTCCCAATTTGACTTTACTCTAATACCTCCGCTCTCCCAGCTACCTGTACTACCTGCATTTACCAATAACACACAGGGAAGTATACAATATGACAGGAATAAACAGCTCAAAAGCATAAAGAATACACAATTGGATAGGTTTAAAAATACACATATCCCACAGTCAACCGCTCACCCCCAAGAGCATCATACCAGGATTTCTCGTGGTAATATAGCAAGAGTCACCTTACCTCACCTCACCTTTTACCAAGTCACTCATGACTTTTCTGGTCTCCGGACTATTGGCTCTTGGCAGGTGCTCCTTACTCATATACCCATCAGTTCCGTGGTATTTAGCCAACACACTTTCTACCAACACATTTACCAGAAATTCATAGATTTCAAATGAAAATATAGTACAACTCGAAAAGAGTACAAAGACAGATAATAAAGAAATACTCCGGAGATTTGGAAGCATATTGTATACAACCCCTGTACCTTAAAAATAAATACACCAATTGAAAACCAGTTGAATAGCCGTCCCAAACATGGCCTTACTAGCCATGCACCTCCTCCCTAAGCCAAGGCCAAACGTGGCCTTAGCTAGCCTTCACCAACTTCACTACTATATGACTTCTTGTGTTTGTCTTGGACTAGTCTTGCTAAGTTTTAATACAAATGCAGACTTGATACATATGACACAATGCCACACAACCACACATGTGGCACACAACTAGGTAGACTCACCTTATACACACAGCACATCACATGTGACTAACCACTTTTGTGATAAACTTCTGATAACTATCACCTATACACGACACACGTGCACTATGACTGTGCACAATGACTAACTGTTATTTAATCTAATTTATAATAAGACCCCTAATGAATCTATTGATAGCTATTTTAATCCCATAAAATGAAATAATCATTTAAAAGTAATAAAGATGAAATTTAGGGGTATTACAATAATATATAATAGATGGCACATATTTGACGACAAGTCACGGTAATGCAACATTTTTGCACGACATATGGTCCACCGCTCAAGCTCGGCACCCATTGTGTGAATTTTTTTAATTAAAATTTTTTAAACAAAAAATTAATAATAAAAATATGAACCTTTAACTCAATGTACCAGTGAAAAGATTTTCTAATAACAAAACCAAACTACCGAAAAACATCTCAACATTGTAACTAAACTGCACTTACAGTAACGTGTCAAGACTGTCAAGTTCTATTAATTGCTTCAATTTAAAGGTCAACACTCTGCAAAATGAATTTTCTATCTCATCATTATTTACAAATCCAAATCCAAATCCAATGAATCCTACGTAACATTGACTATTATCTTTGTAAATATTCTCTTGATATCATTTCCTTACTTAGCTTATTTGTTTCCTAGTTTAGCTTATTCTTGCTGTACAAGGATAGATAGAATCAGATTTGTATAAATCCTAGGCTCCGGCCATATTCAATGAGAAGGAAAAATCATTTCCACAAAGTTCTTTATGGTATCAGAACAGGTCAAGAGCAGGAGCTCTAGTACCCACCGATGACCAATTTTTTTCAATTTTTTCAATCGTTCTTCAGCGATTGAAACCTTCGATCTATCGACATCTTGTCATGGGTGACGACTAGACCATCAAACCCCTCGACTCCACATCACCCTACTACCTCCATCCCTCCGACGGACCACAAATCACAATCTGTCCTATTGTGTTACGTGGTGAGAACTACAATGAATGGGTTCGTTCGATGCGTAATAATTTTCGTGCAAAGAACAAGCTAGGCTTCCTCGATGGAACTGTACCCAAGCCACAGGAAGGAACTCCAGAAGCGTCCTTATAGGTGCCGGTTAATTCCACACTCGTGGGATGGATTCATAATACCCTTGATCCAGTCCTCCGCTCATCTGTCCCCCAACCCGACGATGTGAAAGACATGTGGGATGATATTCGACAACGTTTCTCAATCGGCAACGGTCCAAGAATCCATGAGTTAAAGACACTTTTGGGTGCTTGCAAGCAGCGTGGCCACTCGGTGGTGCATTACTACAATGACCTACGGAAGATATGGGATGAACTTGCGGGATATTCTACTGTTCCAACGTGTACTTGTGCCGCTGCTACTGCATATGCCCACGAGAAGGAGAATGAAAAGGTTCATGATTTTCTTGTTGGTTTGGATTCCACCCTTTATGGCACTGCTGTTTCACATATCTTGATGATGGATCCTTTACCGAGCTTAAACACGGTCTTTGCTAAAATCGTGACTGAAAATGGTCACCAATCTGTTGCTCGCGACCATGCAACTAATTCAGATGTTGTTGGTTTTGCGGCGCACGGGTCTGCTAGGGGGAGGACTGAAAGGCCCCGCAGCAATGGCGTCTGCTCTCATTGCGCCAAACCTGGACATGAACAAGAAAATTGTTTTCAACTGATTGGGTTCCCGGATTGGTGGTATTCCGAGAACCGCACCAATGGAGGACAAGGTAGAGGCGGAGTCCGGTCTGGACGAGGGGGAGGAAAGCATGCAGGCAAAGGCGGTCGCGGCCAGGTAGCACATGCCGCAACGACCTCAAAACCTGATGCTCCGGCACTCGTACAGGAGTCCGATCGTCATGGCATTACTGGTCTCTCGGATGATCAGTGGGCTACGCTTGTGAACCTACTCAACACTTCAAAAGGGCGGTCTTCTTCAACCGAAAAGTTGAGTGGTAAGTTTAATTCTTCTGCTCAATGGATCATCGACACCAGTTGCTCGAATCACATGACTAGTAATGCTAGATTATTTAGCAAATTGTTTGATGTTTCTCCTACTTCTGTTGGGCTCCCTAATGGACACCAAACCATTTCCACTAAGGCAAGCACGATAACTTTGAGCAACACTATGGTGCTCAATAATGTATTATATGTTCCAGATCTTACTTGTAACTTGCTATCAATTTCTCACTTGCTTGTCGATCTATCTTATTCTGTCACTTTTACTGATAAGCTTTGCATCATACAGGACTGTGCTTTGAGGACTATGATTGGAGCGGGTGAACAATGTGACGGGGTTTATTGGTTTCGACCTTTACGACAACTTCAAGCTTATCAAGCAACTGTGGGAGATAAACGAGATTTGTGGCATCAAAGGCTGGGACACCCCTCTCGAAAAGTAGATTTTCTTCTGCCTGATATTATTAGAAATAATGGAAATAAGGATGTTACTATTATCCATGAACCCTGTGATATTTGTTTTCGAGCCAAACAAACTAGAAGCATGTTTCCTTTAAGTAATAGTAGAGCAAAAGAAGTTTTTGATTTAATCCATTGTGATATATGGGGTGCGTATACTTTGTCAGCTAGTTGTGGTGCTCATTATTTTTTAACCATTGTTGATGACTGTTCTCGAGCTGTATGGGTTTATTTGATGTCTGCAAAATCTGAGGTACCTCAACTTATTAAGGATTTTTGTAGAATGGTTAAAACTCAATTTGATAAGCATGTTAAACTTCTACAAAGTGATAATGGACCAGAATTTACATGTCTTCATCGTTTCTATGCTGACAATGGTATTATCCATCAAACCTCTTGTGTCGACACTCCACAACAAAATGGGAGGGTAGAACATAAACATAGGCATATTCTTAATGTGGCTCGGGCATTACTTTTTCAAGCTAATCTTCCCATTTCTTTTTGGGGGGAGAGTATAATGACGGCTGCCTATGTCATCAACCGAACCCCTACCCCATTGCTTAATAATAAAACACCACACGAAATTCTCTTTGGTTCACCTCCTAAGTATGATGCCCTTCGTGTCTTCGGTTGTCTTTGTTTTGTCAAAAATCAACCTCGTGTAAAGGATAAGTTTGGCACTCGTTCTCGTCGATGTGCGTTTGTGGGATATCCGTTTGGTAAAAAGGGGTGGCGTTTGTATGACTTAGAGAAACAGGTGTTTTTTTTATCTCGAGATGTTGTTTTTTATGAACACCAATTTCCTTTTGCCAGTGACGTCTATTTGCATAATACTGCTGATGTAGCTGAAAATAAGAAGTATTATGACACTATGAATTATTTTGAGGATACTCCCTTAGCAAGGGGGAGTGAGGAACACTCGACTGTGGCAGGAGAAATGGATGGCGGGGCTGCACAACACGTCACACCATCTGCGGGTGGCGACTTAAAAGTCGTCCAGCAACTTGGTGTTGGTGCAACATCGGATATTGGGGAGGTTGTGATTAATGAAGTAAATACTCCGCATGAAACTGGTCGAGGTCATCGAATAAAGAAACCTTCTAGTAAACTCAAGGGCTTCATCACCAACACCGTTTGAGTTACAAACCCTATCACATCACTTATCACTGCTCCGTCAAAGTCCTCAGGTACTCCTTTTCCCATTGCTTATTATGTAAATTGTGATAAGTTTTATGTGAGACACACCCAATTTTTGGCAGCAATTACTGAAGGCACTACACCCACCTCCTTTTTAAAGAAGCTGTTAAAGACCCTGGTTGGCGGAAAGCAATGCAAGAAGAAATCGATGCACTTGAGAGAAACGAAACTTGGACTTTAGAGACCCTTCCACCCGGAAAGAAAGCAATCGGGTGTAAGTGGGTTTATAAAATCAAGTATCAATCTGATGGTACAATTGAATGATTAAAGGGACGCCTAGTAGTATTCAGTAATCGACAAGTTGCCGGAATTGATTTCAATGAAACTTTTGCCCCTGTTGCTAAAATGGTCACGGTTCGCACATTTTTGGCTATCGCAGTGGCACGAAAGTGGGAACTGCACCAGATGGATGTACATAATGCCTTTCTCCATGGAGATCTTGATGAGGAGGTATATATGCACCTTCCTCCTGGTTTTAACTCTGCTGCTTCAGGTAAGGTGTGTCGATTACGTAAGTCATTGTATGGACTCCAACAAGCGCCTCGGAATTGGTTTGCTAAGCTTTCAACTGCTTTGAAGGATATTGGCTTTCAACAATCTTATGCTGATTACTCATTGTTTAGTTATTCCAAGGATGATGTTGCTTTACATGTTCTTGTGTATGTGGATGACATTATAATCACCGGTTCTTCTTCTTTGGCAATAGCAAAATTCAAGCAACAACTCAGTCAGAGATTTCATATGAAAGACTTGGGCGTTCTCAAGTATTTTCTCGGCATTGAAGTAGCCCGTGGGAAGGATGGTTTGTTTCTTTCCCAACGCAAATACGTTATTGACATTATAAGTGAGGCTGGCCTACTTGGCGCACGCCCAGTTTCTACACCCATGGAACAGAACCACCATCTTGCCACCATCAATGGCGTCGTCTTTGAGTATCCAGAGAAGTATCAACGACTTGTAGGGCGACTAATCTACTCGACGATTACACGACCTGAATTGTGTTACTCTGTTCATATATTAGCTGAGTTTATGGGTGATCCTCGTGTTGAACATTGGGACGCAGCTTTGAGAGTTTTGCGGTATTTAAAGGGCTATCCTGGACAGGGTATTCTGCTGCGCGGGGAAAGTAATTTTCAACTCTATGCCTACTGTGATAGTGATTGGGCAAGTTGCCCTCTGACTCGAAAATCATTGACTGGTTACTTTGTTTTATTAGGCTCTTCTCCTGTCTCTTGGAAAACGAAAAAACAGCCAACAGTTTCCCGATCCTCTGCGGAGGCCGAGTATAGGTCTATGGCCACTACTACATGTGAGTTAAAATGGTTGAAATCCCTTTTGGATTGTTTTGGGATACAACATGTGCGTCCCATGCAATTGTTTTGTGATAGTCAAGCTGCTCTTTTTATAGCGGCTAACCCGGTTTTCCATGAACGCACGAAACATATAGAAATGGATTGTCACTTTGTTCGTGATGCCTTGCAAGATGGGACGATTTCTACGTCTCATATTCGGACCGGTGCACAGCTAGCGGATATTTTGACCAAAGCTCTTGGTACATCACAATTTTCTTTTCTTCTTAGCAAGTTGGGCATTTGCAATCTCCATGCTCCAACTTGAGGGGGAGTATTATCTTTGTAAATATTCTCTTGATATCCTTTCCTTACTTAGCTTATTTGTTTCCTAGTTTAGCTTTGCTAGTTTAGCTTATTCTTGCTGTACAAGGATAGATAGAAATCAGATTTGTATAAATCCTAGGCTCCGGCCATATATATTCAATGAGAAGGAAGAATCATTTCCACAAAGTTCTTTATTGACTTTTGAAATTAACCTAAACTATGCGATAACCCGAGCTATGCACGGCCTATTTTCTAGCTAAAAATACTCATGTTAATTTTCAAACCTTGCAAGGAATATGAACAAACAACGGAGGATATAATATGAGCAAACCATAAATGATCGCATTCAAATTCATAAAATACATTACAAATTGGGAATGATCACATTCAAATTCATGAACGCACAAACATACCCTAACTAAATGGCAAGTTCCATTGTAGCATATTTTTGTAAAATTTGCTAAGATTAAGATTGGAAAATTTAAGAGCATTCAGTGAATGTAGTTGATGATAGTGAAAGAGTATTCAACCATACAACTTTGGGTGACAATGTAGATGATGACATTATAAGAACCCTGAGAGGTCATCATTCTTATCATTTCAAAATTCAGGATCTCTTCTTCATATTTTCCTCCTATGAGAAACAATAGAAAATCAATTACCTCAAAACAATTAAAAGAATCAAATTCAAGATAATTACGTATAAAACTTTTTATGTAAGTAATGTAATGTCACTCGCTCAATGTAGTTGGTGACAGTGACACGCTCTTCCGTGAATCTGTTTCCATTTCAAGCTAGAAACAGGAGACATCATTAGAAAACTACGAGAAAAGTAGTGAGTTTGGGAATATAGAAACTTAGGAAAAACAGCTATATAGTTAATAGTGTTAAGCTATCAAGATGTACATAGTTGCACACGAAAGATCTGCCCTCTCTTGGTAAAGAAAAGAAAGAAGACACTGACTGACAGCATCAACCTAATGAATGGATAAAATGGTGCCAACAAAGAGCAATAACCAAAATTCCCTCTTTATGAGGCATCAACAATCTCCATAAAATTGCTATATGAATGATTTTGAAAGTAACCAAAACTTTTAGTTTTCATGAACATTCTCTCCCATGCTTTGTTATCTTCACATATAACCAAATCACTTTTTGATTTTGTAATCGTTGTTTTGGTTCTAAACAATTTACAAAGCAAACCAAGTTCTTAAATTTTGTTTGTAATCACAGTGGCATAAATTAAGGATGATAGCAAGCACAATAGTGGCCATAGTTGAATCTATTTTACTATCACAGTGTAATTGCTTCTCCAAGGCCAACTTTGAAAGTTAAGGGTCTGAATTGGTATTTGTCACTTGATGAAAGGAATTTGGCAAGTCAAGGATGGTTAAGAGTCAAACCGCAGCCCAACTGCAGAAATTATGGGAAATACAGAAATACCCCTGGCTTATTTAAACTTAATAAAACATACAATTTAAAATAGTTGCAAACTAAGCTAAGAGTAAATATGAATTGAGACTATGAACTCTAAAACTTCACAATTGAAGATCTCAAGTGGTCCCACGTTGAAACCAAGTCCATGGGATGGAACATAACTTTGATACCTTTGAATTTACTTTTCCCTTGAGTTTCTTATGGGCTGCATTTCATAGTCATCACAAAAGTTTCATATAACTCGATAGAATTAACAATTCAACAATATTAATGATCCGTAATTTAGTACTTTGAAGTTGTAGTTGAAACGTTTCAAAGTTTTGAGCCTTGATATTGCATGAAACTTGTGTCAATCATTATTTTGTTATTGTAAGACATAATTTAATGTTCTTACATTCAACAAAGTGAATTTTATACTTCATGCTTCATAATTTGGGCAAACCAATTGATGATTCAATTCACAATTTCACTACAATGCCCATGAGTAACTCAGGAGTAGGTAGGGGTGGCAAAATCCATCCAAACCCGCGAACCCGCCCACTTGTGCCCGCTAAAAATGACTGAGGGTCGACTGACTTGTCCACACGGG